>OU342741.1:355528064-356145033 GCA_910589775.1 Avena eriantha
ACTTTGCAGAGTTGACTTCACCACCACGTCGTCGATGTAGACGTGGATGTTGCGGCCAATTTGGCTCACAAGGCACTCCTGCATGCACCATTGGTAGGTCGCACCGACATTCTTGAGGCCAAACATCATAGCAGTGTAGAAGAAGGTGCTGAATGGCATGATGAACATTGTTTTCTCCTCATCCTCGACCTCCATCTTGATCTAGTTGTAACCAGAGTACGCGTCGAGAAAGCACATCGACTCCGACCCTATAGTCGAGTCAATGATTTGGTCAATGCGGGGGAGGACGAATTCCTCCTTTGGGCAGGCACTGTTTAGGTTGGTGTAGTCGATGCACATTCTTCAAGTGTTGTTCTTCTTCAGAACCAGGAGTGGGTTTGACAGCCACTTGGAGCACTTGATTGGCCGGATGAAGCCTACAGCGAGTAGACGCTTCACTTCTTCGGCGATTGCTCTGTGGCGCTCTTCATTGAAGGGCCACAACGACTGCTTCACCATTCGCACTTTGGAGTCAACATTGAGTTTGTGCTCAGCGAGTTCCCTCGTGACACCAGGCATGTCAAATGGTTTCCATGCGAAGATGTCACGATTCTAACGTAGGAACTCGATGAGCGTGCTTTCCTATGTGAGGCTCATGTTGGTCCCGATGGTGACCTTCTGGCTCGAGTCGCCTGGGACAAGCTCGACGGTGCGGGTGTGCGTGGAAGCCTCGAATGCCGTTGACCTGGTGTTTTCTGTGTTGGGCTTGTTCATTATCCTGGGGTCGTCATTGTTGATGCCACTCACGTATTTAGCAAGCTCATCGGCGTGGTTGGTCTCCTCGGTGATGATAGCGTCGGCGAGCTTGGCGCTTTGTCTTCGCATTCCACAGCCATGTTGGGGTTGCCATGGATGGTGATAATGCCGCTTGGCCCGGAGAGCTTCATCATGTTTTAGGCGCAGTGTGGGGCCGCCATGAATTTGGAGAATGCCTGGTGCCCCAGGACGCAGTGATAGGGGCTGCAGAAGTTCACCAGCTCGAAGACGATTCGCTCAGTGCAGAAGTTTGCTAGTGTGCCAAAGGTGATTGGCAGCGTCACCTTGCCGATCGGGTACGCCTTCCGACCGGGGACGATGCCGTGGAAGGTGGTGAGGGTCGACTCGATCATCGACTCCGGGAGGTGTAGCCTCTTGAATGTGTCCAAGTACAGGATATTGATGGAGCTTCGGCCATCCATCAGCGTCTTGGGTAGCCAACAGTCAGCCACTTTGGGCTTGACCACTAGGGCGACTCGCCCTGGATATTCAATCTTGGGTGCGTGATCTCGGCGACTCCAGGTGATGCTTTGCTCAGACCAGTTGAGGAAGCAGGGGATGTCGACCTAGGTCACCACATTAACGGTGACTGCGCATGCAAGCACCTTCTTCTCGCGTTTGGTGCTGAGCCTGGTGAATGTGTGCAGCGACCTGACGGTGTTGCCGAACCCGCCGGCGTTGCTGTTGCCCCTTGGTGGGTCATTGTTGGGGTCCTCTCTTGCTCGCCTTGACTTTTCAATCTCCTTCAGAGAGTGGAAGTCGGCGGTAGTGTGAGTGGAAGGCTCCCCCTCCCTGCTGTGGTAGACACACGGCTGGTTGAGTAGGGTGGCAGGGTCGAATATTCGGCCTCGCCGCGTTGTTTGCGCAGTAGTTCCCGATGTCGTGGTAATTCCCTCTATCACGGTGGAAGTTCTTTGGGTCGCGCTGCCCATAGCCAGCGTTGGCGACGAAGTCGACTCGCCCGTCACCACGGCGCTTACCGGTGAGGTGAGTGTTGCTGTAGCGCATGTAGTGCTATCGCCCGTTGTTGCTGCCACTGGTGCGGAGTCTTCCCCCCGACTTGTCGTCGGAGTCTTGGTTAGGGTCATCCTCCGCGTAGCGCTTGACGATCTTGAGGAGGTCGAGGATGTTGTCGAGCGTCCGGTAGACCCTCTTGATCTTGGTGACCAGAGGTTCATACCAGCGCACATTCTTGAAGCAGTGGATCACCGTGTCTATGTGGATGCCAGAAGCGTTGATCCACAGGTCTTGCCACCGCTAGACCCGGTGACGGGCCGACTCGCGTTGTCCCTGGATGCAGCGCTCTAGGTCCTCGATGGTGGTGGCGCAGGTGTAGGAACCCTCGAAGTGCCTGATGAAGGCCTCTCGCATGTCCTCCCACGAGTCGATGCCATTGGTGGCGAGGGTGTTGATCCATTGCTGGGCCACTCCTCCATCATCAGGGGGAGGTAGCGAGCGTCGAGTAGGTTGGTGTGGCCGGCAATCCCTATCGCCATGAGGTATGTGTCGAGCCACACCGTTGGGTCATACGTTAGGTCATACTTCTCAATCTCTTTCGGTGCCTTGAAGTTTGCCGGGTACTTTTCGCCTCAGATCATTGGTCCAGAGCATTGCGGGCCGACTCAGCCGAGTGAGCCTCTTGGCTTCGGCCCACCGCGGTTGGTGAGGGTGTGCCTCAGATCATGTGGCTGGCAAGCTCGCCAATCCTGGTTGTTGATGATGTGGGCCCTCACGTCGATCAGTTGCCCCTTAGCGGCGACCGTGTTGTTCACGGGTCATAGCTCGTTGGTGGAGAGCGCGAGATTCGCACCCGTGGTTGGAGCTGCAGGGGCTCGGGCGGTGGGCAGTTCAGAGTGTTGGCGACCGTTGGATGATCGCTTGAGGCCGCCCTGCTCCCCCATGAACGGGATTACATCCGTCCCCGCAGGTTGACTCCTGCGGCTTGCTGCTCGATGGCCCTGGCGAGTAGGGCCTGGGCGTACTAGATCTACAGTGCGCCCTCTCCCGTGATGTTGAGGTTGGCGACTACGGCGTGCCCCGCGATGACATTGTCCATCGGGGTGGAGTATAGCGGGAGCCTGTTGGCTTCGCGGGCTTGTGGCGAGATGATGATCCACGGCTGGTCCAGAGGAGGTGTGCGGCTCAGGGGTGGTGGTGGAGCTCGAGTCGCAGGTGCCCCAGGTGGTGGGTGGTTGCTGCTGCCAGGCAGCACGTTCTTGCAAAACTCGCGCTCGGTCGTGTGGGCGGGGTCGTTCTTGTCATTGAAGTTCAGGACGCGGCCCTGAATGCTAGAGTTTAGGCGGGTCCTGATGCGGTGTTGATGGTAGAGCGACAGCTCCTACGTCATTTCTCGCTCGAGGCGGAATTTCTCGCGCTTGGCCTGCTCCTTGCGTGTTGCCTCCTCTAGTCGTAGGCGGGCTTCTTCTACCTTCGTCGCCGTCGTGGTCGGCGGGATTAGCGTGGAGAAGGGATCTAGCGAGGCCGTCGTGCTACCTGCCATGTAGATCGCGTTGAAGCGATTGGATCTGGCGCAGAAGTATTCAGGTGACTCTGACCCGGAGTCGAAGTCAAAGATCCTGAGGATGGAGGGGTCCTTGAAATCCTCGGCGTTGGAAACCTGCGTGATGGAGTCTTTGCGTGATGCGGAGGTGATGGATCTGGAGACCAAGGTTGGGGTCACCGAATCGGCGTCGTCGTGGAGGGCCGCATCGTCTGCGGCTGCATCAGTTCCGGCCGCGCTGCTGGCGGCCGAGTCGTATTCGGAGGCGAGGCGGCTGATGGAGCGGATCTGGCCCTCCAAGAGTAGATCGCAGTGTGGCGGCGATCCGCCGATGATCGCCGTCCTCATCGGGTCGACGGCATCCATGAAGCTGACGAATAGGTTGATGGTGCCGATCGGCATCACCGCGCTGTGCGTGATTGTGCGCGATACCGGGATGTAGCTGATGGGCAGGATCTGAAGGATCTCACCGCTCGCGATCATGTGGCCAGTGGTGATTGGCCGACTGGCAAGTAGGGTCTCGCTGCAGAACTCAGGCTAGACCGGCCATGCCCCACGGTGGGCTCCACTATCGTGGGAATGACCACGTCAGTCACTACCAGGGGTAGCGATTGGAAGGTTTTCGGGCAAGAGCGGGCAACCATCCGCGGAGTGATATGAGGGTAAAGACACAGGGATTTCCCAGGTTCGTCCCCCGTAGGGTAAAGACCTACTCCTACTAGATTGTATTATCGAGTGAGAACAATGGTGGCGAGCTCGGCGGCTAGGCAACGAGTCGATGGGGTGTATGATGGAACATGAGTACAAAGAGTACCCTAGGGAGGCTTATATAGGGGTTGCCTCGCTAGGGTTTACAGATATACAACCAAATCAGGTAAGGAGGAGTACTTGACCTAATCCAACTGGGCCTAGCTACGCTTCTGGGCCTCCAGCTTCCAGTTGTCAGGCTTCCTTTCCAATCGCATTCTAGTTGCCGTCCTACAGGCCCACTCGTAGAAGGCCCTAGTCCAGTCGAAATGTCTTGTTGGGCATACCCCGTTCGGCATATTCCCGTCAAAGTCCTAGAAAGTGATGGTGGAAGAGGCATGAGAACAAGACCCAAAATATAGGAGGACCCCCGGTCTCAAGCCCCGGAGTTTTCGGCAAGGGCCTGAGTCTCCCGCCAAAGGGGCTAGAGTCTCTGGGCCACCAGAGTCTCCCGCCTGGAAACCTGGCGAGAGACAGGATTCAGGGGGGGCTTCACTCAGTCATGTATCGGGGTCTCAATACTCCAAGAACACATATTTGCCGCAAAAAGAAGCCCACTACCATGGAAAACGAGGTCCCAAACCACATTCACATCTAGGGGAAACCCTAGGCAAAGAAAGAGAGGAGGGGGCACCTTGATCCATGGAAATGGCTCCCAACCGGCGGTGAGAAGGGATAGCTGCGGGGAGGGGAGGAGGATACCGGCAGCGGCGGCGGATCCGGTGTGGAGGAAGCCCCGATGGCGACGGGCGGAGGAGGGAGCGGGAGTTTGAGGAGAAAAGTGAGTCGGGGGTGGAGGGGAGTAACTAGGAGTTACCCCCACCCTGACTCTCTTCTCAACCTGCGCGAGAAACTGCTAGGCCGGAGTCTTCGGGCCCCAAAGGCCAGATTCTCCGGGGTCAGACCCCAGAGTCACCGGCCTCCACTGCCAGAAAACGCCAGATACAAGGAGGACATGCAAAAATCATACAAAAAGACACAAGGCAACCAAAAGAAGATCCAAGGAAGACACAAACATCCATAGAAGAAAGAGGAACCAACAAATATGCAAGTAACACCTAGACAGGCACAAATGTGTGGGTAGGTGGCCGAGGCCACCATGTTTGAGTATACTTGGCTTGGCACCACGAAGATATATCTTGGGTCCATTACCAAAACTCGCCATTGAAGCTCACATATCACAAAGTGATATAAAGAGGATGATTTTCTTAATTTGGGCATGATGGGGGAGGGATAGCCCAATCGATTAGGACCGAACTCCCCTATGTGCATTCCTACATCTGGATAGGATAACATATGAAACCATGGGTATGGGTGCATGGTCTCAAGCCACATTGCTTGAATCAATGATATTTAGCTCATGCCTTAACTCTCGGAATATCTTCTCATCAAGGGGCTTGGTGAATAAATCCGCAAGATTCTTCTCGGTGCTAACATAAGAGAGGTCAATATCTCCATTATTCACATGCTCCCGGATGAAGTGATGACGAATATCAATATGCTTGGTTCTTGTGTGTTGCACCGGGTTGTAGGCGATCTTGATTGCACTTTCATTATGACAAAGAAGAGGCACTTTGTCACAAGTGACACCGTAATCCTTTAGAATTTGCCTCATCCATAACAATTGTGCACAACAACTAGCGGCCGCAATATACTCAGCTTCGGCGGAAGACAAGGAGACACAATTTTGTTTCTTTGATGACTAACACACCAAGGACCTACCAAGGAATCGGCAAGCCCTGGAGGTTGATTTCCTTCCAACATTGTCTCCCGCCCAGTCCAAATCCGTGAAACCATGAAGAACAAAGCTAAATCCCTTGGGATACCATAATCCAAAGTTTGGGGTATCAACTAAATATCAAAATATTTGCTTGACCGCCACAAGGTGGCTTTCTTGGGGCGGCTTGAAACTGTGCACAAATACCCACACTTAACATGATATCCGGTCTAGATGCACAAATATAAAGCAAAGAGCCAATCATAGATCGATATACCTTTTGATCCACATCTTTACCCTTAATAGCGAGAGTGAGATCACACTTGAGGGGCATGGGAGTCTTGTCTCCATTTAAATCTGTCAACTTGAACCTTTTGAGCATATCTTGAATGTACTTGGCTTGATTGATGAAGATACCTCCAATTACTTGCTTCACTTCAAAGCCAATAAAGAATTGCAACTCCCCCATCATAGACATTTCAAACTCATCGATCATTAGCTTAGCAAAAATATCATTAAAAGATTTGTTAGGAGAACCAAAGATAATATCATCAACATAAATTTGACAAATGAACAAGTTTCCTCCAACTCTCTTAGTAAAAAGAGTGGGGTTGATTAGCCCAACTTCGAAATCACGGTCTACCAACAACATTATAAGGTGCTCATACCACGCACGTGGGGCTTGTTAAGGCCATAGAGTGCCTTATCAAGTTTGTAGACATGGTTTGGAAACTTGGGATCCTCAAAACCCAGAGGTTGCTTGACATACACCAACTCAAAGGGACCATTAAGAAATGCACTTTTAACATCCATTTGTTGTAGCTTAAAGTTATGACGAGATGCATATGCAAGCAAGATAGGTATGGATTCAATACGGGCAACGGGGGCGAAAGTTTCACCGTAGTCGATACCCTCGACTTGGGAGAAGCCTTGAGCTATCAACCTTGCCTTGTTGCGAATAACCATCCCATTTGCATCTTGCTTGTTCTTGAAGATACACTTTGTTCCGATGACATTATGGCACTCCTTGGGTCTCTCCACTAATGACCACACTTTGTTGTGCTCGAAGTTGTGAAGTTCTTCATCCATGGCATCAAGCTAATCCAGGTCTTCAAGCGCTTCATACACCTTTTGGGGCTCTACACATGAAATGAAACTGGTGTGGCCAACAAAGTTAGCCACTTGGTTACGAGTAGAAATGCCCCTTTCAAGATCACCAACAACATTTTCAAGAGTAATTCCTTCTCGGATGAGCTTGGTGATCCTCCTTGCTTCACGACGAGCATGAGCTTCCTCAATAGATTCTTGAGAAGCTACTTGGTCATCACCACTATTTTGGTCCTCGTCTTGACCTTCAAATTGAGCTTGCTCCTCTTCTTGAGCTTGATCGACATTTTTACTTTGACCATCCACATAAGCTTGACCTTGGTCATTATGGGGTGAAGAACACCCTTCATTTACTTGAGCTTGACCTTGATCATGAGCTATATCTTCAATAATGGTATCTTGGTGGCTATGAGGTTGATGAAGATCTAGTGAAGATGAAGGCTCCACTTGAGTAGAGCATTGTACTTGTACTTCCACCACAAGAGGTTCCTCAACGGGGCGAAAAAATCCCACACCCATTATTCTTATGGCTTGAGGAGGAATTTCATCACCTACATCACCAAGATCAATTTGCGCCACTTGGGAGCCATTATGCTCATCGAATCTCATGTTAGAGGAAACTATAACTTGCCTAGTGGACTTGTTATAGATCCTATAAGCGTGAAAGTCTGATGCGTAGCCAACAAAGATACCTTCAATAGTGTGAGACTCAAATTTAGACAACCCGTTACCTTTCTTGAGAATATAGCACTTGCACAAACACCCGAAGGTAGTGGATACTTGGCTTCTTGCCGGTGAGTATCTCATATGGACTCATATCCAAATATTTGCGAAGATAAACCCGGTTGGCAATGTGACAAGTGGTTGAGATAGCTTCGGCCCAAAAGTTATATGGAGACTTGAAATCCGCAATCATGGTCCTTGCCATATCCATTAGAGTCCGGTTCTTCCTTTTCGCCACACCATTTTGTTGAGTGGTATAAGGAGCGGAATATTGATGCTTGATACCCTCATCACCAAGGAACTCATCTAAGGTGTAGTTCTTGAACTCGGTACCATTGTTACTTCTTATGGCCAAGATCTTCTTGTTATGTTGACATTGCACCTCATTGTCAAAGTTGATGATGGTTTGTTGAGTCTCACTCTTCTTTTTGAAGAAATATACCCATGTGTATCTTGAGTAGTCATCAACAATAACCAAACAATACTTCTTCCCCCCAAGACTATCAAAGGATGGAGGACCAAATAGATCCATGTGAAGGAGCTCCAAGATCCCATCGGAATAGATGGTGGTAGTTGGGGGTGTGCCGTCTCATGGAGCTCCCCTTAAATGCATGCCCTACACACATGATCTTTGACAAAACACACATAATCTTTTAAACCAAGGATGTGGCCTCCCGTATGGAGGCTTCGCAAAGACCTCATGTTGACGTGGGCAAGATGGCGATGCCAAAGCCATCCCATGTCACCTTTAGCCTTTAGGCACATCACGGTAGGTGTGGGTTTCTTATCGAAATCTACCACATACAAACCGTTCTAGGCGTACCCAACAAAGGCTATAGAGAGAGTCTTGCTCCACATGAGAACCACAACCTTAGGGGTAAAGTAGGCATTAAAGCCCATAAGCATGAGTTGATGAATGGAAAGTAAATTGTATGAAAGGTTTTGACAAGCATAATGTCCACAATGGATATATCTAGTGTGACCACTACCTTACCCAAACCCAATACCTTAGAGGTTTATCCGTCTCCATAAGTGACACACATATTGGAAGTATTAGGTCTCGTCTCATCAAGCATCTCTTTTCTTTCGATCATATGACTTGTGGCACCACTATCAACCACCCCTTTTCTTCCACCGGAAGCATATCCCTACAAGAAATCAATTCTTGGTTTTTAGGTACCCATTTTTGAATGGGTCCTCGTTTGTTAGTCACAAGAATCTTGGGAACCCAATTGACCCAATGGTAATCATCACCATAAGAGGGTCCTACATATTTAGCATAGACATGACCATCATAAGATTTCATAAGAACATATGATGGGTTACATTTTCCCGCAAACCCATTATGAGATGGTCCATCACCATTCCTCATGACACTTGGTTACTTTTGTTTTGCCATCTCCCCCTCCTTCACAAAAGTAATCATTTTGGAAGGGGAGAGGGCAAAATCTTATTCTTCTTCTTACCCTTGTTCTTCTTATTTGACTTGGATGTAAACCTAAGTCCTTCCATAGTTACATTGTCCCTTTTCTTACTCAAGAGGGCATTTAGACTCTTATCACCATGGATGCATGAGACAAGGCCTTTCTCAATTCTAGCTTTCAACTTCTTGTTCTCCTCAAGAAGATTTCCATGCTCACAACAAGGGTTAGTAGAACATGAAGCAATACTAGTTGGCATGGTTGAAACATCTTTAGTTACTTGAGTTTGAAGTTGTTCATGTGACTTTGAAAGTGTAGAGAATTTTCTCAACGAGGACTCATGTTCCTTTTTGAGTTTCTCAAAACTTTCATTTAGTCTATCATGACCAATAACAAACTCGAGCTTTTCCTTTTTAAGAACATTAGATAGAGTAAGAGCATGGTCGCGTTCTTTAGCAAGTTTAGAGATATTTAAGTTAAAGGATTCCTCATGTGCAATATACTTCTATTCTAGGGTAACCCTTTTACTCTGCTCTTCCTCAAGAGCATCGGTCAAGGCGACTACCTCCATGGCGGCCTCCCTAGCATGCCCAAACATCTCCGAGATGGAATCATCTCTCTCGTCAATGATATAACGTGCTTCACCTAGTTGTCTCAAGAGAGCCTCAACACATACTTTGGCTTCTCCTACCAAGTTATCCAAGCAACTAGTGGATTCCACTACTTCCTTCTTAATCTTGAGACTCATTACATCATCATATGACGATGCATCAATATAAAGAGGAATAGTGGGTGGAGGAGTTACCGAGGAGGCTTTAGCCATGAGACATGTGGGGTTGGTGACGAGCTTGTCCTCATTTGGAGAGTCAAAGAGGGATGTCGGTGAGGAGGTCAATGTAGTAGCAGTAGGCACTAGACATGTAGGCTTGGTGACGCACTTGTTCTCATTGGGAGAGTCAAAGAGAGATGTTGGTGAAGAGGTTGTCGTACTAGTAGCGGACGTGGTGGAAATTGTGGCAATGGTGGCCACACCCACAATCTCTCCATCATCTTCATCATCAATATCATTCTCATTGTTCTCTTCATATTCTTCACGAGCCACGAACACATATTTTTTTGGGTCCTTCTTGTTTGGGAAGTTATTATTTCCGAAGTTCTTGTTTGGGACTTTCTTGACAAAGTTCTTGTTTGGAGTGGGCTTGAACTTGGATTTCAAAATGAGCCTTCCTCCATGATCTTCTCTCTTCTCATATGGGCATTCGACGATGAAGTGGTTGGATTCTCCACAATTGTAACATGATCTCAACTTGGGTCTTGCACTAGTTGTGATAGTCCTTGATGGATTGTCCTTTCCTTGATTCTTCCAAAACCTTCTTGAGACTAATGCCAATTGCTCATGAAGAGCACACTTGATATCTTCGTCATCTCCTTCTATCATTCCCAACGAATCAACTTCTTCTTCATAGACATAAGCCTTGGCCTTCAAAGCAAGAGTGGGGGAATCCATTCTACGAGCACGAGAAAGAGCATCATCAGCGGTCTTGTTCATGATTCCAAGAGCCAAAAACTAATTTAGTACTATTGGAGGACATGGTATAGAAGTCTGCTCTTGAGCGAATATTGTTGGCCATTTCCCTATGGAAGGGCAAGATGGCTTGCATGAACTTGCGCTTGATCCACTTGTCATCCACGTCCTTACTACCATGGTCAATCATTCTAATCGAAAGGGCCGTGACCCTTCGATAGAGGTCTTCAGGAGTCTCATCTTCCTTTCCAACAAAGGAATCAGCTTCACAGTGCATTTCTTCAAACTTGGAGTTTTGAATGCTTTCATTGCCAAGATAGACTCGTCGTAGAGCATTCCAAGCTTCCTTGGCGGTGTCATAAGGACAATGTGAGTTATTTGCTCAGGAGTGAAAGCATCTTGGAAAATGGCCATTGCGGTGGCATTGAGTTGATTGTTGATTTCCTCGGTGGGTGTCATGTTGTAGATGTTGCACAGATAGAAGCCGAACTCCACAACCTTCCAAAGATGAATACTAGAACTTTTGAAGTGAGATCGCATGACATATTGCCAATTGGCAAAATTAGATACATCTAGCTTAGGTGGTGGACCACGATGATTTATATGTGGCATTGGTAGAGGTGCATTATTATAGCTAGATGGTGGAGGCATGTTTCCCATGGGGTTGCTTTTAGCCTTGTTGCAATCCTCATCAATAGGAGATTCCTTATGGGGATCTTCCACCGGTTTGGAGCCACTTGATGAATTATCAATGGCGTCGGCAACCACAACTTCCTTTTTACCAAGATATAATTCAAGGAAGTCTTTCATTTCTTGTCGAAGCGTATCCATAGATGCGGATAGCTCACTTTTAGTGATGGGTGTTACTCTGGCAGTGGTATCACTCCCCCTTGAGTCACTCATACTTCTCTTAGGCGGTTAAGCCAAAGAAGAGCACCTTGCTCTGATACCAATTGAAAGATCGGTATAAGCGACTAGAGGGGGGGGTGAATAGGCACTACTCAATTTTTAGCTTCTTTTCAATTTAAGGCTTGACAAAAAGTAAGTTATCTAGATGTGCAACTAAGTGATAGAACCTAGATGACAAGCAAGCAAGCAAACAACAATAATGAGTAAAGGATAGAAATCACCGAGAGGGGACACAGAGATGTTTTCCCGAAGTTCCTTCCTTTTGAGGGGAAGTACGTCTCCGTTGGAGGGGTGGGCGGTACTAAGACCACCAGTGCCACAAATGCCTCACCCTATTCTCCTGAGCACTCGCCTTGCGGCAAGCACACGACCCACTATGCGGTGACCTTGAAGGTGGCAACCGAAACCTTGTACAAAACCTTGGGGAACTTCTCCACAACTGAATTGGAGGCTCCCAATACGACGTCGAAGCTCTTACACACAAGGATGAGCTATGGAGGGCGATTTCTTCAAGTTAGGGTTTCCTCAAACTCTAGAGCAACAACAACTTACAAAAATGGTGGGGAAACACAAATCCCTTTGGTGAAAAGTTAGGTCTAGGTCTCCTCCCTCAAATCCCCAAGGGGCAACAAGTTTGAGTGGCTAGAGAGGGAGATGTAGGAGGTTGGAGCTCAACATTAATGGAGGAGAGAGAGTTGAAGCCGCAACCTTCACTTGGAGAAGAAGGGGGGTATATATACCCCCCCCCCCCCCCAGAAAAATAGTCGTTGTTGCATCACTAACCTCGAAGTCTCCGGTCTGGAGGGTCGGAGTCTTCGGGCATGGCCAGAGTCTCCGGGGTGGGCACTGGACTCCGGGCAGGACTCCGGAGGGGGTTACTGAACGCTTCTCGAGCCACCCCGGAGTCAAGGCCGGATACTTCCCCAGAGTCTCTGGGCTCTAGCCCCGGAGTCTCCGTTGATGCGCTCCACTCCGGGCCCAACTCCGGACCTGGACACAGAGAGTTTTCCAGGGGGTCGGAGACATGCCCGGAGACCTGGCCGGAGTCTCTGGTCTAAGACACCGGAGTCTCCGGACTCGGGGGAGGCAGAACACCGAAGCTCCTAACAGGCACCTTTTCTTCATGAAAATTTGAACCCTTCTCCTTCGAATACTAGAACACTGTCTTGTGCCTTTATACGAATGAACCTGCAATACTTAGCACACAGTAAAAACTATCATGTGTTGACACCAAACATCAAAACATGATTAGGGCAGGAAAGGCCCTTTCACCAGGGCTAGCCCGTGCTGTTTTCAGATCCATCTGGCGCCTCCGCTCCCCCCCCCCCCCCTCCCCACACACCCACACCCACCCACCCATAGATTGAGTTCGGCCTAGGGGCGCCAGATAACTAAACGAGCCGCGTCGGCGCGAAAATAAGTTGGAGGGCGGGCTAGGCGCGACTTTGAGCGCCGGCGGCACCCATAGCCCTTTAGTGAGGCTTTAGGGCTCCCGAGTGAAGATGCTCTTAGTATCTCTTTTCTAGTACTCCAATCCAGCTGGTATCCTTCAATCCGGATACTGCTTTTTCACGAGCAATGGTAACAATATCTTAAGCTGAAATACGAATAGTACTCGAATGCCCCGAGTCATAACAGAAGCCTGCAGCATTGCTGCAGCTGTGTTGATCAAGTTCACCGGATGGAGAACTGGGCGCGTGCTACAGCAAGCTGCCGCTGCAGACAAACAAGCAGTAGCTTCAGATAAATCACTGAGCAATACGAACAAAATACTGCAAATAAACTAGATTTACACCTCACTGGAGCACTGTGTTCAGCACAAGGTAGATACAGGCTTACACCACATACATAGTTCATCTGATATATTGGATCAATGAGTTCTGTCACATAAAACACCACGGACAACAAGAAAATTTGACAGGGATAACTGATCCCACAAGGTCAACAGAGCTTGACGGTTCAGGGTGGCGCACATGCATCCATTCACAAAGGTTTAGAATGGAGAGCATGGCAACGGCACTCAAGCAAGTTCTTGCTCCCGAAATACTCACCTCCACAAACAAAACTAATACAACAACAGGCAGAAAAAGAAAGCACAGGATCATCTGAGTAACGGTGGTGAGGATCTCCGATGACCACGGTACATGAGGGGATGATGGTCTGCTTCTCAGAGTGCAGGTAATCATCCTCAATGCACTTATAGAACTTTCAAGCGATGGATGGAGCTCACAAGAATATGTTACGATGATTTGCCGGCTTCACTTCCTGTCAAACAATGATGATTTTATTAGATATAAAGGAAGAATCTACTTTTAAATCTACAGTTGAAACACTACACCAACCTAAAAAATCTACAGTTGAAACACTACACCAACCTCAAAACATATACATGTTCTCAAATTATGTTATGAAAAGGCAAGACTGTGCACCTATCACCATCAGAACTGGGGACATAAGTACTATGTATTTTTCAAAATTTTGCCCAAATAGTTTGCTAGTTTGCAATGCTGAAAGGCATACAAAGGCTGACCTATGATACTGCAGTTACTTTACTTTAGCAGAATACTCTTGGTCAATCTTGGTAGAAGGGCACTTGAACACAGTTCTCCGAACGTCAATAAAAAAATCACAGGAGCAGCATAGTTGGATGTTTATATTGGCGGGTGAACATACCGCCCTGGGATTATTCTACCTGAACAGATAATAAAACTTCACATTCAATTGGCCTCTCAGGTCCATAGGTTCTGGACTTCTGGGGATCCAGAGGAACGTGGTAAACCACAACTCTGAAAGAGCTTTATGACTATATATTCTACTCCCTCCATCCCAAAATAGATGTCTCAAAGTTGTCAGATACATCCAAATTTTGACAACTTTGAGACATCTATTTTGGGACGGAGGGAGTAATTCTAGCAAGTATACCTCGTTAAGGTTATAAATCAGTGGCCAGTAAAATAAACCGTCAAAGTTTTGGGCAGTGAAAAGCTAAAAAATAGCTAGCACGCTGAGACCAGCTTTACTGGAAAGGCCAGAGTATAAGCACCTTAGGGAGCATAATATGAAGAAATTGCACACTGATTCAAGCTTTGTTCAAATGGCACAAGAGCTTAATCTAGTCTGATCCAATGAGTTTGGTTAGAGGGCATAGGTACTAGAAGTTAATTTGGCAAACTCATTTCATAGGCATGGTAAAAAAAGCCTCACAATTCACAAGCCACAAACCACCCACTACGGATATCTTATGTGAGGCAGAAGCTAAGAAAATAAGCCACCTTTTAGCCAATTGATCTTATTTTCTTGATAAGCCTAATTTCAAGGCTGGAAATGCTGGATAAACAAGTCCTTAGGTAGGATCATTTTAAGTGCTCAACTTTGTCTCATGCACATAGTTTCCAGGTGCTTTCTTGAAATACAGAAAGAAAAAACAAAAGTTCCTAAAAAATAATAAACTCAATAAGATCCAAGAGCCTACCTTCCATTCGAATTTTATATAGCATCATTAAAGGCAGGCATAGGATATCACTGTGCTATATATAATGATTAACTCGGCCTTATCATGATAGCATCATTACTTTACAGTGACATTTATCACATTTCCTTGTCAAGTATCATGGCACACACACGTTAAAAAGCAAGTTACGAAGGGCTTGTATCATAAAGCAAAAGATATGACCTTGATAGTCAACACCGATATCCTCTAGTATATCACTTATAACATAACGAATCTGATAACAGATTCTGTATAAATACTAAATAACTGAAAACAATTTTGTTTAACTCAGTTTCCCATTGGTCTAAGTACGTTCTTTCTAGACAAAGAACTAAGCGCAACAATAGTTGAAATGCTATGTGTAATTATGCCACCCAGCCTGCGGAAATGGTTATCACACCCGCTTGGAGCTCCTCCCTATATTCTCTCCTCTTTTACACTATATAAAAAATATTCTTTTATTTAAATCATGAATGCTACTCCCTCCGTTCCATAATTCTTGCCGTGCTTTTAGTTCAAATTTGACATGCTTTTAGTTCAAATTTCAACTAAAATCACGGCAAGATGTACTCCTACAAAATGTGGTTCTAAAATGCGACCATAGTGTCCTACACACAAAAGAATAGATCGTGCATGTGTGAATAGCATGTTATTCACAACTACTTGATTGTTTTGTCTTTTGTATAGAACACATATGGTTATATCTTTTAGCACTGAATTTTGTAGGTGCACATCTTACAGTATTGTAAACATCCGTAGATTTTATAACTTTTTATAGTAGGGGAAAAATATAGAGGATATAGGGATGAGATCCAAGTCGGTGGAGAAAATTTGCTTTAACACAAAGTACTATTAATTTCAAGGACTCTAGATTCTAGAAGCACTTCTCATTCTGAAAACAAAATAGGTACTAGCCATGCAAAATATTACACCCCATTATTTATGCACATGCATGATGCTACCTGAGGATGAAAAAACTTGGCGAATGAATGGAATAAACAACTAAGCTGTGCTAGCTAACTTATGAGATCTTTAAAAAGCTCGGAGGCCATAGTCGGTCATATATCTGGATTCATTTATCATACTAAAAAGTTAGGCACAACTTCCCACATTTCACAGAGTTATTGGCTGAGAAGTTACAAGATTATAGCTTATTTTTAACAGATGTGAGGACTCATTACATGGTATTATGTAACAGAGGCTGAAAATGAGGTAAGAAACCATGAACCATGTGCCTTATGCTCCTTCCATTTCAAATTATAAGATGTTTTAGCTTTTTTCTGAAACATATGTATCTAGACGTCTTTTAGTGTGCAGGTTCGGAACAAAATGAGTGAACCTACACACTAAAAGACGTCTAAATACATGTGTTACAGAAAAAGGCTAAAACATACTCCCTCCGTCCCAAAATAAGTGATTTGGGTTTGTCTAAATTTGGATGTATCTATGTACTAAAGTGTGTCTAGATACATTCAAATCTATACAAATCCAAGTCACTTATTTGAGGGAGTATTATATTTTGGAATGGAGGGAGTATATGACGTTGCATGGTGTGAATGATTTCTGATATGTTAGAATGTGGTTTCTTTCATAATTAATTTATTTTTCAGTACTTCAGGACTACCCCTTGGAGGTTTATAGTGAACTTTCCAAGGGTAATCAAGTTTTGACAACATGCTCATATCAGTCATTTTGTAGTCAGTACTTAGCAGTGTTCTGAAACATCTCGAGTCTGAGAATATTTTGCCGTATGGTTTGTGCTTTGATAAGATAGATGTTTTTGCCTGTCTACATATATCACACACTGGGATCTTTTTGAACAAATACCTAAAAGTTAGACCTAGCAACTCAGATCAGGAAATGCGTAATTACAGCTTCCCTAATGATTTTTCATACTTTCCATGGGTGCATTACTACCACTCTTTAATCATCAAAGATTGTCTAAGATTTGCTATGCTCAACCAATAGCTTCTGATCTACCAATACTGAATGAAACTCGTATTCAAGACTGACCTAAAAAGGAATTACTTCACTTGGGTACAAAATGCCACAGTACTTTTCAGCTAGACAGACCTAAGAACAAAGATATTCCGAGTTCTCAACAAAATGAAATCTAGTTCTACTCTTCAGGTTAAGTTTTCAGAGCATCCCACTCAATAAATAAATAAAATCAATAAGATGGGCAGTTTAATTTAAGATGCATAACCATGTAGTTCTGAGAAAAATATCATTCATAACATGCACAAGAATTCACTTTTGTTAAGGTTAGCTTCATATTCGGCTCTTCTGAAAACATTCCAGGGTTTGCTGAATAAGGAAAAACATTCCAGTACCTGAATGGCTGAACCTATCAAAAGCCCTTCAGAGATGCTTTTAGACTATATGACAATCCTATCTAGGTATTTTTTTTTTAATCATTCTGCATTTCCTGTTCATGCATCTGATGATATAGCTGATTCCCTTCATGCAATACTACTACAACAACGTAGCCTAGGCTCACTACAATTTAAGGCATTAAAAATCCAATGCCGGGTAACCAGAAACCGTGCGATTGGCCTGTCTCCTGTGACATAATCGTTGGGGGGAACAGAACACCAAAACAGATGCCTGTCCAGTGAGTAGCGAATTGACACCTGTTGTAAAGTTCAGCTTAATGCTCCCTCCCCCTAAAGCTTTGACACTCGTCAATTGCACAAGAACGGGCCGAGTGTTTTATGGGATTTAGGGGCACAAGGCCACCTCGAGAAGCACCAAAAGGCAGAGATAATCATAACAAATTGGCAAATGGGCAAGCATCCTAGCCTTAAACAAAGGCCTAAAAACACAAGCAGCCAAAAAGCAAAGGAAGCAGATGCATATGGAGAGTTCATCACCTACCATCCAAAAGAAGCGCTGCATTGAGCAGTTATTGATCAGTTCTTGCCCTTCTCCTTCATGTCGGAGTGCCTGAACCCGTCCCAGAGCTGAAACGCGGCGGCCGCGGCGAAGTGGCTCTCCGCCGTGGTGGGCGAGGCCACCGTGACGGCCGGGCTAAACAGGAAGGGTATGTGCGGAGCATCCAGTGGAGCGGACAGCCTCTGGAGCTGCTGCTGCTGGTGGTGGTGGTGGCCGTGGCCGGAGAGGTGCGGCTGCGAATTGGACTGAAGGGTCCCCCTACTATTGACACCCACAAGACCGGAGGACATGGAGAAGTTGAGATTGTAGTCTACTGCCGGACCCGACGCGGCCGCCGCATGGACGGGCATGAAGTGGTCCTGCAAGAAGGAGAACTGCGTCATCTCCGTCTGCGGCTCGCCGCCAGCTGTCAAGCTGAAGTGCTGCGGCGGCGGCGTCATGGCGATGGGCGCAATGTTGGCGAGGTGCGGGGCCGGGGAGGCGAAGGTGTGGAGCATCCCGTGGCCGGATTTCCGGGGCTGGGTGAATCCGAGGTAGTCCGCGGTGGCGGACGCGGTCATCTGCTGCTGCCACGAGTTGTGCTGCTTGCGGTCAGCAACGGGCGGGGTTGCAGTGGCGGCCGCCAATCCAGTGAGCAGCTCCGTGAAGGAAGCGGCCTGCGCCGAGGCGGGGGCGCGTCGGTCGCGGGCTTCCTTGTCCTTCACAGAGGCGCTCCGCTCGCGCGCTCGCTCCCTGGCCTTGACGCGGCTGTCGGAGCGAGAGAGCGAGAGGACGGAGCCCTTGCTGGTCTCCGACGTGCTGCTGCAGCCCGATCTCGTGAGCTGCTGCTGGAGCTGCGAGCCGTCGGCCTCGTCTTCAGCAGCAGGTTCCTCCCTGGGCTTGCTGTTGTTGGCGGAGGCCGGGTGGTTGGGGAAGGCGGTGGCGTCGAGCGAAGGGAGCTTGTCGATAGCGGCGGCGGCGGCCTTGATGAGCCACTCGACGGCCTTGCTTGGCTGGTCGTAGCCGAGGCGGTCCTGCAGGTCGTAGAACTGGATGGCGGTGGCGACGGAGAGGCGCACGCGGCGGTCGCGGATGCCCTTGGCCGTGTAGACCTTGCTGTGGCGGTCCTTCCCGCCGGAGCCCCGCGAGACGCGGTAGATCCGCGAGGAGGGGTTCTGCTGGTGCGGCGGCCACGGCACCAGAGCCAGCCTCTTGGCCTCCCCGTGCTCCTCGTCCTGGCCGTCTGGGCGGGTCCGCTTGCGCCCGTTGCCGAGCTCGGCGGCGCTGAGCTCCATCCCGATTTGAATTGCCTTCCTCCTCCGTCCCCGGCAGCCCGCCGCCAGTGCCTCTCATGCCCTACCGAGAGCGCATTGGTACGCGCGGTAGCGAAATAAGGCCAGCCGCGGGGAGCCGGGGATCGGGAGGCGAGCGAGCGAGTGGAGTGAGGGGCGCAGATCTGCGGCGGGAGTTGGCGATCGGCGCGCGATCCCGTGGCGTGCTACCCTGGGGTGGTGGAGTGGAGTGGAGTGGACTGGACTGGAGAGAGGGAGCACGGCGCGGCGAGGGAGAGAGGGGAGGGTGGGGGGAGTATGAGTGGGACGGGACGAGGGAGAGAGGTCTCCCGATTTTATGAGGGGGTAGGAAGGACTAGGACAGGAGGGGAGGTGTGCGGAACGAGGCGGCTTATCGTCTAGTATCGGGATAGGCACCAGTGGAGTACTACTAGTAGGCTACCATTGCCAGCACCAGCCACCAGCAGCAGCGAATCCGTCTCGCCCGAGCGCGACGTGCCGCGCGCCGCCGTAGCCGTAGCCGTAGGCCTGGAGTCGGTCTTTCTAACGGTACCAGCCTAGCAGCAGCGGCTGTCGGAGCGCGTCCCGTCGCGTCGGCACATGCATGCACGCTGTCGGAGCGCGTCCCGGCCGTGCAAATGCAATGACCCGCGGTCAATCCATCGGCAATTGACATCACTCGCTCGCTGTCACGGCCATTGCGGCGATACGAGTAGAGTCACGAGTGCGTGTATATGTACCTCCGAAAGCAACGGCGCGCTAATGCCGGCCGCCGCCATCCTCTCATAGAGCATGTCCACCAGCGCCCCATATGGGTTTTGGGTGCAGAGAAGTTCAACCTTGAATTCGTAAAGGATGGCCAAATCACATCCAAAACTCCTATTGGCACCCTCAACTTAGAAATTCCGGTGGACTCGTTGACAAACAGGGATTATCGACGTGGCTGGGACCGGTGAGGGAGAAGGCCGACTCCGTGCCTGGAGCACGTAAGTTAGTTCGGCAGCTGTTGCGGCTAACTCCGTTCCATTTGAGGTGGTGATCTTCTTATGCTCCTGCGACACCAATGGCATAGGGCGAGTGACCGGTCGAGGACAACAATGATCGTTACGGCGCGACGGACAACGATGACGTGGGTATTTTCGCAGACCCTTATCATCGATCACCGTATTTACGAACTCTCTCAACAATATTAGGGTTAGGGTTTTAGCAAAAAATGGGGATTTTCAGTGCTAAGATATGATTTTTGCGCGATTTGGAAGAGATTTTGCGCTAAGATTGTGCTTATACCGTTCGGATTAGCATGATGTTGGAGAGGCTGGATCCGGCGTGCCACCTAGCATTGAACTAAGTCGGACCCTCTCGAGCCCTTGTGTTTCATCAAATACTTAATCCGCCTCTTGGCGAGAAGCAGTTCGTCACTGAGAGCCGGAGCGACCTCATCCCAGGAATCTCGGGGTGTGGCGGCTTCGTCGACGAAAGCCGGCAAAGCAGTAGCTTTGCCAGGAGCGGGAATATCCTTGTGATAGAAGAAAGTGGACGGCCATTGCTTGACCGACTCACTGGCCATAATCCGAGGATAGACGCGCTCTCTTCTAACGGAAAAACTAATAGTACCGGTAATATAAGGATTACCGGCAGTAATAGAATTTATCCGGACATGGAAATAGTACCGAAAAAGAGTAAGGCTCGGCTTAATGCCGAGATACCCCTCACACAAAGATACGTACGCGCTCATCTCGAAGAAAGAGTTCGGGGGGGGGGGGGGGGAGATGATGGAGATGAACTCTGTAGTGATCTATGACCTCGGAAAAGAAATCTGAGGGAGGAAAGCTTAGACCTCTGTCAAGGTGAGTGCCGAAGTGCACTCGCTCGCCGCCGCGAGGGTTGGGAATGGTTTCGCCGAAGCCGCTCCGCCAGTCGCTGGCGCGGAGGAGCCGTTCTTCTTCCACGCTACGGAGCTTGGCGTCGTCAAGAACGCACGGGATCCAAACCCCGCGATTACTCTCCTTCTCCGCCGCTGCTGCCGTCGCCGCCGTGCCGGAGGATGATGCAGAAGCCATTTTGCTTGTGCGCCGGTGACCTTGGATCGGCGGCGCTGCAGATTTCTAGGAAGCAGAGGAGCTCTAGGTTCGTGGGAGGAGTAGGGGAGAAGAAAACGGCGCAAAGTGCTGGTGAGAGAGATGAGGAAAAGGATCCTCACCACTTATATCCACCGGCCGCGTCAAGGTTCGTGTAAACGCTACAGTAAACGTGTCACGCGTCGTGGAAAGAACTGGGAAACCCCCCGCATGATGATTACGTCGCCTCGAACTCCACGCATGCATTGAAACAATGCCTCGGTTCCGCGAAAGGCGGACCCACCAACGGTCGTGGTGACAGGAAATGTCTGTTAGTGACGTGACTTGACTATGACTGGTGCCAGATGACGTCAGAGACCAAGTTTCGGCTTTGTTTGAAATTCAAGCTGGAAACCTGAATAACGTATTCCTAGGTCCAACTCATTTTTGAGACCCAGACCGTATCTTTTCTTTTGAAGTTTCAGGAACCCTTTAAGATTCTACAAACCGAAGATCAAGCTAGACGATGATGAATCTGACTTTGGATCTTGGAGGCTTCCGAGGGCTGCTGTTGGGGATATACTTTCCGGGTATCCTCACTGTACCTCACTTACCAGGGTGGCCCACTTCGGGTTAGAGCTTTGCTTTACGGGTGGCCCAGTCAGAGAGAAGAGACGGAGTCTAGTCCGGCTACGGGAAGGCCCAGAAGACTTACCGACATAGGCCCATAGTGTTACATGCAGTTCAAGATGTACTCTGTAACCGACTCTTAGTCGTAGCCGGATAGATCTCTCCTGTAAACCCTAGGTCGGATATCTATATAAGCCGTCCTAGGGAGAGCCTTTAGGGCACCCTCACAATAGTCTACAATCTCAACTCGCACAGGCGAAACCCTTGTAACCATATTCCGACTCTGCCGTATTACTGGATTGCTAGCAGGAGTAGGATCCGTCCAAAGCCGGCGCATTCGAACCTAAGTAAACTTGTGTGCTCACCGTCCCGGAATACCGTATGTCACACACCCCTCTCTTCCACACGCCTCGAGGACCCCCCTCATGGCGTACATGTCATCAATCCGACGAAAATTGGCGCCCACCATGGGGTAAGTGAGCTTCGGATCTGCGTTCCGAGCGGAGTATGCAAGAACGGAATTGGCGAGACCATCGCCGTCGGTCGCATTCTCTACGCTAGTGACGTCCCTCTCATCGTTCTCGACGAGACCTCGATTCCGGCTAGGGAAGCCATGACCACCTACACCATCATGTCTTTTGGTGAGATCGATGTTTACATCGGTTTCATTGAACTTGTCCCACCCACCCTAGCAGTGATGATAGAGGCAGAAGAAAATTCTGGGTCCCCTTTGTCCGCGGAGGCGGCAAAGTTCCGGATCTCAGAAATCACTAATCCCACCCAGCCCGCACCTATTGCGGAGATAGTGGAGAAAGCTGAACCTGAAGCAGATCTTGCAGCAAAAGTCAAATCTGGAGTGGATCTTCCTAGCAAGGTCGAATCCCAGATCGATCCACCTACGGAGGTCGAAATCCAGGAAGAGCAAGAAAACAACGCTAATTCTGGCTTTGATAATACCAGAATTGACAAACCCTTCCTGAGATATACGTTGAGGCACATGATGATGCAAGACGCGAGCGTGGATGAAATTTTCGAGACCATCAGGCGTTTTGAGGAAGCCGATCACGAGAGCCGCAACTATCTCAGGAGGCACGCATCACACTTTGTTGGATATGTTGGATCCGGATCCATCTCTGCTGATGCTGGGGACAACAAAGACTCGGTGCTAGAGGCAATCGGAACAAGCGTCGACTTACCGACATCTTCGGATGATTCCATGACGTCGGCAGATTTCCGGAAGTTCTCTGCGGAATACGAAGAGGAGCTTAACTCCACAGCTGCAGAAGAAGGAGAAGCCATGGACGAAGGATCCGGAGAAAACTCTCCTAAAGCGCAGGACAACATGGATCTCGGAGATAATCCTGAGGACCAAATGGCCGAAAGTACCGATCAGAGTTTGACTCCGGGAAATGAGACCAAAGCCGTCTTTTCTACCAGCGCTGCCAAGAAGGCAAAGAAGAAGAACAAGAAGAACAATACCCCGGCAAAAGATCTTCCGGCAGAGGAAGTGATTGTCGAGGAATATGAAGAAGACTCGGATGGAGCACTTATCCCAGACGAGCCCAAAGAAGAGTCGGTGGATGGACACGTGATTACCGAAGGTGCGCGTAAACTCATCGATGTTGCATTAACTACACCTATCCCTACAACTGCAGAACTTACTTCTGAAGAATTGGATGAAAGGGCCCAAGCCCTAGAAGCACATCGCCAAGTACTCCTAGATGAAGCCAAAAATATCGAGGAAAAAAAGAAATGCATGGCAACTGCAGAGAAGTACACCTCTCGGCAGCACTAAAAGACTCGGAAATGCCACACACGTGACGATCAATTTCCGGAAGTTCATAAGGTCCTCTCTGAAGGAGATCCAGGGATGCCTCGACTCGACAGCAAGGGAGATCTGGTGTACCCAACGCTAGTGCAAAACACTATTGCAGCTCGAGATATCCTTTCAAATAATCTAGGCCCAGAACAGGTTCAATTGGCCATTAAGATACTCACCAAGGGTCTGGAGCAGCAGAAGGCCAGGAAATAGGAAGTGGAAAATTGGTCTCCCAATCCGACCAATGTTGCACGGATCCGGCCTGGAATGATGTAAGACCCCAACAGGTTCCGGTACAGCATCACCGTTCTGACCGTCGAGAAGACAACTACTCAAGAACCGGATCTTCAGGGCAGCATCACAGAACTGCACGTGACTAGCGAATGTCGCTCCAGCTGCTGAGCAAGAGGCAATTGCTGCACTGTATCCGAGGAATCCTCCCCGGCGAGATTCGAACGATCGCAGGGAAGAAGACAAAGAGAAGCGTCAGGAGGAGGACCGTCAAAGAATGCCACCTCCTAGACCTACAAGCCGTCCGGCTGAGCCCTACCGTGGTGGGAGTGACGGACGGAGAAATGATGGACATCGTGCCGAGACAAGCTGGCAAGGGGCTCGTCGCAATGAAGACCCTTCCCGGAACCAGAATAACGACGCTCCGGACGAAGGCCGGCGATCAGCCGGAAACAATCCAGCTGCCCCACCTTCTCCACCAAGTAGCCATCACAACAGCTCTCAAGGAGGCCAAGGAGGGCGTCATGGCGGAGGAGTGGTGGTAGAAGCCAAAGTCTGGCTCCAAGGCACCATAGCCATAGCCGTCACTCGAGACAGTGATCTCTGTCTCCAAGTGGCGCGAGACACCGGATTAACTCCAACATAGAGGCGCGGCGCTATGAAAATGATGATATATACGTGGCCCAAAATGCTTTGGACCACGGATTCGACAAACACATTTTCGGGAAGGATTTGCTATCTCAAGACACATTCAAGCCTACGATGGTGTGGCTCGGCCAGATACTTGGCTCCAGGATTTTTTCTAGGCTTGCTGCATCGCCAAAGGCGGAAATAGCTTGGTCGCAACCCGATATCTCCCACTTATGTTGTGGAAGACGGCGCGATCATGGCTCAATGAACTTCCGGAGAACACCATCCACAACTGGTATGACATGTAAAGTGCGTTCTTTCGGAATTTTGAAGGCACGTATCGGAGACCCTGTACGGTAGGAGACCTATAGCATTGCACCTAGAAAGCCGGAGAAACCTGCCGAGATTATCTCGGACGATGGATCGACACTAAGAACTCCTGTGAGGGAGTAAATGACCAAACTGAGATTGAAGCTTTCATTGCAGGACTCCCAATTGGTTTACTACGTCATCGCTTGAAGTGTGACAAGGTCACTGATTTGGGAGAGATGATAGAAACAGTGAGCAAGTATGCAGATGCTGACGACGACGCAGAGGGATTGCTGAACGCCCTAGCTGTGCCACAGTCGGCAAAACAACCAAAGCAGCAAGCTTAGAAGTGCAAGAACACCTGGGAAGAAAAACCCAACACGGAAATGGTAGTGGTTACTGCTACTTTTGGGTCTAGAGGACGAGGAGGACGTGGCGATGGCCGCGGACGCGGTCGTGGGACATCAAGAGTCCAGGGTAGAGGAGACCAGCAACCTACTCTTTGGCCGACATTGCCAATAACCCATGTGTGCATCACTTAGATGCTAATGGGGGCTTGTCTCACACAGACATCAAGAAAGACGATACCGCTGGCTACAAGGCTAAGCGGAAGAAGGGAAAGAAGAATCCTGAAAAAGATAAAGAGACCAAGGAAGATTCCGACATGGAGGAAGCTGACCCTTCAAATCCCATGCCGGAGTGGAAGAAAAACTTCCCCACAAAGAAAGACACCTACGTCACCTTCCTCGGATCTCAACTAGCTAAAGTCAAGAAATCAGTTCTGCATGAGCTCAACGCAATAGTTCCGGCTGTCCCTTACTACCTGGACTGGTCGGAAGTTGCAATCACCTTTGACCATGTTGATCATCCGCCTAAGTTGCACATGCGAGGAAAATACGCCTTAGTCGTCAATTCACTTATTGACGGCTATGGTTTCTCCAAGACTCTCATGGATGGCGGCAGCAACATCAATATTCTGTATGTCGAAACGCTACGCCGGATGCGAATCTCGGAGACCCAGCTGAATCACAGCTCTGTGATCTTTCATGGAGTTGTTCCAGGAAGACAAGCAAATTCCCTAGGAGAGATCACTTTGGATGTTACCTTTGGAACTCCAAAGAACTATCAGACAGAGGCACTTTCCTTCGAAGTGGTCCCGTTCAAGAGTGCGTACCACGCTATATTCGGATGTCCGGCTTACTGGGCTTTTATGGCTCGTCCGTGTTACATTTACAATATGATGAAAATTCTAGGTCCCAACAGCGTGATCACCATCAGGGGAGACCCGAAGAAAGCGCGAGAGTGCGAGAATGGAAATGCCGCCTTTGCTGAAGCCGTGCTGCACGCCCAGGAGTACCAGGAGATCAAGAAGACCATAGATCTATCCAAGATGCCCGCAACGAAGAAGGAGGTGACAAAGCCGAATCCGGAGTTCAAGGCATCAGAAGAGACGAAGAAGACGCTGTTGAAGGATGATGACCCCTCCAAGGTGACCCTGATAGGCGTAGGCCTAGATGGCGCATAGGAAAGTGCGTTCATTAAGTTCCTCCAAGCAAATCAAGACATCTTCGCATGGCAGCCATCTGACATGACCGGAGTACCTAGGGAACTTGCTGAGCACTCTCTAAATCTACAGCCGAATGCTAAACCCGTCAAACAGTCCCTACGATGTTTTGGCGACGTAAAGCGTAAGGCAATAGCTAAGGAACTAGCCCGGCTCTAGTTAGCCGGATTCATAGAAGAGGTCATCCATACTGATTGGTCCACCAACCCTGTAATGGTCCCTAAAAAGGACACCACTGATTTAAGGATGTGTGTTGATTATACTGCCTTGAACAAGGCTTGTCCCAAAGATCTGTTCGCTCTGCCTAGAATTGATCAAGTTATCGATTCTACGGCAGGCGCGGAACTCCTCTGTTTTCTCGACACATATTCCGGTTATCACCAAATTCGGATGAAGAAATCGGATAAAATCAAAACTTCATTCATAACACCCTTCGGAACCTTCTGTTTCATTACGATGCCCTTTGGGCTCAAGAACGCAAGAGTTATGTACCAGCGCACTATGCAGCGTTGCCTCCACGACCAAATCGGATGCAACGTACATGCATATATGGACGACATTGCGGTGATGTCCAAAAATAAGGAAACATTAATTTCCGACTTGGAGGAAACATTCGCCAATCTACGAAAATACAACATAATGCTTAATCCGAAGAAATGTTTCTTTGGAATCCCAGCCGGAAAATTGTTAGGTTTCATCGTGTCTCAAAGAGGCATAGAGGTGAACTGAGACAAGATTAAGGCTATACTCAATATTTCCAGGCCGAATCGCCTGAAGGATGTTCAAAGACTAACTGGTTGCATTGATGCAGTCAGTCGGTTTGTAAGCCGGCTCGAAGAAAGAGCCGCACCACTCTACAAGATCCTGAAAAAGACCAAAAAATTCGTTTGGACTGATGAAGCTGAAGCTGCACTACAAGACCTGAAAGAAGTACTCTCGTCTGCTCCTATCCTTGCAGCACCGGAACCAAGGGAACCGATGTTGCTCTATCTCGCTGCGACAAACAGGGTCGTCAGTGTCGTCATGGTAGTGGAGAGACCAGAGGAAAATCAGGAACACCTGGTGCAGCGTCCGACTTACTACCTTAGTGAGGTCCTAACTGAATCGAAGTAGCGACATCCGCACTATCAAAAGCTGGCTTATGGTGTGTTTTTCGCATCCCATAAGTTACGGTATTATTTTCAGGAACACCCAATTACCATGGTGAGCATAGCTCCCATGAGAGATATAATCAATAACAGCGAGTCTACAGGACACGTCGCAAAATGGGGCATAGAACTTTCAGCTTTCGACATTGAGTATAAACCTTGAACAACAATCAAATCCCAAATCCTTGCTGATTTTGTTGCTAATTGGACAGAGACAAAGGAGAATATGACTCTCCCAGAGTCGGAATATTGGACCCTATATTTTGCCAGGTCTAAGGCTCGAGGGGGCTCAGGGCTGGCGTGGTGCTCAAATCACCCCAAGGAGATAAACTTTTATATTTATTGCAGATCCACTTCACAGTGACAAAAACATTGCCAAGTATGAAGCACTGTTGCATGGAATCCGGATTGCTAAGGATATCGGCATCCGACGATTCGGATCTTGTTGCTCAACAAGTGTCGGATATTTGTAATGCAAATAAGCACGTGGCAGCGTATAAAGCTGTCGTGGATGAATTATCTAGAATGTTCGAGGGATTCGAGGTTCAACACATCCCTCGAGCAGAAAATGAGGAA
Organism: Avena eriantha; assembly: GCA_910589775.1. Lineage (NCBI taxonomy): Eukaryota > Viridiplantae > Streptophyta > Magnoliopsida > Poales > Poaceae > Avena > Avena eriantha. The sequence continues at coordinate 355,556,129 of OU342741.1, forward strand.
GCAGATGCATTATCTCGAATAGGCTCTACACAGAAATAGGTCCCGGATGGCGATTTTTTAGAGCACCTCAAAGTTCCCTCTATAAAAGGAGTAGACGAGGAATATCCGACCAAATCCGACTCACCTTTAGTAGCAGTTCTAGCTGTAATTCCCAGTTGCTCTCAACCCTACCTTAATTACTTGGTAGATGGCAAATTACCCGAAGACGAAGTTCTGAGCCGACAGATCATCCGACGAGCAAAATCCTATACTATAGTAAGCGGTGAGCTCTATAAGCAGAGTGCATCTGGGGTTTTTCCAGCGCTGTGTATCTTCGGAAGAGGGAGTGGAAATCTTACGAGAGATCCACGAAGGCGAGTGTGGTCACCACGCTGCAGCCAAATCTTTAGTGGCAAAAGCTTTGTGACACGGTTTTTTCTGGCTTACAACCAAGGCAAATGCCGAACGGCTGGTCAAGACGTGCAAATGCTGCCAAAAGTATGCCAAACAAGCTCATGTTCCGGCTGTTCAGCTGCGAACAATACCTATAACATGGCCTTTTGCGGTCTGGGGGCTTGACATGGTAGGACCGTTTAAACGGGCTCCAAGTGGATTTACTTACCTCTTAGTGATGGTGGATAAATTCACCAAATGGATCGAGGCTAAACCCGTCACTAGTTGTGATGGAGCAACAGCCAGAAGATTTGTCGAGGATGTTATAATCCGATACGGTTATCCGCATAGCGTTATCACGGACAACGGGAGTAACTTCTCTATGGGAGATCTTGCCGAATTCTGCAACGAACAAAATATCCGGCTTGACATTGCATCAGTCGCACATCTGCAGGCTAATGGACAAGTCGAGAGAGTAAATGGTTTAATCCTACAAGGCCTAAAGCCAAGACTCGAAGCACCACTAAGACGTGCTGCGGGGGCTTGGGTAGAGGAATTACCCTCTATAATATGGAGTTTGCGAACAACTCCGAACAGGTCAACCGGATACACACCTTTCTTCTTGGTCTATGGTGCTGAAGCAGTTCTTCCTAGTGACTTGATTCACAATTCTCCTAGAGTTGCCGCGTATATCAAGAGGATGCCGAGATTTCTCGACAAAATGATCTCGACTTAGTCGAAGAAGTTCGCGTCGTTGCTGAAATGAGATCAATAGCCTATCAGCAGAAGTTACGCAAGTATCATAACCAGAGAGTCAGAAACCAATCTTTCAATAAGGGAGATTTGGTTCTCCGGCTTGTGCAGCAAAGAAAGCACAAACTTTCCCCAGTATGGGAAGGGCCTTTTTTGGTTAGTCGAGTATTGCACAATGGTTCATACTACCTAACTGATGTGGAGCCAGTCAAAGAAAGACCTGCTACTAAGAAGAGAAAGAGAGCTGGAGGCAGTACAAGCCCGGAAGAATTAGACAGACCATGGAATATTGCTCAGCTACATCCCTTTTATTCTTAGTTTATCTTTCTTCATAATCATATATGTGGACATGTTCAATAAGAAATAAAGTATTGGTTGCCTCAAAAAATTTCTGAGAAGTTTTTTACCATCTTATTTCTGAATGATCATGTCACATTCGAAAATCCCAGAATACTTGAAAGAACTTTATGCTCATGTTTGTTCTGGTTTAGATTTCCGGTTCTAAAATTGCTACCTTCGGTTATAAATCTAAAATTTTATAGTCTGTGCTTTGGTTATTTGTCTGATTGCCGGATGCCGGCATTTTCTGAGTAGTGAATTGTTGGTACTGGAAGCCGGCTTTGTTTCCGAGTTTAAACCGGTTTAGCAATTGAGCTCCGTTGCTCGGCAAAGTTTCCATGATAAAGGTTGGCCGGCTCACGAAAGGGACGAGGCAGAAAGCCAGATAAACGATAAATGCAGACAAAAAACACAAGTGCTTATCCAAACATTTCAGGCACATAACATTAAAGCCAAAAGTGCTGATAGATAAAATAAAACTTGGCACTAACAAAAGTATCGTACTACCTATTTACAAACCCAAATTGTTTTCAGAATAACACATTGTTATTTTTGATACTCTATGATGCAGTGGGAGAGGTAGGAGTTGCCGGCTCGCTGGATACATCAGCCTCGCCTTGATAACGTTATGAGATGTTCAAATCTGATACGGTTTGTTCATCGTCAGAAAATTCTGTTGTTTCTTCGGCAGACAGAGGTGGCGTGTCCACGCGGGTGAAGAAAGGAGTGTCATAGCTGGTTAAGTCGGCTACGTGACACCCATATCCGGCATAGGAGTCCATGATAGCCTTGATGTCTTGCTCATGTCCGTCTTCATCCACTTTGCAGTACCCTATAGTTACTTGCTAGATTTCCATGTTTCCATGGTGGCTCATAACCATGGTGAGAGCGTTTTGCGCTACGGTTCGCGCGTAGGACATGTTCCAGTCCTAGAAAAGCCGCGGCATCTCCTTGGCCTTGTCTCACACTTCAAAGCCGGACATGTTATGCATATCCGGAACCTTGAGAACCTCGCCAATATCTTCAATAGTTGGGCAGAAGTCATGAAGCAGACCGCCGACTTGTGTAAGCCGGCTGGTGCGAGATTCGGCGGAGGCTAAGTCCAGTAAGTTCAGAGGACCTGCGCATGTAATTCAAAATGGTTAATAAAAATAAATCCAACCTAGAAAGAGTCGAAAGATGCAGAAAAGTAAGAAAGAAGGAAACATACCGAAGATGACATCGTCAACTTTGGTCTTCTCCTCCCGAAGACTCTGGAGTTCAGCCCGGAGTGCCTCAGTGATGTCCTTCTCTCTGAACAATTCATTGCTGATATCCGAGATCTTTTGGTCATGGGCCGCGATCCTTTGATCACGTTCTACGGTGGCCATGGAAGAGGATTCGAGGAGTTGAGCAATGCTCCGCTCGTGATCCGACTTCAGCTGGTCCAACTCCCGACGTAAGTCGGCGTTCTCCACCTCCAGGGTTTTAAGATTATCGGCTTCTTCAATCATGGCACATGATTGCTTTACCAGTGCTATAGTCAAAGGAATAACAGTTGAATAAAAATTCGATTATGAACTAAAGAGCAAGGTTTGAGTACTAGAATGTTTACCTTCAGCCTCATCCCTGGAAACTTTTAGTTGAGCATTTTCAAGTCGGAGAGCTCTGATTTCTCTCTGGTTGTTACAGATACTCTTCAACAATTCCTGGTTATATTAATTAACTTTCAGTAAGTACGAATACCCAGAGTCAAAAGTCTACTAAAGACTCGGGCTAATATTTTCACTAATATCAGCACGAGCCTTGGGGGCTACACTAGTTCATCCTAATAAAGCATAAATCTGGATTTATCTATCCAACTTCATGCTTGGGGGCTAGAGGATATGATATAAAATAACATAGGGAAAATTCTGAGTTAAAATTCCGACTTACATGTTGTTCGTGAGTGAGTTTGCTCAAACTCACGTTCACTTCTGCAGAAACCTTCTCGGCGAGGGTGAGTGGAATAATTGGTGGTGGCGGAAGCACACCGGCTCTTAGTCCCTCGCCGTGAAGACGAATTTGCTCGAGGAGTTCGGAGTACTTGATATCCTCCGCTTCTTGTGCCTCCTCCTCGGCAGTAATATTTTGGCTCTCCAAGCATTGCCGGGCGAGCCGCTAGATTTCTTCTGCTGATTTCTGGGTAATGCCAAGCTTGGCGAGACCCGGATTGTTGAGAAGATTCTCCGTGAAGATTTCTAATGAGGGATCATTACCCGAAGAGGGTTCACCCTTATCAAGACCTGAGTCACCCATGGTGACGTCAGTTTGCGACTCAAGGATCGCTGGCTCTGCTGATGGAGCCGGATCTTCTAGAGCGTTCAGAGATGGAGTAATCTCCGGCGCTGCAGAAGGTTGAGGGACATGAGTCAGAGGAGCTATGGCAGGAGAAGCTAAGTTCCGCTTTGACTGGCGTAGGGGCTTCGATGTAACTCCCTTCCCCTTGCCCTTGATGAGCTGTTTAGCTCTGAGAAGGTAATAGAACAAAGAACATTACATCTCGGAAAGAATTACAAACAAAATACAGAGACCTTGTGAGGAAAGAATACCTCTTCACAACAGGCACATCCTTCGTGCCAATGGCCACTGTCGGAGCTTTACGCTTCCGAGGAACAATGTCCGGCAGTGGAACCAATTCTCCCTCGTCCTAAGAAAACTCAAGAGGATATCCCTCGATAGGAGCAAGCTCCGACTCAGGGAGGCCGGCAAGCTGAAAATAAGAAGTATCTCAGTATTGCAAAATAATATAAAGATGAGCACATAGTACAAGTTGATGCTGAAGCTTACTAGCACCACAGGATTTTCTGTCGTGTGCATGTCTAGAGACAGCTCCGGAATCTTCCTCTCGATCTGCTCCCTTATCAGCCATTTGATTTGACATATGTATTCTTTTCCAAGTAGGCCTTGGGGATGATTCAGAGGGAATCCTGTAGGGAAACGGGTAGGCTGCACTAGCGTAAAATCAAATTTTTCTACCGCGTCAACCAGGAATGCTATTGTCATAGATCACGGGATTACCGCTAGACGCGCAATTGCGGAACTTGATGAAGCACGTCGCGGCAGTGTAGATGTTCTACGTCTCCTCCTTGTCCTTGTCCCATGAGCAACTCCCCTTTCCGCAGCTCGTCCAAGTGCTACAGCTGCAGCACCTCCGAGGTATCCACACGTCCGGAGTGGAAGGTCACACGGCAGACTGCTAGGTCCGCATGTGCAAGACAGGCGTAAGAGGAGTGGCGGCTGGGTGGAATGCTCAACCCTATTCAGCTCGCCTCACTCTCTCTTATATAGGCATCCCTGGTGGGCTTCTACTTTAGCAGCCCATTAACAACCTAAGCCTGGTCTAATTCGGATCCAATCCTCATTAGGCTTCCATCCCCTAAAGTGTGTGACCCTATAGGTTCATACACGTATAGACATGACACGAGTACACTTACTCCATCAATAGTTGGTAGCGGCCTCTAGCAAGATGTGCCAACTCCTAAACGCATAAAACATCATTCGGACGAACCATCACAAGGTAGAGTACATGTCTTTCCCTTTGCCTCACGATATTTGGGCTAGCTCCAAGCTGACCTCTCTTTCTCGATACTATGATTCAGAATCCCTTTACTAGGTTAACTCTTAACCATATGTAGCACGACCATGCATTTCTAGATCCGATTACTCGAGGGGCCCAGAGATATCTCTCTCAAGTAGAGAGGGGCAAATCCCATCTTGATTGACCGATGCCTTGCAACATGTATCAGGACAATCCCGAAAGCTACCTTTATGACTACCCAACTACGGAGTAGTGTTTGATAGCCCCAAAGTAGGTCGATCCACATCTCAAGTACATGCGACAATCTCAGGTCTAAGGACTAAACATGCACGATGTGCAGAGAGAGCTACAAGTATTATTGCCAGTCTCAAGTTGGGTCAGTCCAACCCCATGTTCATAACATGTGTCCACATCATTGGTTTGATATCTCCATGTCTATGACTTGCGAAACATATTCATCAACCGATCGATGTGCTAGTCTAATATTCACGTGTGTCCTCACATGAAATCCGACTAGGGACAACTATTTGATAACCATACAAGTAAAGAGTTTCACAAGCAATTCACATAATTGCCAATCAATACAAGTTGCCTGATATATGGATATTCAAGGAACATTATAAAAACTCATGGATACAAATGAAATACAATCATCTCTATGATTGCCTCTAGGGCATATTTCCTTCAGTCTCCCACTTGCACTAGAGTCAATCTAGATAGTATCTAATACCTATTGCTCTTGTGTGCGCTTCATGTGCAGGCTGCGGGAGTGGCTTTGTCAAGGGATCAGCAACATTTGAGTCTGTATGTATTTTGCATAACATGACACTACCATCATCAATGAACTCACGAATCAGATGGTAACGCATGCGAATATGTTTGTTCTTCTGGTGCTGTCTAGGTTCCTTGGCTTGTGCAATAGCACCATTGTTGTCACAATAAACATCCATGGGATTGGACGCGCCCTGAACCACACCAAGAGTGATTAGGAAATTCATAATCCAAACAGCTTCCTTTGCAGCCTCCGAGGCAGCAATATATTCAGCTTCTATTGAAGAGGAGGCCACTGTATCTTGCTTGGAACTTTTCTAGCTCACAGCACCACCATTCATGACAAACACATAACCTGATTGCGATTTCGAGTCATCTGAGTCGTTAAGGTAACTCGCATCTGTGTAACCCTTTACACCGAGTTCAACCTCACCTCCATAAACTAGGAACATATCCTTAGTCCTTCTCAAATACTTAAGGATATTCTTTACCGCTGTCCAGTGACTCTCACCTGGATCAACCTGGTATCTGCTCGTAACACTTAGAGCATAGGAAACATCTGGGCGAGTACATGTCATTGCATACATGATGGATCCAATAGCCAAAGCATATGGAACCCTACTCATGCGTTCTCGCTCATCAGTGGTCGAAGGACACTGAGTCTTGCTGAGTTTAATGCCGTGAGACATGGGCAAGAACCCCTTCTTAGCCTCTTCCATGCTGAACCGTTTCAACACTTTGTCAATGTACGTACTCTGGTTTAATCCAATTAGCCTCCTTGATATATCTCTATAGATCTTGATACCCATAATATATGCCGCTTCTCCCAAGTCCTTCATAGAAAAACTATTTTTCAATGAGGTCTGAACAAACTCGAGCATAGAAATGTCATTTCCAATCAGTAATATGTCATCCACATATAAGATTAGAAATACAAGTGATTTCCCATTTTCTTTCTTATACACACAAGGTTCTTGTTCGTTTTTGGTGAAGCCAAACTCCTTTACAACTTCATCAAATCGAATGTTCCAAGTCCGAGATGCTTGCTTCAGCCCATACATAGACTTTTGAAGTTTGCATACCTTTCCAACATTGTTTGGATTGACAAAACCTTCGGGCTGTATCATATACACGTCCTCGGTAAGGATTCCATTTAAGAAAGCCGTCTTGACGTCCATCTGCCATATCTCATAGTCGAAATATGCAGCAATGGCTAGAATGATCCGTATAGATTTAAGCATCGCTACGGGCGAGAAAGTCTCGTCGTAGTCAACTCCTTGAACTTGTCAAAAACCTTTTGCAACAAGTCGAGCTTTATGGATGTGAATATTTCCATCCATATCAATCTTCTTCTTATAGATCCATTTGCACTCGATGGCTTTAAAACCATCAGGCAGGTCAACCAAGTTCCAAACTTGATTGTCTCCCATGGACTCTATCTCGGATCTCATGGCAATCTGCCATTTCTCAGAGTCTGGGTCCACCATCGCTTCTGCGTAGGTCACAGGCTCATCATTGTCTAACAATAATAATTCCCGCGCTTCGCGGAGCCTCGCGGACCTTCGTGGTTGTGGTGCTTCTATTGCCACTAGTTCCTCAAATTGTTATGCTACAATAGCATCACTCGTAGAAGTATCCCCGACTGGCTCATCTTGAACTTCTTCAAGTTGCACCGACCTTCTACATGTTCCCTTTGAGAGGAACTCTTTCTCTAGGAAAACACCGCTACGAGCGACAAACACTTTTCCCTCTTCTCGGTTGTAGAAGTAATACCCTAAGGTTTCCCTTGGATATCCCACGAATATGCATTTATCCGATTTGGGTGTTAGCTTGTCCGACTGAAGTCGCTTGACAAATGCATCACAACCCCAAATCTTTAGAAAAGACAAACTGGGATTCTTTCCAGTCCACATCTCATATGGTGTCTTAACTACGGATTTAGACGGTACCCTGTTTAGTGTGAAAGCTGATGTTTCTAGCGCGTAACCCCAAAATGATAATGGTAAATCCGACTGGCTCATCATCGATTGAACCATGTCCAACAAAGTTCGATTACGCCGTTCGAAGACCCTGTTTCTTTGAGGCATTCCGGGCGGCGTGAGCTGTGGAACAATTCCGCAACTCTTAAGATGATTGCTAACTCATGACTCAAATATTCACCTCCACGATCAGATCGCAAGGCCTTTATTTTCTTGCCACGTTGATTCTCTACCTCACTCTGAAACTCTTTGAACTTTTCAAAAGTTTCAGACTTATGCTTGATCAAGTAGACATAGCCATATCTACTGAAATCATCAGTGAAAGTAATGAAGTAGTGATATCCTCCTCTCGATGTCGTGCTCATTGGTCCACATACATCAGAATGTATGAGTTCCAATAAGTCTGTCGCTCTCCCGGGAAAACCCGTAAAAGGCGTCTTGGTCATCTTTCCAAGTAAACAAGCTTGACATGTCTCGTATGATTTGAAATCAAACGAAGTTAGAAGACCATCACCATGGAGCTTCTTCATGCGCTTTTCACTTATATGCCCCAAACGACAATGCCATAAATAGGTAGGACTCATATCATTAGGCCGAAGCCTTTTAGCACTAACATTGTAAACATATGCATCATCAAGATTTAAAATAAATAACCCATTCACAATGGGAGCATCAGCCATAAACATAACATTCTTAGAGATTACACAACCATTGTTTGTACTCGTGAATGAATAACCATCCCTCATCAAACATGAAGGTGATAAAATGTTTCGACCCATACTTGGAATGTAATAACAATTATTTAACTCCATAATAAATCCTGACGGAAGGTGAAGTTGCATGACGCCGACGAACAATGCAGCAACCCTTGCTTTATTTCTAACGCAAAAATCCACTTCGCCTTTCTGCACTTATCTAGTTCTTATTGGCCTTGCATCGAATTGCAAATATGAGCAACTGATCTGGTATCAAATACCCAAGAGTTAACATAAGAATCTGCGAGAAAAATATCCACAACATTTACAACAAGCGTACCTGAGTGGGAAGTACTCTTACTTCCACTCTTCTTCAAAGAAGCCTAGTACTTGCTGCAGTTTCTCTTCCAGTGGCCATATTCGTGACAAAAGAAACACCCAGTGTCTCCTGCAGGTCCAGCCTTTTGCTTGGGTGCAGGGTTTGGCTTAGGGATCGTATCCTTAGCCTTGGCCTTCTTCTTCTACCAAGAAGTGCCCTTTTTCTTGAAGCTAGGCTTGTTCTGCACAGCCATCACATGGCTATGCCCTGCACTCTTCTTGATGTCACATTCGGCTGTTTTCAGCATCTCACATAACTCATTAAGGCCCTTCTCCACCCCATGCATATGGTAGTTCGAAATGAAATGCCCATAGCTAGATGGAAGAGATGCCAAAATGAAATCAGTAGCCAAGTCTTGGCCTAATGGAAAACCAAGTTTTTCCAATGTTTGATTGTAACCAACCATTTTGATCACATGGGGGCCTATAGCTGCTCCCTCTACAACCTTGCATTCCACAAAGGACTTAGCAACATTGTACCTTTCAGTCCTAGCCTGAGTTTGGAACATGTCCTTAAGTGCGCCGATCATATCGTACGCTTCCTGATCCTCAAACTGCTTTTGAAGATTAGGTTCCATGCATGCAAGCATAAGACAGCTAACCTTAAGAGATTGTAACACCCTCGAATCAGTTCTATGCAAGTTTTAGCCCTTCCCGCCAAACCCGCATAGAAACGATTCAAGGACGCCCACCAGGCACTTTCGTGCGGGTGGAAAACGAAGTAATACCATTACACAACAGTCCTCAATGGGACCCACAGAACATATATATATATACAACAGCGACTCAACGAGTCAAGAATACAAATATACATTACAAAGATCCAAATCACCTTGAAAACGTTACAACGTCCGAGTATGGACAAGATGCAAATGGGGCTAAGAGCCCTGAAGAATAACCAATGGCGTCCATAACCCTGCCCAGGCCAAGCCGGAAGGGTAACCCTGCTAACAATGCCGACCTCAAACCTGCTAAAACAAAAGGGGTGCCGATAAAGGGCAAAGGAAAAAGAGGAGCGTCAGTACTGAGGCCAGTACATGGCGAGACTAGAATTCGGCGGTCGTCGCCTACACAGGTAAGGTGGACTGAAGCGGCAGCGCAGCGACACTAAACAACCTATAGAGACTCTGTAAGACTGGCGGCTATTAGAGAGGGATAAGAAAGACCTATTCGGATCCAACCTGAGATTATCACCAAACATACCCATCCTGGTATTCCCCCTCGAGTCCAAACGAGGAAGTCAAACCGAGGAACTCACATAGTTGGCAGTTTTATTCATTCGATTATAGTTGAAGCACTTACTAGTCAGATATAGATAGCATGAGTCATCCTGAAGCATAAGTAGTGGGCAGTTTTAATTAACCATTCCGTGGTAGTTGGAACATTTACTAGTCCGATATAATTGTTCTGAGGAATCCCAAAACCCAGGAGTTGTTGGCACTTTTATCACATTCCACTGGAGTTGCAATACTTTCTAGGCAGGTACAACATGACACATATCACCACAGATCCACCAGATGTTGGCATTTTTAATTTACATTCCGTTATAGTTGAATCTGATTACTAGTCATATATTAGGTCAAGTTTATAGCACTACTTTAGTTATGCTTGTCTATGATCGAGATACTGTGCTCCAAGTCGTCCATAACCGCGGACACGGCTTTCAGAAAGTTTTACCCTGTAGGGGTGCACAAATAGAAACACACACTTGATCAACCTCGGAAAAACCAAATCAAAACCCAACGAGGCATTCACGACAAAGCGATCACAGGATTCAGAAATATTTCAGGGGGCCACCCCATTAAGCTACCCGCAACGAAGTTGGCCGGCTCCGAGATGGACCCAAGGTTTGCGCCAATGGCTGTAAACGACTGGGAACCCGAAAGTGTGACTGGGCTTTTCGATACCGCGAAAACACTCCGCAATCCTAAACAGTACAGGTGCTCCTCGCACAATCTTAAATAAAACAGTAAACCATGGCATAAGTACAGGATAGTAACAAAGCCCCAAACTACTTTGTGGCCCCAACAAATAGAAATGAATCAAGCTCTGGCTCAGGGGGGTCCACGGCCTCCCGGATGTGGATAGTGCGAAAAATCAAGGAACATGTATCAAGTACTCGGGGCCTACGGGACACAAGTGAGCGTGGAAGAACCAAATAACATCTATTGCCCGCCGATGCCTCTGCATTAGTTATATCTAGCATTTAGTTGTATTTAAATTCATGATCATCTCCACCAGTACGCATCTCCACCATCAACATTTGCCAGCATACCAACAACTGTGGTACTCAACAACACAAGATCGCACCTGAGCAAGCAACTACGACTCGCAAGGTCAGCTATCTACCAAACAACATGTATTAGGAGGTGTCCAAGGAAATATAGAGGCTGCACGGGATATAACTGGTGTTCGGAAACTAAAGCATCGCGACACGGATAGCAATAGATCAATAGGAGGAAATAAAGACTATAAATGCAAAATAGGTAGAAGGGGCAGAGATGCTCGCTTGGGAAACACTGCCGACGGATCATATCCGGAGAACTTGTCGATACTCGCATCCACTCATCGGCCTAATCCGTGAAGAAGCAAACACTAGCAGAAACACCGGATACAATATTTAATACTACAGCAGAAGATCCGGCATGCTTATGATATGATGCATGACATGGCACAGATGCGGTGCGATTAGTCAATATTAAGCGGAACCAGGGTCCCGACAATTAATTAGACGGTTTAAGTTGTTTAGATACCCCGCAATTAAATGTTGTAGTAATAAGGCAAATCATGGCATCGGTTCGCTACACAATTTAAATTGAGTCCGGAATAAGATAAAGATTTCCCACAGATGGACCCCATATTAATTATGAGGTGAATCAGCATAATGCCCCCAACCCACATGATATGCATGCGAGATGAACAATTAATATGCAACAAGTTTTATATATAGCACTTATAAAATAGGGGCTCGAGAAAGGTTCACACATCTGGGTTCGAAAGATCTTGGTTCCTGGGATCCGGGGCTGGGTCTCATAGTTCGACGGGGATCAAGTTCGGACATGGCGGGATCGGTCTCGTACACGGGAGGAAATCTTGGCGTGCTGGGAAGGAGGCCTTGGTTTGACGTCGGGGGCGCATCGGATTCGCCCTGGTCGGTGTCGATCTTGTCGTCACGAAGATCTTGTCGGTTCCTCGTCTCGGGCCGGTCTTGGCGTTCAAGATGAAGAACTTGGTGTTCCGTGTTGGCGACCTTGACGTCCGGGAAGGAGCACTCGACGTTCCGGGGATCTTCGGAATTCGTGAAGTAGATCTTGGCGTTTCGTGAATCTTCGGGTAGGAGATCGTGCCGCTCGGACTCGGAGAACTCGTCGGTTCCATGTCGGCGTCTTGGCGTTTCGGGTCTTCGGTTCTCTGTTGACGATCTTGCCGCCCTTGAGGAAGATCTAGGGTTTTCTGGCTTTGATTATCGGTGACGATCTCCGGGTTCGGGGCCTTGGCGAACTTGGCATCCGTGATGGAGATCATGTCGAACCGGCGTCAACGCATCCTGTTTTCCATGTTGAAGCACTCATCGTCCATATTTTGGTCAATGTCGAACTTTGAGTCTGTGTCGATGATCATCGGCGCACGAAGTAGTCAAAGGACTTGTCAACAGGAATGGGTCGGTAGCCATCCCAGTTGTAGTAGCATCTCCACATGATATTATCGCCATGCCATAGCGTCAACACCTCAACAACACACAAAAATTAGAGGAGCCTTCAGGCTTAGACAACTATGCAACCACCATCTCACTGCACCGCAACGACAACTTGAACCCAAAAGCATCTCGGCATCGTCTGGCGTACTGGAACAAAAAGGATCGCTGTAGCTCTTGGGGATCGAGACAGAGCACCACGGGCCTTTGCTACAGGGAGGTCCTAGGGCGGAGCTTCCGAAAGCGGGGATCAAGGGAGGGCCTGTTGGCGGCTGGCAGGGGACAAGCGGCCAGATGCGATGCTCGCGGGGAAGCTCTGGCGACAAGGGGATGGAGCAGGACGGGGGTGGACGCCGGGGCGGCACCGTGCAGGAGACAAGGCGGCGACGCTGATGGGGATGGCGAGGACGAGCTGGGTCGAGGACGGGACAAGGCCCCAGCGGTGGGGTGGTCGTGACAGAGAGGGTCGGGGACGGCAGGCACAGAGGAGGCGAGGGGGCGGCCGGAGCACCAGGCGGCAGGGAGAGCTCGGTGCGGAGGGGCCCTAGGCGGCGGCCGGCGAGGGGCCTCAAGGAAGCGGGGCCAGGGCGGCGCGGACTGGGTGGCAGAGGTGGCGAGGGGACGCTGGCAGCACCGTCTACAGAAGGAGGGAGAGGAGGAGCAGGGTGGGTGGAGGCGGACGGGCGAGGGTTGGGGACCGCGCCCAGGAGGCGGTCGGTGCGGTGTGGGGCCGAGGGGAGACACGAGGCTGCCGGGGAGCGAGGCGGGGTGGTTTTTCTGGCTGTGGGGTGGGGTTGTGTAACACCCTCAAATCAGCCCTATGCAAGTTTTAGCCCTTTCCACCAAACCCGCATAGAAACGATTCAAGGACGCCCACCAGGCACTTTCGTGCGGGTGGAAAACGAAGTAATACAATTACACAACAGTCCTCGATGGGACCCACAGAACATATATATATACAACAGCGACTCAACGAGTCAAGAATACAGATATACAATACAAAGATTCAAATCACTTTGAAAACGATAGAGCGTCCGACTACGGACAAGATGCAAATGGGGCTAAGAGCCCTGAAGAATAACCAATGGCGTCCATAACCCTGCCCAGGCCAAGCCGGAAGGGTAACCCTGCTAACGACGTCGATATCAAACCTGCTAAAACAAAAGGGGTGCCGACAAAGCGCAAAGGAAAAAGAGGAGCGTCAGTACTGAGGCCAGTACACATCGAGGCTAGAATTCGGCGGCTCTCGCCTACATAGGTATGGTGGGCTGAAGCGGCAGCGCAGCGGCACTAAACAACCTATAGAGACTCGGTATCACCGGCGGCTATTAGAGAGGGGTAAGAAAGACCTATTCGGATCCAACCTGAAGCTAGCACCAAGCAAAACCCATCCTGGTATTTCCCCCCTCGAGACTAAACAAGGAAGTCGGACCAAGGAACTCACATAGTTGGCAATTTTACTCATTCCATTATAGTTGCAGCAATTACTAATCAGATATAGAGCGTAAGTCATCCTGATAACATAAGTAGTGGGAAGTTTTAATCACCATTCCGTTGTAGTTGGAAACATTTACTAGTCAGATGTAATTGTCCTGAGGAATCCCAAAACCCAGCAGTTGTTGGCACTTTCATCACATTCCATTGGAGTTGCAATACTTACTAGGCAGGTATATCAGAACACGATACGACCAAGATCCACCAGTTGTTGGCATTTTTAATATCCATTCCGTTATAATTGAGCTGATTACTAGTCACATATTAAGTCAAATTTATAGCACTACTTTAGTTATGCTTGTCTATGATCGAGATACTATGTTCCAAGTCATCCATAACCACGGACACGGCTTTCAGAAAGTTTTACCCTGCAGGGGTGCACAAATAGCAACACACACTCGATCAACCTCGGAAAAACCAACTCAAAACCCAACGAGGCATTCACAACAAAGCAATCCCAGGATTCATAAATATTTCAGGGGGCCACCCCACTAAGCTACCCGCAACAAAGTTGGCTGGCTCCGGAACGGATCCAGGGTTTGCGACGACGGCTGTAAACGACTGGGAACCCGAAAGTGTGACTGGGCTTGTCGATACCGCGAAAACGTGGCGCGATCCAAAATAGTACAGGTGCTCCACGCACATCTTAAATAAAGCAGTAAAGCATGGCATGGGTACAGGATAGTAATAAAGCCCCAAACTACTTTGTGGCCCCAAGAAATTGAATTGAATCAAGCTCTGGCTCAGGGGGGTCCATAAGGCCTCCCGGATGTGGATAGTGCGAATAGTCAAGGAACAGGTATCAAGTACTCGGGGTCCTACGGGACATAAGTGAGCGTGGAAGAACCAAATAACATCTATTGCCCACCGATGCCTCTGCATTAGTTATATCTAGCATTTTATTAGTTGTATTTAAAGTCATGATCATCTCCACCATAAACATATGCCAGCATTCCAACAACTGTGGTACTTGACAACACGAGAACGCACCTGAGCAAGCATCTACAACTCGCAAGGCCAGCTATCTACCAACACAGGTAATTGGAGGTGTCCAAGGCAATATAGAGGCTATATGGGATATAACTGGTGCACGGAAACTAAAGCATTGCGACACGGATAGCAATAGATCAACAGGACGAAATAAAGACTATAAATGCAAAATAGGTAGAAAGGGGGAGAATGCTCGCCTAGGAAACACTGCCGGAGAATCATATCCGGAGAACTTGTCGATACTCACATCAACTCATCGGCCTAATCCGCGAAGAAGCAAACACTAGAACAAACACCGGATGCAATATTTAATACTACGCAAAAGATCCGGCATGCTTATGATATGATGCAGATGCGGTGCAATTAGGCAGTATTAAGCGGAACCGGGGCCCCGACAATTAATTAAACGGTTCAAGTTATGTAGAACCCCACAATTTAAATGTTGTATTAACAGGGAGAAACATGGCATCGGTTCGCTACACCAATTTAAATGGAGCCCGGAATAAGACAAAGATATCCCGCATATGGACTCCATATTTAATTTAGGTGAGTCGACTATTTAACCCAACCCACCGGATGACATGTATGCAAGTATGATGATTTAATGATGCGACCGGTATATGTCATATTATAAAAAATAGAGGATTAGGGTCACACATCTGGGTTCGGCAGATCTTGGGTTCCGGGGGTTCGGGGTTCGACAGGGTCGGCGGGGAGAGCGGTCCAACGGGATCGGCCTTCGGAGGTTGTCGAAGGACTTGGTTTGGCGTCGGAGGGTCATCGGGTGCGCCCTGGTCGGGGTCGATCTTGTCGTCGCGAAGATCTTGTCGGGTCCGCGGTCGTCGGGTCGTGTCGTCGATCTTGTCGTTCACGGCGGAGATCTTGGCGTCCCGGGTCTCGGTGTCTTCGGGTCCGAGAGGAAGAACTTGGCGTGCCGAGATGAAGAACTTGACGTCCTTCGGTTCCATGTCGATGGTCTTGGTGTCTAGGGAGGCGGTCTCGGTGCTCGGTACCCGCGAAGTAGATCTTGGTGTTCTGGGATTCGCCGGGTCCGGGGTCTCGGCGCTCCGTGTCAAAGGCCTCGGGTTCCGTGATGGAGATCTTGTGTCGGTGGCCTTCGGGCGACGATAACTCTGAAAGATCTTGCGGTGGAAGGCGAAGTCGGTCTTGGTGAAACTTGGCGTTGATTTGTCCTCGGAAGATCTTGGTAGGGTGGAACTCCAGAGACCATCATCCCCAAAGAGGCGTTGCAGAACATGTTGCAGAACTTGCTAGCCGCAGATATGTGTGTCGATGTTGCGTGATTACAGTAGAGCGGGCATTCGCAGATCCCAAGGTCAACAGCAGGTAGTTCAAGCCAAGCCACAGATTAACCGCACCGAACACCAAAATAACTAGCGCGGTGCATGCGTGCGTGACCAGCAGAAGGCGACGCCTGCCGCTCGCGATGGGAGCACGGGCTGCAGAAGGGCTGCCGGCATCGCATGGGGTCAGAGGCCACGTATGGCACCGGTTATGGCTCTGCGAGGGAGCGTGCAGAGGAGGTCAAGGGCGAGGACATCGGGCTCGCGCGGGGCCTAATGCGAGGAGGCGGCGTCAGCGACGACGCCATGGCGGGGCTCAGCCAGGTCGATAGGAGGGCAGCCTCGAGGCGACGGCGCCTGGCTCGCAGATGGAGGCGGCGCTACGCAGGGGGAGGACGCGCGTGTCTGGCGCGGTTGGGGAGAGGCTCGGAGGACGTCGCGGGCGGCCACGGCGTTGAAGAGGAGGTGTACGGCGGGGTCGGCGGCGGCGTGGAGCTCGGGTCGGCAGGGCGGCGTCAACCGGCGGCGCGGGACCCGGGGAGGGGCGGCGGGGACAACGGCGGTTGGTGGACGGAGATCTGGCGGTGCAGACGCAGGAGGCGGCCGGGGAGGCGAGGTACTGGCGGCGGACGGCGGGGCGAGCCCGAGCAGCGGGAGGAGGATGGCCGGGAGAGGCGCGGCTGGCGAGGAGATGCGAGGGAGGCGGCCGGAGAGGCTCGGCCGAGGGGCGGAGGAGGGGCACGACGACCGAGGCGGGGCCCCCATGGTGGCGGTCGATGGCGGCGGGGAGGAAGAGGGAGGCCGCGGCATGGGGACGGGCGGAGTACGGTGGCGACACGACGGAGGAGGGCGGCGGCGATACGCGGGTCTTGGCGGCGGGGCTCAGGGAAGGAAGGAGGAGACGCGCCGGCGATTGGTGGCGATTGGCTAGGGGTGGCGTGCGGCAGGTGGCGGCAGGGTGGGGCCCAGGCGGAAAGTGTGCGTGCAGGTGGCGTGGGAAAAGAGGAGGAGGCGGGGGAAGCAGGGCGCGACTGTCCATCCTAGGAGGGTGGGGCCTGCGCGGTGTTGTCTGTGGGGTGAGGGCAGGTGGCGACCAGGTGGGAAGTGGGCGGGAAAAGTGAGGGCTGTTGGAGATATGCCCAAGAGGCAATAATAAAAGTGGTTATTATTATATCTTTATGTTTATGATAAATGTTTACATCCCATGCTATAATTGTATTAACCGGAAACATTAATACTTGTGTGTTTTGTAAACATAAACGAGTCCCTAGTAAGCCTCTTGTTAAACTAGCTTGTTGATTAATTGATGATCATGGTTTCCTGATCATGGACATTGGATGTGATTAATAACAAGGTTATATCATTAGGAGAATGATGTAATGGACACACACCCATAGTAAGCGTAGCATTAGATCAAGTCATTAAGTTCGTATTGTTGTAAGCTTTTAAATGCATAGTAACCTAATCCTTCAACCATGAGGTTGTGTTAATCACCATCACCGGATGGGTACTTTGATGACATCAAACACCGCTTCGTAACTGGGTGGTCATAAAGGTGTCATTGGGTATTCTGAAAGTATGTGTTGAAGCGCATGAACCAAGATTGGGATTTGTCCATCCATATGACGGATAGATATGCTCTGGGCCCTCTCGGTGGAATGTCATCTAGTTAGCTTGCAAGCATGTGACTAGGTCACAAGGGATGACATATCACGGAACGAGTAAAGAGTACTTATCAGTAACGAGGTAGAACTAGGTATGGAGATACCGACGATCAAACCTCGGATAAGTATAGTATCGCGAGACAAAGGGAATTGGTTTCGTATGTAAATGGTTCAATCGATCACGAAGTCATCGTTGAGTATGTGGGAGCCATTATGGATCTCCAGGTCCCGCTGATGGTTATTGATAGGAGATGTGTCTCTGTCATGTCTGCATATTCACGAACCGTAGGGTGACACACTTAAGGTTCGAAGTTGTTTTAAGTAGATATGGAATATGTGTTGGAGAACGAATGTTGTTCGGAGTCTCGAATTGGATCCGGGACATCACGAGGAGATCCGGAATTGTCCGGAGAATAAGATTCATATATTGGGGATCACTTTTTGAGTTAGGAAATGTTCCGGAGTATTTGTATGAGGGTTCTAGAAGGTTTCGGAATGTTCCGGAAGGTTCTGGAAGGTTTCTTGGAGTTTGCTTGAAAACCAAGGAAGGGATCAAGGAGTCCTGGTGGGTCAAGACTAGGAGTCGTGGGGGAGGAGGACTCCTCCCCCTCCCCAATCCGCCGGCCTTAGAGGAAGGGGAGTCCTACAAGGACTCCCCCTCCCATGGCGCCTCACCCCCCTTAAATAGAGGGGCAGGGGCGCCTCCTCCACCCCTGCTCCATAACTCCCAATCTCTGCCGCCTCTCTCCTCCACCTTTCTTCTGCACAGGCATAGGCGAAGCCCTGCAGAATTCTCTACTCCACCACCACCACGCCGTCGTGCTGCTGGGATTACGTGGAGAAGATCTACTACCTCCGCTGCTCGCTGGAACGGGGAGAGGAAGGTCTGCTTCGACTCCGCACGTGTGACCGACTGCGGAAGCGCTGCCATATCGCGGCGCCGGAAGGATCGTCCACTTGACCGACTGCGGAAGCGCTACTGGAACGCGACGCCGAAAGGATCGTCCACACGATCTTGAGATCGACAAGTGATCGACTACATCAACCACGAAATCTAATCTCGTTAACTCTTTTGGATCTACGAGGGTTAGTTCCTATCTATCTCGTTGCACATGTCTAATAGATTAGATCTTGGCTTTTATCTAGATTAGATCTGGGTTTTGTTCGTTCTTGCGGTAGAATTTTTTTGTTTTCCTTGCTACGAACCCATCAGTGGTATCAGAGCCGTATCTATGCGTAGATCTGTTGCACGAGTAGAACACAATGTTTTTGTGGGCGTTGATGCTTTTGTTGTCGGTGTCTTAGCGTGTACTTTGCATCTTGCGGCATGGTGGGATGAAGCGGCTCGGGCTAACATTACATGTCATCGCACATGAGACTTGCTCCACGCTTGACGTGCAACTTGCTTTGCACAAGTGGCTTTGCGGGTGTCTGTCTCTCCCACCATAGTTAAGATTCAATTTACAATGAGCATCTTGACAACACTTGTATCAACGTTGTGGTCCGTGTTCGTAGGTAAGATCGGTCTTATGCGAAAGCCCCAAACCACGTAAAACATGCTAAGAAAATTAGAGGCGTCTAACTTGTTTTTGCAGAGGTTTTGTGATGTGATATGGCCATCATGTGATTGTGATTATATTTGATGTATGCAATGATCCTTGTTGTAATATGGCAACCATCAGGAGCCTAATGGTTTTCTTCAATTCTGTTAAGACCTGCGTGTCTATTCATCTTGTAATAGCTTTGTTCCAAGTAGTTGTAATAGTTGCTAGTGATGATGAACAACCATGAAGCAGCGCCACTGAACTTGACGCAATGCTGGTGATGATGGAGATCATGTTCGTGCTTTGGAGATGGAGATCAAAGGCGCAAGAAGAAAGGGCCATATCATATCACACTTATTATGAATTGCCTGTGATGTTAATCCTTTATGCATCTTGTATTGCTTAGATCGCGACGATAGCATTATAAGATGATCCCTCTCACTAAATATCAAGTAATAAAGTGTTCGTCCTTAGTTGGCACCATTGCTAAGACTCGTCGTTTCGAAGCATCTCGTGATGATCGGGTGTGATAGACTCTACGTGTGCATACAACGGGTGCAAGCCAGATTTGCACATGCGGAAACTAAGGTTAACCTTGACGAGCCTAGTATGTACAGACATGGTCTCGGAACATGGAATACCGAAAGGTAAAGCATGAGTCATATGGATGATATGATGAACATGTTGATTGTTCGCCTTTAAAGCTACATCATCTCACGTGATGATCGGACTTGGTGTAGTGGATTTGGTTCGTGTAATCACTAAAACAACTCGAGGGATGTTGTTTTGAGTGTGAGTTCATTTGTAATTTGGATTAGTCGAACTCAATTTATCATAAACACAATCAAAGTGAACTTACATAGTTTGTTGTAGTCATTGGCATCCGTTCACCACCTTACGCTTAGTTATAGTTGAGATAGTGGAACTATAGAAATTCTGGATATTTACTTTACGAACTGGTATCGTATTGTTTTGAATGTCAATTTAAAGTTTATAAGTCCTATTGCAAACTTTCAGCAAACTCTATTTACTCCATGAAGTTTAATAAGCAGTATTAAATCAAGAGTAAGAATTCCAATGTTAGTATCTAAAGTATCATGTTTGCCTCCATGATTCTTGATACTCAAAAGATTGTTTTTAATATCAAGTTTATCTAAGAGTTGAAAGCAATGTTTCAGAAACCATCATATGTGAAAGGTATTGCGATATCTAAAACAATGTGTTGGTTACAACATGATAGAGTATACGTCCTCATATTTGATGAGAATTTGTGAAGGTTGGAGACGCTAGTCGTCCTAATCCTCCAAAAGGTTTTGAAAAAGAAACATTATACTCGCAATTCACCTTTATAAGCTATAGCAGCTTGATCATGAAAGTTGTCATGATAAGGATGAATAGAAGATGTAAGTAAAATGTTTACTACACTAATAGATTACTAAAGAATGGATTTTTGAAAGAATGCCAAACATTTGATGATGGTGATCCACTTCAAAGTGCAAGTCCAAAGGTATTAGTATTTGACTATATACGCTTTGTACTATGTGTCATGTGAATGACACCACTATTGATGTTGATGGATTCTTTTAAAAGAAAAAAAAAGGAATTGTTGAAAGAGAATCTATAAACTATTTGGCAGAAATTATAAGGTTGGAGATGTCCAACTTGGGTATGTAGAAGATATACATGTTATGGTTGTATTCCTTGCTTGTTAAACAATGTGGCTCTTAGGTATTGGATACCAAATCGGTTGGTATGAAGTGTCATACAGGACAACGCAATTCATGAACTACAATGGCCTAAGTAACTAGCAAGAGAATGAGTGATGATGTTCATCGAAAACAAATAAAGTGTTATTGTGTTTTTCGTTGTCATCAAACCTAGCCTTCAAGATTTGTTTTAATTGTTATTTTGTTCCGGTATTACGAGAACAATGGTTGTTCAAATAATAACCGTATTCCATAAAGGATGGATGAACTTTACAAGTCTAGTGGGAGAAATCACATCCATAAACACTGTTGCTAAAATGTCGCAAGACAAATGATTGAAAGATCACTTATGAAGTGACATCGCTGTTTAAATTATATTTGAAAGAAAACATGAAGAAACTCCATGTTGATGGAATTTTGAAGTCTTTGATTTTGATCAATTGACGCATGTGAGACTTTCCTCGAGATAATTGAAACTCCGTCCATAGGCCAGAGAGGAACGGATGACTAGCTTACTGGAAATTGTGCATGCTGATGTGCATAGTCCATTATGTGTAGCCATATGCGATGGATCTTTTTGCTTCATATGCTTTCTCCGAAAAAATTTGAGTGAATATATCTGTATATTTACTTAATAAGGAGGAAGTATGAAACCTTTGAAAGTTGTTCAAAGACTTTCAAGATGAAGTTGAAAATCATTGTAACAAGAAAATAAAGAATTTATGATTCGATTATAAAGGAAGATATTTGAGTTACATGTTTAGCAAAAACACCTAATGACTTGAGGAATTGTTCTATGATTTGTGTTTCCCGATAAACCATAGGAGTATGGCATATTCGAGAAATAAAATCAAACCATGTTTGAGATGGTAAGATCAAGGGTGTCATTTATAAAACTGCCATTATGTTTTTAAAGATTAAAGCTTTAGTGACTACCGCTTTTACACTGAAAAGAGCACCATCGTGATCCATTGAAATGACACCATATGAGTTATGGTTTTGGGTAAAACCCGAATTGTCTTTTCTTAAATTTTGGTATGGTATGCATAAGTAAAATGTTTACAACCAAAGTCGGATAAGCACGTCTTTGTAGGTTATCCCAAAGAATTTGTTGGGAATTTCTCCATAACACTGAGGACAAAAGAGTTTGTTACTTGGAACGTCAAGTTTCTTGAGAAGGAATTTTTTCGTGAAAAGTTAAGTGGGAGGACAATAGAACTTTGATAAGGTTGTTGAACCTTAGCTATATGTGCTAAGTAGCGCAGCGCCAGAAAGTGTCCCGGTGACGGCCACAATGCTCATGGCTCTCGTGATTACAAAAGTTGTGGTCTCGGAGATTAGAGTTCCTATAGAACCGTGTGGGTCGGTAAGAATCAAATAGTAAGATTTGATATTCAAGTCGTTATTGTTTTGACAATGATGAACTGACTACATGCAAAGAAGCGATGATGGGCCCTAACTCCATAAAATGACTAGAAGTCATAGAATCCGTGATAGTATCCATACACGAGAAATCAAGTTTCTGAACTTGGAAGACCCTCCGGAAAGGCGTGAAGCCTATCGGTCGTGTTTGGATCTATAAAGAAATAGACATGGATGTTTCAAATCTATGAAATAGTCGACATGTCGGAAAGAGTTTACGACAATGTTCAAGGAATTGACTATGATAAGATTTGATCTTTCATAGCGATATTTAGTTTGGACGGATTAATGTAGCAACCACTACATATATTTTGGTATATGATAGTTGAACAAACAAAACAAGTTCTTCTAATAGAATGGTTACCTAGGACGTGTAAATGACACGATCCAAAGGGTTTTGTTTATTCAAAGGATGCTAAAAGAGTATGCAAAACTTCAATGGTTGAAGTAAGCATAGCGGAGTTGGAATCTTCACCATGATGAAACTGTTAAAAGAGTTTAAATTCATCGGAGATGATGAAGATGCTTGCATTTGTAAGAAATTAAGTGGGAGCGCTGAGAAATATTTCTAATACATTATGTAGAGGACATATTGTTGATTGGAAATGATGTATCTCGTATTGACACAGGTTAAGAATTTCATTTTGATGAAAGACTTAGGCATAACCCAAGAATTAGGCATCAATGTCTATATGAATAGATTGAGGCGCTAATATGATTTTGCCAAATGTACATAGATAAGATGTTGAATGAGTTCAATATGGAAACAACAAGAAAGGTTCTTGACGCACGGAAAGGACTGAATCAAGATTCAAGTGTGTTGACACGAGATTCAATTGTTTTGACACTTGGTGAAATCACAAGAATATTTTGATCAATCATTCTTTGAGATGTACACATCCAAATATGTCCTATGCTCTAAATGTTATGAGCATATACCAGAATGATTCATAAGGTGATCATTGGACAATAGTAAAGATATTCTTATGAGCTTTGGAAGAACTAAGAATATACCATGTATAAGTGACAGATAGTTAAAGGTAATTCATTGTAAAGTGTTACATTGATACCAGTGTTGTCACAAGATACAAATTAAATTTATCTCAATTTAAACTATGGGTGGCACAATGTAATGGAAAGGAAGTTCCGTAACGGATTTGGTTGAGTACCAAAGTTAAAACATTGTAACAGATACTACAACAAAAGGCTAAGTATATGACTACTATTGTAGCAGTAAATGAGGGCATTTGCGTCAAGTAGTTTGTTAACAAACTAGGTGTGGTTCCTAGCGGGCTAATACTATGGAGATATATTGTGTGACAATAATATCAACATATTTTGAGCCAAAGGAACTAAAGATCTCACCAAAGGACCAAATTTATACAATGCCATCTCATTGGAGAATGAGTAATGCGTAGAGACGCAAGGACATGCAAATACACACGGACCTGGAAGTGTCAGATCCGAAGATTATGTTTACCACTAGCAATTGTGTCTATACAACACCAGAAAGCCATAGGTGTTGAATGCACAAGTTTTTAACTAGATTATTGACTCTAGTGCAAGTGGGAGACTGTTGGAGATATGCCCAAGAGGCAATAATAGAAGTGGTTATTATTATATCTTTATGTTTATGATAAATGTTTACATCCCATGCTATAATTGTATTAACCGGAAACATTAATACTTGTGTGTTTTGTAAACATAAACGAGTCCCTAGTAAGCCTCTTGTTAAACTAGCTTGTTGATTAATTGATGATCATGGTTTCCTGATCATGGACATTGGATGTGATTAATAACAAGGTTATATCATTAGGAGAATGATGTAATGGACACACACCCATAGTAAGCGTAGCATTAGATCAAGTCATTAAGTTCGTATTGCTGTAAGCTTTTAAATGCATAGTAACCTAATCCTTCGACCATGAGGTTGTGTTAATCACCATCACCGGATGGGTACTTTGATGACATCAAACACCGCTTCGTAACTGGGTGGTCATAAAGGTGTCATTGGGTATTCTAAAAGTATGTGTTGAAGCGCATGAACCAAGATTGGGATTTGTCCATCCATATGACGGATAGATATGCTCTGGGCCCTCTCGGTGGAATGTCATCTACTTAGCTTGCAAGCATGTGACTAGGTCACAAGGGATGACATATCACGGAACGAGTAAAGATTACTTATCAGTAACGAGGTAGAACTAGGTATGGAGATACCGACGATCAAACCTCGGATAAGTATAGTATCGCGAGACAAAGGGAATTGGTTTCGTATGTAAATGGTTCAATCGATCACGAAGTCATCGTTGAGTATGTGGGAGCCATTATGGATCTCCAGGTCCTGCTGATGGTTATTGATAGGAGATGTGTCTCTGTCATGTCTGCATATTCACGAACCGTAGGGTGACACACTTAAGGTTCGAAGTTGTTTTAAGTAGATATGGAATATGTGTTGGAGACCGAATGTTGTTCGGAGTCTCGGATTGGATCCGGGACATCACGAGGAGATCCGGAATTGTCCGGAGAATAAGATTCATATATTGGGGATCATTTTCTGAGTTAGGAAATGTTCCGGAGTATTTGTATGAGCGTTCTAGAAGGTTTTGGAATGTTCCGGAAGGTTCTGGAAGGTTTCTTGGAGTTTGCTTGAAAACCAAGGAAGGGATCAAGGAGTCCTGGTGGGTCAAGACTAGGAGTCGTGGGGGAGGAGGACTCCTCCCCCCTCCCCAATCCGCCGGCCCTAGAGGAAGGGGAGTCCTACAAGGACTCCCCCTCCCATGGCGCCTCACCCCCCTTAAATAGAGGGGCAGGGGCGCCCCCTCCACCCCTGCTCCATAACTCCCAATCTCTGCCGCCTCTCTCCTCCACCTTTCTTCTGCACAGGCATAGGCGAAGCCCTGCAGAATTCTCTACTCCACCACCACCACCACGCTGTCGTGCTGCTGGGATTCCGTGGAGAAGATCTACTACCTCCGCTGCTCGCTGGAACGGGGAGAGGAAGGTCTGCTTCGACTCCGCACGTGTGACCGACTGTGGAAGCGCTGCCGTATCGCGGTGCCGGAAGGATCGTCCACTTGACCGACTGCGGAAGCACTACTGGAACGCGACGCCGGAAGGATCGTCCACACGATCTTGAGATCGGCAAGTGATCGACTACATCAACCACGAGATGTAATCTCGTTAACGCTTTCGGATCTACGAGGGTTAGTTCCTATCTATCTCGTTGCACATGTCTAATAGATTAGATCTTGGCTTTTATCTAGATTAGATCTAGGTTTTGTTCGTTCTTGCGGTAGAAATTTTTTGTTTTCCATGCTACGAACCCATCAAGGGCGTGGGGCCAGGCGGAAGAGAGAGAGAGAGTGGCGAGACGTGGCTGGGGGGTGATGTGGCGCACAGGAAGTGGAGGAGTGAGGTGGCTGTGTGTGGTGGAGGGAGGGGATTGGATGGGGTGAGGTGGAGGGGGCTGGGTAGACTAGGGTTGGGTAGAAAAGGTTTTGGGGTTAGATAGATTAGGGTTTTAATTTGGAGGTGGCCGGCTAGGCTTTCGGGCCTGGCTGGCTGCCTCCTATAAAAATAATATAAAATTTTGTTTATTTAAAACGGGGCTTTTGAAATCCGTTGGTAGACGAAACAAAATATTCCGGGGACCCGGTTTTTGATTTGAATAAAGACGGGAATATTTAGAAAACAAAATCAGGCTTTACAAAAATAGTTTTTTTTAAAACAACCCATGCAAGATGATGACGATGCTCAAATGCAATGTGGCATGATGACATGAGCATGCGGTCATGATGATGCAATGCACAAAAACAACGCGATTTTCTAGTAGTGGTTTTTGCGGGGCGCCAAAGGTTGGAGCCAGTGGTGGGGCCAGGGTGTAGACGGGTCGAGGTGGCGTGTAGCGGCCAGATGCGGGCTGCACATCGCGCGCGCGGTGTGCGCTGGGTGCGTGTGTGCGTGCGTGGGGTGGTTGGGTGTGTGGTGTGCTGCAGCCGCTGGGTAGGGTGTGGCGGCGGTGGTAGGGAAATAGGTGGGGTGGGGATTAGTCTAGGGTTTAGGTTTCTGCTGCTTTGGGATTAGGTGGTGGTGGGCTTGGGCCGGGCCTGCCGGGTAGTAGGTGGCCTGGCCTAAACGGCTGGGCTGCCTCCCCGGAACAAAAATAGTTTTTATTGTTTTTATTTAGTTTTAAATATCCTTTTGTAAAATTGTTTAGACCAATAAAAGATCCACAAAAGACCGGGGTTTTTGATTTGAAATAAAGACGGGGAATATCTAGAAAACAAATATAGGCTTTTAGAAAATAGTTTTAGACAAACCATGCATGCTGACATGACGATGCTCAAATGCAATGTGGCATGATGACATGAGCATGCAGTCATGACGATGCAATGCACAAAAACACCGCGATTTTCTAGTAGTGGTCTTTGCGAGGCGCCACAATTCGACACCACTAACAAGGGATCTCGCCCTCGAGATCCGCCTCATGGCACCGGGAAGAAGGTCGGCGATCTGAATCTTCTCGCTTCGTGTAGATCCTCGTGACAGCACTAACAAGAGTTCGTTGTCCATGATCGTCGAGAGAACACTCTGGGAAACAAAGGGCAAAGGTAGTGGTATCAACAAATAAAGCCACATCTAGCTTCTGTGGACAGAGTAAAATTGTTGGATCCATCGATTCAATATACAAAAGCGAATGATAAGAGTAGTCGGATGGTGATCAGTCCATCGCGCACCCAAACCATTACTCTGCACACGAATCGGAGAATTAGGCAACCAACTCTCGGAATCAGACTGAAGATCTCGACAAACGAGGTTCGGAAACAAAGGAGTGATGCAGACTCTGCGTCGGATCTGACATAGATGATGTCGTCGCATCGAAAAATACCGGAAGGCACAAGAAGGAACAAAGAGAAGTCCAACAGATGAATGATTCCTCAGATAGCACGAAGACCAGAGGTAGAAACACCGTTACCAAAGAAGGAAGCGAAACCCTGAAGGTACGATGGAAATCCAACCACGAGAATTCCTGGACTCGAAGAAAAGATAAGAGAACAGATTCAAAACATGTAGAGGTAAGGGAGAACAACAGAGGGGTAAAAAGTAAAATCAGACCTAATCAGATCTATCCAACCGATTTTTGCAAAAATAGTTTTGACACTCTACTTCGGCCGTTAGCTAGGTTATCCTACAGGCTGGACTTGTGGGGTATCACAACTGCTGAGCTCTGATACCACTCTGTAACACCCTCGAATCGGTCATATGTAAGTTTTAGCCCTTCTCGCCAAACCCGCATAGAAATGATTCAAGGACGCCCACCAGGCACTTTCGTGCGGGTGGAAAACGAAGTAATACCATTACACAACAGTCCTCGATGGGACCCACAGAACAGATATATATACACCAACGACTCAACGAGTCAAGAATACATATATACATTACAAAGATCCAAATCACCTTGAAAACATTACAGCGTCTGAGTACGGACAAGATGCAAATGGGGCTAAGAGCCCTGAAGAATAATCAATGGCGTCCATAACCCTGCCTAGGCCAAGCCGGAAGGGTAATCCTGCTAACGATGTCGACCTCAAACCTGCTAAAACAAAAGGGGTGCCGACAAAGGGCAAAGGAAAAAGAGGAGCGTCAGTACTGAGGCCAGTACATGGCGAGGCTAGAATTCGGTGGTCCTCGCCTACACAGGTATGGTGGACTGAAGTGGCAGAGCAACGACACTAAACAACCTATAGAGACTCTGTAAGACTGGCGGTTATCAGAGAGGGATAAGAAAGACCTATTCGGATCCAACCTGAGATTATCACCAAACATACCCATCCTGGTATTCCCCCTCGAGTCCAAACATGGAAGTCAAACCGAGGAACTCACACAGTTGGCAGTTTTATTCATTCGATTATAGTTGAAGCACTTACTAGTCAGATATAGATAGCATGAGTCATCTTGAAGCATAAGTAGTGGGCAGTTTTAATTAACCATTCCGTGGTAGTTGGAACATTTACTAGTCAGATATAATTGTTCTGAGGAATCCCAAAACCTAGCAGTTGTTGGCACTTTTATCACATTCCACTGGAGTTGCAATACTTACTAGGCAGGTACAGCATGACACAGATCACCACAGATCCACCAAATGTTGGCATTTTTAATTTACATTCCGTTATAGTTTATAGCACTACTTTAGTTATGCTTGTCTATGATCGAGATACTGTGCTCCAAGTCGTCCATAACCGCGGACACGGCTTTCAGAAAGTTTTACCCTGTAGGGGTGCACAAATAGCAACACACACTTGATCAACCTCAGAAAAACCAAATCAAAACCCAACGAGGCATTCACGACAAAGCGATCACAGGATTCAGAAATATTTCAGGGGGCCACCCCATTAAGCTACCCGCAACAAAGTTGGCCGGCTCCGAGACGGACCCAAGGTTTGCGCCAATGGCTGTAAACGACTAGGAACCCGAAAGTGTGACTGGGCTTGTCGATACCGCGAAAACACTCCGCAATCCTAAACAGTACATGTGCTCCTCGCACAATCTTAAATAAAACAGTAAACCATGGCATAAGTACATGATAGTAACAAAGCCCCAAACTACTTTGTGGCCCCAACAAATAGAAATGAATCAAGCTCTGGCTTAGGGGGGTGCACGGCCTCCCGGATGTGGATAGTGCGAAAAATCAAGGAACAGGTATCAAGTACTCGGGGCCTATGGGACACAAGTGAGCGTGGAAGAACCAAATAACATCTATTGCCCACCGATGCCTCTGCATTAGTTATATCTAGCATTTTAATAGTTGTATTTAAAGTCATGATCATCTCCACCAGTACGCATCTCCACCATCAACATCTGCCAGCATGCCAACAATTGTGGTACTCAACAACACAAGATCGCACCTGAGCAAGCAACTACGACTCGCAAGGCCAGCTATCTACCAAACAACAGGTATTAGGAGGTGTCCAAGGCAATATAGAGGTTGCACGAGATATAACTGGTGTTTGGAAACTAAAGCATCGCGACACGGATAGCAATAGATCAAAAGGAGGAAATAAAGACTATAAATGCAAAATAGGTAGAAGGGGGAGAGATGCTCGCCTGGGAAACACTGCCGACGTATCATATCCGGAGAACTTGTCGATACTCGCATCCACTCATCGGCCTAATCCGTGAAGAAGCAAACACTAGCAGAAACACCGGATACAATATTTAATACTACGGCAGAAGATCCGGCATGCTTATGATATGATGCATGACATGGCACAGATGCGGTGCGATTAGTCAATATTAAGCGGAACCAGGGTCCCGACAATTAATTAGACGGTTCAAGTTGTTTAGATACCCTGCAATTAAATGTTGTATTAACAAGGCAAATCATGGCATCGGTTCGCTACGCAATTTAAATGGAGTCCGGAATAAGATAAAGATTGCCCGCAGATGGACCCCATATTAATTATGAGGTGAATCGGCATAATGCCCCAACCCACATGATATGCATGCGAGATGAACAATTAATATGCAACAAGTTTTATATATAGCACTTATAAAATAGGGGCTCGAGAAAGGTTCACACATATGGGTTCGGAAGATGTTGGTTCCGGGGATCCGGGGCTGGGTCTCAGGGTTCGACGGGGATCAAGTTCGGATATGGCGGGATCGGTCTCGTACACGGGAGGTAAGCTTGGCGTTCTGGGAAGAAGGCCTTGGTTTGATGTCGGGGGCGCATCAGATTCGCCCTGGGCGGTGTCGATCTTGTCGTCACGAAGATCTTGTCGGTTCCTTGTCTCGGGCCAGTCTTGGCGTTCAAGATGAAGAACTTGGCATTCCGTGTTGACGACCTTGATGTCCGGGAAGGAGCACTTGACGTTCCGGGGATCTTCGGAATCCGTGAAGTATTAGCGTTTCGTGAATCTTCGGGTAGGAGATCGTGCCGCTCAGACTCGGAGAACTCGTCGGTTCCATGTCGGTGTACTTGGCGTTTCAGGTCTTCGGTTCTCCGTTGACGATCTTGCCGCCCTTGAGGAAGATCTTGGGTTTTCCGGCTTTGATTGTCGGTGACGATTTCCGGGTTCGGGGCCTTGGCGAACTGCACGTCATGCGTGCACGTCGTGCGCGCGGTGTGCGCTGGGTGTGTGTGTGTGCATGCGTGGGGTGGTTGGGTGTGTGGTGTGCTGCAGCCGCTGGGTAGGGTGTGGCGGCGGTGGTAGGGAAATAGGTGGGGTGGGGATTAGTCTAGGGTTTAGGTTTCTGCTGCTTTGGGATTAGGTGGTGGTGGGCTTGGGCCGAGCCTGCCGGGTAGTAGGTGGCCTGGCCTAAACGGCTGGGCTGCCTCCCCGGAACAAAAATAGTTTTTATTGTTTTTATTTAGTTTGAAATATCCTTTTGTAAAATAGTTTAGACCAATAAAAGATCCACAAAAGTCCGGGGTTTTTGATTTGAAATAAAGACGGGGAATATCTAGAAAACAAATATAGGCTTTTAGAAAATAGTTTTAGACAAACCATGCATGATGACATGGCGATGCTCAAATGCAATGTGGCATGATGACATGAGCATGCAGTCATGACGATGCAATGCACAAAAACGCTGCGATTTTCTAGTAGTGGTTTTTGCGGGGCGCCACAGAGATTCATCGCATGCTTTCTTGTAGGCATTCTTAAGCGCAACAGTTGCATTATCAGCAGGTTCATCTGGGATTGGGGTATCCAGAACAGTTTCCTTTTTATCAGACCCGAGAACAATTCTCAGGTTACGGACCCAGTCCGAAAAGTTTGTTCCATTTAGTTTATCCTTATCAAGAATCGATTGCAAAGCAAAAGGTGATGAAGTGTTCGGTGCCATTGATCTACAACATAAAAACATGCAAAATACTAAGCCATGTAACCATGAAAGAGTAAAACATATTAAACAATTTAATAGCATATACTCCCACTTAAATCAATATCCCTCTATTGATACTAAGTGATTCAAGATCCACAATTAACAAGTCGACTAGTGAGCTTTAGCATCACTGCTAGAAGACAAGGTAAATCGGTAAGCAACTTTTGCTAATCATATCACATATGACTCTTGTTGTTGGGTGACATCTCTATGTCAAAACTAGGCGCCCAACCTTTATGCCCCAAGGTCCTTAACTGTTAAGATGACCTTGTCAAGCTCACCAACCCTTATGCGTGTAGGTATCTGATACAAACCCATCCAGCCAAGGAAAACCGCGACACCCTAATTTCATAGACCCACCAACGATTGTACAAGGCATAGGATGGTGCAAGGTTTGGTTGGGAGGGCATGGTTTAACTTAAACTTTGTGAAGGATCGTTCTACTTCTATCATCTAAGCATGCATAGTAGTAAAATGTATAAGAATAGCATTCACATAGATGTAATACAGTATGGCCAATTTTCTCATGGCGATCTTCATCGCCATAGAACCTGTCCACCATGATGATCTCCATCTTCATGCTCTATGCGAGGCATCCTCCAAGTGATGAGTTCTCCAAGAACCAATACAAGATATTACTCCTAGCAGCTAGTAATCAAAATTACATGGTATTGGGATTATCACAAGTTGGCACGCAGGCCATTACAATAATTGACAACACATATGGCTCCAGCCGTGCTGCCCTACTCACGACACGCAGGTCATGAAAAATTGCATACATGCATCACATACATTTTTTGGGCCATACTGATCACATACATCCTGCAAAAACAAGTTGTGCATAGAATCACATACTATCGGATCATGTGAAATCGTAGCACCTATGAACCTTAACGTGATACGATAGGAGGCTACGATTAAGGGGGGTCTCCCCATGCGGGGTTCGAAGGGGCAGCGCCCCTCGCGGTATCTCTGGGCGTCTGGACATTTGTGAAGAATGAAAGATCAAATCTATACAATTTTCTTTAAGGATTTTGATCGGAAAATCAAATTTACCACAAACCGACTAATGTTCCGATTCGACCAAACTCCTTTGATCACGGTAAGTCGATTCAGATCTAGTTCCCGATTCGATCAATCATATTGATCTTCATGTGATTCAAATGGATTTATGTGTCACTGTCTACCCTGATGGCAGAAACCGACCGGTAGGGGTAAGTCGTTCGACGACCTTAGAATCACGGTCACGAAAAGTAAGATCATAGATCAATCCTGAACCACCACCATACAAACGATCACATCATTCATATCAATCTACATATCACCATATGCAAACTTCTCGAATCTATGACTGAACAACATTGGCTCTGATACCACTGTAGGGAAACGGGTAGGCTACACTAGCGTAAAATCAAAATTTTCTACCGCGTCAACCAGGAATGCTATTGTCATAGATCACGGGATTATCGCTAGACGCGCAGTTGTGGAACTCGATAAAGCACGTCGCGATAGTGTAGATGTTCTACGTCTCCTCCTTGTCCTCGTCCCACGAGCAACTCCCGTTTTGCGCGACTCGTCCAAGTGCTACAGCTGTAGCACCTCCGAGGTATCCACACGTCCGGAGTGGAAGGTCACACGGCAGACTGCTAGGTCCGCATGTGCAAGACAGGCGTAAGAGGAGTGGCGGCTGGGTGGAATGCTCAACCCTATTCAGCTCGCCTCACTCTCTCTTATATAGGCATCCCTGGTGGGCTTCTACTTTAGCAACCCATTAGCAGCCTAAGCCTGGTCTAATTCGGATCCAATCCTCATTAGGCTTCCAGCCCCTAAAGTGTGTGACCCTATAGGTTCATGCACATATAGACATGACACGAGTACACTTACTCCATCAATAGTTGCTAGCGGCCTCTAGCAAGACTTGCCAACTCCTAAATGCATATAAACATCATTCAGACGAACCATCACAAGGTAGAGTACATGTCTTTCCCTTTGCCTCACGATATTTGGTCTAGCTCCAAGCTGACCTCTCTTTCTCGATACTATGATTAAGAATCCCTTTACTAGGTTAACTCTTAACCATATGTAGCACGGCCATGCATTTCTGGATCCGATCACTCGAGGGGCCCATAGATATCTCTCTCAAGTAGAGAGGGGCAAATCCCATCTTGATTAACCGATGCCTTGCAGCATGTATCAAGACAAACCCGAAAGCTACCTTTATGACTACCCAGCTACGGAGTAGTGTTTGATAGCCCTGAAGTAGGTCGATCCACATCTCAAGTACATGCGACAATCTCAGGTCTATGGACAAAACGTACA
This sequence comes from Avena eriantha, assembly GCA_910589775.1. Classification (NCBI taxonomy): domain Eukaryota; kingdom Viridiplantae; phylum Streptophyta; class Magnoliopsida; order Poales; family Poaceae; genus Avena; species Avena eriantha. Next base: position 355,589,998 of record OU342741.1, read on the forward strand.
CGATGTGCAGAGAGAGCTATAAGTATTATTGCCAGTCTCAAGTTGGGTCAGTCCAACCCCATGTTCATAACATGTGTCCACATCATTGGTTTGACATCTCCATGTCTATGACTTGCGAAACATAGTCATCAACCAATCGATGTGCTAGTCTAATATTCACGTGTGTCCTCACATGAAATCCGACTAGGGACAACTATTTGATAACCATATAAGTAAAGAGTTTCACAAGAAATACACATAATTGCCAATCAATACAAGTTGCCTGATATATGGATATTCAAGGAACATTATAAAAACTCATGGATACAAATGAAATACAATCATCTCTATGATTGCCTCTAGGGCATATTTCCTTCAAATCCTTCTTGGACGACGTGCTGGAGTGCATCAGTCGATCTCCATGATGTTGGAGAGGCTGTATCCGGTGTGCCACACAACATTGAACTAAGTCGGACCCTCTCAGGCCCTTGTGTTTCTTCAAATACTCGATCCGCCTCTTGGCGAGAAGCAGATCGTCACTGAGAGCCAGAGCGACCTCATCCCAGGAATCGCAGGGCGTGGCGGCTCCGTCGACAAAAGCCGGCAAAGCAGTAGCTTTACCGGGAGCGGGAGTATCCTTGTGATAGAAGAAAGTGGACGACCATTGCTTGACCGACTCACTGGCCATAATACGAGGATAGATGTGCTCTCTTCTAACGGAAAAACTAATAGTACCGGTAATATAAGGATTACCGGTAGTAATGGAATTTCTCCGGACATGGAAATAGTACCAAAAAAGAGTAAGGCTCGGCCTAATGCCGAGATACCCCTCGCACAAAGATCCGTATGTGCTCATCTCTCAGAAAGAGTTCGGGGGGAGATGATGGAGATGGACTCCGTAGTGATCTATGACCTCGGAAAAGAAATCTAAGGGAGGAAAGCTCAGACCTCTGTCAAGGTGAGTGCCGAAGTGCACTCGCTCGCCGCCGCGAGGGTTGGGGATGGTTTCGTCGAAGCCGCTCCGCCAGTCGCCGGCGCGGAGGAGCCCTTCTTCTTCCATGCTACAGAGCTTGGCGTTGTCGAGAATGCATGGGATCTAAACCCCGCGGTTACTCTCCTTCTCTACCGCTACTGCCGTCGCCGCCGTGCCGGAGTATGATACAGAAGCCATTTTGCTTGTGCGCTGGTGACCTTGGATGGGTGGTGCTGGAGATTTCTGGGAAGCAGAGGAGCTCTAGGTTCGTGGGAGGAGTAGGGGAGAAGGAAACGGCGCAAAGTGCTGGTGAGAGAGATGAGGAAAAGGATCCTCACCACTTATATCCACCGGCCCGTCAAGATTCGTGTAAATGCTATAGTGAACGTGCCACGTGTCGTGGAAAGAACTGGGAAACCCTCCGCACAATGATTACGTCGCCTCGATCTCCACGCACGCATTGAAACGGTGCCTTGGTTCCGCGAAAGGCAGACCCACGAACGGTCGTGCTGACAGGAAATGTCTGTCAGTGACGTGACTTGACTGGTGTCAGATGATGTCAGAGACCAAGTTCTGGCTTAATTTGAAATTCAAGCTGGAAACCTGAATAACGTATTCCTAGGTCTGACTCATTTTTGAGACTCGGATCGTATCTTTTCTTTTGAAGTTTCAGGAACCCTTCAAGATTCTGCAAGCCAAAGATCAAGCTAGACAATGATGAATCCGACTTTGGATCTTGGAGGCTTCCGGGGGCTGCTGTTGGGGATATACTTTCCGGGTATCCTCACTGTACCTCACTAACCAGGGTGTTCCACTTCGGGTTAGAGCTTTGCTTCATAGGTGGCCCAGTCAGAGAGAAGAGACGGAGTCCAGTCCGGCTACGGGAAGGCCCAGAAGACTTACCGACATAGGCCCATAGTGTTACTTGTAGTTCAAGATGTACTCTATAACCGACTCTTAGTCGTAGCCAGATATATCTCTCCTGTAAACCCTAGGCCGGATATCTATATAAGACGTCCTAGGGAGAGCCTTTAGGCCACCCTCACAATAGTCTACAATCTCAACTCGCACAGGCGAAACCCTTGTAACCCGTATTTCGGCTCTACCGTATTACTGGATTGCTAGCAGGAGTAGGATCCGTCCAAAGCCGGTGGATTCGAACCTGGGTAAACTTGTGTGCTCACCGTCCCGGAATACCGTATGTCTCACACCCCTCTCTTCCACACGCCTCGAGGACCCCCTCATGGCGTACATGTCATCAATCCGACGACAATAGCTGAGTAAATTTTGTGTGTTTCCTTTTGGTTCAGTTATGGACCAGACGGAGATACCGAATGTTTGATTCCATATCGGAAGCGAGTTCATCCGCTTAGGTCGAAGATTGGATTGTGTGGGGGAGATGAGGAGATGTCAAAGATCGAAAGGGCAAGTTTTCACTGCAGGAGGTGATAGGGCACCTTAGAGATCATCTGTAGTTTAAATAATTGATGAAGATGTGCTTGGGAAAGGAATGGATGATGGAATAGTGTTTGTGAACAATGACAATGGCAGTGTGCAAATGGTACATTATTGTGAAGCAGGAGGGGTAGTAGACATATTTGTTGAGTACCATAGGAATGAGGATAGTGAGCACAACAGTAGCGCTAGCGATTCTGAGGATGAGATTGTTGGTTTAAGTGATGATCAACATGACATAGTGGTCAGTGCAGAACCTACTGAGAGTGAAGAATAAATTGTAGCAAGAAGTTCTTGTCTTGATGAAAATGGGGTCATTACTCCAGATAGTTAACAGTCCAATGAAGCGCAATAGTGCAAGAAGAAGAATATTAGTCACCAATTCAGATGAAGTGGCAGTCTCTCAGCTTCCATTGTCTCAACTTTCTGATCCAAGTCAAGGACCAACACAACAAGTTAGTCCTTCAAATGCTGCTCTTGGACCGGTACAAAGCCTACTGAGTTTTGTGGAAAATGCTGCTGCTGACACTGATGATTCAAAACAGGACACTGAATATGTAGCACACACTAATGATAGTGGTGAACATTTAGAAGTGATAGAGCTAAGAAAACATGCGAGAAAATTTAAGAAAAGGATGAGGGACACAAGGAGTTGGATGGAGACAGGTGCAACAACTGTGGTTCTAATTGACTTGGTCAGCTAATGTTGAGGGCCTATTAGGGGATATTGGAACTATGATTCATCAGACGAAGAATAGTCTTATGATGAAGATTCATATGGAAACTTAGTGAAGATGAAGAGTAGGTACCCAAGATTAAATAATGACACAAAAAATTCATGGAAGTTCTTTGGAATGGCAAAGATGGATTTGAAGTGAAACTACTCACCGATAGAAGAAGACAATACACTGTTAGTCTTCAAGAATGGACATTCTCATGTGGGTATTTTCAGTTATGTAGTATACCTTGTGCCCATGCCATAATAGGAATATATAAGTGTGGTAAACAAGTTGAATGGTACATTGATACTCTATTTCTGTTTTCAAACAGATTTATGAGCATTGTTTGCAACATGTGGAAGGTGAGGGGATGTGGCACATATCTGAGAAGCCTAGGCCCAATCACCTGGCTATGTTAGAATGCTAGGCAAGCCTAAGAAAAATGCAAGGAAGAGGGAAGAATATGAGAAACCAAAGGGTAAAAAATGAGCAAACATGGCACCATTATAGTTTCACGGTGTGGCAACCTGGACCCAATAAGTCTAGCTCCAAAAAGAATCGAGAGAGAGGCAAGAAGAAATTTCAACATCTTGCCACGAAAAGCAAGGGCACTAAGGTATTTTTCTTGAAATTGAGTCTCTAAATTCACTTACCTATCAGAGTAAATAATAGCGCTAGATTGTTTCATCTCAAATTTCTATCCACGTCGTCCCAATTCTTTCCGACCGTGGGATAGAGGCCCAAAAGGACACACAACATCTTCATAACGGGCCCTGCTATCCCATGAGGCGGGACCTCCTACGGGTCAGGCCGAAAGATTTCAGACCGTGGACGGGTGTCACGCGCTCCGTCATACCCAGCGTCACAAGACGGTGGACCAAACGCGCGACATGGGCCCACCGTCAGTGTAAGCGAGCAGGAACACGCTCTGTGATAGGCATTCCTAGCGCAACACGCCTCCAAACCCGCTGGGTGGCGGGGTCCGTCGAGAGCCCACATGGCGCCATGAGGCCATGTCGGGCGCGGAGTATCGCGGGCATGGGTCCCGCCCGGAAACAATGTGGTCCAGTGAGCCCATGCTGGCCGCGGTGTCTCGTGGTCATGGGACCCATGGAAAGACGAAGTGGCGCCATGAGCCTATGTCGACCGCGGTTTCTCATAGGCGTGGGGCCCGACTAGAGCCTATGTGACGTTGTAAGCCCATGGCGGTCGTGTTTTGTTGCGGGCATGTGTCCTATTCACTGTCCAGATGGAAGCCTGGACCGTAGCCATGGCTTCACCACTTCTCGCGTACAAGCGTTCTGAATGACGAGAGCGTTCATATTCATAGCCGAGCTCACAACATAGATTGTAGACATATGTGGCTTCTCGCGGATGCTAGCTCGGTTGCCAGCGTTATTCCTCACCGAGGTCGTGCAGTGGGTCCCGTTGACAAGATATTTTAGTGAGAAATGTGTCCGGTATAAAATGGTTCTCTCGGTTATTTGCATACGCATTGCGTTAGCTAGGTCCTCTACTCCCCCACGCATGTACTACTTCCCCACATCCCCGTGGTCATCCGCACATGTTGGTACAGCGAGGACACCCGTAGCCAGCGATGCTGGTGCCCACATACCTAAGGTGAATCGATATGGCGGCTCTAGGAGACGACGTCCTAGGGTAGATGGCCAGCGAGTGGTGGTGGTCGTCCTTGGGTCATCTTCCAGCTACATCAGTGTCCTGCAGCTTACCGGCGCAAAGCAAGTAGGCGTAGCGTGGCCACCCCTGCAGTAAGAAGGTGAGCATGATCTGTGCAGCTTTCCTCTCCGGCTATTCTTGCTTTCCTCTTCTAATGCTTTTTCCGTGCAGGTGTGCAAGTTTGTCTCTGTCTTCCTTCCATCCAACATGCGTTTGCCCCATCTGGCATGTCCAATGTATGTCGCCTTGTTTTGCAACTCGGCCTTCCCTTGTATTTTTTTCTCTCCTCATCACACGCTCTTCTGCATATTTATTTTATGTAACATCCCAAAACTTTAATCAAGGTTATCAAGATCCAAATCACCCAATTTAGGGTTAACAAAACTTTTTATCATTAAAATAATTAGGAATGCATATGTGTGTTTGCATTAATATAGAATTGTTTGGAAATGCCATGTTTGATTGTTCTAATGGTTGTAAAATGATTCAATGGTGAATGCCACATAATCTAGATCATTTAAACACAAAATCCAAAGAAAAAGAAATCAAATAAGAATAAAAAGACCAAATGGTCATTTTGACCATTTTAATCCACTAGGCCACTATAGGTGTTCCTAGAAGTCAATTTCAGACAGAAACATTCTCAACTCTTTTCTCCCCTTGCTAGTACAAGTAAATATCTACCAAGGCCCACTTTGAAATTCTACAAAAACATTTAACCACTAATTTTAAATGACATTGGAAAATTGAATCCATTACATATGCATAGATCCCACTTTTTCAAAAATCACTCAAATGAACTCCACTCCACAATCACAAGCAACCACATACTGCCAAGCATAAGATCAAAGCCCCCACCAAAAATCTTCTCAAAATTCAAATAAAATTTATTTGCGGCCATTATGTCGAACAGTTGGCAGGCAAAGATAATCTGGCCTAACTAATACTGTTGCTAATCAAAGTCTTGTTCCCCTTTGGACGCTTTCATCTCTCCTCTGTCCCCTCATGCCCTAACCTAGGACCAGACATCACTCCCCCTTCACTGCAGCGCCAGTACCGCGCCACCCAAAAATGGTCGTCGCCGGCCGACCATGCACTAGTCATAGGAGACCACCCAACCCCCTTCCGCCGTGCCTGGGAGGTAGGCGTGATCACACCGCCGCCCCTTGTCCCTTCCCCGAGCAATGCAAGGCACTGGACCACCGAAGAACGCCCGCGCTCTCCGCCTCTACACCATGCACAGACCGCGCTAGTGCGTCGCCCCCGACAGCCTCGCACAGACCCCGCCTTGCCCTCAGCTCGTGTGTGCCTCTTTGCCTTAACACCAGCATGCCCCCAGACATCCCCGCTTGATGCCGTTTGACCCGCATCCACCACACGCCGCGTCGAACACCGCCTCTGCCGCGCAGAGCACGAGCCGCGCCCGACCGATTGCCACCACCCCTAGTCCTGCCATTACGCCGTAGAGAATCGCCAAAAGACCGCGCATCGACCGCCACTCGCAGCCATGCCTCTAGCGACCGGTAGCCATGTCGCCACCGTCGCCAGACCATGCCGCACTATTCCATCGTCGAGCCTATAAAAGGAAGCCACCCCCAGCCTCATTCAGCACACCACTCACCTCTCCTCTCTCCACTGACCATTCCCCACCTCTCGCCGGAGCCACTCGAGCCCTCGGTCACCAGAATTTTGCTGGAGCTCGCCGCAGCAGAGGAGAAAGGGGGGCCGTTGATTGCGACCGCCCCAGGAGCCGCCGCGACCACGCCTAGGACCACCGCCGTCCACCAGTTCGATTGCCCCCATCGCCATGTTAGCTGGAGCCCTGGTAAGCCCCCAATCGACCCCCACCGAGCCGCTAGGGTTCGTTCTCGCCGGTGACCTATTCATCGTCGATGATGAACCACAACCATTGATCCATGTTCTAATCGCACGGTTGATATCACACCGTACTGCTTCGCGTAAGAGCAAGCCGCTGACATGCGGGACCCCCTTGTCAGTTGCCCTCTGCGCCGCGGAGCGCCACTGGGCCGGCCCATTTAGTTTCCCGCGCTAGCCCACAGATTCAAATATAGGTTTTTCTATTTAGATTTAAACTAGATTCTGTCCACTGGTTTGAAAATCAATTCAGAAAGATTTACTTAACCAAAATGAATGATTCAAATTTTGTTAGAAAGATAATTAAAATATCTATCCAAGCCCATTGGATTTAAATCAATTGGAGTTAGAGATCACATATAGCAAAAATAACAAGAGAGAGACTTTTCTGCATTCAAACATTTTTCGAAAATCAACCATAATAGCTTTTGAGTTGATTCCAACTCTCAAAAATCACATTTGACCATACCTATCTGAATATGTAATAATATTTGGGTTTGCATGCAGTGACTTTGGACTAGGACCAAAATAATGCTATTAGGGCATTTCTTGTCACTTTAATTCATTTAAATAATAAACTTAAACTTAGTGAAATATGATCAAACATTTAAATCACATTCCCATGTATTAGAATATGTGGTGATGACATGTGTCCACATGATCCCATATTTTAATTGGAGAATATTAAATCTTAAATACTTTTCAATGAGTAGAAATTACTTTTCTCAAATAAAATAAATGAAACTAGTTCATTAAATCTTGTGATGTTTGTGATGATACTAGATCATCAAGTGTGTGCCTTAATGTGTTAATTAAGATAGTTAAGTATGGTGATTGTGTACCCCGTATGTATTTATATACGATAGTACCGACTAAATCTACGAGGAGGAGGAGTTCTACCCCAAAGAAGACGTGGAGAATTTCAACGACGGCACCAATCAAGGCAAGCTATTATTGGCAAGCTAGAACTAAGCAAGTTAACACTTGCCCCCTTAACTTAAGCAAATGCCTTAAGCATGCTTTGGTTATACCCTCTTATATTTATACCCATCCCAAGTTTTACTTACAAGCTTTACTTTATTTTACTTTACCAAAGTTCTTTACTTTATTTATAGATAGCATAAAGAGTATAAAACTTGGCCTACCTAGTTATACTTAGATGTCATTCTATGGCATGAGATTAATATTAGCATCCCCCATTAGTGAACAGTCTTAACCTTAGTTATTAGTGTTAAACCTAAAACTTGATCACTTTAGATGGGAATACTTGGTGAAAATGCTTATGAAAATCTTGGAATGATGAGTCATTCTATTGAGATGTTTTGACATGTGTTGAGAAATACAAATGGTTTATGATGATAAAAATGTTGAGGTATGAGCCTTAGCCCTTTATAAAAACTAAAGGTTGGGTTCAGATGCGATACCATTCCAATTTACCGTAACACCACAATACCTGAATTGGGTAAGGCTTAGCCGAAAGTTTATATGCATTAGTATGGGTTCCCTCGCGAGAGAGGTTTGAGCTGAGGCTACCTCTCAATGTTGTCCACCTATGCAGTGCCCAGGATGGCAGATGGCCATGGCTGGGAGGCCAAGCTCATAGGAGAGGTGCTTGTACTAGGGTGTGTGATTGAAAGGTTATGCTTGATTATCCGCATACTAAGTATGATGATTCAAGGCTATCCCTAACGGATGTATCAAATTTTGTGGTGAAAGTGTACCACCTCTGCAGAGTGTCAAACTATTCGAATAGCCATGTCTGTGGTCATGGACAGTCGGAGTGGCCATACTGTTCCGTCGTGAGATGTTTTCAACATGACTTATGAAATGAATTGTAACATGACTTGACCACAACAGGGTTGTGACTATGAAAACTAAGTTCCCACTTAAGTGCTTTAGAACTTTATTTTATCTTTCTTTACTTCTGAACTCAGCTTAGGTTTCAAATTAGATTTTGCAAATAAACTTAGAGTTTAGCATTCCTACTAGAACTATCTTTCTTGTTAGTGATAGTTTGCGAGTACTTAAAGAGTACTCATGGCTTTGTCCCTGGCTATTCCTGTGGCCAGACTATGAAGAGGACTATCAGGAGGAAGGACAACAGGATGGCTATGACAACTAGGATCATCTCCCATCGTCAGCATTGCCTGTGCCACTGAAGATGGAGCCCACCGCTACGCTTATTATTCCGCTGCTTGTTTGTACTAAGACTGGATCATGAGATCCTTTATTTGTGTAAGACCGTATTATGGTTTGTAATGGATGATGTATTGTGATATCCAATCTGTTATGTCTCACAAAAATGGTAATCCTAGAATTGCAAGGTATGGCATAACAAGCATCTGGGATTAAAAATCCGGGTGTTCGCAAGTTGGTATCAGAGCCATCCTGACCATAGGAGACAGGTTGAGTGGCCATACTGTTCCGTCGTCATATGTTTTCAACATGACTTATGAAATGAATTGTAACATGACTTGACCACAACAGGGTTGTGACTATGAAAACTAAGTTCCCACTTAAGTGCTTTAGAACTTTAATTTATCTTTCTTTACTTCTGAACTCAGCTTAGGTTTCAAATTAGCTTTTGCAAATAAACTTAGAGTTTAGCATTCCTGCTAGAACTATCTTTCTTGTTAGTGATAGTTTGCGAGTACTTAAAGAGTACCCATGGCTTTGTCCCTGGCTATTCCCGTGGCCAGACTATGAAGAGGACTATCAGGAGGAAGGACAACAGGACGGCTATGACAACTAGGATCATCTCCCATCGTCAGCATTGCCTGTGACAGTGAAGATGGAGCCCATCGCTACGCTTATTATTTCGCTGCTTGTTTGTACTAAGACTGGATCATGAGATCCTTTATTTGTGTAAGACCGTATTATGGTTTGTAATGGATGATGTACTGTGATATCCAATATGTTATGTCTCACAAAAATGGTAATCCTAGAATTGCGAGGTATGGCATAACATGCTTATGGGATTAAAAATCCGGGTGTTGACAAGTTGGTATCAGAGCCATCCTGACCATTGGAGACCCTAGTTAGAACGGACGTCCAAACAAAAACTTAGTTTCAAAAACAAAGAAAGTGAGTGTTTATGAAAATCTATTCCCACTCTTACCCTTGAGATTCTTTCAAAAAATTCATGTTCCTCAATAATTCTTACATTACTACATAAAATCTGACACACTTGATCACCTCACTAACTTACTCATCCTAAACCCTTGTAGATGGAAGTTCAATACTGCAAGTTCTACCAGTTGGGAAACGGAGGCCAACTGGTCTTCGAGAGGGATCTTGATGCACTGTCTGAGTACCTGGAGCGCCCGCATCCAGAATTCTTCGGAGCTCAACTCAATGACCACCCAGGAGGAGATTTACAATGGCTGATAGTTGCTGATCTTTGATGCAAGATGGAAGCACCTCTGTCCGAGAAGATTCAATTCACCGTGATAGAGAACAACTGGCTAGATGGATTAGCCGAGGCAATGCATGAAGCTCTTGCTCGTCTTTTGGGACAGAACATCAACTTGATCCAGGGAACCCGCTTTGCGCACTATACAAGGCGTGATTCTATGGGAATGCCGTTGGAGATGCCAAGTCGCCGGAGATGAGGCGCCAAGTGGAGAACCTTGACTTCTTGCTGTATGATAAATAGAAGGAATTGGACAATGCTCGAGAGTATGCCAACCACAACCATGCCATTGCCGCCCAGAAGGCCCAGACTTTCGCCCTGCTCGTCAAGGATCGCCAATCACTTCGTCGTCAACGCGCAAAGAAGGATCGCACCATCGCTCGCATTCGCAAGAAGGTGGCCGACCTCGAGAAGACCATCAAGGAACAAGAAGCTCATCTTGCAACCAAATAAGAAGAGGAAGAACGTGAAGACATCTAGGGGATATTCACTCGTACCTCAGCAATGATGATGACTATCTAGAGGATGATGCCATGGATTTCTACATCGACGATGATGACTCCGACTTCCTCGATGATGAGTAGATGCACTAGAGCACTATCGTAGGAGTGAGAAGTATCGGTCCCATTGTATCTTAGCTCACAGAATGGTTCTTAAAACCATCTCTTTTTCCTTTCATGTTGTGGTGTGTATGTTTGTATCGCGTGCTTTGCTTGAATGGATGAATGAGAAGTTGTTAGTTTGCAAAACCCAAGTCAAACTCAAAGTTTAAAGCTTTTGAAACAAAACCATGAACCTTAGAACTTTCCCTCTTACCCCTTTATCTATCGCAATCTTTAGATGACTCGTGGAAACCCCGGAGGAAGCAGCTCATCGCAGGACCCGATGCTGCATATTCTTCAGATGCTAGTTTCCGACCGTGAAGCTAGTAGAGCAGAGCGCCAAGCCAACCTAGCTACCCTGCAACAGATCGCTCAGATGGCCCATAATAATTAAGGCCATGGAAATCAGGATCATCATGGATCCAAGCTCAAGAACTTTCAGAATACCAATGCCCCTATCTTTAGCAAGTCTGAAGATCCACTAGATGTAGATGATTGGTTGCAAACCATGGAGAACAACCTAGAAGTAGCAAGAGTTGATGCCAACGGGCAAGTACTGTTTGCCACCCACTATCTGGCAGGAGATGGAAGAGCCTAGTGGAATAGCACCTGTACTATGAACCATGGGCAAGTGATGATGTGGGAAGCTTTCAAGACCAAGTTTAGCCGCACCCATGTGCCTCAAGGTTTAGTCACTAGAATGAGAGATGAGTTCAGAGAACTGAAGCAGGGCAGGATGACTGCAGTAGAGTACCGTGACAGATTTCTATCCCTCGCTAGGTATGCATCTGATGAGATCAATACTGAAGCCAAGAAGAAGGAGAGATTCCTAAATGGGTTGCATGATGAGATGTAAATGGTGTTAATCAACATCCGTTTTGACGATCTCAAAGAGCTAGTCAACTCTGCCATCTAGATGTGAGGAAAGATCAACCAAGCCAATGACAACCGCAAGCGCAGGATGATGCACCAGAGTGGATCTAATAGTCACCAGAAGTATCGCCCCAACCCGTCTGTAGGATATGCCCCAAGGAACAATATACCCCCAATGTCTCGTCCAAGCTACCCCAACCGTAGTGGAGGAAATGTGAAGACCGGAGGGAACAACAACAACCACCCCGGCAACTCCAACAACTTCAATCATGCACCGCCCAAGTCCAACAACAACAGCAACAACAATACTGCCCCAAGGACTGGAAGCAATGCCATGCCTGTTGTAGCCAAAGACAAGTCTGAGATCACTTGCTTTGAATGTGGAGTGAAGGGTCACTACTCCAACGAGTGTCCCAAGAAGCTTGCAGCCACTGCCAATGTGAATGCCCCAGCTCAGCAGCAGCGCCGTGTTCAGCCTGGAAGGAGATTCGCCCCCGGGAATTCGCTCAACCGCAACGGCCGTCTATTCCACATGAATGCTGAAGAAGCCCAGGGAGCGCTAGATGTCGTGCTGGGTATGTTTTCTATTAACTCAGTATTAGCAAAAGTGTTGTTTGATTCTGGAGCATCGCACTCGTTTGTTACAGAAGAATTTGCATGCACTAGTAAGATTCACCCAACCAACTTGAAGCATGTCATGATAGTTCAAATACCTGGTTCAACCACCAAAGCTAGAAAAATTTGCAAGGCTGTGCCTATCAGAATCCATGGAATAGATTTTTATGCTAATGTAATAGTACTTGGAACCAAAGGTTTGGAAGTAGTACTAGGAATGGATTGGATGTTGAAACATAAAGGATTGATTGACTGTGCCAAGAAAGCCATCACCATGACCAGTAGTTCTGGAGTAACAGTACATCATATATCTGAAAGCTGGCCCCATCAATTCAAGTGCAACAAGAGTCTAGCCCTACCAACTATAGACCAAGTCAGAGTAGTCTGTGAATACCCCAATGTATTCCTAGATGAATTGCCCGGTATGCCCTCGGATCGGGATATCGAGTTCATTATTAAACTAATTCCTGGAACTGGACCCCTAGCCCAGAGACCCTATAGCATGAACCCATCAGAATTAGTGGAGCTGAAGAAGCAACTTGATGCTATGCTGGCGAAAGGTTTGATTCAACCAAGCGCATCGCCATGTAGATCACCCGTGTTGTTAGTCGACAAGAAGGATGGAGGTAACCGTTTGTGCACAGATTACCGGAAGCTGAATGATGTCACCGTCAAGAACAAGTACCCACTGCCCAAGATAGAGGATCTGTTTGATCAGTTGAATGGTGCCAGAGTGTTTTCTAAGATTGATCTTAGAACTGGTTATCACCAACTCAAGATTTGTGCAACAGATATTCCAAAGACCGCCTTTACCATCATATATGGATTATATGAGTATACGGTCATGTCTTTTGGACTAACCAATGCTCCCGCTTATTTCATGAATCTCATGAATAAGATCTTTATGAAATTTCTGGATAAGTTTGTCGTGGTTTTTATCGACGATATTCTTATCTACTCCAAGTCAGAAGAAGACCATGAGCAACATCTGAGAATCATCCTTGAAACCCTTAGAGAATATCAGTTGTATGCCAAGTTCAGCAAATGTGAGTTCTGGCTAAAGGAAGTAGGATTCCTCGGACATATTGTGTCGACAGGAGGAGTCATTGTTGATCTCGCCAAGATCAAAGATGTTGAAGAATGGGAAGGCCCAACCACTTAAACCCAAGTTCGTGCATTTCTCAGATTAGCAGGATATTACTGCAAGTTTGTAGAAGGATTTTCAAGCATCGCAAGACCAATGACCCAACCGTTGAAGAAAGACAAGAAGTTTGAATGGACCGACAAATGTGAAGCAAGTTTCCAAGAGCTCGAGAAGAGATTGATTTCAGCCCCAATATTGATTAGGCCAGATATCAAGAAGCCGTTTGATGTGTATTGTGATGCATCCAAGATTGGTCTCGGATGTGTGTTAATGCAAGAAGGAAAAGTCATCGCATATCTGTCTCGACAACTGAAGCAACATGAGAAAAACTATCCTACCCATGATCTTGAACTAGTAGCTATAGTTTTAGCGTTGAAGACATGGCATCATTACCTTATGGGTAACCGCTGTGAGATTTATTCAGATCACAAGAGCTTGAAGTATATTTTCACTCAGAAGGAGCTGAATATGAGGCAAAGGAGATGGATAGAGTTAATCAAGGATTATGACCTGGACAGTCACTATCACCCCGTCAAAGCCAATGTGGTAGCGGATGCTCTTAGCAGATTGCCGTGTAGATTAAACACCATGATCAAAGAGAACCAGCCAAGTTTGCATGAAGAGTTGGAGTAGTTTAGAACTGAGATAGTTAGCAAAGGATTTTTAGCTAGCATTGAACTTCAACCCACTTTGTTTAGAACTAATAAAAGAGTTTTATTAAATGAGAGAGCATTAAATTTGGAGAAATTTAATGCATTTAAAGTGGAGACTTTAAAAGAGAATGTGAAGAGGCAAATTTATGTGGAGGGAGTTACCACCACATGAATGAGGAGGTGAAGGGTCACCCCTTGAGGTGCCGGCCATGGAGAGGGGTACCCTCCCCTCCTCCTATAAAAGGCCCCCTCTCCTCACTTCTCACTCACACCTCCTCGTGAAGGATCTCTCTCCCCCTCTAGTATTATTCCCCCATGGTCTCGGATTAGGGAGATACATGTTCCCGGTGGCTTTATCTGGAAAGGAGTTGCTGCTTCCGCTGCTTTGCTGGAGCGAGGGACGGAGGTTGTCGGGGTACCGGACGTGTGTGCGATCACGGATGCACTGCTGCTTTGCGGTGCTGGACTTGGTGGTACTGGAGCTGGATCTGATGGACGTGCTGGAGCCGGACCCGCTGGACTTCATCACAATCTTGAGATCGGCAAGCGTACGACTACATCATCCATGAGTTCCTACTCGTTAACAAAACTCGTTGTCTTCGAGGGTAAGTTCTCTATGGATGTATATCCACCCGTTGCTCTATACCTAGTAGATAGATCTTGGCGTATAGTTCTCATTGTAGGAATTTTTTTGTTTTCTATGCTGCGAACCCCAACACACCAAGCCATTGATATCAACAAGGATCTGACGTATCGTGAAGTGCCCATTCGTATCTTGGAAGAAGCTTTCAGAACCACAAGGACCCGGAGTATCAAGTTTCTCAAGATCCAAAGGAGCAATCATACTGAAGAAGAAGCCACTTGGGAACGAGAAGATTACATTAGGACTGAGTTTCCAGATCTTTTTTGTTCCTAGTTTTCTTTCTTAAATCTCGGGACAAGATTTTGTTTAAGGGGGGAAGGTTTGTAACATCCCAAAACTTTAATCAAGGTTATCAAGATCCCAATCACCCAATTTAGGGTTAACAAAAACTTTTTATCATTAAAATAATTAGGAATGCATATGTGCGTTTGCATTAATATAGAATTGTTTGGAAATGCCATGTTTGATTGTTCTAATGGTTGTAAAATGATTCAAAGGTGAATGCCACATAATCTAGATCATTTAAAAACAAAATCCAAAGAAAAAGAAATCAAATAAGAATTAAAAGATCAAATGGTCATTTTGACCATTTTAATCCACTAGGCCACATTAGGTGTTCCTAGAAGTCAATTTCAAACAGAAACATTCTCAACTCGTTTCACCCCTTGCTAGTACAAGTAAAGATGTACCAAGGCCCACTTTGAAATTCTATAAAAACATTTAACCACTAATTTTAAATGACATTGGAAAATTGAATCCATTACATATGCATAGATCCCACTTTATCAAAAACCACTCAAATGAACTCCACTTGACAATCACAAGCAACCACAGACTACCAAGCATAAGCTCAAAGCCCCCACCAAAAATCTTCTCAAAATTCAAATAAAATTTTCTTGCGGCCATTGTGTCGAACAGTTGGCAGGCAAAGATAATCTGGCCTTGTTGGGGATATACTTTTCGGGTATCCTCACAGTTCCTCGCTGACCAGGGTGGCCCACTTCGGGTTGAGCTTTGCTTCATGGGCGGCCCAGTCAGAGAGAGAGAAGACGGAGTCCACTCCGGCTATGGGAAGGCCCAGAAGACTTACCGACTTAGGCCCATAATGTTACTTGTAGTTCAAGATCTACTCTGTAACCGACTCTTAGTCGTAGCCGGATAGATCTCTCCTGTAAACCCTAGGTCGGATATCTATATAAGCCGTCCTAGGGAGAGCCTTTAGGGCACCCTCACAATAGTCTACAATCTCAACTCGCATAGGCGAAACCCTTGTAACCCATATTCTGGCTCTGCCGTATTACTGGATTGCTAGCAGGAGTAGGATTCCTCCAAAGCTGGCGGATTCGAACTTGGGTAAACTTGTGTGCTCATCGTCCCGGAATACCGTACGTCTCACACCCCTCTCTTTCGCACGCCTCGAGGACCCCCTCATGGCGTACTTGTCCTCTATCCGACGACAGTTGGCGCCCACCGTGGGGCAAGTGAGCTTCGGATCTGCGTTCCGAGCGGAATCTGCAAGAATCAGAATCGGCGAGACCATCGCCGTCGGTCGCATCCTCTACGCCGGCAACGTCCCTCTCATCGTTCTCGACGAGACTTGGATTCCGGCTAGGGAGACCGTGACTGCTTATACAATCATGTCTTTTGGCGAGATCGAAGTTTACATCGGTTTCGCTGAACCTGCCCAACCCACCCCAGCGGTGATGATAGAAGCAGAAGAATCTTCTGGGCCCCCTTTGTCCGCAGAGGCGGAAGAGTTCCAGATCTCAGAAAACCCTAATCCCACCCAGCCCGCACCAGTTGCGGAGATAGTGGAGAAATCTGAGCCTGAAGAAGACCTCACGGTCCAAGTCGAATCTAGAGTGGATCTCCCTGGAGAAGCTGGATCCCAGATCGACCCATCCGTGGAAGTCGAAATCCAGGAGGAGCATATCAACGACACTGATTCCGGCTCTGACGATGCCAGGACAGACATGCCTTTCCTCAGGTATACACTAAGACGTATGTTACTGCAAGGCGCTAGCGCATATGCAATCCTCGAAACCATTAAAAGTTTCAATATGGATGATTGCGAAAGCCGCAGGTACCTTAGGAAGCACGCATCGCACTTCGTCGGGTATGTCGGATCCGGATCCGGCTCTACCGATGCTGGAGAAAACACCGACTAGGTGCTGGAGGCAATTGGAACAAACGTCGACGTTCCCGTATCCTCGGATGAATCCATGATGTCGGTAGATTTCTGAAAGTTCTCCCCGGAATATGAAGAGGAGTACAACTCCAAATCTGCAGAAGAAGGAGAAGCCATGGATGAAGCATCCGGGGAACACTCCCCCAAAGCGCAGGATGACATGAACGTCGGAGATAATCCCGAAGTCCAGATGTCCGAAAGTACCGATCAGAGCTTGACTCCAGGAAACGGACCCAAAGCCGTTTTCGCTACCGGCGCTGCCAAGAAGGCAAAGAAGAAGAACAATACCCCGGCAAAAGACCCCCTCACAGAGGAGGTAATCGCCGAGGAATACGAAGAAGACTCGGATGGAGCACTTACCCCAGACGAGCCGAAAAAAGAAGCATCGGTGGATGGACACGTGATCACTGAAGGTGCGCATAAACTCATCGATGCCGCTTTAACCACACCTATCCCTACAGCTACAGAACTTACTGTAGATGAGCTGGACGAAAGGGCCTAGGCCCTA
Source organism: Avena eriantha (assembly GCA_910589775.1). Taxonomy (NCBI): domain Eukaryota; kingdom Viridiplantae; phylum Streptophyta; class Magnoliopsida; order Poales; family Poaceae; genus Avena; species Avena eriantha. The sequence continues at coordinate 355,607,314 of OU342741.1, forward strand.
GAAGCGCGTCGTCAACAACTCCTTGATGAAGCCAAAAACATCGAGGTGGAGAAGAAGCGCATGTCAAACAAGGAGTACATGTCCCGTCTACATCAGAAGACATGGAAGCGTCACATAGATGACAACCAATTCCCACGTGTCCGTGCCGTCCTTTTCGGAGATGAGATGGGGAAGCCATGGAAGGATAGCAATGGAGATTGGGTATACCCAACACTAGTGCAAAATACCGTGGCAGCTCGTGAAATTCTATCAGCTAATCCAGGGCTAGAGGAGATACGCTTGGGTATCAAGCTACTCAACAAGGGACTGGAGCAGAAGAAGGTCGCCCTGTCCGGAAGTCAAAAACTGGTCTCGGATTCTGACCAATGTTGCACAGATCCGGCATGGGCTGACGTAAGATCCCATTACGTTCGGGCGCAGTACCATCACCCCGAATGCAGGGAAGACAATTATTCAAGATGCGGATCATCGGGATAGCATCGCAGAGCTACAGATAATTGGAGCAATGTCGCTCCAACAGCCGAGAAAGACGCGATCGCTGCACTGAATCCGAGGAATCCTCCCCGACGAGAATTCAATGATCGAAAGGGAGAAGATAAGGAGAAACGCCGGGAGGAGGATCGTCAGAGAATGCCACCTCCTAGACATGAGAGCCGTCTGGCTGAGCCTCACCATGGTGGGAACGACGGACGAAGGAACGATGGAAACCACGCTGGAACAAACCGGTAGGGGGCTCGTCATAGTCAGGAACCTCCCCGGAACCGGAATAATGACGCTCCGGACGGAGGCCAGCGATCAGCGGGAACCTATCCAGCTGCATCACCCTCTCCACCACACAGTTATCACAACGGCCCCCAAGGAGGTCAAGGAGGACAACATGGCGGAGGAGGTGGTGGCAGAAGCCGAAGTCCGGCTCCAGGGCACCGCAGCCGCAGCCGACATTCGGGACGATATCTATCCCCGAACGACGCAAGGCACATGATCAACTCCAACATAGAGGCTCGACGCTATGAAAACGACGACGTGTACGTGGGCCCAAAGTGCTTCGGACCACACATCAGAGCTACAAAATTCCCGGAAGGATTTGCTATCTCAAGACATATCCAAGCCTACGACGGCATTGCTCGGCCAGACACCTGGTTACAGGATTTCTTCCAAGCTTGCTGCATCGCTAAAGGCAGAAACAACCTGGTCGCAACCTGATATCTCCCACTTATGTTGTGGAAGACGGCACGATCATGGCTCAATGAACTTCCGGCAAACACCATCCACAAATGGTATGACTTGCAAAGTGCGTTCTTTTGGAATTTCGAAGGCACATATCGGAGGCCCTGTACGGTTGAAGACCTACATCATTGCACCCATAAAGACGGAGAAACTTGCCGGGATTATCTCGGACGATGGATCGACACAAAGAACTCCTGCGAAGGAGTAAACGATCAAACTGCGATTGAAGCTTTCATCGCAGGTCTCCCAATTGGTTTACTGCGCCATCGCTTGAAGTGTGACAAGGTTACTGATCTGGGAGAGATGATAGAAACAGCGAGCAAGTATGCAGATGCTGACGACGATGCAGAGGGATTACTCAATGTCCTGTCTATGCCTCAGTCGGCAAAACAACCAAAGCAACAAGCTCATAAGCGCAAAAATACCTCGCAAGAAAAACCCAACGCGGAGACAGCAGTGGTCACTACTGTTTCCAGGTCTGGAGGACGTGGCAGAGGCCACGGGCGTGGCCGTGGGACGTCAAGGGTCCAAGGCAGAGGAGAGCAACAACTAGGCAAAACCTACACTTGGGCCGACATTGCCAATAACCCATGTGTGCATCACTTAGACGCCAATGGGGGCTCGTCCCACACCAACACTGAATGTCGTTTTAATGATGACATCAAGAGAGATGATACCGCGGGCTACAAAGCTAAGCGGAAGAAAGGAAAGAAAAACCCCGAAAAAGACAAGGAGACCAAGGAAGATTTTGACATGGAGGAAGCTGATGCTTCAAATCCCAAGCCGGAAGGGAGGAAGACTTTTCCCACCAAGAAGGACACTTATGTCACCTTCCTCGGATCTCAACCAGCAAAGGTCAAGAAAGAAGTTCTCCACGAACTCAATGCAACAGTTCCGGCTGTCCCTCAGTATCTGGACTGGTCGGAAGTGGCAATCACGTTTGACCGTGCTGATCATCCACCTAAACTACACAGGCGAGGAAAATACGCCTTAATCGTCAATCCACTTATTGACGGTTATGGTTTCTCCAAGACCCTCATGGACGGTGGTAGCAGCATCAATATTCTCTATGTCGAAACGCTACGCCGGATGAAGATCTCAGAAACACAGCTGAACCATAGCTCTGTGATCTTTCACGGAGTTGTCCCAGGAAGACAAGCTAATTCCCTGGGAGAGATCGCTTTGGATGTTACTTTTGGAACTCCAAAGAATTATCGGACGGAGGCACTTTCCTTCGAAGTAGTCCTGTTCAAGAGCGCATACCACGCTATATTCGGACGTCCGGCTTACTGGGCTTTAATGGCTCGTCCATGTTACATTTACAATATGATGAAAATTCCAGGTCCCAACGACGTAATCACCATCAGGGGAGACTCGAAGAAGGCGCGAGAGTGTGAAGATGGAAATGCCGCCTTTGCCGAAGCCGTGCTGCACGCCCAGGAGTACCAAGAGATCAAGAAGAGCATAGATTCGTCCGAGATGCCCGCAACGAAGAAGGAGGTCACACAGCCAAATCCGGAGTTCAAAGCATCAGAAGAGACGAAGACAATGCCGTTGAAGGATGATGACCCCACCAAGGTGACCCAGGTAGGCGTAGGCCTAAGTAGCGCATAGGAAAGCGCGCTCGTCAAGTTCCTCCAAGCAAATCAAGATATCTTCGCATGGCAGCCATCTGACATGACCGAAGTACCCAGGGAACTTGTCGAGCACTCTCTAAATGTAAACCCGAATGCTAAACCCGTCAAACAGCCGTTACGACGGTTTGGCGATGAAAAGCGTAAGGCAATAGCTAAGGAACTAGCGCGGCTCGAGCTAGCCGGATTCATAGAAGAGGTCATCCATACTGATTGGTCGGCTAACCCTGTAATGGTCCCTAAAAAGGACACCACTGATTTAAGGATGTGTGTTGATTATACTGCCTTGCACAAGGCTTGTCCAAAAGATCCGTTTGCTCTGCCTAGAATTGATCAAGTTATCGATTCTATGGCAGGCTCGGAACTCCTCTATTTTAGTGGCAAAACCTTAAGGGAAATCCACAAAGGCGAGTGTGGTCACCACGCTGCAGCCAAATCTTTAGTGGCAAAACCTTTTCGACATGGATTTTTCTGGCTTACAGCTCAGGCAGATGCCGAACGATTACTCAAGACATGCAAAGGCTGCCAAAAGTACGCCAAGCAAGCTCATGTTTCGGCTGATCAGCTGCGAACAATACCTATAGCATGGCCCTTTGCGGTCTGGGGGCTTGATATGGTAGGACCTTTTAAACGAGCCCCACGTGGATTCACTCACCTCTAAGTGATGGTGGACAAATTCACAAAGTGGATCGAGGCTAAACCTGTCACTAGTTGTGATGGAGCAACAACAAAAAGATTTTTCGAGGATGTTATAATCCGGTATGGTTATCCACATAGTATTATCACAGACAACGGGAGTAACTTTTCCATGGGAGAATTGGCTGAATTCTGCGATGAGTAAAATATCCGACTTGACATTGCGTCAGTCGCACATCCATAGGCTAACGGACAAGTCGAAAGAGCAAATGGTTTAATTCTACAAGGCTTGAAACCAAGACTCGAAGCACCACTACGACGTGCTGCGGGGGCTTGGGCAGAGAAATTACACTGTGTAATTTGGAGTTTACGAACAACTCCGAACAGGTCAACAGGATACACACCTTTCTTCTTGGTCTATGGCGCAGAAGCAGTTCTTCCTAGCGATTTAATTCATACTTCTCCTAGAGTGGTCGCGTATATCGAAGAGGATGCCGAGATTTCTCGACAGCATGATCTCGACTTAGTCGAAGAAGTTCGCGGTGTTGCTGAAATGAGATCTACAACCTATCAGCAGAAGTTACGCAAGTATCATAGCCAGAGAGTCCGAACTAGATCTTTCAATAAAGGTGATTTGGTTCTCCGGCTTGTGCAACAAAGAAAGCACAAACTTTCCCCAGTATGGGAAGGGCCCTTTTTAGTTAGTCGAGTATTGCACAATGAATCGTACTACTTAACTGACATGAGGCCAGTCAAAGAAAGACCTGCTACTAAGAAGAGAGAGCTGGAGGCAGTACAAATCCGGATGAGTTAGACAGACCGTGGAATATTGCTCAGCTACGTCCCTTTTATTCTTAGTTTATCCTTCTTTGTAATCATACAGATGTACATGCTTTGTGAGAAATAAAAGTTTTGGTTACCTCAAAGTTTTTCTGAGAAGTTTTTACCATCTTATTTCCTAATGATCATGTCATAGTCGAAAATCCCAGAATGCTTGAAAGTACTTTATGCTCGTGTTCGTTCTGGTTTAGATTTCCGATTCTAAAACTGCTACCTTCGGGTATAACTCTAAAAATTCTAGTCTTTACTTGGGTTATTTGTCTGATTGCTGGATGCGGGTATTTTCCGAGTAGTGAATTGTTGGTACTGGAAGCCAACTTTGTTTCCGAGTTTAAACTGGTTTAGCAATTGAGCTCCGTTGCTCGGCAAAGTTTCCGGCTGAAGGTTTAGCCGGCTCATGAAAGGGACGAGGCGGAAAGCCATATAAACGATAAGTAGAGATGGAAAATTTCAAGTGCTTATGTGAACATTTCAGGCACGCAAAAATTTCAAAAGCCAAAAAGTGCTGAATAGATTAATAGCTTAGCACTAGCAAAAGTCAATAGTACTTAATATTTACAAATGCATCATGTTCTTTCACAGAATAATACATAAGTTTGTGGTCTATGATGCAGGAGGAGATGAAGGAGCTGTCGGCTCGCTGGTTACTCCGCCTTGATATCGTGCCGAGATGTCCGGACCCGAGGTGGTTCGTTCATCGTCAGAAACTTCTTCGGCTTCTTCTGTAGGAGGTGGTGGAGTAGCTACGCGAGTGAAGAAGGGGATCTCATAGCTGGTCAGATCAGCTACGTGGCACCCATATCCGGCGCATGAGTGCATGATGGCTTGAAGGTCTTGCTCCTGGCCGTCTTCGTCTACCTTGCAGTACCCTCTGGTCACTTGCCATATCTCCATGTTTCCATGGTGGCTCATGACCATGGTGAGAGCGTTCTGCGCAGCAGTTCGTGCGTAGGACATGTTCTAGTCCCAAACAAGCTGCGTCATCTCCTTGGCCTTCTCTTGCACCTAAAAATCCGACATGCTTGGTATGTCCGGAATCCTGAGGGACTTGCCAATGTTCTCAAGGGACTGGCGGTAGTCATGAAGAAGATCACCGACTTGGGTAAGCCGGTGGGTGTAGGGCTCGGACGAGGAAGAGTCCGTCAAGTTTAGAGGACCTATACACAAAACAAGTTAAGAAAAAAACCGACAATGATAGAAGTCGAAGAAAAGATAAGTCAGAGAGGGGAAACATACCAGAATGACGTCGTCAATCTTGGCCTTCTCCTCCCGGAGACTCTAGAGTTCAGCCCGGAGTGCCTGGGAGATGTTCTTCTCTCTGCCAACCTCATTCTTGAGGTCCGAGATAACTTTATCTTGAGTGGCAATCTTGCGATCGCGCTCTTCAGTGGCCATGGAGGAGGATTCCAGGACTTGAGCTATGCTCGTTTCATGATCCGCCTTGAGCTTATCCAGCTCTTGGAAAAGTCCCTTGTTCTCCACCACTAGGGTCTTGAGGTTCTCGGCCTCTTAAATCATAGCGATGGATTGTTTCACCAACGCTGTAAGTCAAAAGAACAACAGTTCAGAAAAATTCGACATTGAAAAAGCAAAAGACAAGGTTTGAATCTCGAAATGTTTACCTTTGGCTTCATCCTTGGCTACCTTGAGCTTAGCATTTTTAAGCCGGAGAGCTTTGATCTCTCTCCTCTTATCACAGACATTGGATAATAATTCCTGGTTATAGGAACATACTTTCTGTAAGTCAGAATACCCAAAGTCAGAAAGCTACTTAAGACTCGGGCTAATATTTTTTGCTAAATATCAGCACGAGCCTTGGGGGCTACACTAGTTCGTTCTTTGACATCCTAATGAAGCATAAACTCGTATTCTTTATCCTACTTCATGCTTGGGGGCTAGAGGATATGATATAACATAATGTAAAAACAAGAGTTGGAATTCCGACTTACATATTGCTCGCGGGTGAGTTTGTCTAAACCCGCATTCACTTCAGCTGCCACCTTCTCGGCGAGGGTAAGACAGATTACTGGGGCTGTTGGAAGCTCGCCAGTCCTGATCCTCTCGTCGCGAAGGCGGACTTGAGCGAGAAGGTCAGAGAACTTGGCGTCCTCTGCTTCTTGCGCTTCCTCCTCGGGGGATAGATGGCTTTTGTCTAGGACTTGCCTGGCCAGCCGCTGGATTTCCTCTACAGATTTCCGGGATAGGCCAAACTTGGCAAGTCCCGGATTGATGAGGAGGTTTTCGGCGAAGACTTCAGCCGAGGGATCATTATCCGAAGAGAGTTCACCCTTATCTTGAGCTGACGCACCCACGGTGACGTCAGTCTGCGACCCAAGGATCACATAGGCCAAACTTGGCAAGTCCCGGATTGATGAGGAGGTTTTCGGCGAAGACTTCAGCCGAGGGATCATTATCCGAAGAGAGTTCACCCTTATCTTGAGCTGACGCACCCACGGTGACGTCAGTCTGCGACCCAAGGATCGCAGGCTCCGTTGGAGGAGCTGGATCTTCTGCGACCACCGGAGAAGGAATGATCACCGGAGTTGTAGAAGGTTGAGGGGCAGGAGTTGGAGGAGCCATGGCAGGAGAGGCTATGGCGAGCTTCGTCTGTCGCAAGGGCTTCGCAGGAATCCCTTTCCCCTTACCCTTGATGAGAGGCTTTGCTCTAAGAATGTAGTAAAGTCGGAAACATTACATCTCAGAAAGAAATTCGAGAAAGGTACAAAGGCGGAAATTGTGAATGAAATTTACCTCTTCACAACGGGCACTTCCTTTGTGCCAATAGCCATTGTCGGAGCTTTGCGCTTCTTGAGCGCAAGGTCCGGCAATGGGACCACTTCAGTCTCCTGAGAAAACTCAGGAGGATATCCTTCGAGTGGAGCAAGCTCCGACTCGGGGAGGTCAGCAAGCTGAAAACAAGAAAGCATATTAGCACTATAGTATATAACTTAGAGATTGGAACACATAAAAGGTGTATTGATGGAAGCTTACCAGCACCACGGGGTTTTCCGCTGTGTACATATCCAGAGAAATCTCCGGAATCCTCCTCTCGATCCGCTCCTTGATCAGCCACTTGATCTGGATGATGTAGCCTTGAGTGGTGTAGGATTTGGGGCTGATGCGGAGGGAGTCTTTTTTGGAAGACGTGATGGAGTGCATCAGTTTATCCCCGTGGTACTGAAGTGGCTGGATCCGACGTGAGACCCAACACTGGACCAAGTCGGATCCCTTCAGACCCATGTGTTTGATCAGATATTCGATCCACCTCTTAGCGAGGATCAGATCGTCGGTGAGAGCCGAAGCAGCCTCGTCCCAAGAAGGCTGGGCTGTGGCGGCACCGTCGACAAAATCCGGCAAAGCAGTAGCTTTGTCGGGAGCCGGAATATCCCTATGGTAGAAAAAAGTGGCTGGCCATTGTTTGACCGAGTCACTGGCAGAAATTTTGGGATATGCCCGGTCTCGTCTAACAGAAAAGCTAATGGTGCCGGTGATGTAAGGAACACCGGCAGTGATGGAATTTCTCTGGACATGAAAATAATATCGGAAGAGAAGCAAACTCGGCCTAATGCCGAGAAAGCCCTCGCAAAGCGCAGCATATGCGCTCATTTCTAGAAGAGAATTGGGAGGAAGATTGTGGAGTTGAACTCCATAGTGATCTATCACCTCGGAGAAGAACACCGAGGGAGGAAAAGACAGACCTCGGTCCAGATGGGTGCCGAAGTGGACACGCTCGCCCTCATGCGGGTTGGGGACGGTTTCGCCGGAGCCGGTCCGCCAGTCGCCGGTGGCGAGAAGCCCCTCCTTCTCCACGTTCTTGAGGCCGTCCTCGTCAAGGGCACAGGGGATCCAGATTCCTCAGAAGCTCTCCTTCTCCGCAGCTGCTTCCGCCGCCGCTGCCGCCGCTGCCGCCGCCAAACCAGAGGAAGAAGATGATGAAGCCATTTTTCTCCGGTGAGAAAGTGACCTAAAAGGGGTGGCGCTAGGAGCTCTGTGGGGGGGGGGGCGAGAAGGCTCTGAGCGTGCAGGGGGATTGGGAGGAAAGGAACGGCAAAGGACTGGTGGAAAGGAGAAGAAGAAATCCGAACCCCTTATATCCACCTACCTGCGCCAAGATTCGTGTAAAAGCTACAGTGTAACCGCCACGCGTTGTGGAAAGAACTGGGAAGGGCCCACGCGATGATTGCGTCGCCTCGATCTCCATGCACGCATTGAAACGGCGCCTCGGTTCCACGAACCGCGGACCCACCAACGGTCGTGCTGACAGAACGTCTGTCAGATGACGTGACTTGACCATGCTTGTGTCAGGTGGCGTTAGAGACCAAGTTCCGGCTTAGTTTAAAAGCGAGCTGGAAAATCCGAGTATTTTTTGTTGTGAAGTTTCAGGAATCCTTCAAGATTCTGCAAGCCGAAGATCAAGCTAGACGATGATAAAATCCGACTTTGGATCTTGAAGGCCTCTGGGGGCTGCTGTTGGGGATATACCTTTCGGGTATCCTCATAGTTCCTCGGTGACTAGGGTGGCCCACTTCGGGTTAGAGCTTTGCTTCACGGGCGGCCTAGTCAGAGAGAGAGAGAAGACGGAGTCCAATCCGACTACGGGAAGGCCCAAAAGACTTACCGACTTAGGTCCATAATGTTACTTATAGTTCAAGATGTACTCTGTAACCAACTCTTAGTCGTAGCCGGATTGATCTCTCCTGTAAACCCTAGGTCGAATAGCTATATAAGCCGTCCTAGGGAGAGCCTTTAGGGCGAACACCTTACAACACAATAGTATACAATCTCAACTCGCATAGGCGAAACCCTTGTAACCCATATTCCGGCTCTGCTGTATTACTGGATTGCTAGCAGGAGTAGGATTCGTCCAAAGCTGGCAGATTCGAACCTGGGTAAACTTGTGTGCTCACCGTCCCTGGAATACCGTACGTCTCACACCCCTCTCTTCCACATGCCTCGAGGATCCCCTCATGGCGTACTTGTCTTCAATCCGACGACAGGCCTAACTAATACTATTGCTAATCAAAGTCTTGTTCCCCTTTGGACCCTCTCATCTCTCCTCTGTCCCCTCCTGCCCTAACCCAGCCCTAGACAGCACTCCCCTTCACCGCAACGCCAGTACCGTGCCGCCCAAAAATGGTCGTCGCCGGTCGACCATGCACCCGTCATAGGAGACCACCCAGCCCCTTCCGCCGTGCCTGGGAGGTCGGCGTGATCACACCACTGCCCCTTGTCCCTTCCACGAGCAATGCTAGGCACTGGAACACCGCAGAACACCCGCGCTCTCTACCTCTGCACCATGCACAGACCATGCCAGTGCACCGCCCCCGATACCCTCGCACAAACCCCGCCTTTCCCTCAGCTCACGTGCAGAGCACGAGCCGTGCCCGAACGATTGCCACCGCCCCTAGTCGCGCCATTACGCCGTACAGGATCGCCAAGAGACCACGCATCGACCGCCGCTCGCAGCCACGCCTCTAGCGACCCGTAGCCATGTCGCCATAGTCGCTAGACCATGCCACGCTGTTCCGTCATCGAGCCTATAAAAGGAGGCCACCCCCAGCCTCATTCGGCACACCACTCACCTCCCCTCTCTCCACTGACCATTCCCTACCTCTCGCCGGAGCCACTCGAGCCCTTAGTCGCCGGAATTTTGCCGGAGCTCGCCACAACAGAGGAGAAAGGGGGGCCGTTGATTGCGACCACCCAGGAGCCGCCGCGACCACACCTAGGACCGCCGTCGTCCACCAGTTCGATCGCCCCCATCAACACGTTAGCTGGAGCCCTAGTAAGGCCCCAATCGACCCCCACCGAGCCGCTAGAGTTTGTTCTCGCCGGCAACCTGTTCGTCATCGACGATGAACCACAGCTGTTGATCCCTATTGTAATCGCACGGTTGATATTGCCCCGTATTGCTTCGCGTTAGAGTCAGCCGCTGACATGCGGGACCCCCTTGTCAGTTGTCCTCTGTGCCGTGGAGCGCCACTGGGCTGGCCCGTTTAGTTTCCCGCGCTAGCCCACAGATTCAAATATAGGTTTTTCTATTTAGATTTAAACTAGATTCTATCCACTAGTTTGAAAATCAATTCAGAAAGATTTACTTAACCAAAATGAATGATTCAAATTTTGTTAGAAATATAATTAAATCTTGTTGGATTTAGAGATCAAATATAGAAAAAATAACAATACATAGACTTTTCTGCATTCAAACATTTTTCAAAAATCAACCATAATAGCTTTTGAGTTGATTCCAACTCTCAAAAATCAAATTTGATCATACCTATATGAATATGTAATAATATTTGGGTTTGCATGTAGTGACTTTAGACTAGTACCAAAAGAATGCTATTAGGGCATTTCTAGTCACTTTAATTCATTTAAATAATAAACTTAAACTTAGTGAAATATGATCAAACATTTAAATCACATTCCCATGTATTAGAATATGTGGTGATTACATGTGTCCACATGATCCCATATTTTAATCGGATAATATTAAATCTTAAATATTTTTCAATGTGCAGAAATTACTTTTCTCAAATAAAATAAATGAAACTAGTTCATTAAATCTTGTGATTTTTGTGATGATACTAGATCATCAAGTGTGTGCCTTAATGTGTTAATTAGACTATTTATATATTGTTTGGTGATTGTGTACCCCGTATGTATTTATAGACGATAGTACTGACCAAGTCTACAAGGAGGAGGAGTTCTACCTCGAAGAAGACGAGGAGAATTTCAACCACTGCACTAATCAAGGCAAGCTATTATTGGCAAGCTAGAACTAAGCAAGTTAATACTTTCCCCCTTAACTTAAGTAAATGCCTTAAGCATGCTTTGGTTATACCCTCTTTGATTTATACCCATCCCAAGTTTTAATTACAAGCTTTACTTTCTTTTACTTTACCAAAGTTCTTTACTTTATTTATAGATATCATAAAGAGTATAAAACTTGGCCTACCTAGTTATACTTAGATGTAATTCTATGGCATGAGATTGATATTAGCATCGCCCATTAGTGAACACTCTTAACCTTAGATATTAGTGTTAAACCTAAAACTTGATCACTTTAGATGGGAATACTTGGTTTGCTTATGAAAACCTTGGAATGATGAGTCATTCTATGGAGATGTTTTGACATGTGTTGAGAAACACAAATGGTTTATGATGATCAAAATGTTGAGGCATGAGCCTTAGCCCTTTATAAAAACTGATGATTGGGTTCAGATGCGATACCATTCCAATTTACCGTACAACCACAATACCTGAATTGGGTAAGGATTAGCCGGAAGTTTATATGCATTAGTATGGGTTCCCTCACGGGAGAGGTTTGAGCTGAGGCTACCTCTCAATGTTGTCCACCTATGTAGTGCCCAGGATGGCAGATGGCCATGGTTGGGAGGCCAAGCTCATAGGAGAGGTGCTTGTACTAGGGTGTGTAATTGAAAGGTTATGATTGATTATCCGCATACTAAGTATGATGATTCAGGGCTATCCTTGACGGATGTATCAATATTTTTGGTGAAAGTGTACCACCTCTGAAGAGTGCCAAAGTATTCGAATAGCCACGTCCGTGGTCATGGACAGTTGGAGTGGCCATACTGTTCCGTCGTCAGATGTTTTCAACATGACTTATGAAATGAATTGTAACATGACTTGACCGCAACAGGGTTGTGACTATGAAAACTAAGTTCCTACTTAAGTGCTTTAGAACTTTATTTTATCTTTCTTTACTTATGAACTCAGCTTAGGTTTCAAATTTTGCAAATAAACTTAGAGTTTATCATTCCTACTAGAACTACCTTACTTGTTAGTGATAGTTTGCGAGTACTTCAAGAGTACTCATTGATTTGTCCCTGGCTATTCCTGTGGCCAGACTATGAAGAGGACTATCAGGAGGAAGGACAACAGGACGGCTACGACAACTAGGATCATCTCCCATCGTCAGTATTGCCTGTGACACTGAAGATGGAGCCCACCGCTACGCTTATTATTCCGCTGCTTGTTTGTATTAAGAATGGATCATGAGATCCTTTATTTGTGTAAGACCGTATCATGGTTTTGTAATGGATGATGTACTGCGATATCCAATCTATTATGTCTCGCAAAAATGGTAATCCTGGGATTGTGAGGTACGGCATAACAGGCATCTGGGATTAAAAATCCGGGTGTTAAAATTTTACGCAGCAACCAACAACAGGACCAATGAATAAGCAAGAACAATAGTAGAAGAGTATTTAGGCTGCACCACTGCACGGGTAATGTAATATTCCTCCTTTTTTCTATATCGTTCTCCTGCCTTTTTTTGTTCTTACTCGCTTTGTTTATTTAGTTTGATGTTTATAGTTATCTGCTTAATCAATAGCCAGCCATCATCCGAATTATGTGTACGTGTGCTGACAAGGATGGATGACCTTCTTTTCCTCACGATAATGTAACATTTCTCTTTCTATATTTTTTCCGCATCTTTTTTGTGCTTTTCTTTCACTCCGCTGACTATATTTTTAGGTTATAGTCTACAGGTGCCCAGCTCCGGTTACAAACATATTGTGAGGCAAAGGCGGATGTCGTGGCCGTGAAGAACTCACAAGTCCCATAGGCACGTCATTCTTCACGTCGTGAACGGTCATCTATGCCGAAGTACGGAGGCTGAGCAGACCGCTTCCGTCAACGTAAGGCTTCTTAGGCAGCCTTTTCGGAATTACGTGTTTCTGTTCCACGTGTTAGTGTAGAGTAGGACTATTTTATTTTCTTCTTCCATTTTATTTTCAGTTTGGCATAAATGTTGGCTTTGTAATACTAGCTTTGTATGATTGGAAAATAATAAAAGTGCCGCATTACTTTAATGCTTTTTTTGCGTTTGATGTAACGCTAGACGTATCGAACGATTGATGTACACATTATTCTGACATTTTTTCTTCTTCTATATTAACCTTCTTGCATCGCTGCAACGCCTCGAGAGACGATGATGAGTTTTTTTATGCGCGTCTTTGCATTCTAAGATTGTGTAAATTTTATGTGACCGTATCTTTATGTTTTTGAACGCCACTGAAATATTTTGTCACGCTCCAGAATTGTGTGACACACTTTGCTATACGAAGTAGTTCAGACCTTCTTTCTTTTCCTAAAATGTGCTAATACTTCACATTTTTGTAAACGATTTGGCTCAGCAAGCGTTCTTCCTAACAGCCACGTCCCAGGGGGTACATTGAGAAGTCTAGTTAATTTTTTAATCTCTCATTATTCTCTGCATGTCACAAGAATTTACTTCCCGTCATGGTGGTGTCACGGCATATGGGATGGCTAAAGGTTGGGCCGGATGGACGCTAGTAGAATCCGGGGAGGGATAGTGTGGTGGAGACCGCACACAAAGAACACACATAATCACTCAGCACACACAATATATCTAGGTTCTGGGCTCTCCTATTGAGATAACACCCCTACTCCTGCATGCTAGATCTCATAATATTATCAACACTAGCTACAATGACTCCTTAAGCTATATTTGAGAGGAGGAGGAAGATAGAGCTCCCGCCTTTCTCTCTGCTACTCATGAGAACTAGTGCTCAAATGAACCGACCCTCTCTCTAGAGGCACTGGCGCACCTTATAAAGGGTGGCCAGGTTACACTTAGGTCTGAGGAGTTTCAAAAAATAGGGGCACGCTTGACTTAGCGTGCTTATCTCCTCCAGGAATACCGGGAGAGACAGAGGCGTTGACCCTGAGGTCGGCTCACACTCTTCTGGTGTAGGCCAACCCCCATGTCGCCCCTAGCCCGGATGACTGGGCCTGGAGGTACCTGCATAGAGGAGACAACACATATCTTATGCCGACATACATTGTATGTCGGCCAAGTCCTGCCCGGTTAATCTGGCTTGGGTATCTTGGCCTTTACTCGGCCGACCCACATATGTCAACCTGTATTTGGGTCAACCTTATCTTTATTTCTTAGCTTGACCATACCAGGGTCATCCCCCCACATTAATCCCTGAAGTTGCTGCAGTCTTAGCAGAATTAGTTGAAAAGCCACAGTAGGTTCAATTTACTCAGAATTTCCCCTTATTGTTGACATATCTATATATCGACCGATACCAATTTTAACTCGGATACTCCAATTGGAGACTTGGTGTCGAAACCAACTTGGCTTGGCTCAAACCGAGATATGTCTCACTAGCCAGGCCATCATCCATATTCGGGTTATATCCCTACATATTCCATTATTTGGTATTATCTTATCCTATGTATCAGGCAATCATGATGCTACCTTATTTTTTGGGCCTAGAAACGATGTGTCACACTATTAATTGTCACGTTGTGCCAGTTATCACTGCCACCCATCACTTCACTGCACGACCCCTTGTTTGCCACTACAACCACCAGAGGTAGTTATGCTTCTCCACACTGTAACCATTTTGTGGCACATTCTTCCTCGACCGTTTTTGCGGTATATACGCACACACCCTGGACCTCGTGGGCATGATTGATCCCACTACCCACGTTGTGCCATGTGGTTAAATAGGGGAACAAGGAAAACTCTTGCTTTACTTTCCCCCACTCCAGCTTCCTCTTCCTCTTCGCGCCACCGCCGCCACTGCATCTAGCGAACACGTGACCGCGCCACCCCTTTGCCCCTCTTGCGCCGATGCTTTGCTCGAGCGCTGCTCTTCACCGTGCCACGGGACCGAGCTAGTCCTTGCCGTGCGGCTCTGAAGCAAGAGCCACGACGGAGGACAACGAGCCTGAGATGGAGTCCCAGGATGACGTCACCGTCGAGCAAGTGGAACAGGAGGTCCCCCTCGAGCGAGGATCTTAGGAGGGCTCTGACGTGGTGAAGGAGGAGATCGAATGGCTCCGTTGAACCCAGTGAATACCTCCGGATGTTAAGTGCCGCATCCCCGACGATGAATTCGTGCCAGAAGCTCAATCTGATGAGTTCTTTTTGTTTGTTGCCCACTTTGCTAGGGGATTTGGTATTCCTATTAGAAATTTTACCAAGAAATTTCTTGAGACTTTCGGCCTACAACCCCATAATCTCCCAGCGAATGCCATTTCCTCTCTCTCTAGCTTTATCTCCTGCCGTGAGGGGTACCTCAGCCTCTGGCCTAGTATAACCCTCTAGGCGAAGTACTTTCAACTTTAGTCCCAAGTTGTTCCCTCTCCGGGTGTTCCATCCGGGGGAAACCTTTGACCCAGTGTGGGGCTACCTCTATTACACCTCAGAAGAAATCTATCTTTCCTCGGATCTAAGGACTTGATTCGTGTAAGAAGTGGCAGCGCTCCTTCTTCTATGTGAAGAATAAGACCGAGATAGATATGATTCGGCTTCCTACTTTCTCCATTGGCGTTCCCACCAGAGACAACTGGAATTTTGACCCGAAGGGCAAGAACAAATTTGTCAATGAGGTCCACGCATATATTGTTGAGTTGAAGGTTGCAGGTATGTCTTTAGATGATCTCCTGACTACTTTCATTAGCATCTGGGTTTTCCCCCTTCAACTCCGCAGCCACAAGATCTATCATATGAGCGGTCGATTTGACCCCAACCGAGTCTCCACCGCTGAGTTATCCAAGGCTCAAGTCTGCAGACGGGTCAAGGCCATCTTCAAGACTGACATGACCAAGGAATGCAAGTGGGGCAAACCAGCCTTCAGCCGAGAAAACCCAACACTGAAGGTAAGAAACCGAGTAATCCTTGCCGTCATACCAGTTATGTCGGTACATCATTTAACTTTGGTATTTCCAATGTGCAGAAATTCACTCGGAAAATTGCCTAGGACAACGAGAAATCTCCCAGCAGCTGGGGTAAGGATCGAGATGCCTCGGATCCAGAGGACCCAAATTCTGAGGACTTCATGCCCATTCCCGATGCGGGCTCTGGTTGATGCCGTGTAAGACTCCTATTTTAGAACCATTAAGGGAATGGCCGGATTATGACGATGACAAGGATGCCTGCCATATTATAGAGGTACTTGACCCCATGCCAATGTCATTCACCTATATGCTCCACTCTACACCAGCTAACATGGCTGGTCAGGTGCATGATGTGCCTCCTGTTGCTATGGGAGGTCAAGGTGCAGCAAAGAAACACGCCTCGTCCTTTGCCCCGTAGCCCGAGTCACCTAAGCCCCAAAAGAGGCATAGAGTGGGGTACAAGAAACCTCGGAGGAAAAGATAGGCACCTGTTAGCTCCGGGTAAGCTTCCTCTTCCGGGATATCTCTATATTCTTGTTTCTCTCTTTCTTCTCTAACTCTTTATCTCGCTATATCAAACTGCAGGGTTGCGTTGGACTTATCCCAAAGTGGTTCCAACATGGCCTCTCCGATTATCACGCCACCATCTCCTCCTTCGGATGATACTCAAGTCCTTTGTCCGATTCGAGCTAGCACTCCTCCAGTGCCAGATGCAAATCTTTCCTAGCCAGAGGGTGAGGCCGAGGTTGGAGGGGGAGGTGGTGCCCCAGCTGATGAAGTTATGCCGGATCAGAGGGATGATACCTCAATCCCTTGTAGAGAGATGGAAGATTCTAGCGCCAAAAACAAAGGCGCCGAGACATTTTTAGCCGAGATTCTGGTTATCCCGGAGTCGACTCCACCCCTAGAACAACAGCACACTCCTAAGCCAGTTTAGACCCAGCCGCAGCAACAGACACAACAACCATCCAAGTCAGCTCAAACTCGGCCTCAACAACAATCTTAGCAGAGTTAGCAGCCTCAACCTCAACAAACTTTGCAGTCTCAAACCTCAGCCAACATCATCGCAGCAGCAGAAAAATCCAACTACTAAGTCAAAGAAACCAGTCACGACCACTAAGGTACCGTAGAAGAAAACTACGGTTGTACCCTAGAAACCGTCAGTCGCTGCAATGCTAAAGAAACCCGGCACCACCTCTGGTTCGGCTAAAGATAAGCAACTATCAGTGCATGTTAGCCCTGCTGCGGTGATGACCAATGGCAAGAAGTCTTCTGCTGGGAATGGTTTGGTCCTAACCCGAACTTTGAGCGGTCAAAGCCTTGGTTCGCTCACCCATTATGCCACAGATTGGAACAAAGCCGAATATGGCAAAGTGACATCTAGAGACCCCAAGAAATAGAAGTTTGGCCCGGCCGATGTTGCTCAGAAAATGTACACAGCAATGATGGATCTCGCTGAAGCTGACAAAATTCTTGAGGTAAATACCTCTATTACATTTTCACATTTGTAGTAGATATACATATAACCCTTGTCCCGAGCCTCTAGGGGAGTAAGATAAAACTCGGCTGGAAGCTCTTAGAGTAGCACTATTGAAACTATCTTTGAACATTAGTTCATCCGAGATATTGGGTTAAGTCATTATCACTTAGCTGAAATTCAAATTAGAATCCATTATCTAGCCACCTAGATTCGAGTCGAGTTTACTCGGCTCAAATCTTGACTAGAAATCGAATACCCAGCCACCTAGATTCGGGTTAAGTTTACTTGGATCAAAGCTTGAGAAGAATCAGATGTCAAGCGACCCAGATTCGAGTTAAGTTTACGTGGCTTGAATCTTGAGAAGAATCAAATGTCTAGCCACCTAGATTCGGGTTAAGTTTACTTGGATTGAATCTTGAGAAGACTCGAATATCCAACCACCTAGATTTGGGTCAAGTTTACTTGGCTCGAATCTTGAGAAGAATCGAATATCCAGCCACCTAGATTCGGGTCAAGTTTACTTAGTTCAAATCTTGAGTAGAATTGAATATCTAGCCACCTAGATTCAGGTCAAGTTTACTTGGTTCGAATCTTGAGTAGAATTGAATATCTAACCACCTAGATTCGGGTCAAGTTTACTTGTCTCAAATCTAGAGTAGAATTGAATATGCAACCACCTAGATTTGGGTCAAGTTTACTTGGATTGAATCTTGAGTAGAATCGAATATCCTGCTTACTCGTCGACTGATCATTTCATACTTTTTAGATCTCCTCCAACAGACATACATATGAGTTCTATAAACTTATTTTGGAGCACCGGAGCCGCTCCACCAAACATAATAAGCTGCTTCTTGAGCTAGAGAATAAGGGCATATCTCTGACTCTTTGGTCTAGTATTCTATGTCTTCTATCTGCCAAGTTAACTCTTGATGCAACATATGCAGCTGAGGTTGAGGCTAAGAATGAGGAGTTTCATAAGTGCCTCACTAATATGGAAGGTACTTGCCTCTTGCAGTTCACTTTGTACTTGGCTCTTTTGGCTCGTGTTATAGTTTTTACCTCGGCACAGCTGGGACAAAAGATCTTGTAGAGGTGCATCAAGATTGTATTTCATGCCAGAACTGATGAGTCATTTTCTGGAACAATAGGGGGAGCATCAAGTGCAGCTGAAGGAAGGGAAGGATGAAATATCTTGGCTTCATGGTGAGACCGAATAACTATAGAAAATTTAGAAGGTTGAGCTTGAGAAGGTAGAGCAAGAGTTTGCTGAAGGACAAGGATCTGCTCAAAGAGGCCGAGATCAACCTTGACTCGGTTTCCGTTGAGTTTGAAAAACTGAAGAAGAAAAGTGGGACTTGGCTAACAGAACTTGCCTGAATCAACAGCATCATGGCCCGTGAGTCTCTCTCTCTGGCTTTCCCTTTTTCTGACATTTACGTGATACACTCATTCCTTTTCCTAACCCATTGTACTTCTGTGATTATTCCTTCGGAAATTTTCCCAAATCGAAACCTCTTGTTGTTGTTGCTGTCCAAAAATTCCAAGAAAAAAGAGCCGAGGCTGGTCCTATTTCAGAATATCATGATATTGACGATACCTTGGCTGGTCTCTTGGCCGGCCTTGGGCCAATGAAATCTTTCCTGGTTAACCTTGTCAATGCTACCATCCGAGTATTTAAGGTGCTTTGGCCACAAGATAGTGTCCCGAAACATTTTTTGCCAAGCTGGTTGAGAGATTGATGGAGTGCGCGACACAAGTGAGTTTTTGGTGGGAATCTGCTTCTTGAGCTGGTGCTGATGGAACTCTGACCTTCGTGCTATCATGGTATGAGAGCATCAATTTAGATGTTCTCTAGACCATGCGCACTGGATCCAAGTGGAAAAATGACCCGGAATTCATCAAGAAGCGCTAGGCCCAAGCCAATGAGCTCATTCAGTATGCCAAGTCCATGCATGGAATGAAGGGCCTAGTTTTCTCGATGATGCCAACGATAAAGAAGATGAAGAAAATGTTGATGAAGAAAACTCGGACGACGAAGAAGAAACCGAGGCTCATACTTTGGGAAATGAGACTCCTCCTCCATCCGGTGTGCTCCTAATTCGGCTCCTGCAGCCACTTAGGCGCAAAAAACTTCAAATTTTATTAAATCCTCGGTATGCCGGGTGAGGGTGTAATATACAATTTAAGTCCTTTTGCTACTATGAAACTTTTATGTCGAATTTCCTTGGGCAGAGTCCCCGAGTTTATTTTCTTGTTTAGTCAATCTTATGACCATGGCTCACATCTACCATTTTTCGGCGTTCGACATTTGAGTAACAAGATCACAAAACTAAATTAACAATACTCAAAAAAACAAGAATTAGCTCAATGTTATTCGACATAATAAAAATAAATACAGGGGTTAGTCGAAAAAACAAATATTGGATCATTTATTTTTCTTTCCTTAGTCATTTTTCATGTGTGTAGCATCCGCCGGCTTTTGCTCTTGCTTGCCATGAAGCCGGGTTTCGGACAACAGCAAGTTGAAGAGTGGGCCTTTGGTGCTGACACATTACTAACCCAGCATAAGGGACAATAAACTTAAGCCAGCCGACATAAAAAAGCAAAGTACTAAATTGACAATTACGACGAAGGAAGTCCCCAAGTTTCTACTCGAGGTGCCAGCATTTCATTCATAGCTCACTGCCGGCATACAAACTGACATATGAGAGTTTGAGATACATACACTTTCTTCTAAGTGTAAAACAGAAGAAGTAGAGCTACATTCCACGACCTCTTTGTTTCTTCTCCTAACCTGTCTGCTTTGTTCTTCTCCTATGCCTGAGCATCTATCAGATAGTATGCATCATTGTGCAGAGCTTTGCTCACAATAAATGGACCTTCCCATGGAGGCGATAATTTGTGCATGCCGGTAGTGCGTTGCACTAGCCAAAGCACCAAGCCCCTTCTTGAAATACTCGAGGGTTTACTTTCCAGCTATGATAGTGTCAGAGATTTTGCTGATATATAGGAGATCTGGAGAATGCCAATTCTCGTGCTTCTTCCAGCAAATCAACATTGTTTTCCTGGGCTTCCTTTACCTCGACCTGCATATATTGGGTTACTCTTGGAGAGTCATGCACTATGCCGGCTGGTAATACAACTTATGCCCGATATATGAGGAAAAATGATGTATAGACAGTTGAGAGATTCAGAGTTGTCCTTAGACTCCATAGTACTATCAACAGTTCATCAATCCAGCATCCAACTGATCGATGCAGCAGCTCAATAAGCTGAGGTTTTATCCCGGATAGTACTAGTCCATTAGATCTCTCCACTTGCCCATTTGATTCAGGATGAGCGACTGATGCTACATCGAGTCTTATCCTCGTATTTTTGTAGAATCGAGCAAATGCTCCTTCAACAAAATTTATGCCATTATCTGTTATTATGCTACGTGGATAGCCAAATCTCAAGATTATATCTTTCAGGAATGATACTGCTATGGGGACGTCACACTTTCTTATTAGTTTGACCTTAATCCGTTTGGTGAATTTGTCAACCATGACGTAGATATGAGTCACGTTACCACGTGCTGGCTTAAACAACCCCTCCATATCCAAACACCACAATGCAAATGGCCAAGTGATAGGTGTGGTTTTGAGTGTAGAGGACGACATATGAATCTTACTCGAATACCTCTAACACCCATTGCATTTTATCACTAAGTCTTCAGCTTCTTGTAAGGCACTTGGCCAATAAAATCCGTGCTGGAATGCTTTGGGAACTAGGGATCTAGATGATGCATGATGTCCACATTCTCCGTGGTGAATATCCCAAAGGATTTCTTGCCCTTCTTCTGAGTTAACACATCGCTAAAGAACATTAGTTACACTTCTTTTATATATATCACCATTGATAATGGTATAGGCCTTCGCCCTTCTCTGCACTTGTCTGGCCGAGATCTCACCACTCGGCAAACTTCCATCTTTCAGAAACGACATAATCGACTGTGCCCAAGCTGGTACAGCACATGCCGAGAAAACAACTTCATCAACTACCATTGGATCCACTAACAAAATCTCTACCAGGTTTGGTTGCATAGTCTCCGGGTTCTGCAAGGCAGTCCCCGGGTTTGCCAAAGAAGTCCCCAGGTTACTCGAAACACTTCCCCAATCTATATCCATAGGGACAAACCTATGACTCTAGATTTGCCGGGATAAAGATTAACTCGGATTCAGATGCTGGTTTGATGGATGGTTGTAGGAGGTGTTCAAGAGTTATACATAGTGGCATTGACTGTTTGGATGAGCCTAACTTGGATAACACATCAGCCGCGTCATCAAGGTGCGTGGTACATGGTAGAATTCACATCCCTCGAAGTACCCACATATTTGTTAAACGTGAAATCTATATGAGGCCATGTTAGCGTCAAGCGTATCACAATTACCCAAAACCTACTGTACTACAAGGTACGAATCACCAAAGCACTGAATCCGGCAAATACCAGTCTCTTTTGCTACCTTGAGCCCATGCGCAAGTGCCTCATACTCGGCCACATCATTTGATGCTGCAAAGTGAATCTACAGCACATACCACAGCTGATCTTTCTTAGGCGAGGTGAGGGCTATGCCGACGCCTAACTCGATTTTAATCTTGGACCCATTGAAGTGCATTCTCCAATAGTTGGAGTTAGACAGTGGCGGCTCATATTGCATTTCATCCCAATCAACAAAAAGTCAGCGAGTGCCTGAGACTTGATGGCATCTCTCCTATCGTACTAACGAGGTACATATGGTGCTAACTCAATGTCCCATTTGAGAACCCAGCCACTTGCATCTCTATTACCCATGATCTCCGATATAGGATCTTCACATATTACTCTTATAGGATGTTTTTAAAGTAATGCTTAAGATTTTTGGCCGCCATATAGACGCCATATGTCATTTTCTGGTAGTGTCGGTAATTTTTCTTAAAGCACTTCACTTAGGTAATATACTGGCCTCTGCACCAACTTAGCCTCTTCTTCGTGCTCCACCACTACCACGGAACTTACGACTCGGTTCGTCACTGCTATGTAGAGCAACATCGGCTCTTTGGATAGTGGTGAGGCTAACACTAGTGTAGAGGCTAACATATTTTTAATATCATGAAATGCACTATCTGCATGAGGTGTCCAAATGAATTTATCAGATTTTTTCATCAGTTAGTATAAGGGTAGTGCCTTCTCCCTAGCCGACTAAAGAAGTGACTTAGCGATGCCAGGCACACTACAGGAAAAGTTGGCTTTCGCAATGGATGATTTTCATGGTTGAAGGCCCATTTTTCGTGGTTAACAAGTCTTCCACGACAGATGGCCTTCGTGGTAAAAGCCCTGTCACAAAAGAATCTACCACTATTTTTTTTGACCGTGGCAGATCGCACCCTTTAGCCACGAAAACGTGTTCCGTTGTAGATCTGTTTGCCAGCCGCATTGAATACTAACGTCATGCAAACCTCCATGTGGAAAATGCCGTTAACACCCAGTTACCACCGTTAACAGTCACAGAAACCATGATAGAAGCCTGGCACTACCAAGGCCTGCTAATTATTAAGTGGGCCGGCCCATGAGGAGAGCCCAATAAGATTACAACCCTTTACTATTTCATCCTGCACTATTTAAATTGGGCCCATTAATGCAGCCAGCCGCGACCCGCAAACTTTGGGACCTAATACTGTTTCGGCCTATAGTAGGCCCACATTGGTCGAATACTGTGCGGCCCGCTAGCAGTATGCATCAAGTCGGTCCAATACTGTTAAGGCCTACGGTCGGCCCGTCATTATTCTCTCAGCTTGTTGTGGGTCGCCCACTAGCGGCCCATCTTTGAGAAGGTCCCTTACTGTTTTGGCCTTTAACTGTTATGTCCGTCAATTGTTCAGGCCCATAGGCGGCATGTTGCTATTCTAGCCTAGTACCTGGCATGGTAATTTTTTTACCTGTTTCTGTTCTTGTCTGGTAAAATTTTTCAGCCTGTTATTGTTTTAGCTCGTTACTGTTCTGGCCCTTTTCTGTTCTCGTCCATTACTGTTGTGGTCCTTTACTGTTCTAGCATGCTACTGTTCTGGTCTGCTATTGTTTTGGTCTGCCACTGTTCTGGTCTACCATTGTTCTGGTCTACCACTATTCTGGCCTATTACTGTTGTGGCACATCATTGTTGTGGTCTATTACTGTTCTGGTCTGTTACTTCTTTGGCCCGTTAATGTTCTGGTCCGTTACTATGCTGTCCCGCTGCTGTTTTGTCATGATAGTGTTTTGGCCTATTACTGTTCTAGCATGTTACTGTTACTACTTGCCACTCATGGGTAAGCCCATAACATTTACGAACTTCTACAGTTTCGGACTTTCCAAAGCCCATGCCATAAAAGGTGTATAATTAATGAGCATCTTTTACTGTTCATGGTCGGCCCAATACAAGACAGGCTAATAACAAAGCTCGATACTGTTCCCTAGTCAACATGGCTGGCGCATATATGGTACCGCTTACCACCATGAGTGGACGGCATCAACTAAATGCCTACATGGCCTATGCGAGCTATCTATATATTACATCAGCTGCAAACTTCTTAAAAATATCACATATTATCAACACAAGGGAAATAAAATTTGGCATTTCAGTTGACAATCAAGTTGATAGCAGAGTCCTCAATTTGCTTTCTCTGTTGATCAACTGCATCTCCCTTTGACTGTGATAGCTACATTGGAAAACCACCTTGAGACATGATCTTGGAGCCCCCTCTTTGGTGACGATAGCAATAATTGCAGTAAAAAACTAAGTAATAACAAGTTAATACATCAAACAAGACTAACTACTCATTTGACTGATTTGACAGGAGTTATGAACCAGAGTATACTACTGGTCAATAGTTCAATTATCGACCAACACGTCAAACAAACAGGACAAGCAAGCATGCATTAAACAAGTGTAACTACCTTGAAACAAGCAATCAAAAAATGCGTCTGGGTGTGGCTTAGAATTTCAGCAAATATAAACTAGAATACAAGAGATGTTGGGTGACCCAAAATTTGCGGCGAGCTACACAATGGCATGTAGTTACTGTCGTATATAAGAATGAACCATATAGAAATTATAACCGCATCATACCCAAACTTGTCGAGCAGGAATAGAAAACACGAATGAACTATACAGTAGAGAATAGTTATGTCCTTCCTTAGGACGAACCAGCACCATATACGGAATATATAATGGCATTGCTGGTGAACCTATAGAAGAGGCTGTGCAAACCAACATGTTCAGTGTTCCCTTTTTGAGCTCTAAGCAAACAAAAGGACTACATTTTCACTAACATTACATTTTACAAGAACTACACAATAGCAAACAATTACTATTGTACGGAGTAGCTAAGAATATGTGCATGACAAAATAACAGACATGTGCATGACTTGAAATTTGTAGAGAAGCGAATACAAACCAACATGTCTAATGACCTTGTATATACTAGCACGAAGAATAGGCGTGCCTAGTGACTTGTATGTACTAGCACAATTACAAAAATGTAGTTCACTACAACAGGCTTTAACCTGCTTACTGCTGACAAAACAAAAACGGGTTGGAGATTTGGGTACCTTGGTCAGAGAGGCGTCTAAGAATCATCAGTACCGTGCGGGTGACCTCCAAGTCATTGAGGGTGCTGTGGTTGCGGTGGTTGTTGGCATCAGGGAAGCAGATCTTGGGCGGTCGATGTTGGTGCAGTGAACGGCGATGCCCGTGCAGCTGGTCTGGAGTGGTAGACATGGAACTCGTTGAACTAGATACCATCTGGTGGACAACGGTGAAACGTCTCCGGTACGGTTGGGTAGCTTTCGGCGGTGGGGAAGCAGAGCATGTGCGGTCGATGATGCCATAGGCACGGTCAGCGAGACCACATATCTGGTAAAGTGGCAGAGAGACCCGGTGAACTAGATCTGATGGGGTGGGCATCAGTGAAGTGTCTCAGGGGCGGTGCACCAGACCGTATCTCAAGAGGCTCCAGTGGTCGTGGAATTGCCGCCGACCGGCGCGCGTGATGGTCATGGAGGTGAGGGCGTGGGAGAGAAGCCTGGGATTTTGGGAGGGCCTATGGGAAAAATTGCACGAATCAGGACTATGGAGGTGAACAGAAAAATAATTACGATCGAGCCCCATAGCTACCAACTTTAGCGAGCCCATAGGGTGTCTGAACAATGGGTAGACTAGGAATTTTAAAATCAAAAGTTTTTGAAACGGAGGGGCGCGAAATGCTTCAAAGTCGGTGTGTGATTTTGCCGCTCGATTGAGATTTCGAATTTGGCTAGTGTCCATCTAATAATAATAATAATAGAAAAATGGTACTCCCCCGGTGGGAGATTTGGCCTCGGAGTTTTTGAAATGGTGGGGCGGGAAATGCTTCAAGGTCGGTGTGTTATTTTGCCGCTCGATAGAGATTTTGAATTGATTACTGGCCAAATAATAATAATAGAAAAATTGTACACCCCGGTGGGAGATTTGGCCTCAAAGTTTTTGAAACGGTGGGGCAGGAAATGCTTCAAGGTTGGTGTTTTGCTGCTCGATAAAGATTTTGAATTTGTCTACCAGCCAAATAATAATAATAGAAAAATGGTACTCCCTAGTGGGAGATTTGGCTTCAAAGTTTTTGAAACGGTGGGGTGGGAAATGCTTCAAGGTCAGTGTGCCGTTTTGCCTCTCGACATAGATTTTGAATTTGGCTATCGGCCAAATAATAATAATAGAAAAATGGTACTCCCCGGTGGAAGATTTTGCCTCAAAGTTTTTGAAACGATGGGGCGGGAAATGCTTCAAGGTCGGTGTGTGATTTTGTCGCTCGATAGAGATTTTGATTTGGCTATCGGCTAAATAATAATAATAGAAAAATGGTACTCCCTGGTGGGAGATTTTGCCTCAAAGTTTTGAAACGGTGTTGCAGGGAATGCTTCAAGGTCGGTGTGTGATTTTGCCGCTCGATAGAGATTTTGAATTTGTCTACCGGCCAAATAATAATAATATAAAATGGTACTCCCCGGTGGGAAATTTGGCCACAAAGTTTTTGAAACGGTGGGGTGAGAAATGCTTCAAGGTAGGTGTGAGATTTTGCATCTCGGTTGAGATTTTGAATTTGGCTACCGACCAAATAATAATAGAAAAAAGCTCGTAGACCAAGTTCGAGAGTCGCATCAACTAATCATCCATGAGCATAATAGTTGTGCAGACTGATATTTTGAATTTGGCTAGTGTCCAAGAAATATTTTGATAAAATGGGTACTCCCTATTCAAGAATAGAATGCCAAGAGTGACATTAACATATCATCCATAATGAAAAATGGATAACTATGATTCAAACAGGGTTCATAGCAGGTTTTGCCGCTCGATGAGATTTTTTTAATTTCGTTAGCGTCTAAGGAATAATAGAAGAAATGGTACTCCTTCTGTACGAATTTAAGCCTGAGAGCACTACAAGAATCTAGACGATCCATGATGCTTTATTTATGACGCGACCTAAAAAAGTCGCAGATTCTCGGCGTTCTAGAACATTTCGCCACAACGAGCTCCAAGCCCCCCAGCCCGGTTATCCATGACATCCTTGTTTTTGTCATGGAAAATTTGTCGTAGATTTCATCCTAGGCCCTGAAGCCCATTTTTCCATTTCGTCTCGTGCGAAATTCACCGTGGATTTCGTCACGGCCCATGTTTGACTCTTTTTTTCATCGACCGTCTCCTCTATGCTTCAACCCCACATGCCAGTGTCCACGGTAGTATCTCGCAATAGTGCTGGGTTTGTGCTGACTCGTGACATTTTTGGCCAGCCCCAGCTGTCAGTGCGTTTGATAGAAATTAAATAACAGAAAAACAGTTCATTGGTTTTGTGCAGATCTACTACTTTGGCAGAAAAGAGTAGGTACACGGAATCGAACCATCAACCCATCTTTGGCAGAACTAACTTGCAACCAATGCGCCTGTCCATTGGTTTTGTGTAGATCTACTACTTTATTCTGTATATTACAGACTAGCGCTCTCAGTCATAGGAAATGAAGTAATTCGAAAATAGACAATTATCAATGTATATATGTATCGACACGGTTGATACATATTATACATTTCACACAACTATAAAAAAGAGAACAATAGAGCATATTTTTAGATCATCTTCTACGAGTACGTAGAAAAGCAACAACATGAACACAATCAACCAAATATATACATAGCATATGTAGATAATATTACTTAGAATGTAGAGCACCAGGTTGATAGCAAGTTCCTTACCACTACAAGTTCAGTGACAACATATTACATTAATGGTTCATCCAACACTAGCATAAACAAGATACTATTTGGCCTCACTACATAACATTAAGCCATGTAGCCCCTCATTTAAAAAGGTGAAGCTGCACACATTCCCCTCCCTGATTCCAACAAGTTTGAGAACCTTAGACCAGCCACTTGTCATCTGGGCAACATCATTCATGCGTTGGAAGAAGTTAACATGCTGAAAAGTGGTCTTGTAGGAGCATGCGAGTGGTAAACCCTTTGGGAGATAGCGGTTGAGGTGGGCACTGCTGTAGCTAGCTAAAAAATATTGTAGGAGAAGAATAATATTAGTTTTTGGCTAGAGTTCACTGTGCATAATAAAATTTAAATATTGAAATGTAAAATTTTAACCATCTTGGCCTTCCCACAAATGACATTTGACTTGTTCATCTTGCACACATATTATGGTATAGATGGTTTGTGTTGTTTAACTATCACTTTGAGGGAAGCAACTTGGTTATAAGTCAATTCCAAATTGTTTCCAAACACGTAGTGATCATTGAATTCCTTGCCCCCTTCATCCTTGGACCTAGAAAGAAAATATTAGAAAGTAATAATCCGTATCTGCATATAAAAGTAGCAAAACATATACTTAGCCAATATAATTCCACACCTCTACGAATAAGGATCCTCGGTTTCTCGACTACTCTAAATCTTTTCATATAAGCTTTAGCTCTTCGCCTTGCTATCTTAGCTTTCATCTTGCGAAAATCTACAACGGGTTTCTTCACATCATCATCAGATGAGACATCGATGACAACAACATCCTTTGTAGCCTAAATTAGACATTACACTAATTAGAATGTTTAGGTTTTATATCATATACAGTAGTGCCAGTAGCATCAATATTAGAACCCGCTCATGTATCTCCCTGGCCTTCATCGTACCTGCCCCAAAGAGTAAATCAAGAATTAAGTTAGAATACAATTCTAATTAGTGAATTATTATGAGAATCAAATTCAGTGAGTAAACTAAAGGGCGCTTCCAGTGAACTAGATTGAGCCTTTGCTATTAGCAGCAACGACAACGCGCAAAGCACTAGCTTGTGAGTACATATGCGCTGCCATAGAAAAAGGAGGCGACACATCAAACTAGAACAATGCGGAATCCAGGGAATAAAATTTTGACATAGAACTAATGAAACAGCAACATCGATGTAGTGACCTAGAACAAGGAGGCGATGTGTCGAACTAGAACAAGGAGGCGACCACATCGCCGGCCGGTTAACACTGAGTTGATGCGGTGAAAGGGCGCTATGTTGAGGAGCACTTACACGTTAGTTTGCAGCCTCCGTTGCCACCGTCGTTGCTAGAATTTGGTCATCGGTGGGGAGGGAAATTGGTCATCGGTGGGGAGGGGAGAGGGTTTCTCTAGCACGGATTTGGGAGAAGTGGTGTGGGATTTGGGAGTGGCATGGAGGGGAGAGGGTTTTTTCTAGCTTCTATGATAGGTGGGTCCCATGCGTGAGCAGTTTTGGTTCACACTGGCATCATCTGCTAGGCTGATGAATGGGTCCCACGCTAACTGAATAACAACACAATTTTTCTACCACAAAAAGAGCTTTTGTTCAGCCAAGTTTGACAGACAGAATAATAGCACAATGTTTTGGATAATTTTCCCAATGAATAACTATTAATTCCATGAACTGAAGGACATTCATATTGATCAGTTCAAAGGCATGCACAGAACCATTAGTTCAACACGAAGCATGCAACACATGCATGCATACAACGATTAGTTCAAGCATGTACCAGAAAGCATGCACACACAATCATTAGTCAACATAAGCATGCTCACAGGCATGCACACATCCATCGGTTCAAGCATGCAACACAAAGCATCGAACACTCCACCATAAGCTAGAACTACTCTTTGTCAGTATTATCTTGTAATTCATCTTCTTTGTCACTGCAGTACTCCTCAATGGTGTTGTCTACTTCAGGATCATTGTCAACTTCCTCCTCTTCAACAGCTTTCCTTTTACCTCTGATATGATCGAACACTAAAGCATCTATGATGCGGCCTCCGTTGATAGAGGGTCGACGTTTCTTGAAAGGCAGAGCCTCAGATGTAGTCTCATTGTCAGAGCCTACAAACTGTTGGTATGCTACATCAGTATACACCACCTCCTCCTCCTCCTCCTCTCCTTCGGCAACATCAAACTATGTCTTTGAACTATTTTTTGAACCACCTGCCAGCTTTTGCCCTTGGCTGTGTCTGGCACGCAGAACACATTTGTAGCCTGGGTTACCAAGATGTACCTATCATCTTTGTACCAAAAATTGGTAATGTTGACACTCTGGAAGAGTTTATCATACACCATCTCTGTATCCTTGTGTCCCTCAAGCTGATACCAATCGCAATGGAATAACACAACTGATCGTTGGTGTTCCATATAAGAGGTGTGTGCATGGATATCCTTGAGGACACCATACAAATGGATATCCTTCTCCAAGTGACAACCTTCAGTCATTACTCCACTGTTTTGTGTTTTCTTGCCCTTCTCACGATCAGCGGTGAGGAACCAAACACCATCCACAATACAAGCTGAATATGTTCTTACTCGGAAGTGTGGGCCACACGCCAATGCAAAAAGCTCTTCATCCACAACTTCTAGATTCTCCTATCGCTTTTTCATGATCTGTATGTGCCATAGCAGAAATACAATATGTTCGAATCATGCATTGAAATGCTATATATGAAGGACATAGATAAATGCAAAAGGAAATTAACATGGTCCTTGAACCATCTTTGAAATCCCTGATCAAGCCTTGTTTCCACATTGGGCATCCCATCGTTCACCAGCTGTTCTCGGCGAAGACTGCAATCTAGCGAGTAACTCGGAATTAAAATCTTTAGGTGTATGGCAATATTGGATTCATAAGTATGGGATATCAGAACATATATGACATATGGCTTAACCTCCTCCCAGTTGTTTAGGACATACCAAGTCATCTTGGGTAGCTCCCTTTGGAGGGTCAAATCAGTATCATTGCTTCCTCCATAGCAGGTGACATGGCTTCCTCCAATCAAATTCACACTATGTCCAAACACATCACAAGATGATTCATGTTGGTCACCTACATTTCTCGTTGGCCGATTGAATGTCGTCACAATATTATCAAGGTATCTAGAGAAAAAATTCACGCACTCGGTAGAAATGTAGGCCTCTGCCACTGAACCTTCTGGATGTGACATGTTCCTGACATATCTCTTTAGAGTACACAACAACCTCTCTATTGGATAAATCCACCCATAGTTCACAGGGCCTCGGAGCATTGCCTCATCAGGTAAATACACAACCAGGTGGACCATCACATCAAAAAATGCCGGCGGAAATATGTGTTCAAATTTGAACAGAATTACTGGGATTTCATCTTTGAGCCTTTCCAACACCGACAATTTCATGTTTTTACTACACAATTGCCTGAAAAATCTTCCCAGCTCTCCAATTGCCATGTAGATATCGGGATGCAAATACCCTCGCATTCCAAAACCAATATTCCCTATAACAGGATGTGGCAGTCATGGGTTTTAAGTCCCGTGGTCTTGCATGTAGGAACACTGACACATTTGCGCATGTTTGAACAAAACCCATCAGGAAAAGTGCAGTCCCACAGATATTGATAGAAACCCACCTTCTGCTCCTTATTCAGGTAATAAAGTGCATATGGATAGAGAATGTCCTTCTCTATGTCTGTGGGTTGCACCTGTAGAGCTCGCCTAATGCCTAGGGCTTCACGATCATACCTAGCCTTAAAGGTGTCATTATTCTTCCCATCAAGTTCAAGTAGTGTGCCAATCAAGTTGTCGCGGATGTTTTTCTTGATGTGCATCACGTCAAGATTGTGCCGAAGTTTCAACGATGCCTAATAAGGAAAGTCCTAGAAACCATGCTGCCAGTTCCAGATTGGTGAAGAATCTGTTCGCTTCCTCTTTTTAGTCCCAGGATCACATCCAGCTCCTAGTTTAAGATGCCTAACCTTCTCCAGCTCAACTTGTAACTCAACTACAGTGAATTTGTCTAGCTTTGAGTGGTCATCATGAATGCCGGCAAGCTTCGACTCTTGCTGCGAGCGGTGGCTTCGGGAGGAAACGATGGTGCCCCATGTAGCATATTTTTCTCTTTATGGATTTGGACAGAGGATTTTTGTCACAATGTAGGCATGCATAATATCCTTTTGTTGTACGCCCAGACATAGTGATGCAAGCTGGGTAGTCATGGGTATACCAAAGAACCGCTGCTCGAAGTTCAAATGTTCCGTTTTGAAATGTATCGTAAGAGCGCACACCTTTCCAAAGTTGTTGCAAATCTTCTATCAGAGGCTCAATAAAGAGATCAAAGTGCTTTCCAAGACTTGATTTGCTAGGGATTAGAAGGAAAAGCATGTACTTTGATGCATCTATACAATCCCATGGTGGAAGGTTATATGGCAGGGCAAATACAGGCCACATACTATAGATTGTGCTCATGGTTCCATAAGGATTGAAGCATCGGTGGCAAGGCCGAGCCTTATGTTTCTAGGGTCAGCTAAAAAGTCCTCCCATGTTCTGTAAAAATCCTTCCATGCTTCACCATTAGCCGGATGACTAAGTATACCACCTCTGCGCATTCTCTTTAACTTGTGCCACCGCATGTTCTCCGCTATTTTCCACGGAGAGAACAATCTTTGTAGCTGTGGAACCAAAGGAAAATGACGCAAGACTTTGATAGCGGATGAACTTCTTTCCGGATATTTCCACCTTGAGGCGCCACACGTAACACAGTTGTCTAGCTTGTCATTGTCCTTCCAGAAGAGCATGCAGTTGTTTTTGCACACGTGTATGCTATCATAGGAAAGTCCAAGCTCCTTCAGATAAGTTTTTGCTTCACGATATGATCTTGGCAGGGTATTGGGATTTGGCAGTGCATCAGCAAATAGCTTCATCCAATCATCAAAAGCAGTGTTAGTGATCCGGTGATGTGAATTGTGATGAAGGATCTTCACAACAAATGCAAGCCTGGAGTGTTTACTTCCCGGGTAAAGCTTGCGCTTGCCTCTTCCATCAACTTTGCAAACAGTTTCTCATGTTTACCGTCAGTTGGGACAGTAGCAGAAAATTTCTCTATAGTTAATACATCATATGTGTGCTTAAGGTCTTGCAACAAATCTGGAACGCTGTGTCCTCCATCATCATCGCCTTCATCATCCGTATACATATTGTCATTATCATCACCAGCATGGCCACCATCGTTACCACCATTGGATGCATCTTCAATAACAGAAAGATCAAGTGGCTCTCCATGCTGTATCCACCGAGTATACGTGTGCAACATGCCACTGAGGAGTAAGTGGTGATAAAGAAGCCCTTCATGTACCGTTCTCCAGTTCAGTCACTTACGACATGGGCATGGAACCTCAGCATTCTCGCGATCTCTCTCCTTGACAAACCTGACAAACTGTTTCAGGACATCTTTGTACGGTTCACTAAACTATCTGCCATGAATAATCCAACTCCTATCCATCTGTTAAGAATTAAATAAAGAAATCACAGTTTCAGAACAGGCTAGTGATTTTTTAGAACAAATTTCTTTACAATGAACAATCCAACTCATATCCATGTGTTGAACAATTAAAACAACAAATCTCATTTTTAGAATATGCTAGTCATTTTTAGAACAATTTACTTTACCATGAACAAATCCAACTCCTATCCATCTGTTGGACAATTAAACAAACTAATCACATTATCTGAGAAGAATAATCCCTTTTAAGAAGATTCTTCTATAGATGAACAATCCAAGTGATATCCATGTGTTGAACAATTAAACAAACTATTTTTACCTTGGCACACACGGAGACGAGCGAGTTGAGCACAGATATGGCACCCGGAAGGGGGGCTACCGAGGTGCACGAAGACATCAGCCAGAAGGGGAGTCCCAACGGACAGCCTTGGAGTGCAGACATCGAAATGGACGGGGAGACGGTGCCGCATCGTGTGGTAGACCGGCAAAGGCAGCGGTGCCCTAGCCGCCGCCGCGTGTAGTGGACCGGATTTCATATCTGATTTCAAAATCTCCTGGGTGGAGTTCAGGTGAGTGTGTGGGTAGCAAAGAGGTGGGTCCCACAAGTCAGCGAAAGAATCTTCACTTGTCCAACTGACACGTGGGGTTCATCGTAGGTGGGTCCACCGGTCAGGGACCTCTTGGCTGTGTGTTCGAGACCTAGAGGTATCCATTTTATTGAATTTCTTTGGACTTTATTTTGGATCCGTTTTGTCGAAACCAAAGAGGCACATAGAGAGAGTGGACAATACATGTGCATCTCTTCTAGAGAGAGAGAGAGATATATAGAGCGTGCTCCATCGCTGCCTCCGACGAGATCCTCTCCAGCAAGCTTCCACCGAAAGCAGGTGCACGACTTATATATTCTCCAATCTCCGACAATCTTCCTTCGTGTGTAGGTGCATGGTGCACCGCACGATCTCAGGTGTTTTCTCGACAAATGTAGGGGAGCCGTAGCATCCACGAGCACACGCGACGACGACGGAGTGAGGGACGCAATCGGCCATGAAATAACTGATGGCGAGGCTCTACATCAACGGTAAGAATCCCCTTCACTGGAGTATAACCGGCTGCAAAGATCTTCAGCAGCAGCAGCTAGATGAATTTGTAGGATTTTCAGAGCTGCATAAATAGTACTTGTTCTTCATCAAATCCGTAGCGTTTCTTTATGATTGCTTCATCGAATCCATAGAGTTTCTCTAAGATTGCTTCATCGAATCTCTTGAGTAAATCTAGGATATGCAAAAAAATATTGCAGATTTTGTTGGGTTGAATTTCTGCATATTTTTTGTTGGTACAATTTCTGCTGATATTTTGTTAATAACAATCTTCAGTATATGTATGCAGAACTACAGATTAGTATAGTATGCACAACATTAGTTGTATTTTTGAAGGATTGTCTATGTAGAATTACAGACTAGTTGTATTTCTGCACATATATAGTACTAGTTGTAGTTAGTAGTATATATATACTAGATAAAGTACAATGTAATTAGTATCATTAATATTCCTAGCTTATGTATAAATCCCATAATTTTCCTAGCTTGGATAATGTAGTTTTTCCTCAAAAGATCATTGCTGCAAATTTAGAGTTTAGTTTTGATATTTGTAATTACACTAGTAGTAGTGATATTAGTAACATCATACCATTTATATATTTTGACACTAGTACTAGTGTTCAAAGATGATATTAGTAACATCATATCATTTATTTTCCCAATCTTTTGTATTTTTTGTGTTCAGAAAAAAGGAATATGGCTCAAAACAAATGTGTGACATGTCAGTAGCAAACTGCCTGGTGTGGGAGTGGAAACATAGACCATGTTATGTATTTTAGAATGAGGGTCAGATCGCCCTTTTTTGCAGAGGGATTTGTAAGTATTCTTGATTTTCATGTACATATCTTATTATAAATTTCCATATATATATTGCTTTATGTTCATGATCTTATGGGTTTTTTGTTTCACAAATTTATGCAGGGTATTCCTTGTTGTTTCGCTGAGCGTATGCAACAATTCACTCTTGGTCCACATCTGACCTGGATCCTTGCTTGGAGTGACCGCCATGATCAAAACAGAACAATTGATGAATACTACTTCTATGTGATGTATGGTGGCAATTTTGGGAGGTTGCTAGCATTATGTGGGCCATATTGGAGGGGGTTCTGTGCATCTTATAACATTGAACAGAATGATGTTCTCACATTTGCATATGATAGAGTAGACATGTGCTTTATTGTTGAAGTGTCAAATGCTGATAATATTTTCAAACCTTGGCTTGATCAAGACCAGTGTATGTATTGACTTGAATGCATTGAATTGGTTTTTTATTACACACATGACTAGTTTCTTAATTATATATGTTCCTTACACACAAACCTTCTTCAATTTCATATGCATGATCAGGGTGTTATAAGACCAAAGATTCTTGCAAGGTGACACTAGAGAAATCCATATTTCAGCACCCATGTAATGTCAGTTGCTCTAAAATTAATTCCATATCTTGGGCATTCTACAAGGAGTTTATAAGAGACCTAGATGAAGATGAGTTCTTTGAGATCCCTCAGTTCTTGGTGCACCGGGTGCAGGATGAAGATGATCTTCATCAGATGGTTAGTTAATCACTTTTACCTATGTTTTTCCTTCTTATTTTGTAAATTTATCAGGGTGGCCAGTTAACTAAGATCTGTTGTATATTTCTGTTACTCAGGAAATTCCTTTGAGATGTACAAGGGAACACCAAATCCCAAAGAAAGGGTTCTATTGTGTATGCATGAAGAATAATAGTGGTGAAGGCCTGAAAATCTTGGGCTGATATCGCATATTAGAATTATATGACGATTGCATTGAGTTCACTGACCCCTGGACTGAATTCTATGCTGAAAACAAAATTTTCCTTGATGATCTGCTCGTCGTCCAGGTCAAGGTGATGAGGCACTATATCAAGCTGATTATTGAGGTGGTCACCAGTCCGACAGAGGAACATGAGGATGTGGAAGACGACAGCGATGAGCAGCAAGAGGAGGACGAAGACCAGGGCGTTGGCTCTATGATGTTAGTTGTAGCTTAGAACTTCTGAATAAATCATTAGAATTCAAATTTCAAGAACGCATGCTCAGAAATTTTTGTTTTGTTGTATGTTAAACTAGCAAATCTCTTTTGTTCAATCTCTTGGGTTGTACCAACTTCATTATGTTTAAATATGAAAGAGAAAATATAAATGATTTCTCTCAATTTCTTGAATAGAAAAATGCACAACTAATTCCATATTCTCACAGGAACCGGACCCACTTGTTGATCCGGCGGTACTGCCACGATCTCCATGTTACCACGATGATTTCTCAAACCAACTCTACAGTTATTCATTATTACCACGTATCCATGATCTCTGTAGTTATTCCTGGCGAGCTTCTTTTTCCTCTTCCTTCCTCATTCCTCTGTTCTGGAACCGTCGTTTCTTCTTCTTCCTCGTAGGCATGTCCTTGCACCCATTTCCTTGCAGGCATGGATGATGGGAAACGCACAATAGAGACCCACTTCGTCCATGCCCATGGCACCACGACTTTGACGGTGGTGTACACAAATGATGAAGCGACTGTGGAGACAACTCTCGCCAGGTATGTGAAATTGCTTGAGAAAGAGAAGTACAAGTTCGTGGGGCTAGACTTGGAGTACACCCATGCAGATAAGTGAAAAATATGCCACAAGAGATCGTCATCGTGCAAATCACCATACATGAGGAGGTCCTTGTTTACCACTTCTATAGGTATGTGAAATTTAAATTTAAGATCACCACTTTTGCATCCCTTATTCCCTTACATCCCTAAAACCCTCTAATTGCAGGAGTAAACCAATAGAGAAGCATTGTCCGGCACTGGTCGAGTTCTTATGTAGGAAAGGGATAACTTTCACTAGTGTGGATATCACAAATGACACAACTATGCTTTCTCGCGCGTTGATAAAAATCCCACATGGGTACCACATCGACATCCAAAATCTATACAAGATCAAACCATACCTAGAGAAGGATGGAATGGGTAATCTGGCAGCAGAAATCATCGACAGATCCTATGCAGATTTGAAGAAATTGAAGCGAATCGAGCACGACTACTGGGAATGGAAATCGATGAGCCAGGTGTGCCTCAAGTATGCAGCTAGAGATGCCTACATGGCATACGAGTTGTACAGTAGGCTCATGAGATCCTTTATTTGTGTAAGACCGTATCATGGTTTAGTAATGGATGATGTACTGTGATATCCAATCTACTATGTCTCGCAAAAATGGTAATCCTGGGATTGCGAGATATGGCATATCAGGCATCTGGGATTAAAAATCCGGGTGTTGGAATTTTAGGCAGCAACCAACAACAGGACCAATGAATAAGCAAGAACAACAGTAGAAGAGTATTTAGGCTGCACCACTGCACGGGTAATGTAATCTTCCTCCTTTTTTCCATATCGTTCTCCTGCCTTTTTTTTGTTCTTACTCGCTTTGTTTATTTAGTTTGATGTTTGCAGTTAGCGGCTTAATCAATAGCCAGCCATCATCCAAATTATGTGTACGTGTGCTGACAAGGATGGATGACCTTCTTTTCCTCACGATAATGTAACATTTATCTTTCTATATTTTTTCCGCATCTTTTTTCTGCTTTTCTTTCACTCCGCTGACTCTATTTTTAGGTTATAGTCTATAGGTGCCCAGCTCCGGTTACAAACATATTTTGAGGCGAAGGCGGATGCCATGGCCGTGAAGAACTCACAAGTCCCATAGGCACATCATTCTTCACGTCGTGAACGGTCATCTATGCCGAAGTACGGAGGCTGAGCAGACCGCTTCCGTCAACGTAAGGCTTCTTAGGCAGCCTTTTCGGAATTACGTGTTTCTGTTCCACGTGTTAGTGTAGAGTAGGACTATTTTATTTTCTTCTTCTATTTTATTTTGAGTTTGGCATAAATGTTGGCTTTGTAATACTAGCTTTGTATGGATTGGAAAATAATAAAAGTGCCGCATTACTTTAATGCCTTTTTTGCATTTGATGTAATGCTAGACGTATCGAACGATTGATGTACACATTATTCTGAAATTTTTTCTTCTTCTATATTCGCCTTCTTGCATCATTGCAACGCCTCGAGAGACGATGATGAGTTTTTTTTATGCGTATCTTTGCATTCTAAGATTGTGTAGATTTTATGTGACCGCATCTTTATGTTTTTGAATGTCACTCAAATATTTTGTCACGCTCGAGAATTGTGTGACACACTTTGCTATACGAAGCAGTTCAGACTTTCTTTATTTTCCTAAAATGTGCTAATACTTCACATTTTTGTAAACGATTTGGCTCAGCAAGCGTTCTTCCTAATAGCCGCGTCCCAGGGGGTACAGCGAGAAGTCTAGTTAATTTTTTAATCTCTCATTATTCTCTGCATGTCACAAGAATCTACTTCCCGTCATGGTGGTGTCACGGCGTATGGGATGGCTAAAGGTTGGGTCAGATGGACGCTAGTAGAATCCGGGGAGGGATAGCATGGTGGAGACCGCACACAAAGAACACACATAATCACTCAGCACACACAATATATCTAGGTTCTGGGCTCTCCTATTGAGATAACACCCCTACTCCTGCATGCCAGATCTCATAATATTATCAACACTAGCTACAATGACTCCTTAAGCTATATTTGAGAGGAGGAGGAAGATAGAGCTCCTGCCTTTCTCTCTGCTACTCATGAGAACTAGTGCTCAAATGAACCGACCCTCTTTCTAGAGGCCCTGGCGCACCTTATAAAGGGTGGCCAGGTTACACTTAGGTCTGAGGAGTTTCAAAAAAAAACTTAGGGTTGAGGTGGCCCGAATATTACTCGAAAATGCTCATACAAAAGTCGTTAGTTAGGCCCAGATCTTCTTCCCATCGTGGGGTCGCCCCTAAATACCCTCGATGGGACTTGACACGCCCATCCTCTCAGATCATTGGTGGTCTGACACTGTCCCCTCCGTGAAACCCTTGACATGACCTTGCTCCGGGATTTAGGGGAACGCTTGACTTAGCGTGCTTATCTCCTCTAGAAATACCGAGAGAGACAGAGGCGTTGACCCTAAGGCCGGCTCACACTCTTCTGGTGTAGGCCAACCCCCATTTCGCCCCTAGCCCGGATGACTGGGCCTGGAGGTACCTGCATAGAGGAGCCAAGTTGCTGTAGTCTTAGCAGAATTAGTTGAAAAGCCACAGTAGGTTCAATTTACTCAGAATTTCCCCTTATTGTTGACATATCTATATATCGACCGATACCAATTTTAAATCGGATACTCCAATTGGAGACTTGGTGTCGAAACCAACTTGGCTTGGCTCAAACCGAGATATGTCTCACTGGCCAGGCCATCATCCATATTCGGGTTATATCCCTTCATATTCCATTATTTGGTATTATCTTATCCTATGTGTCAGGCAATCATGATGCTACCTTATTTTTTGGGCCTAGAAACGATGTGCCACACTATTCATTGTCACGTTGTGCCAGTTATCACTGCCACCCATCACTTCACTGCACGACCCCTTGTTTGCCACTACAACCACCAGAGGTAGTTATGCTTCTCCACACTGTAACCATTTTTGTGGCACATTCTTCCTCAACCGTTTTTGCGGTATATACGCACACACCGTGGGCCTCGTGGGCATAATTGATCCCACTACCCACGTTGTGCCATGTGGTTAAATAGGGGAACAAGGAAAACTCTTGCTTACTTTCCCCCACTCCAGCTTCCTCTTCACGCCACC
The DNA here is from genome assembly GCA_910589775.1 of Avena eriantha. Lineage (NCBI taxonomy): Eukaryota > Viridiplantae > Streptophyta > Magnoliopsida > Poales > Poaceae > Avena > Avena eriantha. Next base: position 355,647,456 of record OU342741.1, read on the forward strand.
GCCGCCACTACATCTATCGAACACGCGACCGCGCCACCCCTTTGCCCCTCTTGCGCCGATGCTTTGCTCGAGCGCTGCTCTTCACCGTGCCACGAGACCGAGCTAGTCCTTGTCGTGCAGCTCTGAAGCAAGAGCCACGATGGAGGACAACGAGCCTGAGATGGAGTCCCAGGACGACGTCACCGTCGAGCAAGTGGAACAGGAGGTCCCCCTCGAGCGAGGATCTTAGGAGGGCTCTGACGTGGTGAAGGAGGAGATCGAATGGCTCCGTTGAACGCGGTGAATCCCGCCGGATGTTAAGTGCCGCATCCCCGACGATGAATTCGCGCCAGAAGCTCAATCTGATGAGTTCTTTGTGTTTGTTGCCCACTTCGCTAGGGGATTTGGTATTCCTATTAGAAATTTTACCAAGAAATTTCTTGAGACTTTCGGCCTACAACCCCATAATCTCCCAGCGAATGCCATTTCCTCCCTCTCTAGCTTTATCTCCTGCCGTGAGGGGTACCTCAGCCTCTGGCCTAGTATAACCCTCTAGGCGAAGTACTCTCAACTTCAGTCCCAAGTTGTTCCCTCTCCGGGTGTTCCATCCGGGGGAAAACCTTTGACCCAGTGTGGGGCTACCTCTATTACACCTCAGAAGAAATATATCTTTCCTCGGATCTAAGGACTTGATTCGTGTAAGAAGTGGCAGCGCTCCTTCTTCTATGTGAAGAATAAGACCGAGATAGATATGATTTGGCTTCCTACTTTCTCCATTGGCGTTCCCACCAGAGAGAACTGGAATTTTGACCCGAAGGGCAAGAACAAATTTGTCAATGAGGTCCACGCATATATTGTTGAGTTGAAGGTTGCAAGTATGTCTTTAGATGATCTCCTGCCTACTTTCATTAGCATCTGGGTTTGCCCCCTTCAACTCTGCAGCCACAAGATCTATCATATGAGCGGTCGATTTGACCCCAACCGAGTCTCCACCGCTGAGTTATCCAAGGCTCAAGTCTGCAGACGGGTCAAGGCCATCTTCAAGACTGACATGACCAAGGAATGCAAGTGGGGCAAACCACCCTTCAGCCGAGAAAACCTAGCACTGAAGGTAAGAAACCGAGTAATCCTTGCCGTCATACCAGTTATGTTGGTACATCATTTAACTTTGGTATTTCCAATGTGCAGAAATTCACTCGGAAAATTGCCTAGGACAACGAGAAATCTCCCAGCAGCTGGGGTAAGGATCAAGATGCCTCTGATCCAGAGGACCCGAATTCTGAGGGAATGGCAGGATCAAGATGCCCCGGATCAAAATTGCCCATTCCCGATGCGGGCTCTGGTTGATGCCGTGTAAGACTCCTGTTTTAGAACCATTAAGGGAATGGCCGGATTATGATGATGACAAGGATGCCTGCATATTATAGAGGTACTTGACCCCATGCCAATGTCATTCACCTATCTACTCCACTCTACACCAGCTAACATGGCTGGTTAGGTGCATGATGTGCCTCCTGTTGCTATGGGAGGTCAAGGTGCAGCAAAGAAACACGCCTCGTCCTTTGCCCTGTAGCCCGAGTCACCTAAGCCCCAAAAGAGGCATAGAGTGGGGTACAAGAAACCTCGGAGGCAAAGATAGGCACCTGTTAGCTCCGGGTAAGCTTCCTCTTCCGGGATATCTCTATATTATTGTTTCTCTCTTTCTTCTCTGACTCTTTATCTCGCTATATCAAACTGCAGGGCTGCGTTGGACTTATCCCAAAGTGGTTCCAACATGGCCTCTCCGATTATCACACCACCATCTCCTCCTTCGGATGATACTCAAGTCCTTAGTCTGATTCGAGCTAGCACTCCTCCAGTGCCAGATGCAAAGTATAGGGGGAGTGATTAGACCAGTCTCCCTCTAGCCTTGGGCATAGCAAGAAAAAGAGAGGGAGGGGGCTTAGGGCTAGCCATGATACCAGGTGGGGTAGGGAACGGTAGTGGGGGCAGGTACACACCAAATGAGTGGATAGGGGAGAGGGTGGCTGCTGTTTGTGAGATATGGGAAGATACCCATTGATGACAAGATCTTCACCTCTCCTTCTTCCAAGCATAAAAGCCAAAAGGGAGGGCTAGAGTGATCGTGCTACAGTGGTGGTCGACAGGAGAGAGGGCTGGGTACTATGGAGAAGTGGAGAGCAAGTCTCCATGGTGTTTGAAGTGTTTTCGATCAATGCTTGATTTATTTGACAAATGTGATCATATGGAGGCGTGTGAAGGAAGTCCCTAGATTTGTATTGGACACGGTGGGGAGATGGTACTGATAGGTAGATGAGGTCTAGATGGATATCCAGGAATTATCTGGGAATTAAATGATGAAGTTTGGTCCACTTAAATTCATTTAATCAAAAACTGCATAAGCAGTTTATAGAGGCTCATTTGATATATTTACATTGGACCAGGTTGGTTTTTGGTGTGAGAGGGTCCCAAATGTGAAAGCACACTTAGGGGAATTTTCCCAAGATTTATTGAGGCATAGAAGTATTTAAAACATTTATTTTGTTGTTTCTGCCATTTAGGAAAAAGGGCAAAAAGAATTATTAAAGCTCTTCCAAAATATATTTTTGAAGTTGGAAGATGGGGTATGATATATGGAACTCACAAGAACCAAAATTTGGGGAAGTTTTTTGGCAAAAACCAAACTTTCCATTGGGAAAGGGGTTTTGAGATTTGGTCTATTAAAGGAAATAAATAGATTTGGAGCCATAATAATTATGGGTAATATTTGATAAATCTTGATGATCAAGGTAGATGATGTATACAATGTGTAGCAAGCATTTGCAACCTTGGGATTGGAGAATACAAGTTGATTTTGGTGAAATACCCTAGATTAAGGATCTAGAGTGATGTTATTTTTATACCACCAAAACCTTGTTAGATCTTGGAGCTTAGAGCTCACCTTGATGCAAGGGATAGATGGATAGTTAGACCAAGTTATATAGATGATCATTGCAGAAGGAGTTTGATTGGTCAAATTTGAGGTGGTCTGGAAGTGATTGCAAACTTTGTTGAAAATAAGGCTGCCATGCCAGATGAGTCATGATGCCTTCAAAACCATGTGGGTTTAAGAAGCACAAAGATCCACTTGGAAAAAGTGAAGTATATATAGATAGACCTATATGAGTAGAACACAACAATGCCAAGAGTTGGTCCATACAATATTGGATGATGGTGTGAGCTTCTATCAAAGTAGGCATGATGACTAGATTTGCAGGAAAGGTTATTTTCTTGCCCGCAAAACCATCAAGAACAAGTGGGTTGGAGGATGATCTAAACAAGGGAAAATGTGGGCCTTGGTAGTCCTAAGGATAGTTAACCGTATGGTTCGAAGGCATTATCATAAATGCACAAGGGTTGAGAAAGGGAGGCATTCAAACAGGTGATGTTGCAAGTAGTTTTCCAGACTTAGCCATTTTTTGGTAGATTTAAGGTTGTTTGACTAGGATGTGGGTGGTGATGATTTTGATGGGTTGCAAGGTACCAAAGAATCATCAAGCGGATGATGTTGAAGAGTAGATTGAGTAGAAGGGATCCATGCTTGATATTGGTGTTCATTGATTTGGAAACTTCTGGAGGGGATCACTGGAGAATTGATCTGGGTAAGGGTTTTAGATGATCACCTAGGGCTAAGGATTAGATCCAGCTTGGTATTATTGCTTAGGGTGTGGTGATTTGGAAACATATTGATCCTAGTGATGAGCTCCTAGAGTAGCTCATACTATCTTCTAGGCAGACAAATCAAGCAGCAGATCAAGGCAATTCATCAGACAACAGATCAAGGCAACATATCTTATAAACTAAGCAAATCCACTACTGGGGTTACCATCAAGCGTAGCCGGAGGTAAGGTTGGGGCATTTTGAAGAGGTTGGGGTTTGAGTAAGATGAGAGTCCTTGGTACCTCTACCAAGAGTAGAATTAAAATGCTTTGAAAAGAGATTTTGGGAAAACTAGAGATAAGATTAGTTGAGGGTTCTGTCTTGTAAACATAATGAGGTTATAGCTCTCCATAGTTTTGTCAATGGAAGCTACTAAACTAGTTTTGGTTACACAAGCATCTTGGCTCAGGTTTTGAAATGTTAGAACATTTGAGAATATGTAAAATGAACGAGGATAGTTTTGTTAAATAGCTTTTGTCAACTGAGGGTGAGGTAAGGAGTATCCTATGGTATACACTCATATGCACAGGTACAAACAAACAGCAAGCAAACACTGCACTCATGAACAAGAAAAAGTTTTTTCCCCCCGATTTTTGCATTCTGGTCAACTAATCAGGGTTGCTGAAATTGGGATGTTACAGACCTCTCCCCTTAAACGAATCTCGTCCCGAGACTCGGGAAAGTAAGATTAGGGGATTTTTGTTGGAGTTAGTGTTATCTGCTTCTCACGTACTAACTTGTTGGCTTTGTCTCTGAACAAGGTCACTTCGACAGGGAGGTTGAATTTCAATCGTCTTGATGCATGAGTGTGGAGCAGGCTTCAGCCATGATGGCGAGGAGGGATCTTCTTGCTGTAAGGATTTATGGCGTCTGTCCTAAGGGATTACCATATCCTAGTTTGCATCTTTGGGTCCAACTGTTGGATTCCTTCTAGCAGAGGGTTATTCTATTTTGCGGGAAAGACGCAGTCTTTCCCCCTTAGGATTAGACTGGGGCATATCGGAGAGTTGGCATAGTCCTTCCTTCTTGGGGTCGCAGATGGATGTTTTGAATGCTGACGTCCATATTTCTCCTGGAGTCGGGATCATCAGAAGGCGTCCCATTCTAGAGGTCTTCTAAAATATTCTATGGTAGCCCGTCTTCTGCGGATTGAGTGGAGAGACGCAGTCTTTCCACCTTAGAGCTTCGTTAAGGAGCCTTAGGAGTGGTGCAGATCTTCTGTTTGGGGGTGCTGTACTGGGGGTTAGCGGAAGGCTGCATCTTCCTAGAGTTCTGAGCTAAGGTCGTCGAGGGACACCCTATTCTATAAACCTTGGCGGGGGTGGTTGTAACACCCCGTCCACTCCTGGACCCGAGGGGTGTCACTCCTGCAGCTTAATAGGATATCTAGACTAGCCCCACAGACCAACACTAGTCTTTTCTGCGCACTTTGTCCTCACTCATGCGCACCCGGTTACCCACTTCCCGGTCGGTCACCCATCCTAAAATTTCTCTAGGCCAAGCACGCTTAAACTTAGAGTTCTTTTCGAATGAGCTTCCGAAAAAGAAGTCGCAACTTGTTGATATGGGTATCCTATCAATCCTATTAAGCCATGTGATGGATCTCACATACACCCACCCTTTAGAAGATCGATGCCCTCATCGATCAAGTACACCCCAGGAACGTTCCCTCTTGGCACGCGTCTGTGCGTCCAGTGCCGGCACATGTGCCATGCCGTGTCCACTCCGGGCCACACGCGCCATGCTCCACATGTCCCGCCACTGACCCGCAAACACCCGTGTAATCGCAAGGGTCGGCTCTGATACCACTTGTAACACCCCGTCCACTCCTAGGCCCGGAGGGTGTCACTCCTGGCAGCTTAATAGGATATCTAGACTGGCCCCACAGACCAACACTAGTCTTTTCTGCGCACTTTGTCCTCACTCATGCGCACCCGGTTACCCACTTCCCGGTCGGTCACCCATCCTAGAATTTCTCTAGGCCAAGAACGCTTAACCTTAGAGTTCTTTTCGAATGAGCTTCCGAAAAAGAAGTTGCAACTTGTTGATATGAGTATCTTATCAATCCTATTAAGCCATGTGCTGGATCTCACAGTGGTTTCCTAACGAAGCCTTTAATGGGGGTTAGATCAAGGCAAGTTAGCGGTTTATGAATCTCCTGGCTAATTTAGTCAGGTTGGATGCAGTCAGCGTCGGTGTAGAGGTCCTCACTTGATTCTCTTGCGTTGCTTGCGCTTGAGGGTGGAGTGGACTTGTTGTCTTCATGCATCCTCGTCTTCGGGGAACTGAAGTATTCTGTCCTTCGGTGGAGGAACTTCCCGTAGGTGGTAAGTGTTCCGGGTTGGGTCTGATGCAACGTCTTGGGTAAAACACGCAAGAGGGAAAACATCAAGCAAGCATAGCAAACCAAGGGAATTATTACATAACAAGCCAGTCCGCACTCGAAGGGTGCTAATAGTACTTAAGCATTACAAAACGCGTTCAGGGACGATACATGACTCTACCCTATTACTGACTGGGCGAGTACAGCAGAGCGGGTAATTACTCGGAGGGTGCATCTATGGTTCGTTGCTGACTCTGGGGGTGGTTCAGCTACTACAGATCCTTTGGGGTGTGTGGGATATTCAGCTCGTCTTCGGTGAAAGTGAGAGTGGTGCCTTCCCCAGGGGCAGGGTTGGATGTTGGCTCGGTCCGCGCGGGTGACTGTACGATAGGGTGTTACTCACTGAGGAAGGAGAATTCGTTGTCAGTCCCGAGATTCTCGTCTTCGGGGGTTGGGGTACTTCAATGGTCAGCTCCTTCTCCAGGCGAGCATTGGTAGCTTTAAGACTTCTTTCGTGCTTACGGAGTAAGTTGATATCCATCTTTAGAAGCAGATTCTCTCTCCTGGCCTTGTCAAGATCTTCCTGGGAATGTTGGAGTAAGTATTCCATGTTCTCTAACTGGTTCCTGATGCAGCAGGTGAGGAAGGACTCGGTAGGAAGTCCATCTTGGTCGCGCTTTCCAAACAGGTGGTAGGGGGTATCCTTCAACTCATCTTCGTGGATCTTGCAGAGGCGTGCCATGATATCTTGTATGGCTCGCACAACTCCATCTACCCAGTTGCTGTCGAGGAAGGTGAAGATTGTGGGCGCGGCATCCTCATCGGGGGAGGGAATCATAGCCTTGATGACCCATTGCATCACATTAGTGTTACTGCGAGGAAGTTCGGTTCCTTCAATCGTCGGCGAGGGCCTATTGACTATCTTCAACAGGTTGTGAAGTTGCTCTTCAAAAGGCCAGAAACTGTCTCCAATGATGATGCGCTCCGAGCGGAAAGAGGCCATCTAGAGCAATTTTTGAGGTGGGGTTGGGTTAGTGACAAGTGTGCAAGATTTTAAGATTGGAAGGATCATTTTTAATGCAAGTAGTTTTCAAAATGGAGGGGAGAAGACTTAAGCACTTTTGAAAATAGTCATTTCTTCTCCCTTGTCTTTTAGAAAATAGGTTTGTCGTTTCCTGTCTAACGTCCATGCTAAGGTCTCGTACAGTCAGGATGGCTCTAATACCAAGTCCGTGGGGTCCCTAGGATTAACCATCCGAGAAATCCCTGTTATGTACACATCCACGTTCCCATGATCAGTGAGCCGTGGAACATAACCGACAAGTATCATTACAACATCCGAAACATAACGAATTAACAAGACTTACATAAATGCCATTATGGCTACACCATCTTTAGCAGCGGAACATCATCACACGCATGGCCCAATCATGCCTTAACCTACATGCGATTGACTGGGAAGACGGCCTAGCTCGTTGGACGTCACCTTAATCCTCCGATGTCGAAACTCTGAAAGCCTGGCCAAGTAAATAGCCAGGGACAATGCCATGAGTACTTTTGAATGTACTTGCAAACCACCAAGATAAGTGAAACAAGGAAATGCAATTTCTGGCTGTGGCGAGATAGCTCTATCTAGGGTTGCTCTTGAAAATCCGAGACTAACTCTTGTAGTTATGGCATCTCCATATCTTTGTTGAAAAAGAGTTTTGAAAACATGCCTCTGTTTTATAAATCCAGATATCCCCTTTTAATCCTCTTTGACCACCTCTGGTCAAAACAGGACCTTTAAACTCAGGTTCCCCCAGAACCTTCATACTTTCATCCATCCTTTCCAAACAACCACCGTTTGGGTACTCCTAGCCATCACCTTTCCAACCGTCCTTGGCTGTGGACACGGCTATTCAAATAGATTATACTCTGCAGAGTTTGCGCACTTTCCCACAAGAATCAATACATCCGCCGGGATAAAACCACGGCCCAAGTAGGACAAGTATCGGAATTCGGGAATGGTGGCTTGCCTGATGACCAGCAATAAGTCCCTGGACTTATTTAGATAACCAAGAATACCCAACAATAATAATAAGAAGTCCCTTCCTTCTTGTCGTCAAACTCCCAAACTATCGCCGTCATCGAGTATACGTGCAAGCAGACAATACCACAATCAATACAAGGCATACATGCATCAAACCATACAGCAAACAAACATGAGGAATCCTACTTAACTTGGTAGGTTTTGGAGAAGTTGGGTATTATTAGTGGAATTACCAGATTGCCATAGAAGTGTTTTCCTTTGGAAGATAGTTGTCTAGGTTATAAAGCAAGGACTTGGGGTGAATACTTGAGGTCTATAGGATGCAAATGTGTAACAATGATATACTCAGATACGTCTTATCAAAGCAAGACCAACACAAGTGGTTTCACTAGATTATCAATTACCTAGATTTAGTTATGATTTTTATAGTGGAATAAACCCTAGTTTGAGGAAATAATTCACCAGAATTTATCTGGAGGTCCAAAAATTATTTCCTTGGGTGATTAGACAGGGCTTGATGTACTTGTTCACTGAGAGTTGGAAACAAGTCAAAATAATTACTAGAATGCCCTTAATAAATCATCAAAGATAGTTCTGTATGGTTTTTCTCTTTTTCACCAGATAACAACTACAGAAGATTTTGAGTTTGCTCCAAGGGAACATATTAGGCATTGAGAATACCTTTCTGTAGGAATTGGATTCACTCTTTTTGGAGCTGTCAAACTCCTGGAGTGATTTCTTTAGTGGAAAAAGGGTATATAGAATAGTCAATTCACTAAAATTCAACCAGAGCTCAATAAAATCTGAGTTGCTGGGGTTTGATAGATGCTGATATTAGGGTGTACTGGGAGGTGGAGTCAGGTCAATACCACATTTGATTTGACCTAGAGAAATTACCTAAGGCAGATAATGGCTGTTTTTATTATTTTTGCTATAGACAAACTACGGTTCACCTTGACATAAGATAAATGCTAGATGACAGGTATAACAATTTCCTTCCAGTAGAGCTTTGGTTTTCCCCAATTGTATATATAAAACTCTCTGAGGAAATTATTTAAGTGACAAGGTACTTTTTAGAATTTGATTTATCATAGTTAAACTAGACCTCGTCTAGGATAACCAGAGGTGTTTTCTGTTAGACAAAATATGTATGTACCACCAAAATTTTGGATCTGGTCAAATTCATCTTTCTATATTTTCATTTGAATTTAAACCAAACAGGTAGTTTTTTGCTCTGGAATAAATGTCTAAAAGAAAGGGGTAACTGGGCCGGGGTTTCTGGGGAGGCTGGGCCGCAGAGGGGAAATCGGCCCACCCAGGCGGCGCTGAGCGTGGGAGGGGATTCAAATCCCTGGGCAACAGGGCCCGCTGGTCAGTGGGAGGGGCGACTGAAGGGGTATCGGGCGCCCTTGGCCGTCCGATTAAGTGGGCGCGGACGGTCCTGCTTCGTCGTCCAGCTCGCGCCGGCAGCGACTGACGGAAACCCTGGGGCGGCTCGGGACGGTGGCGGGGGCTTACCAGAGATGTCCAGAGGTGCCGGGGTGGGTGCAGGAGGACATGGTGGTCGACGGGGATCCCGTGGATGGGTGGTACAGCGACATTTGCCTCCGAGAAGTAGCTCGAGCGTCAGCGACCGAGGGTTACCTCGTCGGAGCTCGACGACGACGACGACAACGGAGGGGACGATCCTGGGCAAGAAAAATCCCATGGTTAGATAGAGGAGGAGGAGAGGGTCACATCAAGGTGACATGCAGGAGGAGAGGAGCTGTGAGGAGGGAGCTATGCTCAAATCTTGAGCAAGGCCGAAGCTTTCTCTTGTTCTTCTTTCGAGCGGGTCAGAGCAAGGGGAAGGGGAGAGGAGCCCTGGGGAGGTAAGTGGAGGGGAGGGAAGTGAAATGAGAGGCCGAGAGGGGGCTGGCTAGCCTCTGGCCTATTTATCTCGAGTGGGGGAGGTCCATGATGGACAAGGTCCATGGGGAGCTTGAGGGAAGGGTGGAGCTCAGGCATTGGTCCGATGGGGCGGTGGGAGCTCGTGGAGAGGGAGTAGGGAGGTGTGAGAGGCGTCTGCCAGGCTGCAAAGTACAAGGGGAATGATTAGACCACTCTCCGTCTAGCCTCGAGCATAGCAAGAAAAAGAGAGGGAGGGGGCTTAGGGCTAGCCATGAGCAGCTGCCAGGTGGGGTAGGTTTATGAGATATGGGAAGATACCATTGATGACAAGATCTTCACCTCTCCTTCTTCCAAGCACAAAATCAAAAAGGTAGGGCTACAGTGATCGTGCTACAGTGGTGGTCGACAGAAGAGAGGGTTGGGTACTCTAGAGAAGTGGAGATCAAGTCTCCATGGTGTTTGAGGTGTTTTTGGATCAATGCTTGATTTATTTGACAAATGTGATCATATGGAGGCGTGTGAAGGAAGTCCCTAGATTTGTATTGGACACGGTGGGGAGATGGTACTGATAGGTAGATGAGGTCTAGATGGATATCCAGGAATTATATGGGAATTAAATGATGAAGTTTGGTCCACTTAAATTCATTTAATCAAAAACTGCATAAGCAGTTTATAGAGGCTCATTTGATATAATTACATTGTACCAGGTTAGTTTTTGGTGTGAGAGGGTCCCAAATGTGAAATCGCACTTAGGGAATTTTCTCAAGATTTATTGAGGCATAGAAGTATTTAAAACATTTATTTTGTTGTTTCTGCCATTTAGGAAAAAGGGCAAAAAGAATTATTAACGCTCTTCAAAAATAATTATTTTTGAAGTTGGAAGATGGGGTATGATATATGGAACTCACAAGGACCAAAATTTGGGGAAGTAGCTCATACTATCTTCTAGGCAGACAAATCAATCAGCAAATCAAGGCAATTCATCAGACAACAGATCAAGGCAACTCATCTTATAAACTAAGAAAATCCACTACTGGGGTTACCATCAAGCTTAGCTAGAGGTAAGGTTGGGGCATTTTGAAGAGGTTGGGGTTTGAGTAAGATGAGAGTCCTTGGTACCTCTACCAAGAGTAGAATTCAAATGCTTTGAAAAGAGATTTTGGGAAAACTAGAGATAAGATTAGTTGAGGGTTCTGTCTTGAAAACATAAGGAGGTTATAGCTCTCCATAGTTTTGTCAATTGAAGATACTAAACTAGTTTTGGTTACACCAGCATCTTGGCTCAGGTTTTGAAATGTTAGAACATTTGAGAATATGTAAAATGAACCAGGATAGTTTTGTTAAATAGCTTTTGTCAACTGAGGGTGAGGTAAGGAGTATCCTATGGTATACACTAATCATATGCACAGGTACAAACAAACAGCAAACAAACACTGCACTCATGAATAAGAAAAAGTTTTTGTTCCCCCTGATTTTTGCATTCTGGTCAACTAATCAGGGTTGCTGAAATTGGGATGTTACATATGTGTAGGCAATCAACCCGTAATTAGCCAAAACTCCTCTTCGTAGATTTCATCCCAACTTCAATAATCCTACTAGCCTGCTACCAAAACTATGGTTAGACACTAGACGATTAAGACCCATTAGGTCGCTTAGAGATTAAGCTCCTTGGATCGGACTAATGCAATAAGCATAGTGGTTACTCGTTATCCTCGAGTCAACTAGCTTTCCATTGATATCCCTGTGTCACCCAGGGGTCGCCGGTCCACTAGCGAACAAGATCTTATCATGTTCTCTGGCCCCTTAATTGGACAACAAGCTTTAAGCATCCCATAGATAGTAAAGCACACGTAATATAGTAATTAGAATCAATCACAAACTAATGGAAAATATATGAAGGCACATCACATCACATCTCACCAATCCCCTACATCTCCCACGTCCAAGGGAATTACTCACACATGAGAGAAGAATGGATCATCAATATAATCAAATAAAAGGAATTTGTCTTGGTATTACCATGGAGATCCACAATAAGAATAGAAAAATATCAAACAGAATTCAAGATGGGAAGAAACAATCACAAACCCTAGTCTTTCAAGGTGGAGATCCCTCTCTCTCTCAAGTACAAGTAGTGGCTATGGGGGTGTATTGGCTAGGAGATCGAAGATCGTGGAGCGAGATGAAGAACGTCTTCTCCTTCTTCTCCGAATCCCTTCTTCCTCCCTTCTAGATGGTGTGGCAGCTGCTGCATTGTGTTTTCGTCCCCCGTCCCTTCATGGAAGTTGTCCCTTTCGACAAGACAGAGGCGGCGCCAACTATACGGCGGGAACTATACGGCCATTACCGCCGTATAGTTGGTCGTTAAACTGTCTGTGAGCTCCCCTCGCGTGCTTACAAAGTAGGACTTGCTTGTTTTCTCTAGAATATTGTATTTCTCTAGTTAAATCCTTCTATTGATGTCCAGAACCTGAAACACACATTAAAATCCAAGTTTTCTTCTCTACTGAAGTATTAGCGTTAGGTAAAGCCAGAAAACGATCAAATCCGGGAGAAAACCATCAATAAAAGCCAACAAAAATGTGTCGAATCTCATAGCTATCAATATCTACGTGACCACACACACTCAAGTGGATTCTGTGATGCAATTCTATCACACACTGGTGCAACATGCAATAATGTGGAAGCTGCTTGTTTATTTCCTATATGTTTTAATTTGGTCTTTGTGACCATGGTTTGACACATGGATCCCCTAAAGTCATTGATCCACATGACCACATTGCATGTGTTGTTTTCCAAAACCACATTGATATCTACATGACCACACACACTCCAGTGGATTCTGTGATGCAACTTCTATCACACACTGGTGCAACATGCAATGTGGAGGCTCCTTGTTTATTTCCTATATGTTTTAATTTGGTCTTTGGGACCATGGTTTGACACATGTGGATCCCCTAGAGTCATTGCAATGTGTGTTCTCTTTCCTAAACCACACATTGATATCCACTAGAGCCATTGATCCACATGATCCAAATTGCATGTATTATTTTCCAAAACCACATTGATATATCTACATGCCCACACACACTCAAGTAGTGGATTCCGTGATGCATCTTCTGTCACACATTGGTGCAACATGCAAATGTGGAAGCTGGTTATTTATTTCCTATATGGTTTTGGTCTAACACATGGATCCCCCTAGAGTTATGCATGTGTTATTTTCCTTAACCACATTGATATATCCACTACTAGTACACATTGCATGTGTTGTTTTCCAAACCACAATGATATCTCTACATGCATGACCACACACATACTCTAGTAGATTCTATGATGCAACTTTTGTCACACTGGTGCAACATGCAATGTGGAAGCTGCTTTCCTATGTGTTTTTGTCTCTATGAACATGGTTATAATTTGACATATGGATCCCATAGAGTCATTGCATGTTGTGTTCTTTTCCTAAACCACATTGATATATATCCACTAGAGTCATTGATCCAGATGACCACATTCCATGTGTTCTTTTCCAAAGCCACAATGATATCTACATATGCATGATGACCACACACATACTTCGGTGGATTCTGTGATGCAACTTCTATCACACTGGTGCAACCATGTGTTTCTGGTCTCTATGACCATGGTTTGACACATGGATCTCCTAAAGTCATATTGCATGTATTCTTTTCCTAACCCATATTGATATCGACCAGAGTCATTGATATATCCACATGACGACATTGCATGTGTTATTTTCTAGTACCACATTGATATCTACATGACAACACACACTCCAGTGGATTCTGTGATGCAACTTCTATCACACTGGTGCAACATGCAATGTGGAAGCTGCTTTTCCTATATGTGTTTTGGTCTCTGTGACCATGGTTTGACACATGGAACCCCTTGATGACCCACAAGTATAGGGGGTGTATCGTAGTATTTTCGATAAGTAAGAGTGTCGAACCCAACGAGGAGCAGAAGATGCTGGCTAGTGGTATGGACCAGGAATTCTCTGCAAATACTTAGCAAACGGATTTTTAGTGTTTTTTGATAAAGCAAGTAAACAAAGTACGAGTAAATAAAAGACAGTAGGAATAAATGCATCAAGTGGCCCAATCCTTTATGCAGCAAAGGATAAGCCGGTTGTATTACTTAAAATGACGAAACATTCTCGAGGACACATGGGAAGACTGTCAAGTGCTTTCGCTTCATATAGTTGATTAATCTTCTTTAGCTTGCTAAGTGTTGTGTGGGTGAACCTGTGCTAATGTACCGACCTTCCTAGGACTAATACATAATTGTGATTATACCCCCTGCAAACATCCGTAAGTACAAGAAAGTAATTAAGGTAGAAACCTAACCAGAACTTTAAACTCTAAGACCCTTACATCCCTTGTGCAATGGTTTCCTAACGGGGGTTCAGGTTTCTGTCACTCCGACAACCCCTACGATTAGTAGCCATATACACAATGCATTCCCCTAGGCCCATATAGGTGAAGTATCATGTAGTCGACGTTCACATGAGACCACTAGAAGAAGTACACCACAACTTAAATATCAAACTATTGAATCTTTCTCAACACAACTCCACTACTAACAACATGACTTCTCCCATGTCCTCAAGAACAAAACGAACTACTCACAAGCCATCATATGGATCATGATCAGAGATAAAATAATGATGTATAACAATCTGAACATAAACAATAATTCAACGGTTCACTCAATAGCATCAACTACAGAGTAATCAACACCGGAAAAGTTTCCCCTATGAACTATGCAAGATTCAACGCAATTGTTACAGCAATATGGAGATGGTGATGAGGGTGCTGATGGTGATGATGGTGGTGGTGGTGATGATGATGATGCCAATGAAGTCCAGATTGATGGTGGTGTTGATGGCGACGATCTCCCCTCTCCGGGAAGGAATTCCCCCAGCAGAAATCTGTCTGTCGGAGAGATCTTTCTCTCTCGGTGTTTTCTGCCCCGCAGAGGCGTCGGAATCTTTCTGCGGTCACTCTCCAAGTCTTAGGGTTTCGGGAGGATAATATACTCCAGACGGGAGTGCCAGGGGTGGACCAGGGCGGCCACACCACCTGGTGGTGCGGCCTAGGCTGGCCCACGCCAGGGGGTGGTGTGGGCCCCCTGTGGCCCATCTCTAGCCCCCCTTTTGGCTTCCTTCGTCTTCTAGAAAAATAGGATTTTCCGTATATTTTCCCGGATTTTCTGATCTTCGCGAATTTTGCCTCCAAACAGCACCTTTTCCATCAGAATCCTGGCTGCAGTGGTCCATGCTCCAAAAGTCATTAACCATGCAAAAACAGATGAAATAACATAAGTATCACCTCTCAATACGAAATATATCAATGAATAACAGTGAATTATGACATAGAAAAGTGATGCAAAATGGACGTATCAACTCCCCCAAGCTTAGACTTCGCTTGTCCCCAAGCGAAACTGAGCTCAATAAACATGGCCTCAGGTTTATGGAGTGAAGAGTCGATAAAAGAATACATACAAGAAGCATCACATTCAGCAATACATAGTCATAATAGAAGACAACTCACTATTATATAACTCAACTTGCAAAGAGTAAAGGAAACACAATAAAGATACATAAAGTAAATCATAATTGGTAATGGCAAACTTAACTCTTGGTCGAAGAATAGTTGATAATTTGCTGGAGTTCACAAATAACTGGTTTTCAATGATAGCTTTCAAAGTAGTAAACATCAAGATAAGAGCAATGTGCAAAACAAGGAACATAAGCAACATGAGTGAATAAATCATCATATGAATGAATGAAACACAACTCAAAATACTTGCTGAGATAGAGAGGAATAGGTTTACTGACTCAACTAAAAAGTAAAAGAAAGGCCCTTCGCAGAGGGAAGCAGGGATTTCAAGTCTCATAAAGACCTCCCAAAAACGATGATACTTACTAGCTTTCAGCTCTCATTGCCCCTATCATAGGCATCTTTAGGTGATTAAGGTTAAAGTTACACAACTAAGAGGATATGCTTGAAAAGTTATAAGTTGAAATCTCATGCCCCTTACTTATGAGTATCGAACCTCATGCTACTCAACTTTAGTCACAAGTAAGCTCTTGTCATTGTAAATACACGTGTATCATTGAGAACCGCCAATGGGGTACCCCTTGCACATGACACATGAGCTATCCCATAATCAAAATGACAAGGCAAGTAGATAGTGAGCATCTCAACGATCTTTTTATTTGCTATTTGCATAGGTTTTTATTGAGGATGCTTCATAGAATGCTCACTATAGTTACGCTACAAGTTTCCACCATGATTAGGCATGGCTTAGGCTAGCGGCCCAGGAGTTTATCTAACACACATATGAACTCCATGAGCTTACAAGTTCCCCTTTTATTTCACACCGCCGGGATCCATAGGCAAAAGAATCATGATATCAACTAGGTACAAAGTACCATGGCAGTGTTGAAAGCGTTCCCCATGATACATGGTTCTACTAACTTCAACTCATAAAGCGCAAGCATATACGCAACAAAGAAGGACCCAATGGTTCAGGTTATTAAATGCAAGAAAAGTAAAGTGTGCCATCAAGTTCGTGAGAGATTTAATCACTAATTTTCACATAACAAGTTTAATTTGGGAGGTAGATAAAACAAGAATTTACTTGGAATAGCAATAATGCACTAGATAGGTATGGTGGACTCAAATGGCATGGGTTTGGTTTAAAGGAAGTGGATGCACGAGAAGAATTCCCTCTCAGTATAGCTTTTTGGCTAGCTAGGCTGGGTAGCAAGTATAAGAGTTGAAGGAAACAAACAAACATACAAGTGATAAAGACAAACATGCAATCTTCCTTGGAAGCACAAAAGATCTTAACTAGAGAATACTAGACTCATGAGAAAATCAAGAAAGAAAGACGATGAAATTATTTTTCTTTAGAGGTACTTTTATCTTTTTCATTCAACTCTCAAAAATAATGTTGCTACTAACCGAGCCAGGTTTGCCAAAACCAACTAAATTAACTCAATGATCCCAAAGTGATACCAATACTAACAACAAGATCAATCATATAACCACGAATTGAAAACTAATATAAGCTATGAAAACGAGTGAATGATAGAACTTCTCATTAATATTTCATAACGGCAACTCACACCAAGGGATACATATCTAACGAGAGAGGGGACACTTCCATAATGCAAACCATCCTACATAATAACTTCTCTATTCATGATATGACTCTACTAATAAGGCAAAAAGATAGAAGATAGTGATATGATACCGTGGCACTCCCCC
The DNA here is from genome assembly GCA_910589775.1 of Avena eriantha. Taxonomy (NCBI): domain Eukaryota; kingdom Viridiplantae; phylum Streptophyta; class Magnoliopsida; order Poales; family Poaceae; genus Avena; species Avena eriantha. The sequence continues at coordinate 355,664,680 of OU342741.1, forward strand.
AAGCTTGGAACAAGCCAAGGGGATGCCAAACCTGATGACGAATTACTCCTTCGGTGGTGGTGGTATCCTCTCGATGAGCTCTCTGATAAGTTTCCCCAAGTCCTCAATCTCAAAGGTGAGATTACGAATCAGCTGTGAGTTTTGCTCAATGCGGCTCATGATCATGTCGGGTTGAGAATTCCAGCTCTTGTTATTCTTTCCCCACTCTTCCTCCTTGAATTCTTATTTTCCTGCATGGATAGAACGAGGCAAATCTCAATTGGAGGGTAATTTCTCCTTGGGCATATTCTGGTATTGATGCTCATGGATAAGGGTATGGAAAGGGTTCTTGGTGTGCGGAGGAAGTGACCGTGGAGCCAAATAGTGACTAGGAGCTTTCCCCCCAGTCTGCATCCGTGCAATCCTTCTAACCCTGGCAGGTTTTTTCACCACTCCATTTCTTGCAATGGTAGTGCCGGTGTGCGGATGTTGGGCTTGCTCCTCTTCACCTTCACTCTTGATCTCCTTCTCCTTCCCGGGGTCTTGGAGGTCTTCCTCCATAGGCTCCTTCCCTTTATCCTTGGCGGACACTATTGTGCTTCTAAGCTTAAAGAATAGTTCCTGGCAGAAACAGATCAAAACAAAAACACGACGAAAACACGATATATGAACCTCGGGGGATCCGGGGGATTATATATTATGAAGTTGCATAACAAAAGGAAGGTACTGGGAGAAAACGAGTCAGAGGCAGAGTCCGGGGTGGACTCACCACCTGGTGGCGCGGCCAGGGGAGGGCCCGTGCCACAGGGTGGTGTGAGCCACCCTGGCTCAGTTTCCGTCCCTTTTTCGCTTCGTAGCTTCCCTTATTGACTGAAAACTTCAAAAATATAGTTGGATTGTATTTTCGCGGAACTTTCCTTACCAGAACTGTTACCTATTTGAAAACAGACTCTGTAGGTCTCTGAATTTGGTATCTAGTAGATTCTTCCGGAGTTATCACTTGAATAACATCAATATATTCATCTTCATACTCTTATTACTGGAGTCATAAAACCTTTCTCTTCCTTATTACACCATTATCTCCACTTCCTGGAAATTTCTTTCACACAAAACTTCACACAATTCTCATTAGCAACATTAGTATAAGTGAAGTGATAAAACCTTTTGTGTCCAACTTCAAATTAAAACCATCAAAACATAAGCTACTGTAGCAACTCCTTCTGATAATCCAAAAAGAATTCAAAAAGGAAATCGAATAAAGAAGCAAATGCAAGAGTGGCAAAATCTATCAAAACAGACCATGAGGTAAAGATCATTTTTTCTAAAATCTTCCATTCCTCAAATCAAAAAGTGCAAAACTAAAGAAAGTTATATAACAACCTGGGTCAGAAGCAAAAAAAATTACAGCTCAATCCGACATACAGAGATCTCTCATGAATTTTTACGGTGAAGCACAAAAATCTGTTTCGGGACAGCAACTTCCCCAAATATTACTTCTCTCTCATTAGAGGTTGATCTTGACACAAAAACCAAACAAAAATGATAAGGAGCGGTTATTACCGAAGTAATAACTTCCAAGACTCAAAGAAACAAGAACAAAGTGAAAGCAAAAATAAATTGGGCTGTCTCCCAGAAAGCTTTTTCTTTATAGCCATTAAGATGGGCATGATGATTTTGAAGATGCTCACATAGGAATATGAATCGAAGTGAAAGAGAGCATTAAGAAGCTAAAACACACACACATTTAATTCTAACCCACTTCCTATGCAAGGGAATTTTGTAAACAAACAAGTTGTTGAAACCAGAGGCTACTTTCATAAGAAGGCAAAAGAAGTGCAACATAAAAACTTTCAGCATAAAACGAGGAAACTTGATATTATTGAGATGCATAAGAACACTTTTTCCTCTCTCATAATAAATTTCAGTATCATGCATAAACTTAACAATATAACTATCACAAGGACCATCGTACCAATGATCACTTATTCCAACAGAAAACACAGGAATACTAGCTCTCATAATACTACTTTGTGAAACAATATTAGAGGTATCCTTACAAAGGATAGTGTGCCCCTCTTCTACATATTAACAAAGTCTTTCACATTTGCTATTATAGGTTCATCAACCATTTGTTTATCAGGTTCAATAGCCTTATTCATACTTTCATCAACCATACTAGCTATCATAGAATGTTCCTTTATCTTAACTGGGAAAGGCATTTTCTCAATATAAGGTTCAGGTAAGACATGATTAGCAGTATAAACTCAGTATTTCTTGCAGGAACACTCTTAGGAACATCTTTATAAGGTTCATGATACTTATTCCACTTCTTTTTAGGCACTTCAATGTAAGAAGCAAAAGCCTTAAAATAAGAAGCAATAGCTTGAGAGTCTAGACCATAAGCATTTTTAATATTTTGAAAGTCATCAGTTCCCATAAAAGATTCAATGCATTCATAATCATAATTTATACCTGACTTTCTACATTTCTCATTCTCCCAAGCTTCAACATTGTCTTGAATATGGTCCAGAAGATCCCATTTAGCTTCTTCTTCCATGCGAGCGAATGATCCAGCACAAGAAGCATCCAATAAATCCTTATCATGTAGAGGGAGCCTTGCATAAAAGTTATTGATAATAATATTGTTGGGGAGCTCATGAATGGGACATTTGAGCATTAGTAACTTCAATCTCCCCCAAGCTAGAGCTGTACTCTCTCCATCAAGAGGCCAAAAGTTGTATATTTGATTCCGATCTTTATGAATCTCACTAGGAGGATAAAACTTTGAATAAAAGAGAGGCACTATTTCCTCCCATTCTAGAGCTTGATCATTCTTCATCAGCTTATACCATTCCTCAGCTCTTCCTTTCAGCGATAATGAGAATAACTTCTTCTTAACTTGATCTGTAGTAATACCTGCACATTTAAACAACCCGCATAATTCGTGTATATAGAGTAAATGATCACCGGGATGGACAGTTCCATCCCCAAAATAATAGTTATCCATAACACGATCAATAATTCTTGTAGGTATTTTAAAAACATCATTCTCAGCAGGTGGTGGCTTATCTACTACCTTTGCAGTGGTAGTAGCATTACCAAATAAGAAACTCGGCGAATTATCCATAACGAAAATAAAGCAACTAACAAAAGTAAACAATACTCATAGTAGAAGTTTCCTTTACCAGTTCCACTCTCCAATAGCGCTTCACTCCCCGGCAACGGCGCTAGAAAATAGTCTTGATGACCCACAAGTATAGGGGGTGTATCGCCGTATTTTCTATAAGTAAGAGTGTCGAACCCAACGAGGAGCAGAAGGTGCTGGCTAGTGGTATGGATTAGATATTCTCTGTAAATACTTAGAAAACGGATTTTTAGGGTTTTTGATAAAGCAAGTAAACAAAGTACGAGTAAATAAAAGATAGTAGGAATAAATGCATCAAGTGGCCCAATCCTTTATGTAGCAAAGGACAAGCCGGTTGTATTACTTAAAATGACCAAACGTTCTCGGGGACACATGGGAAGACTGTCAAGTGCTTTCGCTTCATATAGTTGATTAATCTTCTTTAGCTTGCTAAGTGTTGTGTGGGTGAACCTGTGCTAATGTACCGACCTTCATGGACTAATACATACTTGTGATTATACCCCCTGCAAACATTCGTAAGTACAAGAAAGTAATTAAGGTTGAAACCTAACCACAGCTTTAAACTCTAAGACCCTTACATCCCTTGTGCAATGGTTTCCTAACGGGGGTTCAGGTTTCTGTCACTCCGGCAACCCCTATGATTAGTAGCCATATACACAATGCATTCCCCTAGGCCCATATAGGTGAAGTATCATATAGTCGACGTTCACATGACACCACTAGAAGAAGTACACCACAACTTAAATATCAAACTATTGAATCTTTCTCAACACAACTCCACTACTAACAACATGACTTCTCCCATGTCCTTAAGAACAAAACAAACTACTCACAAGACATCATATGGATCAGGATTAGAGATGGAATAATGATGTATAACAATCTGAACATAAACAATAATTCAACGGTTCACTCAATAGCATCAACTACAAAGAGTAATCAACACCGAGAAAGTTTCCCCTATGAACTATGAAAGTTTCAACACAATTGTTACAGCAATATGGAGATGGTGATGAGGGTGCTGATGGTGATGATGGTGGTGATGATGATCCCAATGAAGTCCAGCTTGATGGTGGTGTTGATGGCGATGATCTCCCCTCTCCGGGAAGGAATTCCACCGGCAGAAATCTGTCTACCGGAGAGATCTTTCTCTCCTAGTGTTTTCTGCCCCATAGAGGCGACGGAATCTTTCTGTGGTCGCTCTCTGAGTCTTAGGGTTTCGGGAGGATAATATACGCTAGAGGGGAGTGCCAGGGGTGGACCAGGGTGGCCACACCACCTGGTGGCACGACCTAGGCTGACCCGCGCTAGGGGGTGTTGTGGCCCCCCTATGGTCCATCTCTAGCCCCCCTTCTGGCTTCCTTCGTCTTCTGGAAAAATAGGATTTTCCGTATATTTTCCCGGATTTTCTGATCTTCGTGAGTTTTGCCTCCAAACAACACCTTTTCCATCAGAATCCTGACTGCAGCGGTCCATGCTCCAAAAGTCATCAACCATGCAAAAACAGATGAAATAACATAAGTGTCACCTCTCAATACGAAATATATCAATGAATAACAGTGAATTATGACATAGAATAGTGATGCAAAATGGACGTATCACCCCTAGAGTCATTGCATGTGTTCTTTTCCTAAACCACATTGATCTCTACACTAGATGTCATTGATCCACATGACCACATTGCATGTGTTCTTTTCCAAAACCACATTGATATCTACATGACCACACACACACACTCCATTGGATTCTGTGATGCAACATTTGTCACACATTGGTGCAACATGCAATGTGGAAGCTACTTTCCTATGTGTTTTTGGTCGCTGTGAGACCATGGTTTGACACATGGATCTCCTAGAATCATTAATTGCATGCGTGTTCTCTTCCTAAACCACATTGATATCCACTAGAGTCATTGATCCACATGACCACATTGCATGTGTTCTTTTCCAAAACCACAATGATATCTACATGCATGACCACACAGATACTCTAGTGGATTCTGTGATGCAACTTCTGTCATACTAGTGCAACATGCAATGTGGAAGCTGCTTTCCTATGTGTTTTTGGTCTCTGTGACCATGGTTTAATTTGACACATGGATCCCCTAGAGTCATTGCATGATGTGTGTTATTTTCCTAAACCACATTGATATATATCCACTAGAGTTATTGATCCACATGACCACATTGCATGTGTTCTTTTCCAAAACCACAATGATATCGACATGCATGACCACACACATACTCTAGTGGATTCTGTGATAATGCAACTTCTGTCACACTAGTGCAACATGCAATGTGGAAGCTGCTTTCGTATGTGTTTTTGGTCTCTGTGACCATGGTTTGACACATGGATCCCGTAGAGTAGTCATTTCATATGTGTTCTTTTCCTAATAAACCACACATTGATATATCTACTAGTCATTGATCCACACATGACCACACATTGCATGTGTTCTTTTCCAAAACCACAATCATATCTACATATGCATGATGACCACACACATACTACAGTGGATTCTGTGATGCAATTTCTGTCACACTAGTGAACCATGAAATGTGGAAGCTTCTTTAATTCCTATGTGCTTTTGGTCTTTATGACCATGGTTTGACACATGGATCTCCTATATTCATATTGCATGTGTTCCTAACCCACATTGATATCCACCAGAGTCATTGATAGATCCACATGACCACATTGCATGTGTTATTTTCCAAAATACATACCACATTGATATCTGCATGACACCACACACCAGTGGATTCTGTGATGCAACTTCTATCACACTGGTGCAACATGCAATGTGGAAGCTGCTTTTCCTATGTGTTTTTGTCTCTGTCACCATGGTTTTTGACACATGGAACCCCTAGAGACATTGCATGTGTTCTTTTTCTAAACCACATTGATATATCTACATGCCCACACACACTCCAGTAGTGGATTCTGTGATGAAGTATATGTCACACACTATTGCAACATGCAAATGTGGAAGCTGGTTATTTATTTTCGTATATGTTTTTGGTCTGACACATGGATCCCCCTAGAGTCATGCATGTGTTCTCTTCCTAAACCACATTGAGATATCCACTACTAGTCTTTGATCCGCATGACCACACATTGCATGTGTTCTTTTCCAAAACCACATTGATATCTACATGAGACCACACACATATATACTCCAGGGGATTCTGTGATATGCATGCAACTTCTGTCACACTGCTGCTGCAACACATGCAATGTGAATGTAGAAGCTGCTTTCCTATGTGTATTTGGTCTCTGTGATGCATCTTCTTGGGCTCAAACTTTGATATCTACCATATGTGTTGCTACGACCTAAAACTAACCAAAATGAGGATAAGAGTCCATTGTTTAACCCTAATCTGGAGAAATCCATTGTTGAAAACCACATTTTGAATCTTATCTAAATTTGAATATATTATCCAAAATACTTTTACCTCTCTTGAGATCATTATACAAGTTAGAATGTAAACTAGTAGTCCACATTATTGCTTTTTTTCAAGATTTATTCGTCAATAATTTATAGTTTTATTCACCGGGCCCTTTTAGTGAAGACTTTCTAAAATATGGTTAATTTATTTGAACCCTCCATCATGCATCCGATGGTCAGGACACCAACCCCAAATTTCCAGGTCAGGTCCTCCCGCTCACGTGAAATTTTGCGCTAGTGCGGGAGAGTTTCTATGCAAACGAAAATTTCTCGTGCTGCAATTACCTTTTAGCCCACCCGCACAAGACTACCCAAGCATTCGCCCAAAGGTCATTTACATAATCTAATCGAAAGCCTTTTTATCCCCTTGCCGAAATGAGACAGATCCAAATTTCTCCACCGCCCTTGGTGCCGTCCTCCCTATCGTCCTCTCCCTTTTCTTCTTGCCCTCCCTGCCATCCTCCCCCTTTTCCCCTTGTCGTTGTCCGTCCCTCCGCCCTCTGCCTTTAATCCCCTTGTCTCCGTCCGTCCCTCTAGTAGTAACCTCTCCGTCACCCTAGCATAAACCCTAGCCCCTCCTCACTATCCTGGTTTTCCACCACGTCCGTCGACCTCGCCGGTTGTCCACCTCGCTGACAGCCGGCTGACCTTGTCTACCACCTTGCTGTACACTTCACTCGCAAAGTCGGCCAGCTCACCGTCCACCTCGCTGACAAGGCCCACCACCACACTGACAAGGCTAGTCCACCTTGTCACCCACCTCGTCGATGAGGTTTGCTACCTCGCCGTCTAGCTTGATGCCACGTGCCCTGGGTCACTACAAAAAACACGGTATCAAAAAGGCCCTACATCCTGCAGGCTAAGAAACACGCTCATCCTCGATGCTCATGTTTTTTACTTTGCTTTAGAAATGATGTTCATTATCCTGTTCATGCCACCAATTTACCTATTTTGTTGTAGCTATTCTCTCTTATTTGTTTTGCCTGTGAAATTTCTTGTGATTTTACAAGTCTTGTGATCAGGGTTGCATTATCCTATCTGTTGCATTAGTTTGACTGCTTCATGACATATCTGATGAGAAAAGTATAAATTGTTCATAGTAGTCTGTTTTACATGATGATTACTATTGAACAATCAACATCATATGTCATGACTTATTTAATTGCCTATTTAATTGAATGAAAGATGATTATCCTTTTGATGTTTAATTGTCCTACCCTACTTATTAGTGCAACCAGCAACCAATTGATAAGTGAGATTGAGAGTATTCGACTTATGATCAGTTTAAATACATATAAATTTTGCATTATCTTGGTTGTTCCATTGGTTTGGATGCTTCATCCTATGTCTTTGATCACAGTATAAATTGCTCGTAGTGGACTGTATTACATGATGATTACTATAGAATAATCAACACCATAAGTTATATTTTGTTTATTTGCATGATAGTTGCTTATCCTTCTTATGTTGTATTGCGATTATCCTCTTTAACTACATGTATACTGTTTCGGCTTATAATCTGTTTGCGAGTGATAAAGGTTGCATTATCTTGCTTTTTGCATTAGTTTGGCTGCTTCATCATATGCCTTATGATCATAGTAGAAATTCCTCATAGTGAGTTGTCACATGACGAGTTCTATAGAACAATCAATACCGTAGGTTATGTTTCCTATTTAATTGCACTATTGATGCTTATCCTTCTTATGTTTTATTGTCGTTCCATGCATATTGTCCAACCATGATCCAGCATTTCCCTGATTTTATAAAATTGTCACACTCTTCTTATTACTGCAACCAATTGGTGAATTGTCCACCTTGTTCATCGTCTTATCTCTTGCATTGCTTTGACTGCTTCATCATTAATCTTGTGATATGAGATTCAGAGTAGAAGTTCCTCATAGTGGACTATTGTACATTATGATTAGTATAGAAAAATCAATCCCATAGGTTATATTTTTGTAGCTTACCTGGAGTTGTTTATTCATGATAGAACCACAATTGCATCCCATGGAAGAAATACAGCTAGAAAACTTCACGAGAAACAATGCGCAGATGCAACAAATGGGTCTTAGGCCCCTTGTTTATGCATCTCCCACTGAATTCTCCCCTAAAAAGAGCAAGGATGAAGGCTGTGGATCTGACTATTATCCTGAAGAGGAGGAGGAGGATCAGTTGTAGGTTGTCCCCTTACTTTCCTACTCATCTTTTGTGTAATTATTTGCTTACTTAATTTTCCATATATGTTGTTGCCTTTATTACCCCAAATTTACTACCTTTGAATTGTGTAGACTGAGAAGAGGAAATATAAGAATAAACCTATCGTCATGACAAGGATGGCTGTTGGTGGTGGATCAGCTGCTCGGAAGCGCGTCTTGGCTAGCATGGCTGCCTCGACAGAAAGTACGAGACATACCAAGTCCAAGGGGAATCCGCCAGAAGTACTTCCACCTCCAAGTTCTCCACAACGCCCACCAAGACCGCCAAGTGCTGCGACCTCTTCGCAAGTAACTCAGAGTCCTGCAGATCCTGATGCTCAAGGAGAGAAGGTAGTAGCCCAAATTGAGATGGCAGCACTCCATGGTAGGAAGACAACAGTCCAAGACGAGCAGACAGCTGCCCTAGGCAACCAACCAACTCCCCAAGGAAAGCACTTTATATTGTTTGAATGACACTTATTATATGGTAGAATACTAACTCCACATTATATGTTTGTAGATAATTTTGTCCATCATCCTTCTGAAGTCACTATTACACATGATGATCCTCAAATTGTCTTGAGGGAAAACAACATGGGGAAGAAGCGTGAGAACATGTCCAAAGGAGGAAAGCTTCCATTTGTCATTCCTCCAGGAAGAAATACTGCTTCCAAGTTTGCCACTAAGTGTGCAAAAATAGTCAGGACTAGTATGCCTATCTTCCTTGCTAGAAAGAGTACAAGGAGAGGCTGGATGTTAGAGCAGAGTTATACGATAGAGTTTCCATATGTTCTGTGACTCAACTAGCCTTTTCTTCTCATTATTGTTCATGCAAAGGCTAATGCACGATGTTTTATTTCAGCAAAAGTTTGTCATGGATGCATCACAACCAGAGGTGTAGGTTGCATGCAACCAGCACCAAAAGAGGCACGCAAGAATTAAAAGGAATCTCCTGAAGAAGCAGTTTTTTGACCCCTTCCCACTGAATGAAGTAACAAGGATATCTCCAGTTGAACACATGAACGATGCAGAGTGGTGCAAGTTTGTTGATTCTTGGACTGACCCCAGGACTCAACTTCCCCTGTTTGTCTTTAACCAGGACTGCCGCTTATACTCTATGCTCTCTCTTTGTGTAGGCACGTTATCTAATGAATAGGCAAACAAGAAATAGACAACCTTATCGAAGTGACTTGTTTTTATGTGATAGCCAAGGCTTCTCCCATCATAGTGTGAAAAGAGCAACAGTAAGCCCTCCAGAATACTTTTCATCTTTCTCATCTTCCAAAATTTCAATGCCATATTTGTCTCTGAAATGAGTATGATCAACTTGTAATTTGCTGGGTATTTTTCTAATGTTTGATTCTATTCCTAAAATTCAATAGGCAACCATGGAAAGCAAGATGGCGCCTAATGGTACAGAAGATATCACTGAGGCTGAACAACCTCCTTCCGCCAACACGGTGCACTATGCGCTGTCGCAGGACATCAACATCCATTCTTAAAGACCAACCAAGGCTCTCCTTGAAGCGCAACTCGGGGCTTAGAGAGCAGGGAATGTGATACTACATAGTTTCATTGTGGTGTTGCAGACGGAGAAACCAGATGGCAAGGAAGAAGCCCTGAAGGAAGCATAGGAAGTGTGGAAGAAGCTATACCGGGTCCATCTTTTCCATCTTCGTATAATTTAATACCCTGTTTGTCCACGAAAATGTGCTTGGAATTTGCTTGCTACTTTTCTAATGTTTGCTTCTATAACTGTCATTTTGATCTAGACCGTGCAATCTAGCAAAGTTGCCAGCACTCTTCTCCGATGTAAATGAAAATGTCATGCTCGTTTTGTTGGGTTCGCAACATAGAAAACAAAAAAAATCCTATGATGTGAACATGTAAGCACCAAGATCTATCTACCTAGATACAATCAATGGGTGGATATACATCCATAGAGAACATACCCTTGAAGATCGACAAATCATTGTTAACGAAGATGATTTCGTGGTTGATGTAGTCGTACACTTGCCGATCTCAATATCGTGATGAAGTCCAGCGAGTCCAGCAGGTCAAGCACCACCAAGTCTAGCATGTCTAGCACCACCAAGTCCAGCACCACAAAGAAGTGGTGCATCCATGATCGCACACACATGCGGTACCCTGATAACCTCAGAGTCCTTTCTCTAGCAAAGCAGCGGAAGCAGCAAATCCTTCCAGAAAAAGCCACCGGGAACATGTATCTCGCTAATCCGAGACCATGGGGAAATGCTAGAGGGGGAAGAGAACCTTCACGAGGAGGTGGTGCAAGAGGAGAGGAGCCATGGGGCTCCTTTTATAGGAGCTGGGGTGCAGCCCCATGGCCATGGCTGGTTGGCCATGGTCGGTGCCCCCACCTCTCCCTCATTCATGTGGGTGGAGCTTCCACTAAGCCCACTCACATAAATTTCAACTCCACTCACTTGCATTTAATGTCCAATAAATTAAATACATTTTTCTCTTTAAATAAAACACTTTTATTTATTTTATTCAGAATGTTGTTAATTACTTTAATTAACAAACATTCACATAAAGCCCCTTGCAACATTTCGATATCACATGCAGAACCAATTTCAACAATTTGACCCAAAACAATTCCGGTGTCCATCGAAACAATTCCAGCGCTTTCATAATATTTCTCTGGTATCTTATTTGCTCCAAATGGTGTCGGTATCCCTTAAGTGTGTCGCCCTACGGTTCACGAATAATGCAGACATGATCGAGACCCCTCTCCGATCAATAATTAGCAGTGGGACCTGGAGATCCGTACTGACTCCCACACATTCAACAATGACTCTAGTGACCGTGTGAACCTTTAAAATCGTAACTAAATCCCTTTGTATCATGATATATTACATGTCCGAGATTCAATCATCGGTATCTCCATACCTAGTTTGATCTCATTGCCGGCATGTAGTCTTTTCTCGTTCTCGTGATATAACATTCTAGTGCTCACATCACTTGCTTGCAAGCTAACTAATGTGATATCACCAAGAGGGCCTAGAGTATATCTATCCATCATCGGGATGGACAAATTCCACTCTGGATCCATGAGCCTCAACATAACACTTTCAGAGTACCCAAACCCACCTTTATAGTCACCCTGTTACGGTGTGATGTTTGATGTTATCAAGGTACTCTTCCGGTGTTAGCAATTAACATTATCTCATGGTCTAAGGACTAAGATTATTTCATATGATGTTATAGAAATATAAACATAATGACTTTGATTATAATGCTATACTTCGGATGAATGTTCATCACATCATTCATCAATGTCGTGACCTCGTTATTAAAAACATCCAATGGCCATGATCAGGAAACCTTGATCATCTTATTAATCAACGAGCTAGTTTATAAGAGAGGCATTACTAGGAACCCTTTATTTGTTTATTAAAGGCACAAGTATTAATGTTTCCAATTAATACAATTATAGCATGCAAAATAAACATTTATCATAAACAAGGAATAATATAATAACCACTTTATTATTGCCTCTCGGGCATATTCCCTTCAGTATCCCACTTGCACTAGAGTCAATAATCTAGTCTGTAAACTTAAGCATTCAATACATATGGCTTTCTGGTGTTGTATATACGCGTTAACTAGTGGTTAACATAATCTCCGGATCTGACAATTTTAGGTCCGCGTGTATTTGCATGTATTTGCGTCTCTACGCATCACTCATTCTCTAATGAGATTGTAAAAATTTAGTCCTTTGGTGAGACCTTTAGTTCCTTTGGGTTAAAACATGTTGATATAATTTTCGCACAATATATCTAATAGTACTAGCCCACTGTGAACCACACTTAGTTTCATAACAAACTTCTTACCCAAATTCCCTCCTTTGTTGCTACTATAGTAGTCATATACTTAGCGTTACTGTGCTAGCCTCACCGTGCTAGCCTCCACCGCCGGCGATCTCCCTCTCCGGCGTCCATCTCCTCCTTCTATTCCAATCATTGGTTCCCCCTCCTCCTCACCTCCCTACCTATCTCTTGTTGGTGGTTTTCCATGGAGGATTTGGCCAGCTCTTGGAAGGTTTCTTTCACTGGTGCCTCGGAGGATGGCAAGTTTCTTGAGGGTACATTGCTTTTTGGCCTTCTAGGAATTGGTTGGTGTTAAATAATGCTAAAGGTTTTGCCTTGGAAGGTAGAGAATTTCTGAAGGGTGAAAGCTTCAACATCGGCACAGTGGCACGTTTCCCTTTTCATTTGGCTATGATCAATGAGCTGTTAGTTGGTGTTCATGAGTCTGGCCCTAGATCTCCTCGATCTTCCTCTGGATTGGTTCTTCCTCCTTTGAGATGGAAAGTGTCTTATGTATCTATTAATTCTGATTCCAATATCGTGAGAGATGCATTCCTTATTTTATGACCACAAGCTAGAAGAGTTGTTCTTCTTGACCACAAAGAAACAGTTCTTGATGCAAGGTTCCTTTTGAAAGATGAAACTATTGGTCTTGGAAGTATCATTGTTATGCCTTTTCATAAAGTTATTGTTGGAGATTAAGCTCTTTTGGATTCGTTAGGTTCTACTGACAAGAAAATACCAGAAAGTTCAAATGCTTCTAGTTTTGTCCCTGCACCTGCCCTGGACTTTTCTGTTGGTCTGAACTTTGAAGCTAACATCTTTAAAAAGTTTGGTCATTCTGGCAATTTCATTGGGGGTTTCAGGAGAAGAGAATTCATTCTAGTTATTTCTTTTGGAAGGGAAAAATTTAAGCTGGATATTCATTTAGTCGGATTGACTATTCAGGCTATTTTTGGAGGAAAAGCTTCTTCCTATCGTGTCAAACTTTTACATGATAGAACTTTTAAATTCTCTGTTGCTTCTAGAGCTGTGGGCTTTGAAATCTACAATATGGGTAAATTCTCAGGGGACATGTTCGAATGTTTTTTCAATCTCTGGGGAAATGGTGGTCCTAATTGGCAAGCTAAGGAGAAAAAATATTATCGGGAGCTCACATCTGAATGGACAGTGGTTTCAAAAAAGAAAGGAAAAAGCTCTGTTTTTAATCGTCTTTCTGGGCACAACGCTGATTCTGGCGATATTAATCGTCTCTCCTACCCCAATAATATTCCCGTTGGACATATTAATTGGCCTTCAATACAGGGCGTCAATCAGGTGATTTGCTCTAATGACCAATTCAATGGGAATTCTTCGGTCGGCGCGGCATTTTCGCATGCAATTAATGGGCCCAGCAAGGTCAGCTTGTGTGCTAATTCTGCAAATGCTGATCAACAGCGTAAGTTTCCTATTCGGGAATATGCTTCCTTCCCTAAACGGGCTTGGCCCAACAATAATTATCTCAATTGGTTCAGGGCCCAAGTACCCTAGCAGTTTTCCAGTTTTAGTGAATTCAGAATTTTTTCTAAAGGCATGAAAAATCAGGACCCTGCCTTCTCGCCTTCCTCGCCTGGTACAAACCCCATTTCTGCTGATTGCTTTCCACCTAGTTCTTGCCTGCCGGTTGCCTTGCCGGAGACAATGGCAAATATCCCCATTGATCCAAGATCGTTTGTGCCACCGGGCATCGACATTCTTCAGATACCTGGTCGTGGCTCATAGGCCTCTACTCCATGAACAGTACACCATCGCCACCATTGCTCCAGTTCCTCTAGGTCAATTTCCGTTTGAGAACATTGAGGAAGTTCTGCAGGATTTCCTGGCCAATGAGATGCATGTGGGTTTTAGAGATATCCAAGCTTGTCCGTTTGGGTCTGCATATGTTAAATTTGCACTTTCTAGCGATAGAGACAGCATGATTAGAGAAAGCCCCATTCTGTTTGAGCAGGTGCACATTTCTTTTTCTAAGCACAATGAAGGCATCAATTGTAGAAGGGCTCGGTATAATAGGGAGGTTTGGGTCCTACTTGTTGGCCCCCTCTTGATCACTGGTATACTGAGGATCTAGATGCCATCTTCTCTGACTTTGGCAAGCTTATCATGTGGGAAAATATTCCCAATCACAAGGGTAGAATCATGGCTAAAGTCAGGGTCACTGATCTTGAGGACATTCCAAAAAGTGTTAGGTTCACTAAAGGGGACTCTCCTGAATCTCAGTCTTGGACATTCTCTGTCGAGGTTATTTTACAGAATATGCTGGGTGGTGGTCCACCAGATGAGGATCCTTTACGTGATGAGGGGATTGACCCTCACCCAATTCCTAACTTGAACCTTGCTGCCAATCTTTTTGTCCCACCTACTACCAACTTTCATGATGCTGACAACAATGATGATGAGGGGTGGGGACACTAGGCTATGGGGAATAATCAGAATGATGCTCAACAAGATCATCCAAATGCTGCTTTTAACCAACTGATGGATGCCAGTATGGAGGATGTGTTACCTGATGATCCCCAACATCTTCCCCCACAAGATAACAGTGATGTTACTGTTTCTTCTTCTGTCCATGGTTAAAATGGCTCTGACAACAGTGGGGGATAGTCCCAAAACAACAATTTAGTTCTTGATGAGGATGAGGTAATACAAGATAATTTGAATGCCTCACTTGGAGAAGGTTTGGAGCACCTAATGTATGCTTACAACTCAGAATGAGAGGAAGTTGATAATGTGGATAACTCAGAAAATGCTGGTCTGGATAACCCAGGAGGATTCTTGGAGGATTCTGAGATGCTTTCACCTCACTTGGCTCACTTTCAGGTTGGGTTTGTGCATACTCACTTTGCACAGATTCCTGATCTTCATGCTGCTAAACAATCATTTTCAAAACAAGGATTGGACCTATGGGATAGGTTCTTTGCTCCTGATTGCAAAGTCAGTGGAAGAGTCAGAAGTTTTGATTTTCCTGTAAGTTGGTTCAATTACATCACTCTCTTGCTTTTGACACCTAAAAAATTTGATTGGGCAAATCATTTCCTGCAATCTTCCTTGTGCGATATCTTAAAGGAATCCAACTTAAATGAGCAGACAATCCCTTTCTCTATTTCTGATGCTTGTGTGACTCAGATAGCACCTACTTGTATTCTTCAGGGGGGAAATGATAAATTGACTGAGATTCAGAGAACAACCAACTCACCTGCTACCCCTATATGGAAGAGGAGGGGAAACTCCACTCTTGTTGAAAATGAGGTGAGAAGAAGTCCCAGAATCATTGAGTTAAATGATGGTTTTAAGAGTCATGCTAATTGCACTAGTAAAGACTGTCTTACATGCAATGCTGCTCCACCTGATATTAGTAAAAAAATTGTTAAAAAGCTAGCTACCTCCTTTTGCAAGGTTGTTGAGGAAGGAATTGAAAAGTGGCTTCTAAAAAAAGCAAGATTGTTGAAAAAGTGAAGGTGCACCAAGGCCAAGAACCTCTTCATTCTCTGCTGGTAGATGAAAAGGACCTTCAGCAAATTCTAACAAGGTCATGGACAAAAGGAATGCTTCTACTGGAGATGGCTCTCAGCAGCACAAGAAACCATCCAAGAAATAATTTTAATGTATTGCATCATTTATTATCATAGGGGTGGCAGGAATACTTTAAGTTGTCCTGGGTATTGTAATAGACCTATATACTACTATCTTTTGATGTCCTTTTGCCTTCTGTGGATGCTGAGATGGTTCTCTGGCTTTGTTGAAAGATCTTATCTCTGCCATGATATTTGCCCTGTCTAGGAGTATAATTTTCTTCCCAGCATAGTCTCACAACCCACTTATATTTATGGATAATACAAGAAGTTGGAAAATTATGAACTGGAATATTAGAGAAATAAACTCTGAAAAAAGTGGGTGGCCTTATTTAATAAAATTGATGAATCAGGCTATGATATCATCTTCCTGTAAGAAACAAAAAGAAAGAGCTTTGATCTGGATTACATAAAAAAATTGTCCCAAGAAATTCAACAAGCTTGAGTTTTTACCATCAGTTGGTGCCTCTGGTGGAATTATTACCATTTGGAATCGGGCTTTATTTACTAGTGATTTGGATTTTAAAAATGATTTCTCTATCTCCATCAAGTTCCACTCCAACTTATCCAAGGAGACCTAGTACCTTACCAATATATATGGTCCCTGTGATCCACATAGAAAAGGCTCTTTCATTCAGTGGTTTCATAATATTGATTTCAATGATGGTGTGGACTAGCTTGTGGTGGGAGATTTTAATCTAATTAGACAACCTTCTGACAGAAATAAAGGTGGAGGAGATATCAATTATATGTTACTTTTTAATGAAGCTATCAGTACTCTTAGCCTGATTGAACTCCCTCTGAAAGGGAAAAAGTTTACATGGAGTAATATGCAGAAAGGCCCACTTCTTGAAAGACAAGACTGGTTCTTCACCTCAAGTTCTTGGACTTCTTCTTATCCATCAACCTTTGTCTACCCTCTTGTCAGACCTACTTCTGATCATACTCCATGTATTATTAACATTGGCACCAAAATACCCAGGGCAAGAGTTTTTAGATTTGAAAACTACTGGCTGCAACACAGTGATTTTATTGGGATTGTTCAAAATGCTTGGAACATACTAGTTGCTTATCATGACAGTGCAAATAGTAAAGTGCCAAGCTTAAAAATGTTAGAAGAGGCCTAAAACTTTGGGCAAAGAACCTCCCTTGTCTCAAACAATTGATTGACAAGGTTAATCTGGTCATTGAACTTCTGGATAATTTTGAAGAATATAGATGCTTGAACATTCTTGAATGGAACTTGAGAGATATTCTGAAGTCTCATGTCATTAATTTGTTACAAAATCAAAATTCATATTGGAAGCAAAGGGGGAATAGTAAATGGGTCACGCTTTGAGATGGAAACACAAAATTCTTTCACTCAAAGGCAACTATCAATTATAGACATGATTACATCTCTACTCTCAAGAATGCTAATCAACCTAAAATCTTTGATCATGAGGGTAAAGCTGCTTTATTATGGACTGCTTTCAAAAATAGAATGGGCACTTCTGATAATACTACTATGCATTTTAATCTGGCTGATTTCTTTGGTGATGGGATGAGCTCAAACTTAAGACAAAATTTGGAAGCCCCTTTTCTAGATAAAGAAATTGATGATGTAGTGAAGGCACTTCCCAATGACAAGTCTCCTAGACCTGATGGCTTTAACAATGAATTCATTAAATGATGTTGGCCTATAATTGGTAATGACATAAAAAAGATGATTCATGACTTCTATGATGATAAAATCTCTCTTGAGAGCATCAACTCTTCTTTCATCACACGGATTCCTAAAAAGAGCTTCCATGAGACACCATCAGACTTTAGACCCATATCTCTTCTCAATAGTGTGTTAAAGATCACCACTAAACTCCTGGCAAACAGATTGCAGAAGATTATTTTAAAACTTGTCCATTAAAATCAATATGGATTTCTTCAACAAAGATCCATTCAAGATTGCCTTGGCTGGGGGTTTGAATATCTATTCCAATGCCACCAATCAAAAGAGGAGATTATTGTTCTAAAACTAGACTTTGAGAAGGCTTTTGACATGATTGAACATATTGCATTATTTGAGATTCTCAAGGCTAGAGGATTTGGTTAAAGATGGATAAAATGGATTCAGCTGTTATTTAGTTCTGGCACTTCATCTGTTTTGCTAAATGGTATTCCTGGGAAAAAAATTACTGGAAAAGGGGAGTCAGACAAGGTGACCCATTATCACCACTTCTGTTTGTCCTTGCTACTGATTTGCTTCAATCCATATTGAATAAAGCAATGGATCAGAATTTAATCTCTGCACCTCTCAACTGCCCTGCTTGTCCTGATTATCTTGTAATTCGGTATGCTGATGATACACTCCTGATTATGAAAGCTGATGCCCAAGAATTACTTTGTCTAAAATCTATTCTAAACACCTTCTTTGATTCAACTAGACTGAAGGTCAATTATCAGAAATCAAGTTTGATTCCCATCAACCTAGACAATGAAAGAGTGGATCATTTTGCAAAAACCCTAAATTTTCTAAAAGGTACTTTTCCTTTTACATACCTTGGTCTACCTTTAGGTCTTACCAAGCCTTCTTTAGAATATTTCATACCAATGGTTCAAAGAGTGGAAAAGAGACTAAGGGGAATTGCCAACTTCCTCAATTATGGTGGTAAACTTGAAATGGTTAAGTCAGTTCTATCCTCCTTGCCAATGTTCTACATGAGATGCCTAGAGATACCACCAACTATCTAGAATCAATTGATCAAATATTTCAGACACTGCTTATGGAGAAAGAAAGGTTCTGAAAGTGCTGATGTTCAACTAATGGCTCTGATCTTGTGGCTTGGGACAAAATCTGTAAGCCAAAAAATCAAGGAGGATTAGGTGTCCTAAATATAACTATCCAGAACAATGCTTTACTGCTAATTTTTTGGATAAGATTTATAATGACCATGACATTCCTTGGGTGAAACTGGTGAAAAGTTCTTATTATGTGGATGGTTCTGTTCCTAGTCATCATTTAGAAGGATCTTTCTGGTGGAGATCTCATCTCAAGCTAATTGATACCTACAAGGCCATGGCTAGAGAAACTTGGGTAATGGTGATTCCATTTTATTCCGGACTGATCTTTGGGAGGATCAGTGTCTTCATCACAAATTCCCTCATCTACTATCCTTTGCAAAAAATACAAACTTCACTATAAAAGAAGTGGTACAAACTGAGTTCCTAGAAGATTTGTTCCACTTACCTTTATCTCAGCAAGCTTTCAACGAGTTTGAACAGATGGAAATGATTTGTCAGCAAGCATCGGTAAAGATTCAAGAAGGAAGAAAGGATAGTTGGTCCTACATTTGGGAAAATAACAAGTTCACATCTCAAAAAGCTTATAAAGTCATGGTTGGGTATCAACCTACCCCCCACACTTCACATGGATTTGGATTACCTCCTGTCAACATAAACATAAGTTCTTTTTTTGGTTATTACTTCAAGACCGTCTGAATACAAGGAATCTTCTTAGAAAGAAAAATATGCAACCACAATCATATTCATGTGCTGTTATGGAATGCTCACAAGAAGAAACTCTATCTCATTTGTTTTGGACATGTCCTTTTGCTAAAAACTATTGGGACTTTATTTGCCCACAAAGACACAGGGGGTTATCAGTTTTCGAGGCCATTGAAGATATTAAGGAGAAATTACAATTACCCTTTGCTACGGAAATCATCATTCTAGCAGCTTGGGGGATTTGGATTATCAGAAACAATAAGATTTTCAATAATCAAAGGCCAAATTTCAATAGTATGAAGGCAATTTATAAGGAAGAGTTAAGATGGATTAGCTTTAGAATTAAAAGAAACCTTGCTGAAAACTTCAAAGCTTGGCTTCAATCTCAGACTTAGATGTCTTTTCTCTTTTTTTAGAGAGGTCTTTGTAAATCTGATTGTATACACCTTATAAATAAAAAAAATTGCAGTGAGCCTTGGCTCACTATTTATCCTCAAAAAAAAAATACTTAGCCTTTTGTTGTAGTATCCATCACAATGTATCAACTTTGGAACTCATCCAAATCCATCATGGAACCTCCTTTCCATTACATTGTGCTACCCATAGTTTAAATTGAGATAAATTTAATTTGTATCTTATGACAAACTAGTATCAATGTAACACTTTACAATGAACTACTTTTAACTATTTGTCACTTATACATGATATATTCTTATTTCTTCCAAAACTCATAAGAATATCTTTACTATCGTCCAATGATCATCTTATGAATCATTCTGGTATATGCACATAACATTTAGAGCATAGGACATATCTGGATATGTACATATCATGGTATATATTTTTGATCAAAATATTCCTGTGATTTCACTCACCAAGTGTCAAAACACTTGAATCTCGTTTCACTTACCAAGTGTTAATACACTTGAATCTTGATTCAACCCTTTCCATGCGGTAATAACCTTTCTCATCGTTTCCATATTGAACCCTTTCCATATCTCATATATGTACGTCTGGCACAACCATATTAGCGTTTCAATCTATCCATATAGACATTGATGCAAAATATTCGTGTTTTCCCCAAGTTTTTCATATAAATCCAATTTTAATGAAATTCTTAACTTGTGGCAATAAAAGATACATCATTTCCAATCAACACCATGTCTTCTCCACAATGTATTATAAATATGTCTCAGTGCTCCCATTTAATTTCTTGCAAATGCAAGCATCTTCATCGTCTCTGATGAAATTAAACTCTTTTAACATTTTCATCATGGTGAAGATTCCAACTCCGCTATGCTCACTTCAACCATTGAAGTTTGCATGCGCTTTTAGCATCCTCTGAATCAATAGTCCTAGGTAACCATTCTATTAGAAGAACATTGTTTTGTTTGTTCAACTACCATATACCAAATTATATGTAGTGGTTGCTACATTAATCCGTCAAGACTAAATATCGCTATGAAAGATCAAATCTTCTCATAGTCAACTCCTTGAAAATTGTCGTAAACTCCTTTCCAATATGTCGACTATTTCATAGATGTCAACCATCCATGTCTATTTCTTTATAGACCCAAATACGACCGATAGGCTTCACGCCTTTCCGGAGGGTCTTCCAAGTTCAGAAACTTGATTTCTCGCATATGGATACTATCATGGATTTTATGACTTCTAGCCATTTTATGGAGTCAGGGCCCATCATCGCTTCTTTGCATGCAGACGGTTCATCATTGTAAAAACAATAACGATTTCTGTTTCAAATCTTACTATTTGATTCTTACCGGCCCACATGGTTCAATAGGATCTCTAATCTCCGAGATCACAAGCAATCACGGGAGCCATGATCATTTTAGCCGCCTCCGAGACACTTTCCGGCGCTGCGCTACTTAGCACATGTTGCTTAGGTTCATCAACCTAATTAAAGTTCTAGTGTCCTCCCACTTAACTTTTGTGAAAATTCCTTCTTTTAAGAAACTTCATGTTCCAAGTGACAAACTCTTTTGTCTTCGGTGTTGTGGAGGAATAAACAACAAATTCTTTGGGATAACCTACAAAGACGTGCTTATCAGGCTTTGATTGTAAACATTTTTCTTATGCATAGCATACCAAAATTTAAGAAAAGACAACTCAGGTTTTTTCCCAAACCATAACCTTTATGGTGTCATTTCAACGGATCATGATGGTGATCTTTTCAGTGTAAAAGCGGTAGTCTCTAAAGCTTTAATCCTTAAAACATAATGGCTATTTGATAAATGACACCTTTGATCTTACCATGTAAAACAAGGTTCGATTTAATCTCTTGAACATACCATACTCCTATGGTTTATTGGCAAATGCAAATCCATAGAACAATTCCTCAAATCTTAGGTGTTTTGCTAAACATTTAACTCCAATATCATCCTTTATGATCGAATCATAAATTCTTCATTTTCTCGTTACAATGATTTTCCACTTCATCTTGAAAGTCTTTGAACAATTTTCAAATGTTTCATACTTCATCCATATTAAGTAAATATGCAGATGTATTCACTCAATTTTTTTGGAGAAATAATATGAAGTCGAAAGATCCACCGCACATGGCTATATATAATGGACTATATACATCAATATGCACAATTTCCAATAAGTTAGTCACCCGTCCCCTTTTGGCCTATGAACCAAGTTTCGATTATCTCGAGGAAAGTCTCACAAGCGTCAATTGATCAAAATCAAAGACTCCAAAAATCCATCAACATGGACTTTCTTCATGTTTTATTTACAATATAATTTAAATGGTGATGTCACTTCATAAGTGATCTCTCAATAATTTGTCTTGCGACAGTTTAGCATTAGTTTTTATGGACGTGATTTCTCCAACTAGACTTGTAGAAGTTCAACCATCTTCTATGGAATACGGTAATTATTTGAACAACCATTATTCTCATAATATCAGAACAAGATAAAAGTTATCTAAAACAAATCTTGAAAAGGCTAGTTTTGATGTCAACGAGAAAGACAATAACACTTTATTTGTTTTTGATGAACATCATCACTTATTCTTTTTCCAGTTAATTAGGCCATTGTAGTTCATGGATTCCATTGTTCTGTATGACATTTCATACCAACTAGTTTGGTATCCAATACCCAAGAACCACATTGTTTTAACAAGCAAATAATACAACCATAACATGTATATCATCTATATACCTTAGATGGACATTTCCAGTCTTTTCTCTTTTCTACCAAATATTTTATAGATTCTCTTTCAGCATTTCCTTTTCCTTTTAAAAGAATCTATCAACATCTATAGTGGCGCCATACATATGACACATAGTTCAAAGCGTGTATAGTCAAATACTAATACCTTTGGACTTGCACTTTGAAGTGGATCACCATCATCAAATGTTTGGTGTTCTTTCAAAATCCATTATTTAGTAATCTTTTACTGTAGTAAACATTTTACCTACATCTTCTATTCATCCTTATCATGACAACTTTCATGATCAAGCTAGTATAGCCTATAAGGATGAATCGTGAGTATAACGTCAGTCCCCAAAAGCTTTTTGGGAGATTAGGACATCTAGCGTCTCCAACCTTCACAAATTCTCATACAATATGAGAACATGTATTTTACCAAATTATACTTTATCATATTTTAACCATAAACATTGTTTCAAACAATTATTTCAACTCTTAGATAACCTTGATATTAAAACAACTTTTGAATATCAAGAATCATGGAGGCAAACATGATACTTTAGATACTAACACTAGAATTTTTACTCATGATTTAATACTACTTATTAAACTTCATGGAGTAGATCGAGTTTGCTGAAAGTTTGCAATAGGACTTTTAACTTTAAATTGATGCTCAAAACAATATGATACCAGTTCGTAAAGTAGATATCCAGAATTCTATAGTTCTATTATCTCAATTAAAACTAAGCGTAAGGTAGTAAACAGATGCCAATGACTACAACAAATTATGCAAATTCACATTGATTTTAGTTTATGATAAATTGAGTTTGACTAATACAAATTAGAAATGAACTCCCACTCAAAACCAACATTCCTCGAGTTGTTTTGGTGATTACATGAACCATATCCACTACACCAAGTCTGATCATCACGTGAGTCAGTGTAGCTTCAAAGGCAGGCATCTATATGGGCATCATATAAACTATATGACTCATGCTTAACCTTTCAGTCCATGTTCTGAGGCCATGTTTTTACATGCTAGGCTTGCCAGGTAAGAACCTTAGTACTTGCGTGTGTAAAACTGTCTTCCACCCGTTGTATGAGAGCGTAGAGTCGAGTACACCCGATCATCATGTGATGTCTCGAAACACGATCCATAGAACGGTGTATACTTAAGGAATAACACATTTTTATCTTGATATCTAAATGAGGGATCATCTTATAATGATACTAAAGCGCCAAACAAGCAATATAAGATGCAAACAAAATATGATATGCATAAAGTGAAAATGATATGGTTCTTGCACTTGATCACTATCATGTGCATTGTGGTATGATCTTTATCATTCCGTTATGTGTAAGGCCAAGGTCTATGGAACTTACATGTTAGGTATGCTATAATTTCCAAGAGTATCAATTATACTTCAAATTATAACATTACCATATCATGACACTTGCCCAGCAACAATCTAAACTAGACGCTTCTAATTTATCCATTGCAAGTTTTACGTGGCTTAGGGCTTTCGAAGATAGAACCGGTCTTACCTACGAACATGAAACCAAAACGATGACAACTAAATTATTAGCAATTTGTTGTAAATCAGATATTGACTATAGTAGGAGAGATAGGAACCTGCTAGCCAGTTATGCAAAACTAGTTGCATGTCAAGCGTGGAACATGTCTCATGTGCGAGGACATGTAAAGTTAGTCCAGGCCGCTTCATCCCACTATGCCACCAATATCCAAAATACATAGAAGATGCAATAAAATGGTCATCATCGCCCACATATTCTTATTTGTACTACCCGTGCAAAGCATATACGCATAGATCAGGCTCTGATACCACTATTGGGTTCGCAACATAGAAAACAAAAAATTCCTACGACGTGAACATCTAAGCACCAAGATCTATCTACCTAGATACAATCAATGGCTGGATATACATCCATAGAGAACATACCCTTGAAGATCGACAAAGCATTGTTAACGAAACTAATTTCGTGGTTGATGTAGTCGTACACTTGCCGATCTCAATATCGTGATGAAGTCCAGCGAGTCCAGCAGGTCAAGCACCACCAAGTCCAGCAGGTCCAGCACCACCAAGCCAGCACCACAACGCAGCGGTGCATACGTGATCGCACACACATCCGGTACCCCGATAACCTCCGAGTCCTTTCTCCAGCAAAGTAGCGGAAGCAGCAAATCCTTCCAGAAAGAGCCACCGGAACATGTATCTCGCTAATCCGAGACCATGGGGAATTGCTAGAGGGGGAAGAGAACCTTCGCGAGGAGGTGGTGCAAGAGGAGAGGAGCCATGGGGCTCCTTTTATAGGAGCTGGGGTGCAGCCCCATGGCCATGGCTGGCTGGCCATGGTCGGTGCCCCCACCTCTCCCTCATTCACGTGGGTGGAGCTTCCACTAAGCCCACTCACATAAATTTCAACTCCACTCACTTGCATTTAATGTCCAATAAATTAAATACATTTTTCTCTTTAAATAAAACACTTTTATTTATTTTATTCAGAATGTTGTTAATTACTTTAATTAACAAACATTCACATAAAGCCCCTTGCAACATTTCGATATCACATGCATAACCAATTTCAACAATTTGACCCAAAACAATTCCGGTGTCCATCGAAACAATTCTAGCGCTTTCATAATATTTCTCTGGTATCTTATTTTCTCCAAATGGTGTCGGTATCCCTTAAGTGTGTCACCCTACGGTTCGCGAATAATGCAGACATGATCGAGACCCCTCTCCGATCAATAATTAGCTGTGGGACCTGGAGATCCCTACTGACTCCCACACATTCAACAATGACTCTAGTGACCGTGTGAACCTTTAAATCGTAACTAAATCCTTTTGTCTCATGATATATTACATGTCCGAGATTCAATCATCGGTATCTCCATACCTAATTTGATCTCATTGCCGACATGTAGTCTTTTCTCGTTCTCGTGATATAACATTCTAGTGATCACATCACTTGCTTGCAAGCTAACTAATGTGATATCACCGAGAGGGCCCAGAGTATATCTATCCGTCATCAGGATGGACAAATTCCACTCTTGATCCATGAGCCTAAACATAACACTTTCAGAGTACCCAAACCCACCTTTATAGTCACCCTGTTACGGTGTGATGTTTGATGTTATCAAAGTACTCTTCCGGTGTTAGCAATTAACATGATCTCATGGTCTAAGGACTAAGATTACTTCGTATGATGTTATAGAAATATAAACATAATGACTTTGATCGTAATGCTATACTTCGGATGAATGTTCATCACATTATTCATCAACTTTGTGACCTCGTTATTAACAACATCCAATGTCCATGATCAGGATACCTTGATCATCTTGTTAATCATCGTGATGAAGCCCAGCGAGTCCAGCAGGTCAAGCACCCCCAAGTCCAGCAGGTCCAGCACCACCAGTCCAGCACCACAAAGCAGCGGTGCATCCGTGATCGCACACACATCCAGTACCCCCAACAACCTCCGAGTCCTCACTCTAGCGAAGCATCAGAAGTAGCAAATCCTTCTAGAAAAAGCCATCCGGAACATGTATCTCGCTAATCTGAGACCATGGGAAATTGCTAGAGGGGGAAGAGAACCTTCGCGAGGAGGTGGTGCAAGAGGAGAGGAGCCATGGGGCTCCTTTTATAGGGGGTGGGGCGCGGCCCCATGGCCATGGCTGGACGGCCATGGTGGGTGCCCCCACCTCTCCCTCATTCATGTGGGTGGAGCTTCCACTAAGCCCACTCACATAAATTTCAACTCCACTCACTTGCATTTTATGTCCACTAAATTAAATGCATTTTTATCTTTAAATAGAACACTTTTATTTATTTATTCAGAATTTTGTTAATTACTTTAATTAACAAACATTCACATAAAACCCCTTGCAACATTTTGATATCTCATATAGAACCAATTTCAGCGATTTCACCCGAAACAACTCCGGTGTCCATCGAAACAATTCCAGCGCTTTCATAATCTTTCTCTGGTATCTTATTTGATCCAAATGGTGTCAGTATCCCTTAAGTGTGTCACCCTTCAAGAATAATACAGACATGATCGAGACCACTCTCCAATCAATAATCAGCAGCGAGACATGGAGATCCGTATTGACTCCCACACATTCAACGATGACTTTAGTGATCATGTGAACCTTTAACGTCGTAAGTAAATCCCTTTGTCTCGCGGTATATTACATGTCCGAGATTTGATCATCGGTATCTCCATACCTAGTTTGATCTCATTGCCGACATGCACTCTTTTCTTGTTCCCGTTATATAACATTCTAGTGATCACCGACAGGGCCTAGAGTATATCTATGTGTCATCAGGATGGACAAATTCCACTCTTGATCCATGAGGCTCAACATAAGACTTTCATAGTACCCAAACCCACCTTTATAGTCACCCTGTTACGGTGTGATGTTTGATGTTATCAAAGTACTCTTCCGGTGTTAGCAATTAACATGATCTCATGGTCTAAGGACTAAGATTACTTCGTATGATGTTATAGAAATATAAACATAATGACTTTGATCGTAATGCTATACTTCAGATGAATGTTCATCACATTATTCACCAACATTGTGACCTCGTTATTAACAATATCCAATGTCCATGATCAGGAAACCTTGATCATCTTGTTAATCAACGAGCTAGTTTATAAGAGAGGCATTACTAGGAACCCTTTATTTGTTTATTAAACACACATGTATTACCATTTCCAATTAATACAATTATAGCATGCAAAATAAACATTTATCATAAATAAGGAATAAGATAATACCCACTTTATTATTGCCTCTAGAGCATTTTCCCTTCATGTTTAGTTGATGAAAATATTTCCGTCATTGATACATGCCCACGTGGTGCACTTTCACTCGTCAACGTGCTCGATGAAATAGAAACGTCATCTCTTCTGCCCTGATGAAATGAGTTCGTCATGTGTTGGAGATACGCATCTAGCTCTAATTGGTCCACGATTCGCGTTCCAGATGGACCACATGTTTCCTTCCTATTGGTCTACGTGTCGCCCTGACGGTCATCCACGCGTAAGATGGCCAGCTTATTGCCATGACGAAAACGAAATTCGTCTCCACCAGCGTGAGGAAATGGGACGGATGACATAAGAAAATGAACGGATGCGTCAGCAAGCGGCGCTAGCAAAATCTAGCCGTGACTTTAAAAATATCATGAAGTCGATGACATCATAGACGGCAACAATGATGTCAACAAACATCATTGACGGAAGCTCGCGGTGCCATCCACCACGTGGCATCGTGCATGACGGAAAAAAAACGTCAAGAAAGACTAGGCCTGGGCCGGGCCGGTCCAGTTTGTTGCGACGAAATTGGAGGAACGTCACGAACGGCCCTTGACATTTTCAGATATTAAAAACGTCACATACCCAATTATGACGTGAGGTTTATGACTTTTTTTCATCGTAGAATTCGATGCGGATGGCCATCTATGACGTTTTGCCTCTTATCAATGACGATATCTGATACCTTTGATCCGGATTCACGGATGTAGTATAATAGTTTTTTCCCTAGAAGACCTAGGTTTAATCAAACCTCAGAAAGCACTGTGGGGGGCTCCCCTACAGTAGAAAAGTTTCAAAAAAAATCTATGGGATTTTGGGTATCTACAAGTCCACAGATCAAGACAAGAGATGAAGAAACAAAAGATACAAATCAAAATTTCAAACAAAATACAGTTCTCCAATGATCGAGATGCACATAATCGTTGCGAGGTTTCTCCCCAACCCGCAGCCCGTGAGGACTACTCACTCATAACAAATAGACCGGAAATAGAAAACATCATACAAATACTTAGATTGAAATCAAATATTCTTACAATGGTTGCAAAATCACAAAGAGATCTAAAGTACAAAGTAATGGCTATGGCTAGTGGATGGATGGATGGTGGGAGTGATAAACAATGGATGAACAATGGTGGGGATCTCCTTTGGTGGTGTTGTGATTGAATCTGAAAATGGCGGCTTCTCTTGCCGGCGGCTAGAGCCTCAAATATAAAGATGTCTTCACGAAAGTTGTAGGGTTTGACGAGATGAAGCCGTTGCCACCTGGTACGGGCGGGCGGTATGGGCGGACCACACCCGTACTAGTGGTCACTAAGCATTCTGGTGTCTTGGTACTGCATCCCAACTACTTGGCCGTGTGTACTTCCTCAAAATCCTTCATTATGAATCCTTATTTTGCATTAAAAGCCGTGATTTCCTGATATACATAAATCAAAGAGAGGATTTGCATATCTTTGTAATTATTAGTTTCTTTGGCAATTGCTTGACCAAAAACAATGTTTAAACACAGTGGAAGATGGCAAAAATCGAAGCCATCAACTTCCCCAAAGCTCAAACCTTGATCGTCGTCGAGCAAGAAGAGCAAAAAGAACTATAAGGAATTTAGCATATAAAGTTGAAACAACGAGAATAAGAGTTCACTTATAGTTGGTAGTCGTTTGTGCTCAACACTTCATTCATTTGTGAAGCTTATCAAAGTTAGAGAGATGACAAGAATACTATACAAGCTTCGGTAAGTCAAGACAATCGAAGTAAAGTTTAATATAAGTATAAGTAACTAGAAGTGTAGCAATCAATCCAATTGCTCTAATTAACTCTCAGCTTGCCAAGGAACACTAGGATGTTTAAATAGAATAATTGAGTAAGAGAGTTTCATGTCCCAAGTAGTATAACAATGAAGTGTCTTATTTACACCCACATCAATAAATCAAATCTATCAAAAACACTTCTAATCCAATCATTGTATTTCAAGAAAAAATCGTAAAGTAGTAATGAGACCATGCCAAGGACTTGTTATGTGGATCCTCGTAGATATCTTTTTCTTTCTTTCATTTTTTCAAGGATCGCTGATTGTTTCTTTTGCAAGCTTTTGCACAACCTTTGAGAGTACCAATACTTTTCCCCATATATTTACATGTATGCCACTCATGTCATCAACTCATAGTCGAAATCCTAGGTTATACCATAGATCGTTCAAAAGCTAGCAGAGTTGTTGGCATCCCAAAGGTGTGCATTAGAGACATAGAACAAGGTTGTCTCAATTCTTTCTCTTTTTTTTGAGCTAGTACCGCAGTTTGATCCACAAGGTTAGGTTTGGCATGCATCACAATTAGCACTAGAATTTATTTCAATCAAAAGCTTCCTTTCATGAGTGTCGTCAAGACTATCAAAATATGTATGAGGTTTAGTATCATCAAGGTTATAGTCTCAAGACAATCATTCATCAAACAAGTCATAATTTTCAGACTTTTTATTATTGTACTTGTTTGGAAATATTATTTCCAAGGCAAGACTCGGTTAACTAAAAGAACTAGAGCAAGAGCTTTAACAACTAATCATCATACCAATAAAAAGCCTTACTCTAACCATATTAAATTACTTCCCACTAGCATGGCATCTTAGTAAATCAACCAACTAAGATAAACAACTCAAACTTCATAAGTGGGATACATAGGACATACCTCACATACGTGACTTCATGGTCCTCTTCCTTATAGGGATGTGTTCCTTCAAAACTCAAACAAGATTACTCTCATAATGATATTAAAGCAAAGAGGCAGAGTGTGAATCCACGTTTATGAAAAAAGAAAAAATAGAAAAATATTTTTGTAATTTTGAGGATAGGGATTAAAGAATAGAAAAGAACTTGCAACCAAGCAAGGGTTTAAGAAAAGAAAAACAAACAAAAACACAAAAAATAAACTAAAACGAAACCAAATTAAAAATAAAAGGAAAAAGCAAAGTGTTGGAACAAGCCAACATGAGTGTTTCAAAGCTCCCAAGGAGCTAGAGTACAACCTCATTGTTACACAAATAAATTTGCCGAGGGAACACATCCCCAAGCTCAGGCTTTTGCAAGCCCTTTTGTTTCTCATTGTGGTGGTGGTGGATAATCTCCCACATTCCATTGGTTGCAACAATCATGAAACTGGGTGGTGAGGCTGGCAGTAGCATCTCGAAGGTTGATGGAGAGGTTGTTCATGTTTTGAATATTTCCTTCGAGTGCATAGATATCTTCATAGGTGTTGTAGTAGTTTGGTGGATGCTCATCTTGTTCGGGTCCTCCTTGTTATACTTCTTCATCTTCTCCTCCTCCCACAAGTGTTTCTTGTTGGGGTAGAGTAGCTTCAACCTGCCCCGTCAAAACACAATTGTCCATCCTCGATAGAGAATAAACCGTTAGGCAGAGGAGCTGGGATCAAGTGATCCGCTCCAGGTATATCAAAGAAATATCTACCATGATTTTTAGAAATTGTACCACATGCTCTTAGAGTAGAAAGATCGAGACGGTGACTTCCAGTCAACGGTTGGATGTTACCTAGGTTGATGCAAAGTGCGCGTGCAAGAACGGTCACAACTCCTCCTCCACATATGGGTCCTCGAGATTGAAGAGCCTGATGCTTAAGGTAAAACACAAGTAGAGTGCCCAAATTTTGCGTTTAAGTTACAATTAATAAGAGTAGCTTTTCCAAGGATCAACATGTCCTCTTCATTAACTCTAGTAAACTCACCATGTGCATGCAGTGTGTTAGCAATCACATAGAATAAATATCAAATAGCAGAATGATCAATATGGTTCCCCTTGTGTATGTTTCCACGAATTCTCATAAAATTAAAGTATTGTGAAGTGGAAGGATCTAAAACTAAAGTAGTTGCGCATACATCAGTGGTGTTGTTGGAAAACCAAAGCATTGAGCCCATTGGCTGAGTGTCAAAGTGTACTCACGGTTCATAAGGAGGAATTTGATTCGATCAACTCCGGGTCTTTGTTTCTCGGCACAACCATAAGGATCCACCGTATGCGTCAAGGTGCTGAAGAACTCAAGCGTCAAACGTCAATACGTGGCAACATCCTGAAAGTGAAAATTATACAAAGCAACATTGTTACAAAGTAAATCGAAATGACCATGAATGCCAAGTTGGTTCAGGATATAAGGACACACCCACTTGGTGGACTTGATTTCTCGAAGCTTGAGACGGTTGAAATGGTTCAGCTGGAACTCCTTGATGAACTCGATACCAAGTGACTTGGGATCAACGTATCAATGGATGGTGCAGAGGATTCCTCAACCATCTCACATGTACGACTCCTCGTGTTCATCTAATAAATAAAAACAATACAAAGTAAATAAAGATTTCTAATATTTTTTGGTCCAATAGAGACATAGCATAGGTGATTCTCTATACTAACTACAAAAGAAACTCATCTAAAAACAATGCTAAGCATACTTAATATCAAGATTGAATCAAGAACAAGACCTATGTCTAGATTTGCAATGATGAATGATTGGGTGAAGCTTTTGCACAAATAAGTTGAGGATCGAAGGAGAATCATACCTTAGATCGAATGAGTGTGAAGAATCGAAGAAAGATTAAGTAAATTTGAAGATTCAATGGAGGTGGTTTGGAGTTTGGAGGAAGAAGAAAAAGAAAATCTAATTTGGGGATTTTTCGGTTACCTCCTTGGGGTGCTTATGGCAGCCGTGTACGTGGTACGGGCAGGCGGTACGGCCGAAGCCTGCCCGTACCGGGTGACTTACCTTGGGGGCGACGACTGCTCCCAGGCAGTGCACTCGGTACGGGCGGGCGGTACGGTCGCGCACGCCCGTACGGGTGGTCATTATCGGTTCGGTATATTTGCTTGAAATATGATATTTGCTTGAGGGTACGGTACATGTGCGTGGTATGGGCGCATCCGGCCATACCTGTGGTCGTTATCGACACTGATTCCTTCGGCAAAAATCAAAATTTGTATCTCCCTTTGGCTTGATGTGGTACGGGCACACGATACGGTCCACTCCAGCCGTACCAGTGGTCATTAAGAACACTGTGAGCTACAAAACTTAAGGAATTTGATTAGTAGCTCTGTGCGCCTTTGCACATCTTATCAAAGGACTAAATAACAGCAAAGATACTAAGTAATGATCCAGCAATACTTCTTAGGCCATGTGTTAGAAAAATAAAATATAGAGGATTACCTTATTTATTCTCCTCTCTCCATAGATCTTCTTCAACACTCTTTATTAAAGACAAAAACAAAACGAAAAACAAAACTAACACAATAAAAATTAATACATAAAGAAATTTTTGTTTCACATGGGTTGCCTCCCATAAAGCGCTTCTAGTTAAGGTCAATTAGCTTGACCTTGATGGCAATCACTTAGGTTTGTGAAGTGGAACACCCACTCCAAAGTAGTAGGCTGTCAAAGTAATTACACCATCATCATCATTAGGCTTGGCCTTCTTTTTCCTAGGTGGCGAGGGGTTAACTCATCAATGCCCATTGTTATGGACTTGGGTTTTGGAGAAGGAGGGAGCGCTAGAGGCATCAATCGGCTAGCAAACAAGCACACAGGGACACAAGGTTTACCCAGGTTCAGGCCTCATAGAGGTCCCTACTCCTGCTTGTCTACTCTTGGAATTATCGAGGGAGTCAAAAGTTACAGGGGGTGCGTAGATGCAATATGGCGATGGTTGTGGAAACTAGGGTTGTGATTGTCCTCCTCGACGCCCCCTCCTAGCCTTTATATAGATAGGCTAGGTCTCAGGTAGCAGGTTGAGTCAGTTACAAGTTAGGGTTTGTCCCTTTAAACTTTCTATCTTAAGCTTCATCTTGTGCTGCAAGCAATTGGAGTCTCCGTGGGTCACCCGAATCTTGTATTGGGCCCTGGTAACACCGTGTGCTTCTGCCATACCTAGACCATATATGCCAAAGTCGAGTACATGTAGGGTATGCCCACGTCAGTAGCCTCTGAGTGTCCAGTGGAATCGTAGATTCGAGTGGAGACTTTATGAAGTCTTTCGAGTGCACAACCAAGCATATTTTTGAGTACTTTTATTGATGTCATAGGGATTGTTGATATACGTGCCTGATTCATCCAATGCATCGGGATCAGTTAACTACCTTAGGGCAAAACAACGCAATCTACTCAAACTCGAGTCCCCGGACTCGAATTCGGAAAAGTGCTGGTGTAATTTGACTCAGGCCGCAAAGGTCTTACAGGAGTCGAATCCCAGTGTGTAAGTGCGAGCACTCGACGCGTCCGTCAAGGCTTATTCATCATATCTGTAGGTATGGATTTACTTCTAGTAGAGGGAAGCAGGTGCGTTGCCAGGCCTTATTCGGGTCTTATCTTCACGCTGTAAGCGCCACATCCGAATATTTGTCATCGCGGAGATGATTCAGGTGACCCAAGAGACGTAGTCTCTTTGCAGGGAAATATATGAGGCAGAGTCGCCATAGCATTCGAGTGTGGATGTTATCAACACACGGTGCAACGTATAAGAAGAAATAATCATAGGGTGCACGGCCAGCGCTCCCTATGGGAGTAGCCCCCGAGTGCCTATTCGAGTCGTAGACTCGAGTGGGGACTATAAGTACTTTTGTGACTACTGTCATCTTTGTTTGTTTGTTTCAGTCGAATGTGCTTCTAGTGCTCCCTATGGGAGTAACCCGAAGTCCACAGTCAAATTGTTGATTCGAGTGAAGGGTTCTTCAATGTCTTAGAAAAAATTTCTCGAGTGCGTGGCTAGTGCTCATGTTAGGAGTAGCCCCTGCGTGCTTAGTTGAGTCGAAGACTCAAGTAAGGATTAAAGTAGTCAAAATGTTCTCCTGCTGGAGTTGATGACATCAGTGCTGATGATGGGATGACCTCGGGTACCTACGTGAGCGGCTTTGATGGGACGTGACTAGTAGTGGGTCCCATTTTCTGACTTGGATTTGACTGGGCATGCGTAATCTTCTATTTTAACTGCGTCTCCTCAATTTCCGCGCGTAATGGGAGTAGTGGGGGACGATTCATGGTTTACCCTTGCCACGCGTCAATGTCAATGTACGCCACGCGTCTAGTAGATTTTCTTCTGGCCATTGGATGGCATGTCCTAGGAGGTTAAGTAGGGGCACGCCGTGCGGTAATTTCCCCACATCTCTCTTCTTGCTTGTGCTCCTCCACCATTCCAACTTAAATGTTAGATCTTTGTCTTCTTATCCTTTCTTTAGTCATTCACGGTGATGCCTTGTCTTATACTTTGGTCTTGCTTCTTATAGTTGTTAGCGCTCGTCATCCGTAGGATGAGAGGGATCGGGTTGCCATTCGCCTGTATAATCTGACCCAGGAGCAGCTGTAAGCTAGCGGTTACTTTTGGGTGGATCATGACCGTGCAGTCGCGTTGGCAACGCTACAGGATCGTGCCTCGCGAGTGCTTCAGTGCTTGAAGAAGGCATAGTCGTGCCTTAGGTGTATCTTCCGAGCGATGTTTCCTCTTGACTCAGTGCCATCAAGCTTGCTAGCTTTGCTGGCGAAGTTTCAAGATATCAACATAGTCCGCGAGTGCGTGCGCCAGCAACTGGTCGCGAGTGCCAAGGCTGCGTTGGCACTTGTTTGATTGCATCAGCCAGATGTGGATGTCGCGGCTGTTGCCGCTGGGCCGTCGCTGCCGCCAGAAGGAATGACCTGGAACATGGTTCCACACTACCAGGCGGTTGATTGGCCAGCCGAAGATATCGTCGATTTCTTTGAAGATCAAACAAATGTTCTCCTTTTACAGTAGTAGTGTAGTTTGTATCCTGCACATAGATGTATAAGTGTTGTAAAATTCATATGAGTGTGGCAGGTGTGTTTGATACTCATTAATGTGTAAAGAGCTTGGTAGCTTGTATATTTTTGCGAAGAAAGACCTCTGCAGCCCGAGTAAAATAATTGCAAAGAAAGCATAAAAACATAGGGTTTGAGGCACTTAGCTTTATTTATTCGTAGAATATCACGAGGTATAATGTGTTGCTAAGTATCCTGGCTGAATAGCCTTATTTGTAAAGTAAAAACATCTAAGGGTAGAAACGGCACAGTTGCGCGACGTTACAGGGGTTGGAGTATGGGACTCTGCTCTTGAAGTCTTTAAGGCGATAGGCGCCACCTGAGATTACTTCGGTATTCACGTAAGGTCCTTCCCAAGGGGTCTCGAACTTGAGGTGACCTTGCTGCTTCAGTCGTAGGACCAGGTCTCCTTCGATGAAGGATCTAGGGCGTAGCCTTCTGCTGTGGTAGTTGCGGAGGCTCTGCTGGTAGATCGTGGATCTCTCCGCTGCAATCTCGCGTGCCTCATCTAGGAGGTCAACGGAGTCTTCGAGTGCGAGAGTTGATTCTTTCTCGCTGTAAGCCACCACCCATGAGGCTTTGTAACGCACATCTGCGGGTAGTACAGCTTCAGCTTCATGCACCATGAAGAACGGAGTGTAGCCTGTGGCACTTTTGGAGTTGTGCGCAGGCTCCAAAGTACTGATTGTAGCTCGTCTGGCCAGCACCTAGTAGCTCGTTTGAGTGGTCGGAGGAGCCTTTTCTTGATTCCACCACAGACGAGGCTATTGGCCTTTTCGACTTGACCGTTGGTCTGAGGGTGGGCCACCAAGGCGTAGCTAATATTTATTCCCAGGTTCTCGCAGATATCCTGGAACTCCTTGGTGGTGAAGTTCATCCCATTTTCCATGATGATGCTATGTGGCACCCCAAAGCGAAAGACGATGGACTCGAAGAACTTGACGGCGCTGGCTCCTGATGGATTCGTCATTGGCATGGCCTCGATCCACTTGGTGAATTTGTCGATCGCGAGGACCTCGGGAGCTTGCCAACCATGTCGAGTCCCCATTACGCAAAGGGCCAAGACTCCATGCCAGGTGCGTGCGGTTTGTCCGCGAATCACTGACAAGCGTTGCAGCGCTGGGCGATGTCCTTGGCATCAACGCATGGTTGTTGGCCAGTAGAATCCAGCTTGTAGAGCTTTGGTGACGAGAGTGCGACTGCCGGCGTGGTGCCCGCAAGTGCCTTCGTGTATGTCGAGGAGCATGGCTCTTCGGTCCCCATTAGAGACGCATCGCTGAAGAACTCGTGTGATGCTGCGCTTGTACAGTTCACCATTGATGAGGGAGAATGCTTGGATCATTGCGCTATATGACGTGCATCAGTCAGGTCACCTGGCAACCTTTTGCTGAGCAAGTATGTAACGTATGGTTGTGTCCAGGTTGGCTCGATCATCATGACCTCCATGGGACCTTTGAGTCCTGTGTCTAGCTCCGTGTCATCGAGTGCCATTGGCTCATTGTGTGGCGTAGCCCCCGAGTCTGTTGGCGTGCTCATCTTCATCTATGGAGCCTTGGGCTTGATGGAGCATTCGCAGATGTGCTCTAGAAATACTCCAGGTGGCACTAGGACACAGGTGGAGGCGATGTTGGCGAGTATGTCTGCTTCCTCATTGCTTTCGCGGCAACCGTGCCATAGATCATAGCCGTCGAAGTCTCCCTCGAGTGTGTTGTAGAGGTCACGATAGGCGATCATATTGTCGCTCAGAGCATCACACTCGTTCATTGTTTGGTTAACCACCAGTTTGGAGTCGCCGTAGATGACGAGTCCTTGGCGCCGCAAGCTTTTGCCATCCGCATTCCATGGATCAAGGCTTCATATTCAGCTTTGTTGTTGGAGGCTGTGAACTTCATTCGTAGAACGTACCTCATCTTGTCGCCATGGGGCAATGTCAGTATGACACCAGCTCCAGCTCCTTCATTTCGCTTGGACCCGTCGAAGTGCATTGTCCATAGGTAAGACATGTTTGGCTTGTTAGGGAGCTGGTTCTCCATCCAGTGCACGAGGAAGTCCAGGAGGACTTGCGATTTATCGCGTCGCGCTTCTCATATGTGATGTCTCGTGGAGATAGTTCGAATCCCCAGAGCGCGACTCGTCCAGTGGCGTCAGGATTGTTGAGTATGTGCTTGAGCGGGGTGTTGTTCACCACCACGATTGGGTGTTCCTAGAAGTAGTGGCGTAGTCGCGTGCCTCTCATGAAGATGTCGTATGCCAGCTTCTGGTAGTGCGGGTATCGCTGCTTTGTTGGCGTGAGCACCTCGCTGAGGTTGTATACTGGGCGTTCAACCCCGTGGACTTTGTTTTCTTCGGCTTGTTCAACCACGGTCACAGTGCTTACCACCTGGTTGGTGGCGGAGATATATAGCAACAACGGCTCCTTCTCACGAGGCATCACCAATACTGGCGAGGTGGATAGTAGACGCTTGAGGTCGTCGAATGCTTCTTGTGCTTCCTCTGTCCACTCGAACTTGTGAGCTTTATGGAGAAGCTGGTAGAAAGGCATTGCCTTTTCGCCCATGCGACTAATGAATCGACTGAGCACCGCGATTCGCCTAGATAGCTTCTGGACGCCTTTTACGTTCTTTGGCTTCTCCATGACCAGTATGGCCTTTATTTTCTTTAGGTTGGACTCAATCCCTCTCGCAGAGATGAAATACCCGAGTAGTTGCCCAGATGGTACGTCGAAGGCGCATTTGTCTGGATTGAGCTTGATCCGGTAGCTATCAAGGTTGTCAAAGGTCTCGCGGAGATCGTTGAGTAACGCGGCTTCCTCTTTGGTTTTGACGATGATGTCATTGACGTAGACTTGGATATTGCGACCAAGTTGGTTCTTGAGGCAGGTCTGCATACACCGCTGATAGGTGGCTCCTGTGGTTTTTAGCCCGAAGGGCATCGTGTTGCAGCAGAACACACCAAAGGGTGTTGTGAATGCCATTTTCTCCTGGTCTTCCTCCTTCATTCGAATCTGATTGTAGCCTGAGTAGGCGTCGAGGAAGCAGAGGAGCTCACATCCCATAGTGGAGTCGATTATCTGATCGATCCATGGCAATGGGAAGTGATCCTTCGGGCAGTGCTTGTTCAAGGAGGTGAAATCCACGCACATCCGCAGGATATCCGTTTCCTTTTTAGGCACAAGCACTGGATTCGTGAGCCAGGTGCTTTCCTTGATCTCGCGTATGAATTTTGCGTGGAGGAGTCTGTTGACTTCCATACCGACCGCTTTTGCTCTTGGTTCAGACAGTCATCGTATTGTTTGCTTGACTGGCCTTGCGTCTGGATTTATGTTGAGTGAGTGCAAGACGAATTTCCTGGGAACTCCTGGCATGTCTGCTGGACACCAGACGAAGATTTCCCAGCGCCCACGGAGGAATTCGACGAGCGTGAGTTCCTATGCAGGACTCAAGTTGTTGGCGATGAGGGCCATCTTGGTCGGGTCCATTGGGTGGACCTGGACTTTCTTGGTGTGCACCGACGAGTCGAAGGATGGGTCGGGTGAGCTTGGCCTGCTCAGGGGAGGCAGACTGTTGTCTGTCGGCTCCTTCAACCTTGCGAGTTCCTCTTGCATGCCGAAGGACTTGGAGATTTTGTTCAATTCCCTATCGCAAATGTCAGACCTCTCGAAGCTTCCGTTGATTGTGATGACACCATTTGGGCCTGGCATATTCATCTGCAGGTAGGAGTAGTGTCGTACCGCCACGAACCTCACGAACGCGACATGTCCGAGGGTGTAGTGGTATTGTGAGGGCCAGTCGACAACTTCAAAGTCGATGCGTTCTTGCTGAAAATTTTGCGGTGTGCCGAAGATGACGTCGAGGCTGATCTTGCCCAGAGGGTACACGCCCTTCCCTGGGACGATGATGTGGAACGTCGTGTCTGAAACTTCTAGACATGTCAGAGGGATCCTCATTGCGCACAAGGTACTTGCGAACATGAGGTTGATACCGCTTCCACCATCCATGAAGACGCGACTCATATCGAAGCCCCCAATATGTTCCTCGAGTATAAGGGGACAGTGGACTAGGCGAGGTACTTGGCACGGATGGTCGCGTTTGTCGAAGGTGATGCAGGATTCGCTTCCACTGAGGTACTCAGTGGTGGAGGGCGTAGAGTTTATCGTCAGATTGACTTGGCGAGTGATTACCTTCTGTACTCGATTTGAGGGGTGCCATTTTTTGGATCATCCCCATGTTGCCCAGGGCTCGCGGGTATGGCTTGCCTCCATGGTTCTGGACTAGCGCAGCCGCAGGTGGTGGTGGTCCAGGTGGTAGCGTGGTGCTTCGTGAGCCACGGCGCCCAGGCAGCTCCGTAGCCCTGGTTGATCGCGTCGCGATTCATCTGGGCCAGGCCTTCGTGGAGCTTGAGGAACTCGCAACAGTCCTTGAGAAGGTGGCTGGACTTTTTCTTGTCATCGTGCTTGTTGATGTAGAAGTGTACGTTGCATGGTCTGGACAATTTGTCCTGGATGGATAATCCAGGTGCCTCGTCACGAATGTGGTGCTACCACACTTGCGTGGTTTTCCCGCTGTCATGGTATCCACCGCTGCGGAATCCGCTGTTTATTGGCGTAGCCAGCCGTGACCATGTCGACCTCTTTGCGGTCCTCGTAGACGCGCATTAGACGTTTCCCTCGGCGATCACGTCTGCGCCCAAGGTCGTCGTCCTCATCGGAGTAGGCACGATTTTTCACCGAGTCCTCTCTGTCAGCCCACCAATTCGCGATCTCCATCAGGTGGTCGATGGTATTGGGCTTCGAGTGGCCCAGCTCCTCCCTGAGCTCTATGCGGCGAACACCACCGTTGAACTCATCAATTGCGCGATCCTCAGAGATATCTTCTGCGGAGTTCTTGATGATGGACCACCTCTAGATGTACGAGCACAACGACTTGCCAGACCTCTGGTGGCAGCCTCTTAGTTCCTTTATTGATGCGGGCCTTTTGTAAGTGCCCTTGAAGTTGTGCACGAAGATGTAGACCAGCTCTTCCTAGCTGGGAATTGATCCACGCGGGAGATTGTTGAGCCACGCGCGGGAGGTGCCTTGCAGCTGTAGCTGCAGGCATTGCATTGCCGTGCTTGAGCTTCCGACATGTAGCCTGGTGGAGGAGATGTGATCTTCCAGCTAGATCTTTGGGTCTTGTAGGCCGTCAAATTTCAGGTTCTGTGATGGGAGTTTGAACCCCTTAGGCATTCACTTCTGCCTGATAGCTCTGCTGAAGCATCTGGTGCCACAGAGCTCTACTTCGCCATCTTCCGAGTCAGTCGAACAGGCATGCCTTGCATGCATATTGTCGAGCTTGCGCTGCGTGATGTCATCATGCACGTCGTAGTCGCGGTCATGCCACCATGAGCGGCATCGCCGTGACAAATCGTGGTTGTCGTCGCTGGAGGAGTACGAGTTGTAATATTTGTCCGGAGCTTTACTTTTCTTCGGCTCCGGTGTTTTCTCCTTGACGAGGGCAGCTTCGACTAGCCCCAAGCCCGCGATCATAGATCGGTGCATGGCAGCTCGCGGATCCCCAGCCAGTGGCTGGTTGTTGAGGTACATGGTGGCCGATGTCACCGCTGCTTACAGTGTTTTTGGGAGCACGTTGCCCCGCGTATCCACCTTCATGGACCCGAAGTCGAGGACTTTTGCAGCTTCTTCGCGATCCTTGTCGATGAGGTGGGCTAGGCGAGATCGCCGTTTGGCAGCCACGTAGTCGTTGCCCTTGGAGGAGGATCCTCCCATGGAGGAGAGCTGAGCCCGTTGAAGGCTCGACTCATCCACCGCCTTTCTGCACGTGTCGAGTTGCACGATTACTTGCTGCAGGCGCTTGTACTCCTCTTTGAGCAGCCAATGGTAACCCATGAGCATCTATTACGATGAGTTAGGGGGAGAGGATTGCCCTGCAAAGCCTCTCGAAAGTGGGCCCACTCGTTGTCGTTGAGCTTGATCAGCATTCGCTCTTTGGTGCGCTCATTCACCATGAGGTTCGGGTCCCCTTCTATCCCATTGTTGGTGGGCGCACCGTTGGTGGGGCCACCGTTCTCGCCATTGGTTGGTCCGTTGCCGGTGTTGTCGCGATTGACACCGGTGTCGCCTGCGTTAATGACGTCACACATGAAGTGATTGGGGAAGTTGTTGCTCCCACAACTTTCAGATTCAGAGCCATAGGCTCCATCTTCAGTGGCTAGATCACCAGATCGGATCCACGATTGTTGTTGTTGTCCGTGTTCCCGACTGTTGTCGGTGCGTTCAGCTTGCTTAGGGTGCCGGGAGGTGGGAACCATGATGCTGGAGAAATCGCGGGAACCATCGGTTGATCAGGGAGGCGAAGCGTGCCTAGCTGACCAACTTGGAAGCGTAGGCTCCCGATCGCCAGGCCGATGCCATCGCCCAAGGACTCGAAAGTCGGGTTTTGGAGAAGGAGGGAGCGCTAGAGGCATCAATCGGCTAGCAAACAAGCACACAAGGATGCAAGGTTTACCTAGGTTTAGGCCTCGTAGAGGTCCCTACTCCTGCTTGTCTGCTCTTGGAATTATTGATGGAGTCAAAAGTTACAGGGGTGCGAAGATGCAATCTAACGATGGTTGTGGAAACTAGGGTTGTGATTGTCCTCCTCGCCGCCCCCTCCTAGCCTTTATATAGATAGGATAGGTCTCGGATAGCAGGTCAAGTCGGTTACAAGTTAGGGTTTGTCTCTTTAAACTTTCTATCTTAAGCTTCGTCTTGTGCTGCAAGCACTCAGAGTCTCCGTGAGTCACCTGAATCTTGTATTGGGCCCTGGTAATGCCGTGGGCTTCTGCCATACCTAGACCGTGTATGCCAAACTTGAGTACCTGTAGGGTATGCCCACGTCACTAGGGAAGTGGACTACAAAAGGATCTCCAAATGGTAGCCATATTCTCACATTCCCTTCATGTAAATTAATCAAAGCTTTAATAGTTCTTAGTAATGGCCTACCTAGAATTATAGGTGCTATGGGATCTTTAGGCATGTCCACAATAACAAGATCAATAAGAGCGGGACTACCTTTAATTTCGACAACTATATGTTCTTTGATCCCAACAACTTGTTTATAAGTTGAATCAGCTAGATGGAGTCTCAATTTAGTTGTAACAAATGACCCCAAGTTCAATTTATCAAATAGGCTTTTGGAAATCATTGATATGCTCACACGAAGATCACAAAGTGCGGATATCTCATTAACTCCCAACTTAATTTTAATAGTGGGCTCAAATATATCATCTATCTTAGCTAGAAGCTTATCAGATAGTCTTTTATACTCCATCTCTAAATCGCCAATCTTAGATGCTACTTTTTGTATAAACTGTTGATACATAGCATCATTACCTTGTTCTATACATGGCTTCTTAACGGTGATCATCTTCAATAGATCTTCCACGGCATATTCAGGTGTGGGCGCATTGCTATAATCCAGCTCTTCAGGTTTTTCTTCATTGGTTACCACCCTCATCATCTTGAGGTCTTCTACCAGGTTTGGCTTGGGTTTTCCAGCAAACTTTGCTAGTATGAGAGCTTGGCTCTCGGCTACCTTACCCAGTTGAGCTTCCACGGTCTTTATTCTTTCCTATAGAGCCTGCATATCATTTCTAATTGCAACGGCCTGGTTAGATAATTTTCCTATACTACTTTCATGGTTCTCCATGATTTTAATAAGCATATTATTTTGCTCAGTTTGAGCTTGTAGAAATGTTCTGACGGTTTGCTCAAACGGGAGATTGCCATGATTTGCTCCATTAGTATTATCATAATTATTATAAGGAGCTCGTACCGGATTAGCATGATAACTTTTAACATTGGAAGCATAATTATATTTCCATGTAGGATTAAAAGGAGTACGAGCTATAAAATTAACATCATTAACATCGGTAGTGATTGCATTAACTTGGGTATCTTCCTTACCCTTTACTAAGCTAAGAAACTCATCTACCTTAGATGTAAGCTCTTCATTGTTTACCACGGTAACTGAACTTACTCTCTTCGAGGTTCTTTCCACATGCCATTGGGCATGGTTATTTTGCATATCATCAAGTAAATTCTTTGCAACATTCACTTGCTTTCCCATGATTGTTCCTTCCGC
The DNA here is from genome assembly GCA_910589775.1 of Avena eriantha. Lineage (NCBI taxonomy): Eukaryota > Viridiplantae > Streptophyta > Magnoliopsida > Poales > Poaceae > Avena > Avena eriantha. Next base: position 355,708,324 of record OU342741.1, read on the forward strand.
TACAGTATCTTGCATAGACTTAGACATTGGGCTAATACCATTATAAAACAAATGTAATATAAGCCACTCTTCCATCCCATGACTAGGACAGTTCATTACGGCTTCTTTCATCCTTTCCCACGCAAGCGCTAGTGGCTCCCGGTCTTCTTGTCTAAAGCTTGTAATGTTGGATCTTAGCTGCATAGTCTTAGCTGGGGGAAATAGTCATAAAAAATTAGTACATTCCGCCCAAGTTTTAATAGTGACCTTTGGTAGAGCTAGCAACCAATCCTTAGCATTTCCTCTAAGAGAGAAAGGAAACAATCTTAGCTTAATAGCATTTGGATCTACATCCTTAATACGCATCATGTCGTGAATTTCAGTAAAAGTATTTAAGTGCAATCCCGAATGTTCAGCGGATGAACCCCCAAATTGGTTTTGTTGAACCAAACTTAAAAGGTTAGGTTTTATCTCATATGTTTTCGCATCAACTGCGGGCTGAGTGATGGGTGCACAAATAAAATCATCAGTGGGAGGATCATACTCCCCTAATATCTCTTAAGCCATGGCTCTTATATTTTTGGTATTTTTTTAAGTAATGCAAACGAATAACAAGTAACTATTTTTTTGGGTTTTCAAATAGATAACAAGAAAGTAAACTAATAACAAGAATTAAACTACAACAAATAATAAAACAAAAAACAAGGTCTCTAATGACCTCACCAGGATAGCGAAATTGCCTCCCCGACAATGGCACCAGAAAAAGGGTTGATACCTTTGATCTGGATTCATGGATGTAGTATAATAGATTTTCCCTAGAAGACCTAGGTTTAATCGAACCTTGGAAAGCACTGCTAAAAGGTAATAAAAAGGACACATCTACAAGACTTTGTTTGTTCATTTTACCTTAGTTTACCGGACCAATCTAGTTTACTTTATAATGGGTGTGAATCAATGGATGCAAATAGGCCACGGTTGAAGATCCACCTACAGCTGCACATCAAATGGGATAAAAGATAATAATAAGCATAGTCATGTATAATGTTTGAATGGAGATAATCTCTTGTAGGCAACACATCCTAATATTCTAGAGCCCCCGTGATGCAGTGGGCACAGCAATAGAATTTTAATCCAACCGAGTGCACACCGAAGCCATGGGTTACAAATGATTATTAAGTGTACATGGACCAAAGCTTTAAGTGGTGATGTTGTTGTTGATACCGAATGGGGCACTAAGCGAAGACTATACTACCCTTTCTGTCACTAAGGTTCCTATGAGATCGCCACTAGCCAAGTATCCCACCTCAAGCCTTTATCAATCTATGGGATCTTAAGGCCTTGTAAATAGGCCTTTCTCTCTTTTTCTGCTTTTGTCACTTGTTTGTAAATATTCTCTGAATTTGTGCTACTGTTTACCACATAAATAAAGGATTGTGGGGGGCTCCCCTATAGTAGAAAAGTTTCAAAACAATAATCTATGGGATCTTGGGTATCTACAAGTCCACAGATCGAGACAAGAGATGAAGAAACAAAAGATACAAATCAAAATTGCAAACAAAATATAGTTCTCCCATGATCTAGATGCACATCATCGTTGTGAGGTTTCTCCCCAACCCGCGGCCCGTGAGGACTACTCACTCATAACAAATAGATCAGAGATAGAAAACATCATACAAATACTTAGATTGAAATCAAATATTCTTACAATGGTCGCCAAATCACAAGGAGATCTAAAGTACAGAGTAATTGCTATGGCTACTGGATGGATGGATGGTGGGAGTGATGAAAAATGGATGCACAATGGTGTGGATCTCCTTTGGTGGTGTTGTGATTGAATCTGAGAATCTCTGGCCGGCGGCTGGAGCCTCAAAATATATAGGCATCTTCGCGAAAGTTGTAGGGTTTGACGAGACGAAGCCATCGCCACCTGGTACGGGCGGACCACGCCCATACCAGTGGTCATTAAGCATTCCGACGCCTTGGTACTGCATCCCAATTACTTGGTCGCGTGTACTTCCTCAAAATCCTTCATTATGACTCCTTATTTCGCATTAAAAGCTGTGATTTCCTGCACAACATAAATCAAAGAGAGGATTTGCATATCTTTGCAATTATTAGTCATTAGTGGCAAGGATTGAGAGTTTATTTGGCAATTGCTTGACCAAAAAAAATGATTAAACAAAGTGGAAGATGGAAAAAATCGGAGCCATCAATATCAGAACATCATGAACCGCCTAGATTCTTGTAGTGGATTCACATTAACTAATCATCAAAATACTGACCATATTGGCGAACAAATTGGATACATAATCTTCGATTCAAACTGGGTAGGCAGTAGGATTTGTCACTGGACTGAGATTTTGAATTTGGCAGTTGTCCAAAGAAGAAAAAACCTTTCTGAGGCTCATGAATCCAAGTCTGAGCGAGTGAGGTTCGGTCACATGATTTTTTTGCATGGAACACAACATAAATGATAAAAGCATGATGCAAAACAAATACTCCCTCCGTTTTTGTTACATGGCCCCAAACACAACCCGGGCTGAATAGCAGGAACCATTTCACAGGACCACTGTACTCACCTGTCATTGTCAGGGTTCATCTTAAATTTAGAAAAGTCTCTTCACTATGGGCTCTCAAGAATTCTGCTAATGCTTTCTATCTCATATCATCGATTGCTCGTCTATGCACTTCTTGTTTAGCTCGTAGTGCTACAATTTCTTCCCGACTAGAAAAATACGCTACCTTGGACTTGGACTTGGAGTTGCACTATGACAACCCAGCATTATGCAGGAACGTGCTTTTACGATGACCTTCTCCTTTTAGTACCATTTTAAATGTCTCTAGACATTCTTCTTGGGTTTGTTCTCGACCATCTTTCCCAGGTTTTTCCATCTCCTCATTCAATTTAATCTATAAGGTTATCAGTTATTAGACATGGGTGAGAGAAGAAAAGATAATATAGAGAAACATGCAGACAACACATTTAACCTGTCTATGAACAAATCTTACAAGTTGGCATGGCTGATTACACATCATATATATTGTAGTAAAAGCATAGCTATCTGATCATACTGATAAGAATTTTATCACTAACAGGCAATAATAGGACTATGCCAACATGGCATATGTATGTTTCTTCATCACCGGGTGCATGATATATGATGACTGGATTCCTGCACCAACAACATGGTTATTGCAGTACTTGTAGCAACACATATTTAAGAGTTTGTCCCGATGGGAGATCGACGAACGGAAACAACACAACCCCGCAACCACGTTGTCAATGCGGCCACGTTTCGCACCCAAACTGTGGTTTGGAAATAGCATATTCTATAAGTTACTAAAACAACGATAATTGAGAGAGGTTTAAAATATCTAATAACAAAGAACTTTTAACAAAAACAAAATAAACTAAGACAGAAAGTAAATAGGAATATGAACTGAATTGAAGAGATTGTAGTTGTAGGATTGAATGGAATGAGAGAGGGCTTCTAGGCTTCGGTCTCACTAGTACTAGATGGGGAAATATATGTGTGATCTATAAGATATTTCTCAAATAAACGTTCCCCAGTTGATTACCGAGCTGTCAGACTGTGTGCACTATGCATGGTTCTTGCGCGTCACCGCAAGACAAAAGGCACTTCAGGACCAAAGGATCACATAAACTCATCTTAGATCACAATAAATTCTAACTTAGCACACTAGATCATACCTCAACCTAGAATTGAATCAATCACTTGCATAAGGATGAACAACAAAACATATATAAATATATAATGATATCACAACCGTGTTCAATCTTACAATTACTAAACAGAAGAGAGAGAGAGATGAAGATGATGATGGAGATGGAGATCGATGCGTCGTGGTGGTGATGTCTTCCTTCTCCTCCCCTTCTTCTTGCTTGGATGCCTTGATGGTGATATTGTTGAGGGAGATCTAGATCTTGGAGGTGTGGTTGAGGTAGAGCTCTACCGCAATGGAGATCGGATTGGTGGTGGTGGCGGCATAGCTCCGTCCCTGAAGGTCTATGGTATGTTGGCTCTCTCTTGGGTCCTCTCTCCTTTATATAGGCCTTGGGGTGCCCTAGGATTCCCCCAATACCGTCATATGACTTAGGGAAGGTTCTAGAGCTTTTCTGGGGCGAAATCCTGTTGTTTGCGACCTTTTTGGCAACTATACGGGCGGAGCTATACGACCAGAAAATAGCTCCGGCTGTATAGTTGCTCGTCAAACCGTCTGTCCCCTTTAGTATTTTGGCCACCATTTCTTCATACGAACTCCATTTTGGGTGTTCCTGGGCTTGTTGAGTTCATACCGTCAAGGGATACAACCCCATGGTATTGGATATTTATTTTGAGAAGTTGGTCCCTACAGCTCCTCCATACTATGCTCTCTTTGTTCCTTTTGCCTTTGTTTTATCCATAATCATCATCAACACCTCAACACATGTCATAGACAAGGAAAAGTGATAAAATTCTACCTAAACTACTAAATGTGCAAAGCTCATATGAAAGTAAATGAGAACTAGAAGTCATGCATATAATGCATAACTATAGCTGAAAGAAACATAGTATGAGAGATAAATGGATCATTTTATATGAATAAAAGAGGTGGTATTTCATAGACATCAACTTCCCCAAGCTAGATCTTGCTCGTCCTCTAGCAGGAAGGGTTGATAATAAATTAATGGTTGTGAAATAGCTTATCATTGGAAATCAATGCCTTGCATCCTTATTTCTTCTACAAGCTTGAAGAGAGAAAACATGTATTCATACAAGGCAACACAAGCTCAGTTATAAAGACCATTAAAGATTCATCAAAACTTATATGCTCCATGTCAACATTGAATCTACTTGCAGACAAACTTATGATCCTCTTATTGCACCTTGTGTATAACTTTTCATATCATTATTGTTTATGAGGCAAAACTTAGTCACAAATAGATGTCACGCATAAATAGGAATAAAGTCTACCCGATCATGTCATCTAGTTAAGGCTCTCAAGTGCAAACATTAGTTATTGAGTTTCAGAAAGTTTATCTCTTGGTAATGAGATTGATGCCAAAAGAAAATGCGAGAACATGTCAAAAGAAGCATAGCATTAGAGTGTCTCATTTGGTCATCCACATCAATAAATCATGGCTATCAAACACTCATTTTCTATTCTTTGTCTTTCTAAAACTTCAGTTCATCAGTAATGAGATCATGCCAAAACTTAGTGTGTTTAATCAGACTGTGCAGGCTAAGAATGGATACTTGTGACCATTACCAAGGTTTACCTTTTCGGTATAATGATTTCTCATAATGATCAGAGGAGTATTCCCTCTTTTGCTTTGAATGCAGGCCCATGAGAATACCAATGCATACCCAAATATAGCATGTATGCTACATATGTTGGGCAACTCATAGCCAAACTCCAAGAGTTTCCTCTTTTTGGACTGTTCAAAGGCCAGCAAAGTTGTTAGCATCCCATGTTGTGAGACAGTAGTGTAGACACGCATAAACCAATATCATACTTTAATCAATAGGTCAAGATTTGGCATGCATCTCAATTACCGCTAAATATTATTTTCTTCAAACAAATCCTTTCAAAGAGTACTATCAAGTCGATCATCACATCTATGGTGTTGAGTATCTTTAAGGCTAAACTCTTAAGACAATTAATCAACACCTTATTTAGCATAGAACTCAAAACTTAAAAATATCATTTCCGATTGACAACTTCTTCCCTAAGCAAACTATCAAGTCTATTGTTTTGATATTATGGGTTCGAGCATAACCTATTCATTTAATACAAAGCTATTTAGTGAAAACCAACAAATTTCAAAATATCTTGATCAAGTATTCATTCTTTCCAAATGTAGAGATTGTGGCAATGTTTTCTAGAGGATCAAAAATAGTGTCACAAGCTTGATAAACAATTTGGTAAGATGCATACAAGCTCTAAGTCAACTCCTATGGTGCCTATCATGAGCAAGTGTATCCCCATATGAATACAGGACTAGACTCACTTAAACAAGCATTCAAAAACAGCGGGATACATGATTTCATTAAACCTTCACCGCATACGAACATTGCACAAGACTCTACACATGCAGAAGTAACCTACCCAAGCTTAGAACTTTGCAAGAACCAAACTTGAGTATATTACCAAAAGAAAAAATAAAATACAGTTTCCAATAGAGAGTGTGATAAGTGGTTACCTCCCCAAGCTTAGTTGAAAACAAGGGTGACACACTTTACCGTTGAGGTACAAGTAACCTCTCTTTTGATGGACAAAGAACCGTTGCTTCAACATGTATTTCTTGATATGGCCCGGTGTGCCTTCCTTGAGGACCTTCTTAAAAACTAAAAAGAAAATGAAATATTTTTGTGTTTCTGAAGACACAGGTTTAGCTCACAAGTGATAAAAATACCAGTCCCACTGAGTCGGTTCATCAACCTAAGCACCACGCTTAAGTCAACAAACTATTTCTAGAAGATGTCTCTCCTAGATTGTGATGAGGTGCAAGTGAAACAGGATACGAGACACGAGTGTGCAGCTCCTATGCGCTTATTAAAAGAGGTTCGAGTTGGAAGGTTTTACCAGACACTGATTGTCGAAGTATTGAGTTGAAGCAACCAAGTGACTCATGTGAGTGTTTGCATGGTTGTCACTACCGTACACATCTTCACACAAAGTTCAAGTTCCTGCGAAAATAACACACAAAATAAAATGCATCGGTTTGGTATACGAAAATAGTTTGTTTACCCCACCGATAAAAGGAAAGTAAAATAGAAAACATGAACTTCTATAGAGAATTACAGTCTAGGAGGTTTTTGAGGTAGAAATTTATTGCTTACATATGCTCGGTCTCTCTAGATCATGGGAGAAGCTCACAGGTGGTGTTTCAAGGTTTTAAGAATAAGAAAGAATAAGATTTTTAGCAATGATTACCTTCCAATTGGTGTTTGAGGGGTTTTCTCAACTATACGGGCGCAAATATACGGCTGCAACAATTCGTTCGCGCTGTATAGTTGGCCTTCTGTTAAAATTTTAGGGTTTCCCCTGGCGGTGCAGCTATACGGCCAAAACTATACGGCTGGAACAATATGTTCCCGCCGTATAGTTGGTCGTCAAACTGTCTGTCCCTAGGAAATAAAATATACAAAGGCATCGATATCTATATGACCGGAGCTATACGGCCGGAATTTTTATTCCCGCCGTATAGTTGGTCATTAAACTCTCTGTATGCATCAAAAAAATTATGTTTCTTCGAAAATTATTTCTTATCCTGTAACTTAGTGATATAGCTTGTTTTGACAGTAAAATATAAACTTAAATTTTCGACCAACATTAACATGTATAGGATGAGATTTAGGTACAAATGAGTTGTGCAACACATAGTAACAATAAATTCTACCTTTTGAAAACTACAACAAGATAACTCTAATAGCGAATCATGCAAAGAATAAAAATGCCAATGCAACATGAATGCATCTAGACTCAAGACACAAAACTAAGAAAGACATGTAATGACTTCCGGGTTGCCTCCCGGGAAGCGCTTTCTTATAACCAAGTAGTCAGGCTTTTATACTCCACATTTATTCAGCAATGGAGGCAGTTATAAGAGTAATTTTCTCACCTCCAACGAGTGTTTTCAGGATTTATATCATACTTTTTTCTTCTAAGACGTACCCGCTTGCGGTGCATCGGTATCTTGTAAGTGTTCTTGTTGACACGTGAGGATGGATGCACCAAGCTCGGTAAATATGTATTCTTTCCTTCCTACATAGAGGGTGTTAAAGATTTATTATCAAACGTTGAATCTTTACCTTGATTACTATTTTGAGGGTATAGCTCATAATGTTCCTTTGGATCTAGTGGCTTGGTCTTTGCCACCGGAATTTCCTGCACGTCATTAGTAAAACAAAATTCATAGCAAACATGTATGGGAGGCACACATGATTTCGTCTTTGGATCATCATAATTGATTTCCCCGAAAAGAGTATTTAAAAAAACACTACTAGAATCATCAAAAACTTCTTCAGGGCAATTATCAGGGATTATAGAATAATTTAATTCCTCATCATCACTAGAGTCAGAAGAATAATAAAGATCGGGAATAGGTGGGGGAATAGGTGGGGGATAAGGTTTGAGATCTGCTTTCGATTCATTCCATTCATTGATTTATTTTTCTTCTTTCTCCTTGATGCGTCTTTCATTTCTCCGATATTCTTCATAATTCTGTTTCACTTCATCTGCAGGTGTCAGATGTGTGGGATATTCAACACGAGGCTTCTTATTTTTATTTTTCCTAGTTTTAGGCTTCTTGGATTTACCCTTCTTTCCTGCTTCAATGATGCAACAAGTGGAAGATATGGGAGGAACAGTAGAGGGTTGTTCTCCATCGTTAGTAGAAGCAGTTCTAATATGATTAAAATAATCGTCTATGAAAGGTATTGCTTTAGAAAGAACATCTCTAACTAAGGTATCATCATAAGGAATTTGTCCTCTTCTATTTTCATCTTTAAGAAACTCATTGACCAAGTCCTCTTCTATTTTCTTCATGCACAATTTCACATTGCCATTGATGAAAATTATTATGTATATCTCTTAAGAGTTGCCAAGCTTCTTCCAAAGTTTTTCCAAGGAATGCACCATCACACATCATGTCTAGCTTACCCTTAGAAGAGTGATTTAAGCCTCCATAAAAGTGATTCAACAATAACCAATCAGGTAAATTATGATGTGGACAGTCATGCATCAATTTTGAGAACCTACTATAAGCTTGTATTAAATCCTCATTGTTGCTCTGCTTGAAATTCAGGATATGAAGCCTACGCTCATAAGTTGGCTTTTGTGAGAAATACTTACCGATAAAAGCTTCGAAAATATCTTTCCATGAATTTAAGTGTCCCGTGGGATGCGATTTTAGCCAATCTTTAGCTTTTCCTTTCAGCGAGAACCAGAACAGATATAACTTCAGCTTGTCATTTGTCCATCCGTTTGCCTTCACCGTAGAACACAAAAGTAAATTTGTCAATATGCTCATATGGATCATTGTCCGGATCTCCTGCAAAAGCTATTTCCATGATCATATTTATCCACATAGGATTAATCTCATATCCATCCACATCAATAGGGGGTTGAACAATAGGAACATGTAAATCATCAACACTCGGAGAAGCATACTTCGTAAGACTTTTAATTTCCATAGTTCCTATGTTTTTGAGTTTCCTATAACTAAAATAAATAACAAGAGTACTAACAAAAGGTAAACTATTTTTTTGTTCTTTCCAAATAATCTAAACCAGTAAGATAAATAGCAACAAATGGAAATAAACTATGTGCGAGTAGTAAGGTAATAACCGGAAGCTTATCTCCCCGGCAACATCGCTCATTTGTTGACTGGATTCCGGCACCAACAACAGGGCTATTGCAGTACTTATACAACAAATATTTAAGAGTTTATCACGATGGGAGATCGAAGAACGGAAACAACACGACCCCGCATCCACGTTGTCAATGCGGCCACATTTCGCACCCAAACTGTGGTTTGGAAATAGCCTATTCTATAAGTTACTAAAACAACGATAATTGAGAGAGGTTTAAAATATCTAATAACAAAGAACTTTTAACAAAAACAAAATAAACTAAGATGGAAAGTAAACAGGAATATGAACTGAATTAAATACATTGTAGTTGTAGGATTGAATGGAATGAGAGAGGGCTTCTAGGCTTCGGTCTCACTAGTACTAGATGGGAAAATATATGTGTGATCTATAAGAGATTTCTCAGACAAATAAATGTTCCCCAATTGATTACCGGGCTGTCACACTATGTGCACTATGCATGGTTCTCGCGCTTCACCACAAGGAAAAAGGCACTTCCAGACCAAAGGATCACATAAACTCATCTTAGATCACAATAAGTTCCAACATAGTGCTCTAGATCATACCTCAACCTATAATTGAATCAATCACTCACACATGGATGAACAACAAAACATATATAAATATATAATGATATCACAACTGTGTTCAACCTTACAATTACTAAACACAAGAGAGAGAGGGAGATGGAGATGATAATGGAGAGGGAAATCGATGCGTGGTGGTGGTGATGTCTTCCTTCTCCTCCCCTTATTCTTGCTTGGATGCCTTGATGGTGATGGTGTTGAGGGAGATCTAGATCTTGGAGGTGTGGTTGAGGTAGAGCTCCGCTGCAATGGAGATCGGATGGGTGGTGGTGGTAGAGGTCTGTCCCTGAAGGGCTATGGTATGGTGGCTCTCTCTTGGGTCCTCCCTCCTTTATATAGGCCTTGAGAGGTGTCCTGGGATTCCCCCAATACCGTCATATGACTTAGGGAAGGTTCTGGAGATTTTCTAGGGCAATCCCGTCGTTTATGACCTTTTTGGCAACTATACGGGCGGAGCTATACGACCAGAAAATAGCTCCGGCTGTATAGTTGATCGTCAAACCGTTTGCCCCCTTTAGTATTTTGGCCGCCATTTCTTCATACGAACTCCGTTTTGGGTGTTCTTGGGCTCGTTGAGTTCTTATCATTGGGGGATACAACCACAATGTCTTGGATATTTATTTTGAGAAGTTGCAAAAATTCATTTTCTTTCAACCTCCCAAATGGCTAAGTCTGGGCCCTGCAACTCCTCCATACTATGCTCTCTTTGGTCCTTTTGCCTTTGTTTTATCCATAATCATAATAAACACTTACACACATGTCATAGACAAGGAAAACAGATAAAATTATACCTAAACTACGAAATGTGCAAAGCTCATATGAAAGTAAATGAGAACTAGAAGTCATGCATATAAGGCATAACTATAGCTGAAAGAAACATAGTATGAGAGATAAATGGCTCATTTTATATGAATAAAAGAGGTGGTATTTCACAGCCATCAATATACACAAGACAAATCTTTGTATAGTTGAAAACTAAAACTCACACTAGTTGGAAATCATCTACTTAAATTAAAAGGAAAACTGGGTAGCAGTTCAAGCAGTCTTGCACATCCAACTATACATATAAATCAATGAGGGTGTGTCATCACAGAATATCAATCGAACATAAGACATACAATAGAACTCCTAGTGGAGGGATTGAGCCCTTATTTTTTGCTCGTCTGGCATGCCTGGAATTTTTCCTGCATACTTATCGCACCTTTCTGCAACATAGGTGGAACACATAATAAAAATATAAGAAGCACAAAGTCTCTACGAGATTAAAAACTAATTATCCTTACTATTGTGCTCAGGTGCCCAACCAATGCATGAGATCCCCTTCGGATTGTTAAGCATTGTGTGGCACGATTTCTCTTGTTTTTCTTAGTGTTCTTCTGCAAAAGGAGAATAGTGATACAAATGTTCAAATAGGAATTTCGAATGTGATATGGTATCAAAACAGTGGTCGAGAAGATCTATCCATTGTTGGTTAGTCATAGTATGTTCCACAGGAGTCGTTCTTTGAATATCCTTACTTTCCTTAGCCTATGGCGCTGCTGGCGCAAAGGAGAACATGTCCATGAGAACATACTCTACATCCTCATTATCATGACCAAAGTTGAATTTTGTCTGTCGGCAAGAATGGAACATTTGATGTGTTATGTGACTTAGAATAGAACCAACAGCAAGCTTGAAGGCATGGGATAGAACACCATGACTTACATCTAACTTCTATAGTAATGAAATGTAATGGTCAGGGGTCTGTTGGTGGAGCTTGAACGATGGGAAGATGGGAATATCATTCCTGACAAAAACGCCTATTTCCGATGCTAGAAAAGCAGATTCTTCTGGATCTTCTAGCCTTTGCTTGCCAGGCACAATAGAATTGATGCAATATCTAGATTGTGTTTCGAAAATTTTAGCTTCAAGCTTTTTTCCTACCATTGGCCCCCTTTTCTTAAACCTTCGGGTTGCTGCCAATTCAACTGTTACATCAAGCTTACATGGTATATATAAGGAAGCATGCATCGATAATCCTTGGAACACATACCTTTTTTGGCGCCGGGCTGATTAACAGGTTGGTGATCATCGCTAGCTTGTTGGTGTTGTGCCAACAGTGTTAGGAAAGTAGAGGTTAAAACTAGTTCGGGTGTCAATTGTTGGTGGGTATCTGGATTGGCAATTGGTAATTGTGGAATGCATGTGATGGTATTTGTTGCATCTACTTCTGTTGGAACCTATGGTGTGCCACCAAGATGACACTTTTTAGCCTTATGTGAGTTTCCTGATTTTTGTTTATTGTATTTCTCGGCGTGTATTTGTGTTCCACCGGTAGCATTAGTAGGACCACTTGTTGGTGCTTCCCATTTGGTACCTAAACGTGTCTTATATGAACCAACTAATTCCTGACACACATAAATGATACTTCAATCTGTAATAGTTCTATATGTAAAGAGACGCAAATTTAACAGAAGAATAGTAAGGCAAAATGTGTTGAATATATATGATGCATGAACTAGGCAGAGGGCATTGCAAAATATTTGGTGGGATTAAGATACAAAACATGGAAGATACAACAAATATAACAATGAAAAAAATAGAGCAAGCACCTTGGGGGGTGGACAAGCGGGCAGACTAGGGGGGAGGTCCTCTACGGGTCCAACTTCCTAAGTTAGGTCTCCCTCGAAGTATTATTCATCAACAGAAACCAATGTTGAATCAGACACTGGTTGAACATAGTTTTTCTCGCTGCTGGTATCTGGAAGGGTCTTAAGTGAACCATCTGATTCCTGACACACATAAATGATACATTAATCTATCAAAGTCCTATGTGAAATGAGACACAGATAAAACAGAAGAATAGTACGGCAAGATATGCTGAACATATTATATGCATAAACTAAGCAGATGGCATTGCACTATATTTGTGGGAATTGAGGTACGAAGCATGGAAGATGCAACAAATATCTCAATGACAAGATAGAGAAAGCACCTTGGGAGCTGGACAAGCAGGCAGATTAGGGAGGGGGTTCTCGATCGGTCCATCTTCCTGAGTCAGGTCTCCCTCGTGGTTTTGTTGATCTTGAGGATCAAATTCTGCATCAAAAACCTAGACTTCATGATTGGTGGTGGTAGCTACAAAGGATCTAACTCTCTACACGCCGGGCGACCATGCATATTTGGAATTCTTCAATAATTTGTCTTCCCTAATCTCCCCCTCATCAGTTGGCCACAAAGTAGCTTACATGCATCAGCAAAAAAATATCTTATGAGATGTAAGAACAAGGTGTGTGTAAAATAGCAAGTTAGTACAGTACTAGCAAGCAGTTGAAAGCACTAAAGGAACAATGACAAACATATGCATATACAATGGCTCGACAAGAAATGTTGGAGTACAAGATAAAAAACTCAGTGCAAGAATGCAGTGAAACAAGCGATGAACTACTTTTAGACATCAAATGCGTAAAGATCATATGAAGTGTACGGCGGCAACCTTTGTGACCGCGATTATGCGATTTCCTTCCCGTGCCTTTGCCAGACTTATGGCGAGCTACGGCCTCTCCGTTCGCTGCTGAGGGGGTTCGCCTCCCCATCTCCTTGGCACCGTGGAAAAGGTCGAGGAAGCAGATCCGGTGTCGTGGAGTCAGGGAAGTGGATCCAACGAATCTGAGATGGCGTTGCTAAGCCGGCTCCGGCGTTGTGCACCTTGGGTGCGGAGGAGCTAATCTGGTGCGGGCCGGTTTCAGGAGCTGGTAAAATGTCTTCGGTCGCTACAGTGGCATGCTGGTGGAGAGGCTGTGAAGGGGAGATGGGATGGAAGGGCACGACCATGGTCGTGCAAGGTGATCTTGACGGATTCGGCCCGAAGGGCGCGGGTGGTACTAGTATGTTTGAAACTTTGAATTGTGTGGCGCGTGGAAATGTACAAGACAAACATTTTGATGAATGGCTTTGGCGCGTTATTTCTGGACCAAAGGGCGAGATGGAAATTTCGTACCACTTGAATTTTGGAGGCAGGAGCCATTTCGGTGGGTGTTTCTGGCACAGAGTTAAAATTACTATTATTGACTTCTTGGTGGAAGAGGTGATTTCAACATGTGTTTTTCCACTCAGTTGATTATTTTTGTACTCGATCTACTAGTGCAGTCTAAAAGTTTGACTTTAGGGCCACAAAGTAGTTGCACGTATTTATTCATGATAATGGGCACAAGGACATGGTCATTCTCGAACTAGCTTTCATGGTAATGTGTTAATTTTTGGCAAAACGTGGGTCTAGAGATCTAAACTAAAGTGCAAAATAAGATTTCAACTTTCTCGCGGGAAAATGTTGTTTTTCCATTTTCTGAATGGCTAGAACGAGATCGAGATACATTGTCCAGATGCAGCTAGTAGGTACAATATAGTTTCATACAGCGTGCCAAATACGTAGTTACCGTAAGCCAGCATATAAAAAATAAAATATCAAGCTGACAACACAAGGAAAGTCATCCTCATTATTCGAAATAATAATCTATTCGCATGGCGGCTCTTGCATCACCCTTTGAAAATCATCTACCTACAAAGATGCGTGGAGAATCTCTGCTCGTGCTTTCACCTATTCCAAGACCGTCACGTTGATCTCATTGACATCTACATCAGCCGAATTGGGAACACGGTTTTTAGCCACTAACGTCTAAAGATCAGCGACAGCATCAAGGCCATCTTCAATAGTAGAAATCCATCCTCGGTTCAATTCTCTGATCCATCGAGTGGTCGTGTCCAAATCCTTTTGGAGAATCCTAATCTTAGCTTCGGCCATGCACCATACTTTGGTTTGGTTCCTAGAAATGGTTGTATCACTGACACACTGAATATCTGTGCTGCGAACCTCCTTGGCAGGGACATGATTATGCACTTGCTTCTACAAATTGCAGTGCAGAAAATCAATCAGTAAATAACACAAGAAATATGCAACAAATAGCCATGTTTAGGGTACTCAACCAGGCCATGTTTTGGTACTTGTTGTGTTGTGCCGAGCGGGGCTAGATCTGCATGTCTAAAACTCTTCAGGATTTGTTGGCATCGATTCTCTGCATACACATTCGGCAGTACATCATCTTCCATTCCTTAAAAAAAATATATACTAGTATGAGAAGTCAAGGCAAGCAAAGAATGAACTACTCTCAAAAATAAAATGCATAACGACAGCACGCATATATGCAAAATGGAGGCAAACCTTTGTCTAGGGGGGATTGTTTGGGGTTATCATTAGGCTAGCAAGGCTTTGTTTCTCTTTGACTAGTAGTTACCTTCTTTTCAAAATGGTTACCAATTTGGCTTGACGACTAGTAGTTGCCTTGTTTTCTCTTTGAACTGATCCCCTGGTACTGCAACTAGCATTCATTAGAAATAATTGGTAACGAGAAGGAACGGCAAGGAAGCGATGAACTACATTTGGAAGTAAAATGCAAGAAAAGCTGGCATAGGAAGTGTGCAGCAACCTTCGTCTCGGTTGTACGGAGTTTTAACCATCACCCTCGTGAGGGGCCCACGTGGCGTACGCATCTCTCGGTTGTGGTGGTGGGGAAGCTAACACTATACTGTGGAGTGAGGTAAGCAGATGCGACAAAGCAATGATGGTAGCGTGGATGACAGCATCGTTGAGCAGACTTCAGTGAGCTGGAAGTCAGCTAAGGAGGGATGGGATAGAGGATGATGGGAGGCTTCAGTAAAAGATGGATAGTGGACTCAGCGGGCGAGCGAGCGAGAGGCCCCGTCAGTATGCAGGTAGCTAGTGTTTGCGGAGAAGTGAAGGAATGGTTAAATTTTGGGAAAGGTAAAAGGGAAGATCCCGCCAATATTCCTCTAAAATTTTGAACTAGAAGATCCCGCTAAAATCACACCAAAATTTAGTGTTGAATCGTGCCTGGCTCACCTCCTGAGTAGTATTAAAAGGAAGGCTCGAAAAGCAGCAGGCATCGAATGTGATGGGACGGTGGCGTGTGCAGCTTGTGGACAAAGGTGGCGGACTCTAGTACGGTGGTGGATAGATAAAAAAATTGGGGGTGGTGCTGACTGCCAGTCGTGCCCCTCATAAAAAATAATTAAACATTTCAAATTCGTGTAAATACATAAAATTCGTGCAAATACGTCAAAAAATAAAACTAACTACAGCCCACGGCGGTGGGAGGCGATGTCTTCGCCTGGACGACACGACATCCTGTGGTGGTGGGAGGTATTGCCCTCGCTAGGAGGGTGTGGGGGTGGCGTCCCAGGTGCTGACTCGTGTAATAACGAGCTCATTGGGGAACCCCAAGAGGAAGGTATGATGAGCACAACAGTAAGTTTTCCCTCAGTTATAAAACCAAGGTTATCGAACCAATAGGAGCAAGGAAACACCTCCAAGGTGGTGTTTCCAACTTGGAATCCTACACAACACAACCACAGAAATTTGCGCCCAACTTACGGTGAGGTTGCCAATCTCACCGGTTTTGCTGAAAACAAAGGATTAAACGTATTGTGTGGAAGAAAGTAAAAGCTTGCAGAAAGTAAACATAAAACAGTAAACAGTTGTAGATTTATTGTAAAAGAAAGGACCGGGGTCCATAGTTCACTAGTGTTGGTTCTCCTTAAGATAGATAACATGTTGGGTGAGCAAATTACAGCGGGGCAATTGACAAATATCGAGAAAGCATACATGCATATACTAATCATCTTGACTCCTTTGAGATTTGATTGGGCATTACAACATTATACATAGACCGTAATCCAACTGTATCTATGACTAATAATCCACCTTCAGATTATCATCCGAACCCCCTCCAGTATTAACTTGCAAGCAACAGATAATTGCATTACGCATTGCGTGTAAAGTAAACAATACGATTATTCAATGAATAAAGGATTGTTGTTTTCTTCCTAGTAGCAACATTACATCTAGTACCTTAGATATCTCTGTCACTTCCCCAGATTACTAGAGGCATGAACCCACTATCGAGCATAAATACTAACTCTTGGAGGTGCTAGCATCTACTTGGCCAAGATAGCTACTAACAACGAAAAGCATGCAAGATCACAAATAACAAAGACATGATAGAATCAATAATCAATCTGAAATATCATCTCAATATCCATCGGATCCCCGCAAACACAACATGTAATATTACAAATAGATGATCTTGATCATGAACGGAGCTCACAAGATCTAAACATGATAGCACAAAGGAGAAGAACCAACCATCTAGCTACTACATGGACCCGTAGTCCAAGGATGAACTACTCACGCATCACACCAGAGGCTTGCATGGTGATGAACAAGGCCTCCAGGGTGAATTCCCCTCTCCGGCAGGGTGCCGGGAAGAGCTTCAGATCCCTCTCGATCTAGGGATGGAGATGACAGCGGCTACAAACTCTTTCCTGGAATTTTGATCGAGTACTTAGGGTTTCTGTATCGGAGGCATCTTATAGTCGGAAGGGGAGGCCGAGGGGGTGCGCTAGGCGGCCACACCACCCCCTGGCGCGGGACAGGCTTGTCAGCGCGGCCAGGTGGTGTGGCGTCCCTCTGGCCCCTCTCTGTCTCGTATTCTGGCTCCGTGTCCTCCTCGGTGAAATATTGACTTTGGCTTTTGTCCCGTCCAATTCCGAGAATATTCATTTTTTGACTTTCCAGGAACGAAAAATAGCAAAAAACAGGCAGCTGGCACTATGGCATCTTGTTAATAGGTTAGTCCAAGAAAGTGTATAAAAATACTCCAAAATTGGAACAAAACATAAGAAAGTGGATAAAAACCAAGCATGGAACATCAAAAATTATAGATACGTTAGCAACGTATCAACATCCCCAAGCTTAACTCCTGCTCGTCCTCGAGTAGGTCAGTGATAAAAAGAAAGAATAATTTTTGAGGTGACATGCACCATCATAAACTTGAGCAAAGTATTTGTAAAACATTGAAAGCTGGGATCATGGTACTTTAACATAGCATGAAAGTTAAAGTTCTAACAATAAGACATAGCAACTATGTTGTAACATGAAAAGGCATAAACAAAAGATTCATGAATAACAATGCTTTGCAAGACGTTTGTTTGTTTCACATAAAGAAAGAATAATACGAATGGTATTGAGATTGTCCCTCATAGAGTAGCAAAACATAAATGCATAGGACACCTTCAAAGTTCATAAGGGTGACTAGATACAAATAGTTTAAGAACAAGCAATATCAAAGTTATGCATCAATCAACAAGTCTTGGGACAATGCACATTATACTAAGAATGTCCACTATGCTCTCTCAATAGGTGCATAAAGATAGTAGATGGAGAGTCAACATAAAAGTAAAAGAAAGGCCTTCATAGAAGGAAGCAGGGATTCAAGTCTCATAAAGAGATTCCAAAAATTATGGTACTTATTAGCTTTCAGCTCTCATGGCCCCTATCATGAGCATCTTTACGTGATTAAGGTTAAAGTGACACAACTAAGAGGATATGCTTGACAAGTTATAAGCCGAAATCTCATGCCCCTTACTTACGAAGACCGAACCTCATGATACTCAACTTTAGTCACAAGTAAGCTCTTGTCATTGTAAGTACATATGTATCATAGTGAACCACCAACGGGGTACTCCTTGCACATGATACATGAGCTATCCCATAACCAAAATGACAAGGCAAGCAGACAATGATCATCTCAGCGATCTTTTTATTTGCTATTTGCATAGGTTTTTATTGAGGATGCTTCATAGAGTGCTCATTATGGTACTGCAAGTTTCCACCATGATTAGGCATGGCTTAGGCTAGCGGCCCAGGCATTTCTCTAACACATATACAAACTACATGATCTTACAAGTTCCACTTTTATTTCACATCGCCGAGATCCATAAGCAAAAGAATCATGATATCAACGGGGTCCAATGTACAAGTGCAATGTTGAAAGTGTTCCCCATGATACATGGTTCTGCTAATTTCAACTTATAAAGCGCAATCATATACGCAACAAAGATGGACATAATGGTTCAAGTTTATTAAGTGCAAGAAAAGTAAAGTGTGCCATCAAAATTCGTGAGAGCTTTAATCACTAATTTTCACATAACAAGTTTAATTCGGAAGGTAGATAAAAACATGAATATACTTGGAATAGCATAGGTATGGTGGACTCTTTGGAATAACTTGGTTTAATGGAGTTAGATGCATGAGTGGGACTCATACTTGGTTATGGAGGCTAGCAAAAGACTGGGAGCGACCAACTAAGAGAGCAATAATGGCCATAATCATGCAAAGCGACAAAACAACATTAATTAAAGCATAAAGTGATATTACAAGTCGAAAACTAAAGGATCATAAAGGCTATGGTGACTTGGGATAGTCATAACATGGTGTGAGCATGCGCCAAGTCAACCCAAATAAAGCATCAAAGGAGAATACCACAATACTATGCTTTAATATGCTAAAACAACGCATGATTCTTCCAAGGCACATTAAGAAATCTCAATTGTTTATAACAAGTCATGCTACAGAAATAATCACTAAGCATAAAGCCAAAACAATACCAAGCATGACATGACAAAGCATAGGTCACAGTCAAAAACAAGCTCCTTTTACCACTTAAGCATGAACTTTCCTACTCTTTTCCAATCCAAACCAAACTTATTTGAAAACTAATGAATGAAAGAGGGGGTCCAACCAATTTATTCAAGCAAACTAAGAAAACCAAGCAAACAAAAAACCAAAAAGAAAAATGAAGACGCTCCAAGAATAACACAACTGTGCATTAAACAATAAAAATGAAGTGTTTGGAAGAAACCTGGGATTTGTATTGATGAAGAAGGGGATGCCTTGGGAATCCCCAAGCATTGACGCTTTTACTTATTGGATATTTCTTGGGGTGACTCGGGGTGGCATCCCCAAGCTTGAGCTTTAGTCCATTCTTCATCTCATTACATCATTCTCTCCATACACCTGAATTTTTTCCTTCATACAAAACTTCACACAATCTTTATTAGCAACATTAGTGCACTTAAGATAACAAGTCTTTGGGTTCAATTTCAACACCAATAAAACTTATATTAAAACACAAGCTACTGTAGCACTTCCCTCAAAAATCTCAATTCCCCAAAAGAACTCAAAAAGGAATCAACAAGAAGCAAATGCAAATAATGGCAAAAATCTGTCAAAACAGACTAGCAGGTAAAAACCAATTTTTTAGAACACCTTATGTTGCTCAAATCGAAAAGTGTTGAACTAGCGAAAGTTAGATAACAACCTGGGGCAGAAGAAAAAAAATTCACGCCTCAAAACGACATACAGAGATTTTACACGAGTTTTTACGGTGAAGAACAAAAATCTGTTCCGGGACAGCAACTTTCCCAAGCATTACTTCTCTCTCATTAGAGGTTACTCTTGGCACAAAAAGCAAATAAAAAGGATAAGGAGTGGTTATTACAGAGGTAATAACTTCCAAGACTCATCTAAATCTTTTGGGTTATCTCCCAATAAGTACTTTTCTTTAATGCCTTTAAGTTAGGCATAAGAAGTAAGAAAGGAATCAAGTGTTCTCAAATGAGGAAGCATTAAGATTGATACTAGAAATATCTTTAACAAGGCACGGTATCTCATCCAAATAAGTTCTAGAGGATCCTCTCTCAATGCTCTTAGGTTCACTATTTTCATCAAACGGGTTTTCAGGAACAATTCAATCAAGATTCTTTTCTGTGGCTTCATGCATTGCTACAAGTTTAAAAGGTATTGGTATCTTAATTTCCTCCCCATTAGGTTCGGTTTTGTCCATCTTTTCTCATGTACAAATAACATCTACACATGAGCCTATCATATTAAAACATTCAAAGACTTTCCTAGCCTCCTTGGCAACATCATAGAATTCCTTAAGCAAAGTTTCTAGAATAAAATCTCTCTTTTCAGGGTCCTCAATTTCTTTAAGTTTAAGAAACATTACTTGCATTAAGGGGTTAAGGTTAACAAACCTAGCTTCCAACATGTGAACTAAAGAAGCTGCAGAATTTCATAATTTGGAGCAAGTTCTGCAAGGGATCTATCCTCAATATCCTCATGCTTACTAACATGATTAAAGAATTCTTCAATATTATCTTTTCCAATTATAGAGCCACTACCTATTGAAAGGTCTTCCAGGATGAACTTGGGGATCAACATGGTGAGCTAGGAAAGAGGTAACAACTATAGAAAGACTTAATTTTTTTGTGTTTTTAGTACAAAGAAGCAAACTAGAACAACTAATTTTTGTGTGTTTTTGATAAAGAAACAAGCAATCAAAAAAAAACTAAGCAAAACAAAAATAACAAAGTAAAGAGATTGGTTATGAGGGACTCCCCTTGTAAAGATGCCCTTGTCTCCCCGGCAACCGCGCCAAAAAAAGTACTTGCTGACTCGTGTAATAACGAGCTCGTTGGGGAATCCCAAGAGGAAGGTATGATGAGCACAACAGTAAGTTTTCCCTCAGTTATGAAACCAAGGTTATCGAACCAGTAGGAGCAAGGAAACACCTCCAAGGTGTTGTTTCCAACTTGGAATCCTGCACAACAAAACCATAGAACTTTGCCTCCAACTTACAGTGAGGTTGTCAATCTCACCAGTTTTGCTGAAAACAAAGGATTAAACGTATTGTGTGGAAGGAAGTAAAAGCTTGCAGAAAGTAAACAGAAAACAGTTGTAGATTTATTGTAAAAGAAAGGATCAGGGTCCATAGTTCACTAGTGGTGGTTCTACTTAAGATAGATATCATGTTGGGTAAACAAATTACAGCGGGGCAATTGACAAACATCGAGAAAGCATACATGCATATACTAATCATCTTGACTCCTTTGAGATTTGATTGGGCATTACAACATTATACATAGACTATAATCCAACTGCATCTATGACTAATAATCCACCTTCAGGTTATCATCTGAACCGCCTCCAGTATTAAGTTGCAAGCAACAGATAAATGCATTACGCATTGCATGTAAAGTAAGCAATACGATTGTTCTATGAACAAAGGATTGTTGCTTTCTCCCTAGAAGCAACATCACATCTAGTACCTTAGAGATTTCTGTCACTTCCCCAGATTACTAGAGGCATGAACCCACTAGCGAGCATAAATACTAACTCTTGGAGTTGCTAGCATCTACTTAGCCAAGATAGCTACTAACAACGGAAAGCATGCAAGATCACAAATAACAAAGACATGATAGAATCAATAATCAATCTGAAATAGCATCTCAATATCCATCGGATCCCCACAAACACAGCATGTAAGATTACAAATAGATGATCTTGATCATGAACGGAGCTCACAAGATCTAAACATGATAGCACAAAGGAGAAGAACCAACCATCTAGCTATTACATGGACCCGTAGTCCAAGGATGAACTACTCACGCATCACACCAGAGGCTTGAATGGTGATGAACAAGGCCTCCAGGGTGAATTCCCCTTACCGGTAGGGTGCCGGTAAGAGCTTCAGATCCCTCCCGATCTAGGGATGGAGATGACGGCAGCTACAAACTCTTTCGTGGATTTTTGATCGGGCACTTAGGGTTTACGTCCCGAGGGCATCTTATA
Source organism: Avena eriantha (assembly GCA_910589775.1). Lineage (NCBI taxonomy): Eukaryota > Viridiplantae > Streptophyta > Magnoliopsida > Poales > Poaceae > Avena > Avena eriantha. Next base: position 355,730,796 of record OU342741.1, read on the forward strand.
GTCGGAAGGGCAGGCCAAGGGGGTGCCTGGGCTGGCCACACCACCCCCTGGCGCGGGCTAGGCCTGGCCGCGCGGCCAGGTGGTGTGGCGGACCTCTGGCCCCTCTCCATCTCGTATTCTGGCTCTGTGTCCCCCTCATTGAAATATTGACTTTGGCTTTTGTCCCGTCCAATTCTGAGAATATTCATTTTCTGACTTTCCTGGAACCAAAAACAGGAGAAAACATGCAGCTGGCACTATGGCATCTTGTTAATAGGTTAGTCTAAGAAAGTGTATAAAAATACTCCAAAGTTCGAACAAAACATAAGAAAGTAGATAAAAACCAAGCGTAGAACATCCAAAATTATAGATACGTTAGCAACGTATCACCAGGCAGCAGGAGGTGCTGCTCTCACAGGAGGGAGGGGCGGCGGCTGTCTTTTGGCGACATACCTGAACTCGAATAGGCAATTGTAGATCGCTAGATGTCCGTCAAACTCCTCCTTAGCTCGGGTGCATCTAGCGCACACGGAGGCATCGCCGCAGAATCTGCGCGCCGCAAGGTTGCGATGTGTGTAGATGTCGCTGAGTTCTTGTAGCCAGATGTACTCCGTCCAGAAAACATGGGCAAAGACATCCCACCCGTAAGGCTTGCTATTGGATCGGTACGCTGGCCCTCACGTTATTGGCAGCCGCAGCTCCAACGGCTCCTCAGAGCTGTCGGAGGAGATCCCATTCCTCATCTTCAGAGTCAGTGTGGTTTCAGCCATTTGGGTCGGGTGGTGGTGGAAGACGACACCCAGGCATGGCGACGCTCCTCTTAGCAAAAACAGAACCTCCGACTGCCGTGGATATAGCTGGGAGGGGCCTGGAAGTGAGCTGCTATGAGGGTGGTGTGGATATGTGGATGGTAATGGCGACCGCCCTAGATATAGCGATAAAGGGCGGGAAGTGTTGGGAAGGGCGGGAACGAAAGGGCGTGTCGCCGTGTGGCCCGGTGATGGGACGTGCCGGCTCTAGAAACAAAGCGCTTACCTTACTACCAGGGCTGGCCTACATCATTTTCAGCTCCATCTGGCACCCTCTGCTAGACCCCCTGTGGGTTGGGTTCAGCCTGGGAGCGCCGGATAAATAAATAGGTTGCGCCAGCGCAGAAAAAATATTTTGAGGGGTGCGCTAGTCAATGTACAATGTACCTCGTGTTAGCATCCCATCATAGCTTTGCTCTGACATCGCATCACCTTCGACTCCTCCTCTTCGCTTCTCTCGCCCTACCTCCCTTCTGTAGTAGTAGTACTGAGTAAAACTATGCTCATTTCGAGCACTATTCTTCCTACAAAGTAGTGGAGTACTTTCTTTACAGAAAAAACATTTCCGTCGCTTAGAAAATTGGAGTTGTTTCTTTTCCTCGTATTTGGAAACTCCCATTGGCAACATAGTTTACCAATGCCAAGATGTGCACATCTACTTTCTTTTAGTACTACCAAATATGGGAAATTTACCATAAACTATGATGTGGATATGTCCATGAACTTGCTTGGTCCCTCAGCCTGAAACCTGTGCATACTTACATGGTAGGCTAGTTTTGTGAAGCGGATTTTTTCATAAGTTGTGAAACTCATGTTTATCATTTTTCATGGAAGGAAATACATGTAAAAGGATGACATGCATGAGTCCTTTTTTTGCCAATTTCTCTTTTTTCTTCAAAGCAGGGTCAACTTTAATTTCCCGGCATGCAACATCTAGCAAGAAGTTGAAGCTTTCAAAATTGTCGGTCGTTCTCATTAAATTGACTGTCTACTGGGCAACTTCAGTAGATTTTTCTAAAATTTTAAGAGGAATCAGCAGCTCACATGTGGTTCGACTTAATTTGACCTAATTTTGACAAACTCCCTCCGATCCATATTAATGTTCTTAGATTTGTATAGATTGAAATGTATCTAGTCATGTTTTTGTACTAGATACATATACCCGAAACTAGACAAATCTGAGATTATTAACTTGAATCGGAGATAGTAGTGTAATTTAAGTGGGTTAATTTAGCTACGAACCTTGAAAACCCATAGAACCTAGGAATCACAAGTAAAACATGCATGGTCTGCTATGTCCAGAAACATGACAAAATTGTTGCATTTTGAGCCACATTCTTTTGATTTTCTTTACTGCTAGTACAAAACATCCTCGTAATTACTTGGAAAAGTGAAAAACGTTTTTTCCTAATTGTTCGAAACTCCCACAGATAACATTGTTTACTAGGACAAGACACACCCATCTACCTGATGTGAGAACTGTATCTAAAAGTGTAGCTAGAGTATATATCAATATATATAGCTATGACCTTATTGGCCATTCTGGCTGAAACCCAAGAATAATGTTAATACATATAATGTGAATCCGTTTTTCTTAAAGTTGTCGAATCTCATGTTTATCATTTTTCTTGGCAATTAATAATACTAGCAAAAGTACCCCAATCATAATGAAGTCTCATGTTTTTGTTTTACAGTTTATTTTGTTTGAATGTTTTCCATATGGGTCAAATTTATCGATATGCAAGTACTAATCAGTAGTTGCATTTTTCAAAACTATTGTTGGCCCATGATATATTAGCTGCCTGGGTACCTTTAAAAGAATTTTAGAAATTTTCAAGAGTAATAGTCTATCGTGCTCACATGTATTGACCGAATTTCATATTATTGACAGGGAGTCATGCATTTAAGTGCGTTGAGCTTTATCTTGGAAGATTAAAAATACTTAAACTTAGGAACTGTAAGAAATAATTGTCCACTTTGTACGAAAATTTGGTGCAGGCATTCTTTGTTCTTTATTCTACCAGTAAAAATACTTGAAAAACTCACTTCATGGTATGGCCTACTATATCATGTACTATGTATGAACTTTCTTGGGTTTCAAGCCAAATGACCAAGGTCATGGACATACTCTGTCTTTGTCAAGATAATGATGGTGTGTCCATATTTTCGTACAGGTTAGTGCATGTTAGCATGGTAAAGAAGTAAATGTATTTTCAGAAGGAAGTACGATTAATATGGCTTAGAGTTCATATCATGTGCCATTTATTTACTATAGTATATAAAGTGGTTAGATAAAACATGTTATATTTTTCAAGCTTAATTTTCTAGCTAATTTCATCCATTCAGACGACTTTATGTCGATCTGTCGAATTATGTCTAAATTAATATTCTACAAGTGCATCAGAGCAAGTTCAATAGTATAACCAAGTCTTAGGTTTAACAAAGTGACGCATCATCTATTGCCGGCCTAATACTAGCATATACAATACCTAGTAATTGAACTATACACAACTAGCATTACGATGTAGCAACCTCATAAAAAAGCAAGAAGATTAAATAGGAATAAAATAAAAAAAATTCTATGACTGCTTGAAAAATTCTAAACTTAGCAATTGTATGAAAGCATGGTACAGTTTGTTAGAAAATTGGGGCGGTGGGCATTCTTTATTTATTTTTTGGAACCGGGGTACTGTAGGTCCTGGAGGAGTGAGACACTCCAATTATTGCCCTAGGGTTTGTAGTCGTTGCAAGGTGGTCTAAGGACCTTTTTGTAATTATTATTATTACTTTGACCTAATTTCGACAGACTCCCTCTGATCCATATTAATGTTCTTAGATTCGTCTAGATTAAAATGTATTTGGTAATGTTTCTGTGCTAGATACATATACCCAAATCTAGAAAAATCTGAGATTATTAATTTGAATCGGAGATAGTAGTGTAATTTAAGTGGCTTAATTTATCTACGAACCTTGAAAACGCATAGAACCTAAAAATCGCAAGTAAAACATGCATGGTCCGCTATGTCCGGAAACATGGCGCACTTGTCGCATTCTGAGCCACATTCTTTTGATTTTCTTTACTAGTAGTAGTAGTAGCAGTAGAAGCAACAGTAGTAGGAGCAGTAGCAAGAGTAGGAGGAGTAGTAGTAGTATAGCAGTAGCAGTAGCAGCAACAGTAGTAGTAGCAGCAGCATCAGTTGCAGCCGCAGCGGTAGCATCAACGGTAGTAGGAGCATGAGCAGTAGCAGGAGTAGGAGCAGTAGCAGCAGCAGTAGTACCAGTAGCAGCAGCACAATAGCAGTAGTACCAGTAGCAGCAGCACAGCAGCAGTAGTAGCAGTGGTAGTAGTCTATCGTGCTCACATGTATTCAAGTTTAACATAATTTCATTTTATCGATATAGAGTCATGGATTTAAGTGCGTGAAACTTTAGCTTGGAAGTATGAAATTTCATGGGTTTCAAGCCAAATGATCAAGGTCATGAACATACTCTGTCTTCATTAAGATAATGACAGTGTGCCCATATTTTGGTATAGGTTGGTGTATGTTAGCATGGTAAAGAAGCTTAGAAGGAAGAATGATTAATATGGCTTAGAGTTTATAGCATGTGTCATTTATTTACTATATTACATAAAGTGGTTGGATAAATTACATGTTATATTTTTTAAGCTTAATTTTATAGCTAATTTCACCCAAAAGTGCATCATGCTTCAAACAACACAGTCGATGGAATTAGAGGTTACATCAAGGACATCAAAAAATAGAACATTACATCCAAATCCATACAATTGGCACAAAGGACCTAAAATTTAGCTTGGAAAGGCAGTCGGGTTCGGCTCAATTTCAACCGAGCAGTTGAGCCATACTCTTCCTACTACTGCTTGCTTCACACACAAAACACAGCATGCTCCTACGTGTTGATCATGGTCGAAGGGACAAGATTGCTCAGATGGAATAAAGGAGCACACCCAAGGATCTAGTAAAACCAATTCTAGGACTGAAGTCACTGTTGTACGTGGTTAACATTAGGCAAAGGTCTGAAGAGGTCGACTTGCCCCCTGCCGAGTCGATTCCCCTAGCCGCACCTTCGCCGGCCATAGGTTCCTCGCGCTCGAGCTCGAAGTCGAGCATGTCCTGATGGTAAGCAAGAGCCAACATAGGATCGATAGGCTCGAGGGGACCCAGGACATCATCGTCTTCCACAACCACATCGACCTGGCGCCCACTCGAGTTGTCTGTCCCGATCGCATGCTCGTTGGCCGCAGGTTCCTCAAGCTGGAGCTCAAAGTCGAGCATATCCTGATCGTAAGCAAGGGCTAGCATAGGATCGATAGGCTATAAACTCTCAAAATAGAGGTGGCGAGCAGCTGGCAGCTCGCACAACGCGTCTAGTACATTCTTGGAGTATCTTAAGTACTCCAGTATAGTACTATACGTACTACTTACTAGTAGTAATAAGTTGCACATGCCTTGCACGTGAGACCCAGATAATAGAAGTATGTCATATTATCACTATATAAAAAATTGTAATAAGGAAAGCCCAAAAAATAATTATAATTTTGTGCTAAACAATATAGGTTTGCTATTGTTCGAGGTCTGGCTCATATCCTTAAACTATCGGGTGTATATTGATTCTTGTACTTTGTACCGTGTACAAGTCGACCTTTACTAGCTACCTAATACTCAATTTTTTGTAACATGCTCTAGAGAAATGACGGAAGATTCTATAATGGTGGATACGTGTGTTTTGAGGTTTGTGCATGTCACTCATTGTGCTAAAGACTATCAATACAATCTTTAAGATGCTGAAATGGAAAATAAGATTCAACGGTTAACAATGTTGGGATTTTTCGTTCTTGATCCAACGGTGAATGTTCAAAGTTATTCGCAGATTGTATAGTGGTAAGATAAGATAAGTAGGAGATAACACTATCCAATCTTGATAATTCTTAAATGGTCTAAACAGTGGCTCACGACGAATCATTGAGCCACTTGCACTATGTTTTAGTACCATCATGTCTTGCATATTGAAAAAATAACATGCTAACATTACATATGTTTTTAGCTTAAGCAAATTGCAGATGGCCTTCAAATATTAATACATGCATTACGCGTATATACATACTAGTGTTACTACTATAGTGTGTGATAACCTTTGAACGTTGACCGCTAGATCAAGACTGGCAAATTCCAACATGGCTAATCATTGGTCCTTCTTTGTCATTATAGCATGTAGAAGATTCTATTGGTAGTATTAGCACAATAAACGCTATGCACAAATCTCAAAACACACTTCTCCATAATTTCTCTAGAGTATTAGGTACCTAGTAAAGGTTGATTTCTACATGATATAAAGTACAAGAACCAAATTTACACCCGATACTTTATGGATATGTTGTGGCTCAAAATTATAATTATTGTTCGAGTTTTACCTATAACATGTTTATGAAATTTCATAATCCTATTATCTTAGTCTCACAAGCAAGGCAGATGCAACTTACTAGTACTACTGGCATTTAACGTGGATGAAAACACAAAAAGTCATATCATGTGTCCCCTTCTGGAAAAATTCAAGAGAAAACACATGCTTAAAAGTATCATACCAATTCAACTTCTTACTAGGAATATCCACGTCAAAAATTTGATCACCTTTCAAAAATTTCAAGGAAAAATAAATCCACAAAAAAAGCTAAACGTTAATCTGGAAAAAAAATGAAAAACTAGTTTAATAGTTTACCTTAGCATGCGCAAACATTCTTGTGTTTCCAGCCAAATGACCAAGGGTATGCCAATATCCACATCATCGTAGTTTTTGAATCTACGAGTAATCCCACCAAACCAGGGCTAACGTCTCATTATATATGGTGACTAGGCTAAATGCTAGAGTAAATAACTCACTTCTAGTGGAGTAACATATAGGTGAAAGTTTTATTCACGATAGGTGTAGACCCGCTGATGTCATTCCCATATCTAGCTAATAGACGATGACACATCTTGGCATGTTAATTAAACAATGTTGGTTCTGGTAGTTTCCAACTTTTATGAACATAACTTTTTTAAATTTTATCCTCTTAAACGGCTTTATGTCAATTTTACAAACTCTTGATCTACAAGTGTGTGATAGCTTCCTTCTAACTTTTTCGAAAACCATTTTTATTTACCCGAGCAGTCACTCTATCTAGAACCTCTGGAAATTTTATAGATTTCAACTTCTTCCTAGGAATTTTCATGCTGGCAAAATTTTCCCTATTTTGTAAAAATAAATAAAACTAATTAAACAAAACATTTTTTGGAGAAAACTAGCACATGGCATTATCTTACATGTACCGGTTCCATGAAAAATTCTAGACACGAATTTTGCATGTTTTTGGAAAAAGATGCTTCCTGACCTCGTTCAACTTCTTGCCGAAAAATTTGACACCCTCTTAAAAAATTCAAGAAAAATCTTATCTTACCACTATATAGTGAACGAATAACTTTAAATACTAATAGTTAGATCAAGACTCACGAAATCCCAACATCATCAGATGTTGGATCTTCTATTTCGTTCTAGCATCTAGAAGATACTATTGATATTCTTTAGCACAATTTACGCTATGCACAAACCTCAAACACACTTCTTCATTATTATAGTCTTTTCTCCGTCGTTTTGCTAGACCATGTTACCAAAAAAATCAAGTATTAGGTATAGCTAATAAACGTGACTTATGCATGATACAAAGTACAAGAACCAAATATACACTCATACTTTATAGATTTCGATCATATTTATAACTTTTTGAGCTTTACATATTATATAAGCTTACCACACTATATAGTGTGTGCATAACTTTGAACTATGACAATTTGATCAAGGCTGGTAAATCCCAACATTGCAAACCGCTGGATCTTCTATCCATGCTAGCATATAGAATATTGTATTGATAGTCTTTAGCACAATGAAGGCTATGCACAAATCTCAAAACACACTTCTCAATAATTCTAGAATCTTCTTCGTTATTTCTCTAGAGAATATCAAGTAATAGGTAGATAATAGTACTAGGTTGATTTCTACATGACACAAGATACAAGAATCAAATATACTCCAGATACTTTATGGACGTGACTCGAAATTATAATTATTTTTCAACATCACCTATTATAGTTTTATATAAATAAAAGATGATATGTCATATGGTATTTTTATTACTATATAATTCTCAAGGTACTATAGTCCTAGTACACCGTGCAAGGTACGTACTACTCCATACCGGAGTACTCCCTCTATTTTTGATTATAAGACCAGAGACCTTTTTAAAATTGCTTGAGATTATAAGCCATATCTCATTAACTATTCTCTCTATACCAATGCATTTCTTATTTTTCTATCTCTTCTATGATCCAAGTGAAACTATTTGTGCACAAGGAAATAATGATGTAGAGTAATTAACTTTCTTGATTTTATTAACTTGGCTCTCTAGCCTATAAGGCTGGTCACAGTGGGGAGTATCTTAGAGTGGTAACATGCATATGTTACTACTCTAAGTTATTACCTTCATAGTGGGTAGTGTGGTAAGTATAGTAACATAAGTAGCAGACCTTATTTTTTTTTGTAGACACATTTTGCATTGGAAAGTGTGATGTGATGGTAACATATTACTTATGTTACTCTATTTGCTTCTCTCTTTATTAATTTCTTACCACATCATCCTTTTGCCTAAGTGGCATCTATGTTACGACTAATGTTACTCCCATCAAGACCAGCCTAAGACTAGTCACAATAGAGAGTATCATACAGTAGTATCATGTACTACTCCCTCCATCTAGAAATAACTCAATTATATTTGTCTAGATTCAAATGTACCTAGACATGTTTTAGTGTGTAGATATATTTAAATCTAGACAAATCCAAGTCAGTTCTTTCTAGACAAAGGAAGTATACGATACTAGTATGTGATACCATCTCCACAATGTGTAGTACTACTATCATGTACTCTCTCCGTTTCAAAATATAAGATGTTTTAGCTCTGTAAAAAAGATATATCTAGACTACTTTTCGTATATAGGTTCACTCAGGTTTGGGGTGAATCTACACACTAAAAGAAGTCTAGATACATTGTCTTCACAAACCTAAAACATCTTATATTTTGAAATGGAGGGAGTGGTACTTAGTAGTATCATAGTCTTAGTGTATTTATTATTTTGTTGTCTCAAGGTAAATTTGTGTATAAGATTTATTTGAGATTATATTTTGTATGATACTGTATCTACCTATGATACCAACACAATCTATTTCATCATTAATTGTCGTGACACATAAGTATTTTTCATGCATGCAATGCATGATACGTACCACCTGATACCCCTATTGGGGCTAGTCTCATCCCAAACAGAGGTAGAGTAGTACTAGTTCCTTCATCCCGGAGTACTACTGGAGTACATTATTTATCCTTGCACGTATCCCTAGGTCATCAAAGTGATGTGTACTCCACACCTGTAGTAGTCCTTACTCGGGGAACACAGCTCTTCTCTACTTTTCTCTGCATTAGTCTCTTCCCAAAGAGATAAGGTATCTGCTCATGGCCATTGAATTTGGATGGACAGACGATATAGCCTAGAGCGAGATGAGGAGTCTAGTACTCCTAGTATTTAACTAGTACAAGTCTCTCTTGCTCGCTCTCATCAACCCTCTAAGATTTGTGCTCCTCTCTATGCTCTCTCACTCGGCCTCAAAATCCTTCTCAGATCCGCCCCAGTTGAAGAAGGCGGCTCTATGGCGGACGAGTGGTTTGAAGCTACGATTGACATAAGTGCAATGAAGTAGGTCTTTAGCTGTAGGCTGTGTTCTCAAACTGTTCATCATTTTACGTACATGGTTATTACTTCTTTCTTCAGGATATTTTCCACACTAGTTCGATACAACTCTTGTTTTTGGCCGAAATCTCTTTTCCTTGCACGAGCAGTGCTTTGGCAAGGCCGCAACGCACACTGCATGTGCACAATGTGTTGGAAAACTATCCGATGGCCAATGTCTAGGATGTGAGTATGAAGGCGTATTCAAACCAACCACTACCATGGATCAGATGTCCTCGGAATGTGCTCAAGTGCAGCAACAAAGGGTGCGACATGGCTAGCAGCTTCTTTGAGTTCATCGAATACCATATGGCGTGCTCGCATGGGCAGAGGGCAGCATAGGTTCTTGACAAAAAAGAACTGTATGATATTCAGGTGTGTATGTGTGTGTTGATTCCGTCTAGAGTATGGTTTAGTTTCTATCATGGTTTTGGAGTACCTATAATATTTATGTTATATAAATAAACCGAATCATCATGGCATCCATATAGTTTCTCTCTTTTACCGATAATAAGGGGAAGTACCACCAGCCTGTGCATCCACATAGTTGCTCTCTTTTTTAGATAAAAAGCTTGAAAATCCATAGAACTTGGGTGGCCCTCCACAACATATGCAAATATTGTTGCCCAAACCACTTCTCATCCATCCAGCATCGGTGCCTACGCTGTCGATTCCACACAAAAAATTCAAGGAACTAGAGCAGCTACTTGCTCCGATGCCCAAACTCAGCACAACAACCCTTCCTTTATTTAACGCAGAGACAACAGCCATCCCTCTGGTGAGGTTAAGCTAAATCATTTTATTATCAATGTGGGATCGCTTTATTTTCTGCAAATCAGTGCCCTCCTGTATGGAGACGGTGCCACAAAAAAATTATTCGGCATCGGTTCTAAATAGACCAGGATTACTAAGTTTAGAGAGCCAATTTCAAGGATTTGGTGTTGGAGTTCGATTTACCTTTTCCCTACAAATTCAAGGTTTATTTTAGCCTTCCCCTAAATAGAACCATGAAGAGAGGATGAGCTAGGGCTGGTGTTGGGGAGTGACGAGCTAGCACAGCCTCGCGTTTGAGCAGTCCACTCTCACCCATTTCCCCTGGCCTCTTCCCCCTCATCTAGGACAGCACCATCGACTAGACCCCGCCCCCACCCCTCCCCTCCTCTCCCCTCCCCCAGCCCTCCCCAGCCCCCCAAATGCCCAAATAGCAGCATCGCCGGAGCTGGAGCACTCCTCACAGGAGCGCATCATCGAGTTTGGCCCCCATGTCTTCTGTGCCTGCCGCATCTCTGCAGCCACAACTGACTTCTCCGTCGTCGAGCCACAGTTAGTTGACGAGGTGATGCCATACACAATGACAATGAAGATCATCTTCTCAAGGACATAGAAGCTCAGGAGGATGTCTGGCTCCATCCCAGCCCCTCTAGAGGAGGATGATGTCACGACCACACCCTGCAAAGAGGAGGTGTTGAATCTCAGCCTGCGTCCCAGCAAGCTGGGAAGAGCGAGCGAGGTTGTGGGAACTATGCACAAGGTTCTTGGTCATGTATGGCTATTGAAGAACCTGCAACTCACAACGGAGGAGTGGGACATCATCATGTCGTACGACATTCTGCACCGGCTCTGGCATGAGGCGTGTATGTGGGTCAACGGGTTCCACTTCGACCTAACCCTCGGCGTGGATCTCCGGCTCATCGTCAACCTGTCGGCTCTTCAAGATAGTTGGTACCTGGTTGACCAGGAGGATGGCCACTGCAGCATATGCATGCAGGCACTATCGAAGCGCACAACAGTGCGTCTCCAAGGATGCAACCATCCATACCACTGCAAGTGCATCTTCACTTGGTTTGAGACCAACGCCAGCTACCCTATCTGCCGAGACAATGTTCTTGCCCATCTCTACTAACACGAGGTGCATATGCCCCCTTCTATATGAAACCTGGTCCTTTGGTTGCTAATTAATTAATGTACTGAACCAATGTATCTGATGCACGCCAAGTGAACATGTTCTACACATGTTTGGACTTGTCGAATTAAGCTTAATCCAATTTAGACAGTGAAAACAATTAGTCTAGGATTACAATCCAATAGGAAATTGTCATCATGTCTCATACATTTTACAAAGAGAAAACCAATATGAATCACTATTCATCATCTCACTGCATAATATGAAATAATAGTCTAATCATCGTCACCATCATCGCTTTCATCACTACCACATTCTAGATCCACATATTCTGACTGGGTTGGATCTTCTTCCCCTTGACATTCATCATACATGTCATGAGATTCATCAGGTAGAACGAGTTTATTCCTGTCTTTGTGGACTGCACTAACCTTGACAGTAAAATATACTTGTTCATCATGCACAGAGCCGCCTCTGGAAATCAAATTTTCATCAACGTCAGCCAGTTCAGTTACCATACAACCACTGGGATCATCTTCATGGGCAACATCTATGGTGACTGGCTCGTCATACTCATTCACATCATAGGTTCTCCTTGCCTCAAACTTTTGCACATATTGCTAGTTGCTATTATCTCTGTCATCTAAGAATATTACCTTGGAAGCTTGAGTTACCAAAATATAAGGTTCCTCCTTGTACCACTCAGCACTAGTATTGATTGATATGAAATTCCCATCATTTCTAGGGCCTCTTTTCTTTTCAGATCTTGATCATACCAATAACACTTGAATAGAACCACATATCGACCACCAGTCTTGTTATAGTTCAACTCAATAACTGCTTTTATGTGACCATAATGATCATAGTCATATGACTTCTTCATTTTGGCTGTCAGGTGCTCTCCACTGGTCGTGATGCTGCTATTTTGTGTCTTCAGTTGTTTCTCACGCTCATAAGTGGTGTAGTGGATACCATCATCATTGTAAGCTGAAGCTGTCTACACCCTCTTTATCGGAACACATGATAGGGCATAGAGACCATCACTAACACTGCCCGGATTCTCTTCACGTAGCTTTGTGATATGCGGTTATACAAAATAATCAAGAGGTCATCTCATGTGCACAATTCGTATGCAATTCAAAGTTCAATTGAACATCTTACATGATTTCAAAACCATTCCTAAAACCCAGCCCCACATACTGGTGCAACATACTCTTTTCCTTTGGTTGCTTTAAATAACCTACAAAAACGATACTCAAGTCAGACATCTGAACATAACTTAATACAAGTTTCATTTCATATATATGAGGATATGTATGAATAGTACTCATGCAACAAAGTTTTCAGCCTCATCAACGTTATTTAGCACGTACCAAGTAAGTTGGTCATATGCGTGCTGCATTAATATTCTATGTTTCTTCTTTCCTACTAGGCGAACACCATGGTTAAAAATAGATTTTTCAACTTCTTTAATTATGTCGCCCAGATTAGATCTCATTTTACAATCATGAATGTATCTTAAGAAAAATGCAAATGCTTCAGCAGCAATATATGCCTCTACAATGCAAGCCTCTGCTCTAGACTTGTTCCTAACTGTACCCTTAAAAGTGCAAAGTCGATGTTCTATAGGGTACATCCATCTGTATTTTACGAGACCTCTATAAAGTGCATCTTTAGTCAGATGAATAGAGAAATGCACCATCACATCAAAGAAGGCTGGTGGACATATCAGCTCAAGCTTGCACATGATTTCTGCCATGTCCGTCTGAAGACACGCTACAACTATGATGTCTAGAGTTTTATTATAGATTTCCCTAAAGAACTTTCCCAACTCTACAAGCACGTTGTACAAATCCTTGTTCACTAAACCTTTAACACTAAGAGCTAAAAGCCTTTGTAGTAGGATGTGGCAATCGTGAGTTTCAACCCTTGGAGCTTGTTCTCCTCTATATTGATACAATTTGCAATGTTGGAAGCAAATCCATATGGGAACTTCACACCTCGGAGGAAGTCAAAAAAATAGTACCCTTTTATTCATCAACAAGGTAAATTATGCACCTCGAACTTTGTAATGTTTTTCACCACCCTTATCAACCGTATCTTCAGGATGCAGCTTCAAGTTGTTGTTAACGTTGAGTTTTTGGTAGTCAAGCCTAGCATTATAGCTATCTTTTGTCTTGGATGGAATGTTGAGTAATGTGCCTATAATGCTATCACATATATTTTTCTCCATGTGCATGACATCAATATTATGTCAAAGCGTCTTACCAGCCCAATACGGCAAGTCCCATAGAGTATTCTCGGTTCCTTTTCCTTCCCTTGGGAATCTACTACTACTTCTTCCTATCTCTTCCTTTTGGATGTTGCTCCTACTGTCAGTGCATCTTCTGTACTCTTTCTTTTACCTCATTAGGCAGCTGGTTATTTTCCTGGTTTGACACTTCTAATATTTTGTAGATGCACTTGCAACTTTGTTGCAGTGAACTTTTGTGGTGTAGTGCCATATTCGGTCCTCTTTCCATAGAACTGCAATTTTTTAAGTTTTTTCAGAATTTTTGGCCTTTAGGAAGAAAAAACCATGTGGCCAAGGAAAAGGGTCTTATTTTGTAGACTCACTATGACATGTTTTGTCTCACAGCAAACAACATGCGTTGTAACCTGCTGTCACTCTGTCTGACATAGTGCCATGAGCTAGAAAATCATGGGTGCAGAAAAGCATAGCACCATACATAGGAAACTTGGCATCTTCAGGTTTACTGGCAAGGATATCAGGAGTCATGACACCCTTCCATATTCTTGCAAGTCTCGTATAAGAGGCAGCATGAATAGATCAAAATCCTTCCCAGGTTATTTGGGACCTAGGATAAGTAAAGCTAACAAGCAGTTCGGCTGATAGGTGTTTGTTAATTAAAGTAATTAACAAAATTCTGAATAAAATAAATAAAAGAGTTTTATTAAGTGAGAGATGTATTAATTTTGGTGGAAAATTAAGGCAACTTTGAGTGGAGCTGGAATTGATGTGGGAATGCTTAGTGGAAGCTCCACTCACATGAATGAGGGAGAGGTGGGGGCACACACCATGGATGTAGGCCATGGCATGGGGGCTTTCCCATCCCCTATAAAAGTATGCCTCCTCCTCCTCTCCTCTGACACCTCCTCGTGAAAGATCTCTCCCCCTCTAGAATATTCCCCATGGCTTTGGATTATCAAAGTACATGTTCCTAGTGGCTTTTTGTGGAAGGATTTGTTGCTTCTGTTGCTTTGCTGGAGCGAGGACTTGGAGGTGGTCAGGGTACCAGACCTGTGTGTGACCACGGATGCACTACTGCTTTGCGGTGCTAGACTTCATCACGATCTCGAGATCGACAAGTGAACGACTACATCATCCACGAAATCAGATTTCATTAACACAGCTTTTCGGTCTTCGAGGGTAAGATCTCTATGGATGTATATCCACCCATTGATTGTATATAGGTAGATAGTTCTTGGTGCTTAGTTGTTCATATCATAGGATTTTTTTTTCTATGCAGCGAACCCAACAGTGGTATCAGAGCCTGATCTATGCATAGATGCTTTGCATGGGTAGAACACATATGATTATGTGGGCACTAAAGATCATGTTATTACATCTTCTATCTAGTTTGGATATTGGTGTCATAGTAGTATGAAGCGGCCCGGATTAACTTTACATGTCCTCACACATCAGACATGTTCCACGCTTGACATGTAGCTAGTTTTTCATAAGTAGCTAGCGGGTGTGTCTTTCTCTCCTACTATAGTCAATATATGATTTACAACGAGTTGCTAATAATTTGATTATCATCGTTGTGGTTCCATGTTCGTAGGTAAGAACGGTTCTATCTCCGAAAGCCCTAAGCCACATAAAAACATGCAAAGTGTAACATCCCAATTTCAGCAACCCTGATTAGTTGTCTAGAATGCAAAAATCAGGGGGAACAAAAACTTTTTCTTGTGTAATGCTGAAGTGTTTGCTTGTTGTTTGGATATGCTTATGCATATGAATGTGTATTAGATGATATACTCCTTACCCTAACACCAGTTGACAAAAGCTACTTCCCAAAACAAGTCTTGGCTCAATCTCCATATTCTCAAATGTTCTGGCATTTCAAAACCTGAGCCAAGAAGCCTTTGAAAACCAACTATTTTGGTAGTTTCTATTGATCAAACTATGGAGAGCTATAGAATACTATCTCCTTCTGTTTTCAAGACAGAATCTTCAACTACTCTTACCTCTAGGATCTCCAAAACCTTTTTGTAAGCTTTTGAACTCTACTCTTGGTAGAGATACCAAGGACCTTACCTTGTTCAAACTCCAACCTATTTCAAAATACCCATCCTTACCTCAAGCTAAGCTTGGTGGTAACCCACTACAAGAAATCCAGTCTATTGCAACAATATTTATTGCTACAACCACATTTTGTTGCAATAAAATGAAATATTGCCACGAATTTCCTGTTCATGGTAATAGAACGTATGTACTACCTCAAATAAATTTTGTCGCAATAAACACTCTTTTTGTTGCAATAGAGGCTCTGTATTGCAACAACTGACATGGGCGTTGCAATATGGCTCCGATATTGCAACAATAAAATTTCATTGCACGAGCTAGTCATTCTGTTGCAATAGAAATTAGGTTTCGCAATAAAATAGTCATATGTGGTAATATTTAGGAAGATATTGCAGCAGTTGTGTCACGTTGCGATAATTACAAACATTGTTGCAAAAAATGTTAACTATCGCAACGAAACACATATTTGTCGTAACTGCGTATATTTTTCGCCTCAAATTCTATCGCGTTGCAATAACTATTGTTTACTGCGATAAGTTATGTATCCGTGACAATATGCAGAGGATATAAAAACAACCTACTATTGTTGCAATAAAGAACATGATATTGCAACGACATTCCATATAGTCAATGGAAGGTCATCCGTGGGCCACCTAAGCCATGGCTACCTGGCATATTAGCCCGTAATATAGTTGTGGCGTGCCGGTTCCGTCTAGACAATATAAAGGCCAAGTGCGAGAAGCTTGAGGATGGAGAATAAAACCCGAAGTTGGTGGGTATGTGACAACGCTGATCCAAAATATGATCTTTTGCGGAGAAGGTCGATTTGGAGCTTATCAAAAAATTCTAAAAAAATGTAGGAATGTAGATAATAATTTATAATACGCGATTGTAGAAAATGATGTGAAAATACTTTGTATTTTTTCAGTAAAACATAGAAAATTTCAGATTTGGATGTGCTCAGTACAATTTTGAATGGGCCTCCGTTTTTCTAAGATTTATCATATTTGTTTTTTCTACGTCCGAAATATAAGGTATTTTCAAATAAAAATTTGTAGACTTGAATTTTGTATTGTTGGCTATATATAGGTATTTGTTTCAAAAATATTTGATCAATTTTTGACATATTCAGGGTGGATAACTTATATATTATGACATGGATAACTCACAACTCACGTGTTAGGAGTGGATAAATGTTTGATACGAAAAAAATCATCAGAATATATCAGCATAGTGGGATCTAGTTTTGAAGATCTCGTCGCGACTATTCCCACGGCAAACGCGGATTTTAAATCGGGCAAACGGTTTGATCTATAAGACATTTTAAATTTTCGGTTTCATCAGAAGCTGACTGAGAGAGCGTGTACTTTGAAATAGGTTTGATCTATAGAGTGACTCTGAGTTCTGCCTAAAGACCTTGGTGCACGATGCCTCCGTGGGCTGTACTCTGAGCCACCAACACCTTTAGTGCCTTCTCAGCAATCCATTGAGATTCCCTCTACCGTCCTCACATCACTTTGCCTACTAGGTCGTCACTCTATCGTCATCAGATGTAGTTAATTCTTCTTGTCTTTGTTCATTCTCTGAAATAATTTGTTGCTACTTTGCCGTCAGATGTTAAGTGTTTGATACAGTGCTTCATACAGATGTATACTTTTTTTAATCTACTTGCAATTTAATTGCTAGAATACTCTGCATAAAGGATTTTTTTAACATGAGACTGGTTCTGGATTTATCAGTTGTTACTCCCAGAACGAGGCATGTTGGTTTGAAAACATTTTATAAATTTCAAATTGTTCAAACCTGTTTGGTCAAACCAACCGGAGATGGCCAACATGATTTGCGTTGGTCAGACAATCATGTGCGTGTGATGGATCTAGGTTTGCTTTATTTACCTTATTATGTTGCCTCTTGACAAGTATTTTTTTACGTTAGATGATTGGCTCGCGCTTCTACTTCTTCCGCATGGTTGGGGAGTGGGATGCCACAGGTATGATGTTCAGTTAACTAGGGTCAATATATTTCAATATCTAACTTTCTTACTACTACCTCCGTTCCATAATATAAGTAGCTTTCTAAAAAGGCTTATATTATGGAACAGAGGTAGTATTAAAGAAAAGGGAGACATGTCTCGAGCTGTTCAAATCAGCCATACGTTATTTGTATGGCAGCAAAAACTTCCTATGAGGAACAGAGTAAATAGTGTGTGTCTATCCTGCATCAAAAACTTCCTCTTCACCTCTACAATTTGTGATGCGTGTGCAGACCCATCAATCATATCGAGCCTTTTTTACTATCACTTCGGTTTATGTACAAACTGAATCCTGAATATTATAAAGCTGTAGGCATAGAATTAATTGTTGTATTATCCGTGGAATAATTTTAACCCTCGTTTGCTTTCGTTTCTTTTAAAATCTAGGTATCTGATCAACCATAGGAGAAGGATCATGCGTCAGCACCAAGAACAACCTCCGTACCTGGGCCAATATCCTTGACCTCAACCTTAAGCAAAGGTACCTACCAGACTCATTCCTTCCTTTCGAATAATTTCATTTTATCTATGAATATAATCTTTCTAAAATTCCTTGTACTTTCATTCTGTAATATTTCTCTAAATGTCAGGTTTGTAGATTTTGCATAGCGGCTCAACAAGGAAACTACCGCCGATGAGGTTGTAAGGAGGGTAAAGACCTTCTGTTTGTCGCATAAAGATGTATTTCTTCTATTCAAATGTGCCAGGTTTGGACACGATGTTGGTGATTATGTGGAGACCTTATATCCGTGACAATGTAACAACTCATCTGCTCCATTTATAAATAGTAATTTGCAAGGTTCCAGTTTCTTTAGCAAAGAATATTTGTTGCTTTACATTATTATTTTTCTGTTGGATTTGTTTGGTTGATATAAAAGTTATTATCAAAAAAATTACATGTAGTTATCGTCCCTTGTATATCCAGTTTCAACTTCATATAGCTTAATGAAATCAAATTTCTATTTTACTTGTGTATTTTACTAATAGATGGACTGTCGTCGATCCCGATCGTGGCCCTCATTGAGCGTCTGAGACTTCATTGAGAGTGGTTTTTATGCCACTCCGTTATATAAGATCCTTCGTAAGCTTGTCAAACGAGTTGAAGCAAGAACATCGGTGAAGAATGCAAGGCTGAGACGTCCAAGAAGAATGTGAAGGTAGAGATGACATCTCCGGTGCAGCTGGTAAACGACTTCCACTATTGTAATGCTTCATTTGGGTTATCTATAGCTAAAACATCTTTGAAACTCATGCCTTGTGAAACAACTTCCATTTTCATGCAAAGGATGTGCGCGGGCTGAAGCAAGTACTGTTGTAATTTTTCTTTAATGAGCATTAGCAATCTGATGGGTGTCACTAACTAAATGTATGTATTAGGAAGGAAAATTGAGGGGTCGTGACAATAATTTAAGTTGTGGTACACATCCGCAAACCAGCTGTATAGAACATGCTATCATCTATTTATTGTCCTTGCAATACATGTCCGGTACCACTATATACAAGGTACCATTTCTAGGCTCGCTTAACTATTGATGCACCATTTGAATAGTACTCCTTATTGTGCATATCAAATTAATTCTTAGTACGCACATCAAATGGTGCATATTATACAATGTCTGATACTCCTTAAAATTGTAGTACTAAGAATTAATTTGTTGTTATTTAGTGTGATTGTCGGTGTGGTAATTTCTCCAGATACGCTCATACAAGCTGCAACAAAGAACAATAGACAGTTTTTAGAAATGGTAAGTCACAACCTTGGCTTTTCTTTATGTTGACCTTTGTTTGATTACACTTTTAGTTGTCATCCTGTGCATAAGTTCTAAACTATAAGTCTTTAAATTTATATGAATACATTAATGCATTTGACATTGGCCATTGTTATATATTGTACCTTGATTCAGATGGTATTCTATCCTGATACCATATAGTGGTGTGTTTTCCTTTGTGAATGCTCTGTGGTCGTGTTATATGCAAATGCTTTGTTCTTTATTAAAAGAAGTACAACACTGTACAAAGAGCAAAGTTACATATACATATAAAGGGGAGGAGCTAAACTAGTAGAAAAAAACTAGAAGGTCTCAATTCATTGTGTCAAGCTCCCCTTATGTTTGGGTTTAACCCTATGGGCGACAAGGGCCAGATCATGTTTGTAAACTGATTTCCAAGCTTGAAAAGAAGGTTTTTGTTTCTTAAAGATAAATCCATTCCGCTGCTTCCAAATCCCCCACATAGGACAAGTCGTTACCTCAAAAAAAACATGTCCTTCTAAAGGTTTGCTTTGCTGTTGCAAATATATCAGAAAACCATTCCTAGAAGACCACTGAAAATCCATTCCCAGAAAACCCACTCATGAGAGAACTTTCCCTCTATATTTCACTTTCATCATCAGCATATCATGTATGATAAGCAAGTTTAAGTTCATCTAGTATCTAACTTTGGCAGCTCTTATTATCTCCTCTATTACATTTGGCTGAATCTGTGGCATTTCCTTATGTTATAAGGCTCTTATGAGTAGTCAAATTACTGCCTTCATGAATCCTTGATTTTTTTCTAACCTGTTATTTTCTGCTATGTCTGAAGATAATTGAACGAATGTTTGTGTGGCTTGCACATGAAAGATTTGTTTTTAAAGTGTTGACTTGATCTTAGCGCGTTGGGATTTGCATTATGCTAGTCTTAGATAATTATAGGTAGAATAATCTAAAACTAGCAGAGAATTATCAATTGATTTTTGTTATATACATGTATATGATATAGAATTGAGGTCGTGAATATTTTCTCACCTGGTCGTACATGATAGTAGTAATTCTTTCCAACTTGATTGATTTTTTTCACGTGTAAATTCGTGGCGTCATTTAAATAGATGACCAGAACAAAGATGTATTGATAGACTATATAACTGAAAATTACAATAATGCTGAAATAATTTATTGCGAATGTTATGTTGGACTGATTAACTTGATCTAAATAATTTTTTCATTTTTGATCGCAGGATTCAAATATTTAACTGGACTAGACATTCACTATGCTGCATGGATAGTTTAATCTTCGCACTTGATTAGGATAGCACATTCAGTACGTTGAATGAATGCTGAATTATTTATAGATTTCGCTATGCAAAATATAATATTCTATGAATCTATATCAGATGATATTCAATGAATCTTTATCAGATACATGTGGTTCGAATCATGTAATTGATTGCCCGTATTATTTTATTTTTTTGGGTTGCAATATTCTATTGCCATGAAATTAAGCGTTGTTGAAATAGTCCTTTCGCTACGAACATTGTCGCAATAGCTTCTCGCCATGCACATTTTGTCTGTTGTGATAATTGTATGTCACAACCAAAACTAGTATGTTGCAATTTTTTGTTACCACGATTTGGAGTTGTTGCCATAAATTAATGCCATAAACATAAGGCTTGTGGCAAAAGATGTGTACCCACGAAAACAAGATTTGTTGCTATAGAGTTTAGGTTTATTGCAACAATTGGCTATTGCCATGGAAGGGTATGTGTCACGAAACAAGTGTTGTTGGAATAGGCTATCTCCACAAATGGTTATCACCACAAAAGGCCAATCGCCATGATTTTGATCATTATTGCATTAAGCTATTCCCACTTACCAAATTGTGGTATTAAGCAAGTACTGCTACGAGATAGAGCATGGCAACTTGTCGCATCCGTGTTCCACTTCAAAGTGTGAGTCCAAAGGTATTAGTATTGACTATACACGCTTTGGACTAAGTGTCATGTGTATGGCACCACTATTGATGTTGATAGATTCTTTTAAAAGAAAAGAAAATGCTGAAAGAGAATCTATAAAATATTTTGCAGGATATAAAAGGCTGGAAATATCCAGCTTAGGTATATAGAAGATATACATGTTATGGTTGTATTCTTTGCTTATTAAACAATGTGGTTCTTGGGTATTGGATACCAAATTTGTCGGTGTGAAGTGTCATACAGAACAACGCAATTCATGAACTACAATGGCCTAAGTAACTAGCAAAATAATATGTGATGATGTTCATCAAAAACAACTAAAGTGTTGTTGTGTTTTTTGTTGAAATCAAAGCTTGCCTTCAAGATTTGTTTTAATAATTGTTATTTTGTTCCGATATTATGAGAACAATTGTTTTTCAAATAATTACCGTATTCCATAAAAGATGGATGAACACTTGCACGTCTACTTGGAGAAATCATGTCCATAAACAATAATAATAAAATGTCACAATACAAATGGTTGAAAGATCACTTACGAAGTGACATCGCCATTTAAATTATATTAAAAAGAAAGCATGAAGAAACTCCATGTTGATGGAATTTTGGAGTCTTTGATTTTGATCAATTGGCGCTTGTGAGACTTTCCTAGAGATAACCGAAACTCCGTTCATAGGCTAAAGAGGAATGGATGACTAACTTATTGGACATTGTGCGTGTTGATGTATATAGTCCATTATGTGTAGCCATGTGCAGTGGATCTTTCAAGTTCATATACTTTCTCCAGAAATTTGAGTGAATATAAGTGTATATTTACTTAATAAGGAAGAAGTATGAAACATTTGAAAATTGTTCAAAGACTTCCAAGATGAATTAGAAAATCATTGTAACGAGAAAATAAAGAATTTATGATTTAATCATAAAAGAAGACATTTGAGTTGTAGTTTTAGCAAAACACCTAAGATTTAAGGAATCGTTTCATGGATTTGTGTTTCTCGATAAATCATATGAGTATGGAATGTTCAAGAGATGAAATCAAACCTTGTTTGACATGGTACGATCAAAGGTGTCATTTATAAAACTGCCATTATGTTTTAAGGATTAAAGATTTAGAGACTACCACTTTTACACGGAAAAGAGCACCAATGTGATCCGTTGAAATGACACCATATGAGTTATTACTTGGGATAAAACCCAAGTTGTCTTTTCTTAAAAATTTGGTATGCTAGGCATAAGTAAAATGTTTACAACCAAAGTCGGATAAACATGTCTTTGTAGGTTATCCCATAGCAACGTTTAGGTATTCCTCCATAACACCGAAGACAAAGGAGTTTGTCGCTTATAACGTCAAGTTTCTTAAGAAGAAATTTTGATTAGGTTGATGAACTTTGATTAGGTTGATGAACCTAAGCAACATGTGCTAAGTAGAGCATCACCGGAAAGTGTCCCAGAGGCGGGCATAATGCTCATGTCTCACGTGATTACAAAGGTTGTGATCTCGGATATTAGAGTTCCTATTTGAACCATATGGGTCGGGTAGGAATGAAATAGTGAGATTTGATAAACAAGTCATTATTGTTTTGACAGTGATGAACCGACTACATGCAAAGAAGCGGTGATGGGCCCTGACTCCATAAAATGACTAGAAGTCATAAAATCCATGATAGTTTCGATACATGAGAAATCAAGTTTTTGAACATGGAAGACCCTCCGGAAAGGAATAAATCCTATTTGTCGTCCTTGGATCTATAAAGAAATACACATGGATGTTTCACATCTATGAAATAGTTGACATGTCGCAAAAGAGTTTATGACAATGTTCAAGGAGTTGACTACGACAAGATTTGATCTTTTGTAGTGATATTTAGTCTGGACGGATTAATGTAGCAACCACTACATATGTCAATTTTGGTATATGGTAGTTGAACAAACAAAACAAAGTTCTTCTAATAGAATGGTTACCTAGGACATGAACATGACACAGTCTGAAGGGTTTTGTTAATTCAAAGGATGCTAAAAGGGCATGCAAACTTCAATGGTTGAAGTAAGCACATGGGAGTTGAAATCTTCACCATGATGAAACTATTAAAAGGTTTAATTTCATCGAAGATGATGAAAATGCTTGCATTTGCAAGAAATTAAGTGGGAGCGCTGAGATATATTTATAATACATTAGTTAGGGTACATGTTGTTGATTGGAAATGATGTATCTTTTATTGAAACGGGTTAAGAAATTTCATTGAAATTGGATTTCGATAAAAGACTTGGGAAAAACCAGAATATTAGGCATCAATGTCTATATGAATAGATTGAGGCGCTAATATGGTTATGCTTGGCGTACGTACATATATGAGATATTGAATAAGTTTAATATGAAAATGACAAGAAAGGTTCTTGCCACATGGAAAGGATTGAATCAATATTCATGTGTATCGACACTTGGTAAGTAAAAACAAGATTCAAGTGTTTTGACACTTGGTGAGTGAAATCACATGAATACTTTGATCAATCATACATATTGTGATATGTACAAATCTATATCTATCCTATGCTCTAAATGTTATGAGCATATACCAGGATGACGCATAAGATGATCATTGGAGGATAATAAGAATATTCTTATGCTCTTTGCAAGAACTAAGGAAATATTAATGTAGAGGTGACAAATAGTTCATTGTAAAGTATTACATTGTTACTAGTTTTTTCACAAGGAACAAATTAAATTTATCTCAATTTAAACTTTGGGTGGCACAATGTAATGGAAAGGAGGTTACATGATGGATTTGGATGAGTTCCAAAGTTAAGACATTGTGATGGATACTACAACAAAAGGCTAAGTATATGAATGCTATAGTTCAAGCAAAGGAGGGCATTTGTGTTAAGTATGGATGTTTTTAATAACGAGGTCACAACATTGATGAATGATGTGATGAACATTCATCCGAAGTACAGCATTATAATCAAAGTCATTATGTTTACATTGCTATAACATCATGTGAAGTAACTTTAATCCTTAGACCATGAGATCATGTTAATTGCTAACACCGCAAGAGTACTTTGATAACATCAAACATCACAGCTTAACAGGGTGACTATAAAGGTGGGTTTGGGTACTATGAAAGTGTTATGTTGAGGCTCATGTATAAAGAGTGGAATTTGTCCATCCTGATGATGGAGATATAAACTCTGGGCCCTCTCGGTGATATCACATTGATAACAGCTTGCAAGCAGGTGATTTGATCACAAGGAATGTTATATCATGGGAACAAGAAAAATGTACTTGTCGGTAACAAGATCAAACTAGGTATGGAGATAACGATGATCGAATCTCGAAAATGTAATATATCATGAGACCAAGGGATTTTGTTATGACATTAAAGGTTCAGACGATCACTAGAGTCATCGTTGAATTGAATGTGTGGGAGTTAGTACGGATCTCCACCTCCCGCTGTTGATTATTGATTGGAGAGGGGTCTTGATCATGTCTGTACTATTTGCAAACCATAGGGTGACACACTTAAGGGATACCGACACCATTTGGAGAAAACATGATACCAGAGAAATATTATGAAAACATTGGAATTATTTTGATGGACACAGAATTGTTTTAGGTCAAATTGCTGAAATTGGTTTTGCCTATGATATCGAAGTATTGCAAGGGGTTTATGCAAATGTTTGTTAGTTAAAGTAATTAACAAAATTATGAATAAAATAAATAAAAGATTTTTATTAAATGAGAGGTGCATTAATTTTGGTGGAAAGTTAATGCAACATTGAGTGGAGATGGAATTGATGTGGGAATGCTTAGTGGAAGCTCCAGTAATATGAATGAGGGAGAGGTGTGGGCACCCACCATGGACGCCGGCCATGGCATGGGGGCTACCCCCTCCCCTACGAAAGGAGGCCTCCACCTCCTCTCCTCTCACACCTCCTCGTGAAGGATCTCTCTCCCCCTCTAGAATATTCTCCATGGTTTCAGATTTGTGAAGTACATGTTCCCGGTGGCTCTTTTTCTAGAAGGATTTGATAATTCCTATGATTTGATGGAGCAAGGACTCAGAGGTGCTCAGGGTACCGGACGTGTGTGATCACGAATGCACTGTTGCTTTGTGGTGCTGGACTTCATCATGATCCTGAGATCGGCAAGTGAATGACTATATCATCCACGAAATTAGATTTCGTTAACAAAGCTTTTCGGTCTTCGAGGGTAAGATCTCTATGGATGTATATCCACCCGCTGATTGTATCGAGGTAGATAGATATTGGTGCTTAGTTGTTCATATCATAGGAATTTTTGTTTTCTATGCTACGAACCCAACACAAAGTTGTGATGGCTTCCTGACACAAGGCACGGGGTATAGTTAACCAGTAGGTAGTACAATTCGGGACCTTTACTGTATGTGCATGCAAAACAAATTGTGTTTTCTTTCCTTCGCTGCCTCATCACCATCCACACCCTGGTCGGCTGATCTCTCCCTAGTCCACAACGTAGCGTTGTGAAGGCGTGTTGACCTGCCTTGATTGTGTCGGTGGCTCCGTGTCAGTATCTGGCGTGTTTGCCAGCTGTGTTGGTGTGCATAAGAAGGAACCATTTTTGGTCTTGGCGGAAAAAAGCATGTAGAGTAGAAATTCAAACTTTTCCGATTTCAAAATTTTCATTTCCTTTCCAAACATCCGGATTGAAGGATATTCAAAAGATCGCCGTTCGTAGGAGTACTTAAGTGGTGGACAACTGATTGTTGATATACGTCCCATCGCATTAGATGCACACCATTATGATCTGGGCAGCTTTCCTACTCCATACTACTCGTAATCCATTCTCGTTCAATTTCACACCATGTGAAGAGGAAGCACCAACCACACCTGCAGCACATACGCTAGTTTGAAAGTGAAGAGCGTTTTTTCTTTCTTTTCTTTGTGAAACAAGTACATTAGTATGAAGAGTGTGGCTCAGCTGCTCGCTGGAGAAGGAGTCGGAACCTTGCTTAATTTTATAGCCCTTTGTGCTAAATTTATGGACTTCTATGTAATTTTCTCTTTTTTAGGCCTTCGATGTAAACTGTACTCCCACCGACCGTGTAAAATTTTGTGGCCAGCAACCTTGTCAATTTTTAACTACAAGTAAGCATGATAGATTGCTCTTAAAATTTTCCACAAATCTTTTGAAGCTAACCAGGAATCCATTACACCAAAAACCACCACGGGTTCTTAAAAATTCAAGCTCTTGCTATGCATCCGCATCCCGATAAAATTGAAACCGTTTTGGAAACATTCAAACAAAGAATAAAAAGTATAATATTTTTTGTATGGCATCCTGCTACATGTATCGAGAAACATGTGTTTTGACAACTTTTGAAAAAAATCCTTATTGGATGCTTCCCAATATTGGATACTAAGTTCCATGCATGAATATTATTAATTATTCTTTGGTTTCAACTCAAACGAGGAAGGTCGTGCCCTTATCGACATCATATGTTTATTTATGATATAGTTCCTACTTCTTGTAGATGGGTGCATCTTGTTGTACTAATCCATTTTGCTAGGGAGAGTTTCCAACAATCAACAAAAAGTTTATGATAATTTTTCGTGTGACATGACTATTTTTTCTATAAAAAATATACGAAAAGTATGACTCAAAATGCCACAACCCTAGTGTTTCAGACAGAGTGGACCATGTTATACTTATGATTTCCAAGTTCAACGAGTTTCCAAGCTTCTTAGCTGAACTCCGCCCACTAAAATTACTTTTTTCAATTTAATTATCAATATTAGGTAAAATTTGATATACAATCAACTAGTAGTGCTTTTAAAGTTTACCAAAAACTTTTGGAGGTACCCGCCAGACCACCAAAATATTGAAAACCAACAATAGTTCAGGGAGATTCAACTTATTTCTAAGACTTTTTGGATACAGACGAATTTGACCAAGTTTTATTAAATTGATATGAAAAAAGATAAAAGCAGAAATACAAAAGATTTAAGTAAGAAGTCCTTTCATGTGTTCTACTTGCAATAGTAGTAAGTTGCACTTGCCTTGCATATGAGACTCAGATAATAGACGTATGTCATATCATCAGTATATAAAATTATAATATGTAAAACTCAAAAAATTATAAATTTGTTTGACATCTATAAAGTAGGGATGTATATTTGGTTCTTCTACTTTGTCTCATGTAGAAGGCAACATTTATTTGCTCCCTAACACTTGAAAATTTTGATACGATGGTCTAGAGAAACGATGGAGAAGATTCTAGAATGATGGAAAAGTGTGTTTTGAGGTTTGTGCATATATAACGTTCCTTGTGATAAAGACTATCAATAAAATCTTCTAGATGCTAGAACAGAAAATAAGATCCAATGGTTGTAAATTTTGGGATTCGCGAGTCTTGATCCAACGGTCAATATTTAGAGTTATCCGTACAGTATATAGTTGTAAGGAAAAATTATGAAAAAACAACTTCACATTATGGATTGCCATTTATGGATAAAGTTGGATTTCAAATCCATTGACCAAGGTCATGGGCACATCCACATCATAGTTTATCATAAATTTTAGATATTTTGTAGATGATCGCATCTTTTGGCTTGGTAAACAATGTTTACAGCGGGAGTTTCCAACTTACGGCAACAAAAAACCATTTTCAATTTTCGAAGTGACATGATTTTTTGGTGGAAAGCAATTACGAATTCTGTGGATTGGAATGCCATCACCCTATTTTATAGACATAACCATGTTTTCGATTCAGAAGTTTATGAGTTTAATTTTCAAACTTTCTAGTTAACTTTGCACACTCAAGTAAGTGGTAGTTTTATCTTAGAAAATTATAAAATGCTTTTGGGGGTACCTAATAGGTAGTCCATATATCAAGAACGGTCGAGAGTTCTAAAAGATTCAACTTCGTGCTTAGAATTTGCATGCTGACAAAGTTGATCCTATATTGGAAACAACCGAAGAAATAAATAAAAATTCAAAAACAAAGTTGAACTTACGCAAGGCATCCTTTTGTGTGTATAACCTACCATGCAAATTTATGGACCTATTTCGTAAATGCACACAAATCAAACTTGTGTTTTCTCTCCTTTGTTGCCTCTCTCCATTTAAACTCCCTCTCTACTCTTAGCCCTAGCTTAAATGACTTTATGTTGATTAACCCGAATTAGGTCAAAATTGACCACAAGTAAGTGTTGGATTGCTCTAAAATTATGCACAGAATCGTTTAAGGTACCCAGTAGTCATAGATCGAAAACGATAGAGAGTTCTGAAAGGTTCAACTTCTTGCTATGAATTAATGGCAATGCCAACAATTTTGACCCATTTTGAAAACATGTGAGAAAAACTAGAGCATCGCGTCCCTTATTTTGAGTGGGCATTGAGTCCTCCTACATGTACTAGTGTAGTTTCCATGAAAAATATGGTTCCGACTACGACCAATCCAATTTCCCTCCTCTAAAACATTGTGCTGCAAATATCTGTAGATTTAGTCCAAAATCCGTACAACACATTCTCAAGTTTCAGTACAATATAATATTAGTGTGGTACCAATGCAACATGGATGTTAGAATATAGTTCGCCCGGTATTCTACTGACTAAACTAGTACTGGTACAATACTATTATACTCCAGTACGAGACTACGAAGGGGTCGTCGATGGTTTAAGGAGATGAATAGGTCATCAGTGGCAGACTTTAGTGTAGTTCAGTGGGGAGGGGCACCGCCCCCCAAGATTAGACACATGCATGAAAAAAAATCTAGGAGGGTTTAGATTAGAATTTTTTGTGTGTCCCCCTCCCCGCAAGAACTCAACAATTGCATCCTGAGCCAGTCTTGGCAAGCTCCAGCACTGGAGGGCAGCCCCATTTCCTCCTCTAGAGAGTATCGAAGGAAGAGCCGAGGGGACCGGTTGTGAGCATCACCATGTGCAGCGTTAGAAATTTGGGGTGTCTAAGAGAATCCTTTTCTTCCTAGACCTAGGTCAAAACACTAGAGAGTGTGAGTCTAAGTTTTCCTAGACCCTAGGTCTAGTACAAGACTAATGTCGGGCATCCGTAGTGTATGAGGTGCAGTTTTGCCATAAGGTAGGATCTACATGGCTTCGGAAAATGCCACAATGTAGGTCAACATTTGCCACAAGGTAGGACCCATGTAGCTTGTCATATTGCTCCATGCAAGAGAGGCGAGAGAGGGAAAATTATTTTCTATTCCTTATGGGCAACCCACAAGCTTGAGGTGCACC
This sequence comes from Avena eriantha, assembly GCA_910589775.1. Lineage (NCBI taxonomy): Eukaryota > Viridiplantae > Streptophyta > Magnoliopsida > Poales > Poaceae > Avena > Avena eriantha. The sequence continues at coordinate 355,760,619 of OU342741.1, forward strand.
TTAGGCTTAAAGACTTGCTTATTTTATTCACAATGTATAAGGTAAACCTTAGGGAATGCCACATAGGCTTTAAGGTATGCTTTCTTGCACATTGCAGAGGCCCTTGTACATGCCCTGAATAGTGTACGCAAGTCAGAGAACTTATTAGAAAATAAGAGAAGACTATTTTCCCATCGTATTCCTTCTCTACCATTGTACATATATGCCCTAATACACAAGGACGACAGAGGAGTCGATCAGACAATCGCAAGAGAACCGTCCCCTCCCCCCTTTTTTTAGAAACCGCGCGCCCCTCATTGTATTCCTTTGCCGCTTGTGTACCATTGTAGCCCCTCTCCACCCATGCAGAAAAGTAGAAACCGCCAACCCATCCGCACAAACTTTTCGCATTACTCTTCCCCGGAACCACATCTAGTAGTTTGTCTGCCTAGAGCGATGAAGAGTAAGATATCTGAGCACTACAGCCAGGCAATGGGATGGGGCAACCTCCACTACGGACAGGTGAGCAACATCACCAGTCGCTCTGATCTCCTAAGCATCATCGCCTCGCTCACAGCATGTTTGACATGCGATGGTGGATTGCGGAAAATATCGACCTCCTGTTTGGTTTGCCTGCCATACTACACTCTGACCCAGAGACATGGCCATTCAACCGCGACGAGAAGGTAAAAGTAGTTTTTGCATGATTTTGTAGGATTAAAATCCTTACATTCCTTCATATGGATTGTGTTTGGATCAAAGAAATGGTGCTACCCAAGTTCCTATGGATTGCCTCCTATGCCTAAATCATGTAGGAATTGAAACATCTACTTGAACCTCAACTCTCATCAAGTGCGTAGGATCTAGACAACCATTCATGTATGTGGTTTTCCGATGTTTTACAATTGCATGTTTTGCAGGCAAACCTGTGATATTCATGTGTTCTCAATCCTACAATCCAGAGAGGGCCAAGACTTTTGCTTTAGTGTCCCCCTCTCTCCTCCAAACCTACTAAACTAAAACCACAAGAACGATCAGGATTGTCGATAGAAGGTGTATTGGCTAGTCAAGGCCATCCTTATATTTTAAGTTTCATGTTTTTGACAAACACAAGAATTCTGTAAAAAGTTGGTTTTTTGGTTTACGTGAATGCAAAAGCGCATAATTGCTTATAAACATGGTCAAATTAAAGTCAAACCACCCGAGAGATATTAATTATGATGTTATTGTGTATCTTGGGACCTGTCTTGTTCTTTACGTGTAGGTATTTATTCATCATATTTCTGCATCTTTCAGATAGTAGTTATTCCACAAAGCTAGCGAGCCACTTTTACCTTTGTCGAACACCTTGCATGCTCCTAGATAATGAAGAAAATCTATTGCAGGGCATTGATGCGTTGTTGATGCCACTAGACAAACCAATAGTAGAAGCATTGGTACCAGCTGATGATAACACACCCGGAGTTTTGGATGATGATGGATTTGAAAAAAGGCTCACTCGGTTGGTGCCAACAGAGAATGGATTGTGTTTGCAAAGCACCTGGAGCACTGGTACCTCCAAAATGTCTACACTATGGTGTGTATCGAGCAGCCACGTGTGCAGTGTGTTGATATTTGTCCATCAGAGAAGAAGTGGAACCCTTGCCCCCATGATCTTACATGTACAAGCGAGCAAGGATCCAGCTACTGAAGATACAAATAACATAGGCTCCATGCAGATTTAACAACCAATGGAACTACAGTGCGCTGGCGGTGTTTAACAAATTCATTGCTACCATAGATTTTCATCCTGATAGAGACTGGTCTATCCTTTGGAACGACTATCTTGCACCAGCAAAGTATGTCGATGTCGCTGCCACGAGTTGATTTGGTGGTGGTTGTAATGATTGCATATATGTGGTGACAGAACCGTGAGGAGATGTTCTGTTATAAGAACCAAATGAGTGGAGTGAGTCCTGTTATTTAAAAGTAAAATTTAGAATTTACTTACAACTCCATTAGTGATATTTCTGCTAACTGAAATGCACACACAGGTATACTTGCAGGTCCGTGTGTCATACATGCTCCTGTAATTGAAGAGCCAGAAAACATCCAAGCTGGACGATGTTGAGGCTGAAAATATTGCATTACGCAGCTGGTATTTGGCAAAGCTTGGCTCGAATATTCTGTGGATTCATACCAGGGGTGCACGAAGTAGTGGCCATGGTGATCCAGTGTCATACATGGGTAGAGAGTTGCTCTCTTATCTGTCGCTTCGCTGCCACATTTTCGAGAGGAATGCCTATTGGTTGAATGACCCTATAGCACCGGACTGGATCAGAAAGAACGATGTTGACAGGAGTTCATTGTTTATGGGAATCAATTATCCATTCGTCATCCACCCCTATCAAAACCCAGACCTGTTGTTGTCGATGCCGACGAAGCTCTACCAGTGTTTAGAGTTGACTGTGTGTTTGCTACACACGTGCGCTCCCAGCATCGCCCATAGCCAGTTCCATATTGGAGTCACGTGCACATCAATGGGGGCGCTGCCATAGGTTCACCAGTTAACTACATAGAGGTAGAACATAGGAAGCAAATGTACACGACACCAATGTGGTTCGTGCCAACCCTGCCTCATTAGAACTATGTAAAGTTTGATCAAGATGCATAAAAGCATATTAACAACACTTGTAACATCATTTCTATGGCTAGTAGTCACCATGTAATGTAAAATACAACGTGCATAGTACTTTCATACTTGATTGTAGTATTAGCACTTGCAGCATCATTTCAACAATTGCTAGTAGGCACCATGTAATATACTTTCTATTATGTATTTGATGTTTCTCTATTCAAGCACTCAAGATATCGTGCCCAATTTTCTAGGTTGTTGATTTTGGCATGACAATTAGTAGTACTGTATTGGTGGCCATTGGATTTGCTTATACCATGGATACTGGGGTGGAGGGAAGGCAAGGTTTTTTTTTGAAACCTTTTCTACTGCAGGGTAGACCCCGATAGCCCTTTATTAAAACATTAAAAGACATAAAACAGTCCTGAGTTTAGTTACATCATATATACAAAGAGACTAAACTAAACAACACAAAATTTGGATAAATTGTCAAGCCATGATGACACTAAATCCTTGTGCTTATCCCTCAACCTATGCACCATTAAGGTAACATCGTAAATGAAGCCTGCCTTCCAACCTTTGAAAGTTGGTTTTATGTTCTTAAAGATCCAATCATTCCTTTATCTCCAAATATTCCAGCAAGCTAGAATCGCAATATCCAAAAAACAAGGCCCATGGAATGATTTGAAAGCATGATTAAAGCTGTCTAGCATCGATCTATCCACCCATTGTATCTGAATATAGTTCCATACTCTAGTACTGAAATTGCACTAAAAAATGAGATGATTCCAATATTATGGGACTCCAGTGGGACACAGTACACACTCGTGGTTGTCAGTTACTCTCTAGTTTCTCCGAAGTAACATGTCCTTCATATTAAGCCTGCCATGCAGTAATAACCATGCAAAAAATCTGTGCTTGGACATACATTTGCATTCACAGATACTTTTTGAGATTAGGTCATTGTGTACCAAAGAAAAACAGTGGACATAATATGCCTGTGACATATAAACCCCTTTATTGAGAATGCAATTCCACTAATAATCCTCCTGTGTTAAGTTCCAAGTTGCCAAAATATCCTGTAAACTAAGTATAATCCTGGAATGCTTCAATAGATAAAGGCAGGTGAAGAGCTTCATGGAGATTATTCAATGTACATATGTCACTGATAGATGCCATCTTATCTCTAGCAAAGGAGAACAACCTCGCGAATTTACTAGCAAGTAATGTTTCATGCCAGAGATCATTCCAAAAAAGAATGTTGAAGCCAGTTCCCACAGTGCACTTTGAGATAGACCGCTGGTCATCAGTAAGTTTTAAAATCCCCCTCCACCAGAATGAGCCACTAAGAGTAACAGCATGTGGAACAGATTCATGATAATAAGAATCCCTTATTAATTTTACCCATGGTAAATCTGCATTGTTATAGAACTTGTCCAAGTGTTTAATCATTAGGGCCTTATTCTGTATTCTTAGGTCAATCACCCCAAGGCCTCTCTTGTCTTTAGGTTTGCATACCATTTTCCATGCTGCTAATGAATTTACTTTCTCCTAGTTTTTAAATTTCCTCCAAATGCATCTTCTTCTTGCCTTGTCCACATTGGCAATGACTCCTAAAGGAATTTCCAAGGTACACATGATGTATGTAGGCAGAGAAGAAAGCACAGAGTTCACTAAAATGACGTTGTCCCCATATGATAGAAAATAAACATTAGCATTCAACCTTCTTTCAATCCTATCAATTAAAGGTGAAAAATCCTTTATTACGGGTTTAGTTGTGCCCATGGGCAATCCTAAATAAGTGAAAGGCATTGCACCAAGTTGGCACTCAAAAACTTGGGTCATATGTATTGCTTCCTCCTCAGGGAGATTAATAGGGATCATTGAAGACTTCTGGTAATTAACTTTTAATCTAGTAAACTCAGCATACTGATTTATAAAATCCTTGAAAACCAACAATTGATTATCCTCAGCAGGCAATATACTCCGAGTGTCATCTGCATACTGTATAATGGGGTAATATCCCTCCTTTGGGATTGGTAACTGTAATCTACCTTCTTGAAGAGCCTGATTTACTATACTTTGTAGCAAATCTCCTCCTAAAACATATAGAAGAGAAGAGAGTGGGTCTCCTTGTCTAACACCTCTTTTGCAAGAAAAACTCAATCCTGGCACACCATTTAAAAGCACAGAAGATGATCCAGATGCTAGAATGTTCTTGACAAGTCTGATGAACTTTATAGGGAGTCCTTTATATCTGAGAATCTCTAGAATAGCATGATGCTCAATTGTGTCAAATGCCTTTTCAAAATCAATTTTGATTACCACAATTTTCCTTCTAGATTTTTGGCATTGATAGAGGTATTCAAAAGACCACCCCAAACAGTCCTGAATAGTTATGTCTTTTATAAAGCCATACTAATTTTCATGAATACATCTTGTAATCTCACCCTACAATCTATTTGCATAGATTTTGGTATTGAATTTAAGACAAGTATTTGTTAGAGAGATCATTCTGAAATCATTCACAGTCTCAAGAGCTTGGTTCTTTGTCACTAAAGTGATGTAAGAGCCATTAATACTCTCCAAAGAAAAAAATTGATCATGGAAATCCACACACAGCTTAATGAAATCCTCTTTAATTATGTGCTAGCATTTTTTTACAAATAGACCATTAAAACCATCTAGTCAAGGAGCCTTATCAGTTTTAAGAAATTTTACCACTCCCTCAATTTCCTTCAATGTAACAATATCATCAAGTTTATTTAAATCATGTACCTGCGCTAGTACTAATGCTAATTTGATCTGATTACTAGTTGGGAAAGATATTCCCATTCTATTCTTATAACACCTCCAAATTGCATTTTCTTTATCGGAGTGCTCAGACAGTTCAGTACCATTTTCATCATGAATATTTGCAATTGCATTCTGCCTGTATCTCTCAGTTGCTCTAGCATTGAAATACTTTGCTCCATTTAACTTGACCCATTTAACAGTACATCTTTGTTTCTAGTAATCAGATTGTATTCCAAGTAACTTTTTCAAGTGGCAATACAATGTCTCTAAAATTAAATTCAGGTATGAATAATACTATCCTCTAGTTGATCCAAGAGAAGGATAACATAATTGCACTTGGCAATGAGAAATTTTAAATGAGAAAGATTCTTTCCCCATTTGTTTAATTCATATCTCAAATTTTTGAATTTTGCAGCAAGAGAACTAATAGAAGATTTCTTGTGTATAGGTTGCTTCCACACTTTCTCAACCAGTTCCATAAACCCAGGTTGTTATATCCAAAAGTTCTCAAAACGAAAAATCTTTGACTTAGGGATTTTGGTAGCCATTTGAACCACACAAGGTACATGGTCTGAGGTTGATTTTACCAAAGGGAAAACCAGGGTGTTTGGGTATTTAATAGTCCATTAACAAGCGGTGAAGAACCAGTCTAACTGCTCCAACAGAGGCTGAGCTTGCATATTTGACCATGTAAAAGACCTACCCTTCAAAGGCAATTCCAACAGACCCAAATGACTAATTATGCCATTAAAGAGAATAATATCGTTCATATTAGCCCCTGGCTTGTTTCTATTGTCTAATGATCTTATAAAAATTAAAATCTCCTAAAAGTAACTAGTGTTCATGCATAGGTATATGCAGATTATAAAGCCAGGTGACAAAATTATCCCTTTCAATGCCCTTGCAGGGACCATAAACAGCGACCAAATTCCACTTCTCCCCATTGTGAACAGAGGTGAAAGCAATAGTAATAGCAGATCTATGGATTTCAATGACATGTCCTTCAAAGACAACACTGTTCCAAAGAACTATAATCCCACCAAATGCCCCAATTGTAGGTGATAAAGCAAACCTATCAAACTTTTTGGGACAAAAACTCCTAATAAAAGAATGATCAAACGTTTCACACTTAGTTTCTTGCAAACATATGACAGAAGCTCTGCTTTCATCAATTTTATTATAAATTGTAGTCCTCTTGTCCATATAATTTAATCCTCTAGTATTCCAATCTAGGACAAGCCAATCTAAATTTCCCACTATAGTACTCATTTAAGAAATAGGATCAACAACACAGCCACTTCACTAATATCACATAACTGAAGACAAGACAGAAGATGGTCTGATAAAAAACCGCCAGATAAATAACATGATCAGACTGACATTAAGTTTAAAATACCAACATCAGTAGTGCCAAGCTCTAGGAAAATAAAGATAGAAACAGTAATATAGTACCAGCCCATAACATAACTAAATAAGACCATATCATAGCTATTCATTGGAGTTTCCTGAACTAGCATGAGTTGATGAAGTAGCCATAAGCTTCTCCAATGTAAGATTCTCCCTAGGAATCTCTAGCAGAGCTCTAGCCTATTGCAGGACTGGGATTGTTGTGCAAGGTGGTACTGCCTCCTCCTTCCTTGGCTTGGAGGATCTTGATTTCTTCCTTGGTTCAGGTTGATCAGACATTGGCTCTAGTTTGTATCCTTCATTCCTGGTAGATCTCCTTGTACTGTGCCTCTCTGATTTGTTGACAATGACAGGCTCCTTCTGCTTCTACTTCCTTGATCTCTTCTTAGAAGTAGTATCAATGATAACCACAGGGTTTTCTTCAACATTATTCATGCTAACAACATTTACAGTGTCCTTATCAACAGTTCTAAACACCATATCAGCTTCAGAGACATTGCCCATAGATGGTAATAAAGGAGATGGGGGAACCAATAATTTCCCATAATGGAAGTGTATTGAAAGTTGTGTGGCAGCTCTCCCACCTTAGAAAGTTCCAAACAATGAAATTTCTCATTGTATACTCCATTTAATAGACATATATTATCCATTCTCATCTGATTAGGCAACATAATAGTAAAAATTTGGACATCCATATCCTGCACAAAGTGTGGTTGTTGCTAAAAATTTACAGTAGCTAGTGGATTCTCCTCAACAACATCCATCATATTCTGATCCTGCAACTCTTGGTTTTCCTGATTGACAGGAGCTTCCACAACTTGATCTACTCCCTCTCCAGGAATGAAATGCACAGTTGACCCTGATGCATCAGAAAAAGAAAAATTGACAGAGGACTGCTCTTGGGGTGGCATCTCTCCCTGTTGAACATTATTCTCTGCATTTTCCCCTGCATTTTCCTTCTACCATTCACCCCATCTTGAGGTGGCAGATTTAGCAGCATAATCCACCATGTCCTTGTGTAAACACTAGCTCTAAAGTTTGTACCCTCATCATGCTTAGCGAAAGATAAAAACCATCCATTACCAAAAGGCACCTCAGGTTGAGCCACTAACAGATCTCTAGTGACAGAGTCATGCAAACGAAATAGCCATGTGCCTACTGCACTCTCTTTAAAGCTCCATAACTCCCAATGAAGTTCATGAAATATGTGATTAGAATTTTTTTGTAATACCTCATCAAAATGTCATCTCCAATTGGTCATGGAAGCACAACCACCATTGCCCAATTTGCATGGCGCTTTGGTGGTGTTGATGAAGCAGTGACGTAAATCCTAGCCAGCCTCTGATCAGCATCCCAGGCCTCCAAGACTTGCATCCAAGCTAGAGTAAACCTGTTTGGTTCAACTAGAAAGTTCGCCAATGCTAGGGTTTGCAAAGGTGGAGGAGGCGGTGGAGAACTCTAGACAAGAGAGGTTGTTTTCCGAGGAGAAACCAAATAGCCCGCAGATAAAACTATTTTGTCAGAGTGCAAGTTGACTTGATTGGACTGTTTGGAGACCCAACAAAAATACAACAATACCCATGAATTACCCGGGCAACCATTCTTAATGTGACCCTTTCTGAAACATACCATGCAACGGACTTCGTCCATACATTTATGTGTAGCATGCTTAAAACTGAGACATCGAGTACACTTCCAAACTTTTTGAACCATAGAATCAATCATGCTCTCAAAACCATCATCTACCAGCGAATTCTTGTCACCAACATTGCCATTATCCTATGAACTGACAGAATTTATAAAAGGATTTATTATGGTATCCAGAACTGTTTGCCGTAATAAAGAAGATCCCTCATCAATTGGAGGAGCAACAGTAGTGACACAATCTTTATTTAGCATGAAGTCTCCAATTTGAACACTGAGATTTTCTTTTGTTGTATTTTCAAAGCTAGGAACATTGCTAGAGTACTTTTTTGGCTACCAAGTACATTTTATACTCCTAGACCGAGCCATTTTCTACTTTTGAAAATTATTTCTTGAATTATTACTACCAACTGATGTCCATTGTTCCTTAGCTTCCTTTTTCCACATATAAATATCCCTCGTCCAATTTGGGTCAGCAGAGCTCCAAAGATGGAAGTAGCATTTGAAATGGAAACATTCATAGGTATTAAATTCTTGATGAAAATCCAACTTTCTTGGAGGAAGTGGTGAAAGAAAAAACCCGGATCACACACACATTTAATTCACCACAAAAACCACCAATGGCTACCTCAAGTGCCAAACCCACTGAATCTTCATCAAGTTTAAGCGTTGCACGACCGAAAGACACAACCATAGTAAAGTGGTCTGAACCAATAAATGGGTGCACGGAAGTTTGGAAAAGGGTGCGCACTTCTTTGGCTATTTTTAAACCATGAGAGAAATCCAAACTAAGGGTATGTGTAGTATGCTCAGCCATATTCGAGGGATCAATTGGATTCTCATCAAGGTTTTCTTTGTCAACAGCATGACACTAGATCTCAATTCAGAACTCATCTCAATGCTAGTATTTGTCTGGATGCCTTGTGTCAGCGTCTGCCCTCGCCGTCATTTCCTCACTAGTCACATCTCTCTCTCACCCGCACTCCTTGTCTCTCTATTTTTATCGCCATTGTGGCTCCCTCCATTGAAGACCACCACCGACACAACTTACTCGTCTATGGTGGGCCAGAGGCAGGCAACAACCCCTGCAACATCAACTATAGAGTCATTACATCCCTCAGACATCGCGGTGGTAGTGCGGTATGTCCATAATCCCCGAAACCCTTGATCTTGATGATGAGATGCGGTAAAGATTTCATTTGTGGTTCGTTAACATTGGTTGATGTTGAGTAGTTCTCATCTAGTGCATTCAACCATTTGTATACTACAGTTTTACACATGCAAGCTAGTTATGAGGCTAGATCTACGGTGTACCGTAATAATAAGTTCAAATTTTGTATTGATTGATCCACGGCTGATGATGATATGGGAGGCCACTCGACATGTTTTTCTTGGTTAGTCTTGGGGGTTGAAGGTCCCTTTAATTGGGCAAGTTAGGCAGCTTCTATCCAATCCTAATTTTTTCCAAAATTAAAAGTGTATGTATGCATCTCTAGCATTGGCAGCAGATCAAGCTCATCTTGTTCGTTGGTTCTTCTATTCCTGGGTGTTCGCTATTTGTACTGGTCGATAATGGACTGCACTAATGTAATGCCTAGACCTTGGCAGTACTAATATAAACTGGCGTTCATGCTAGCTGGAGTTAAGACTTTGTGTACTTCGATAAGGAAGTTGCTTCACTTTACTTTCTTAGCTGATATTGTATTGTACTGTATCAGCTATACTCTTTTTTACAATTATTGACAGTTGGTAGAGATATTATATGTCTGCGGGAATTTTCTTGCAGTGTTCGGGCAAGAAGCTCAAGCTTGTAGAGACTCATCATCGAAGAAGACAGGAGAGCCATGTGCTATCCAGATGGAGGGGTGAGCCAGGAACACTCACGTGGAGAACACCTGTGACGAGTTCCGCAAGATGCTGTTAATACCGGTCGGGTTAGACATGCGGAGCATACCTAGCGCCTTTTTGCCAACATTTGGTTGTGAGTATACATAGACCATCAAGATGAAGATCTGCAAAGCCTGCAGCTGGGATGTCGACCTGAAGGAGGAAGATGACAAGGTTATCCTTGACAAAGGATGGCTAGATTTTGTCAAAGCACATGACTTGAAGGTAGGGTACTTTCTAGTATTCAAGAAGCTTGCTACCACATCCTTTAAGGTGATAGTATTTGATCATGATAACTGCGAGAAGGTGGTCACATGTGTAGGTTATCACCCATCATTTGAGGAAACATTTACTATATCGTAGGTGTATTAAGGTGGTGATTATTCGGTTCTAATTATAACTGTCTGTAAAGGGGTGGTCTATAGCTATACTCTTCTAGTGATGCATTGTGTTAGAACACCGTGGTACTTGATCGTGCTAGGATCCAATGTGGAGGTATTTACTATACTACGTTTACAGCAAAACAAACTTGTCCAAAACCCCTACAGCACATTCTGCATGCGAGTATAGTAGCTAGTGTACTACTGCTAGGATTATACTACCTCCTTTCCACAATATAATCCTTTTTAGCAAACTAAAAAGAATCATCTTGTTAGTTCCACCACACACAGGAGTTGTACCTAGTACACTTGTATACTACTCCCTCTATTCCACATAGTTTGACTTTTGACAAAAAAAAGCCTTAAGCTTTGGGATGGAGGTAGTACTATAGATGAGGTTTCAGCATTTTTTGGATGCATATGGGGGGTCTCAAAGACATTGATATGAGAAGAATGTATGCAAACAAAAGCAGACTTTATGGTTAGTTTTGTTTGTTACTTGATCGGGGTTGTTCGAAGAAAAGGGAATCTCTGATCCTGCATCGAAGCCTTTTAGAACTGAAACAAGAACTGGTTCTGTTTGTACTCCTATTGAGTTTCATTGTATGTATTGTTGAATCTGTCAATTTGGTTGGTCATTGTCTGCACTGCTGAATCTGTTAAGTGCCGCAAAACAAACATGTCTGAAACCCCTACAACACATCTTGAATGCGGGTATAACAGTTAGAGCTAGATGATTGTTTGTTGTACTCTATTACTATTATCATACTACTGTACTACTACTGGTGTGAAAATAGATACTGTAAATGAATCATGTCTCTAGTCAAACTGACGTGACGAGGGATTTTGGCTGCAAAGTAGTTCTACTTAGGTGTATTTTGTGTCTAGTTCTGCTAGTATATTGTTGCATGTATTTTTCCTTGTTTATATCACGTGCAGGAGATGGTTTCTCTGCTTCAAAACATGGTTTTTTAGGTAAAACATAGCCTTGTACTGGAACAATGTATTATAATGGTCAGTTTGGTTACTGTATTTACTTGATCATATTTTCTTTGAAATTTCTGAAATATTAGAATAACGGCAGAAATTCACAAGTCAATTATTTTGGTCATTGTCTTCCACCGTTGAATCGGTCACTTTGAAATTGCTACCAAATGTGAACTAGAAACTTGTCAACACTTTTCTGGTCTTATTTTGTACTACCAAATCTTTCAAATGCTACTGAATCCGTCAACTTTTTTGTCGTTGATATTAGTAAATTATTTTATAGAACTAATACTGATGTACTGGTTCTTGTTTAGATCAAGGAAAGTAGATGGCCAGTCTTGATTTTATTTTGAAACTTGGCCTTGTCACAATCTAGAATCTAGATGAAGCTTGGGCATTTTTGGTTGCATATGTTGGTCACACAGGCATTGTTGTAACAACAAGGTATGCACACAAAAGCAGACTTGATCGTCAGTTTTTCCCCTCTCTAGTTGAGGACTTTGTTTCGAATCCGGTTGAGCACAGTACAATGCAAAAAAATTGAGGGCTAGTACAATGCAATTTTTACTAACGAGGAGATAGCCCATCTGGCCCTCTTTAGCCCAAAATATTTAATTCGTACTTTTTGTGGTGAGGGGACTACTGACCATGGCCAAGTGAAATTCAAGAAAGAAACCCATGGAGAATTGCCCATGTAGTGTAACCCATGGAGAATTGCATGTGGAGTGTAGCCCAAAATATTTTTAATTCGGCCTTTCCATGCACCCCCCTCCTCCAAAATCGGCCTACCCATGTTTTTAAGAAACAACTCCATTAGGTGACCTTTTATTTTAAGAGAGATAAACATGGGCACACAAAATCTTTTTAAGACTAATACATAAGTTATAGTTACTATAAAAAATTAATGGTATAGTTTCAGAAAATCTCTTTGGCGTAGTGGCAACTCATTCATTTACATGTAATAAAGTCTCGAGTTCAAAGCTTATGTTCATATATTTATTATTAATTAATTTTAGGATTTCATTTTTTATTGTAGTAATATTTTACTTTATGGAGAGGCTGACATCACGGATCCACCATTCTACAGTGTCCCTCGAGTTTGTACGGGTTTGAAAATAAACAGTTAAAGTACTTATACAGAGGAGGCCGGCATACGGGACCCGCCTGCTAGACCATACACGGATGTATCCAGATATGTTAAGAAGATCAAAAAAACGAAGGCGACCGAAAGAAAAAGTCCAGCACAGACACGTTTCTTGTACAGAGAGGCAATATTTCCAAGGTAAAAATGGTGAACATGACCAAAAAATGTTCAACATACACATGTTTTCTGTATATAGGAGGCTGACATGGGGACCCAGCTACCAAACCAAACGGCTGATGCATCGAGCATGTTGTGAAGGTCAAAACATGGAGGTGCGAGCGAAGAAAAAATTCTATCATACACATGATTCTTCTAATGAGAGCATGGCATGTGGGACCAATCAGCCTGACCAAACGACAGATGCATTGAGGAACTTTATCAAGTACAAATCAGGGAAGCGCAAGCGAAGATGTTTTTCCATCATACACACGTTTCTTATAATGAGTGACTGACATGGAGGACCCACCAACCTGACTAAACATCTGATGCATCAAGCAAAGCTATCGAGTTCAAATCTGGGAGGCGCAACCGAGGAAAAAATTGATCATACACACGTTTATTCTAATGAGAGGCTGACATGTGGGACCCAATAGCCTGACTAAATGGTAGATGCTTTGAGAAACGCTATCAAGTTCGGAACAGGATAGCACGAGTGAAGGGAAATTTTCCATCATGCACACGATTATTCGAATGAGAGGCTGACATGAGGGACCCAGCATCCTGACTGAGTGAAAGATGCACCGAGCAACGTTATCGAGTTCATATCAGGGAGGCATGACCGAAAAGTATGGTCCACTAGAGACACTGACACCCGGGACCCACGCGCCTCTAAAGATTTCGCTCGGTCAATATCGTGCGAGGAACCGAAAATCTTACTTCTGCCACGCGTCAGCCGAGATTTGTCCATGTTTTTAGCGGTTTCATCGTAGTAGAGGGCCACGAACCAAGTAAAAAATGTTTTCCTTCGACCATGGTCGAGCCAAAAAAATTTCGCGGAAGACGCGTCTTCTACGACGACCGACGGGCCAAATCATTGCGGATATAAACATTTCTTGTAGTATCAAGCTCAATACTCACATTAACTCCTTGATTTTTGGGTGTGATTTGAAGTGTTTATGATAGGTGTGTTTTTTTGTGGATTTTTACAGCTCATAATGCAACATGATGATCCTTGGTATATTGCATACCAAGATGAATCATCCAAGTGGTTTAGCTATAAGATGGTTGTGTAGGACATGGTGGCTAATATGGGTGTGGAATTAGCGAGTAAAATATGTTGATTTTTTATCCGAAGCATGTTGTTGGGGAACAAAAGAAGAATTCGGAACTTGTTCGTAAGGAAAAGTTGGCACTTGAGACTAATATGGCCATAATTTATCAAGTGTTAGAATATCTAAGACAATAGAATGCAAGAGTAAAGGGATGGGAGAAAACCAGATACATGGTGACAGTTATCACAGTTGTCATCTATGTATTAGCCATTTTATTATGTAGTAAGTGGTAAAGTGTACGTGTTACCAAGCAAGATATCCAATGGGTGAGAACAAGTAAGTAGTTAATTAGACAATTTAAGTGATGTTTAATGGGTGGTTGTGAGCTCATGTTCAACCTTTTTCTATAATGAAATATGGAGAGTTTATTCAATGAAATATGACATATCTCTAAATATGTTAGCCCATATGAGTAAAAATTATATGATATTTGGTTTGTACAACAATTCCATGAAACTATTAGCATCAGCATTGTGAAACTACTTTGCTGGTAACAACAAGTCTGTTGCATTGGTACAAGTACTTGCATTAGCATGTTCCTTACAAAGCCAAGTGTTACTTCATAGCCTAGTGGTGCAAATCCTTCAAAATATCCTTACATACGCATATAACATTTTATGATAGAGCTTAATTGCATACCCTTGCTCTTAAGTACAAATACATGATCAAGATAGCAGCTTCACAAACAAAGCATATAGAGCTACTGCTAGAATACGGTTCAGTACAAATGCCTCTCGCTCTAATTTTCTTTACTTAACACTAAATTGGTTAACAGTTCTACAATTATCAGCATATAAAAGTTGAACTTGCATATCCTTGTGCTTCAACAATTCTTCATTCGAATCATTCTTCTAATGCAACTCTTGATTCATTGCTTTGTAGGTCTCTACTTCACTTTCAAGTGCAACCTTTTCTCTCTTCCGCCGATGTACCATGTCATGCAAATCAATGAAGTGTTGCTTTAGGAACAACGGAATTTCTAGGTCGAACCATTTGAAGAAGCTGCATCCATCAACCTTCAAAATTTAACATAAATCAGTGAAAACATCTCTAGCTTGTTTGTCATTTATGTGGCCACTAAAATGTTGGAAATCGTCAGAAAAATTACTCAAACTTTTGTGCAGTTAAAATATATCCTCCATGGGTTGTCATAGCCCAAGAAATCCATCAGGAGGTCTTCTCATTGAACCAAAAAATGGTTGCTAGAGCATATTGCAACGGCTTCACTCTGTACCAAATAAGAGATCCCGAAGACTCATTTTTTCTGTGCCATCCAGTGTTGCTAGCGCCGCTACAGATAACACTCATACAACTAGACATGTCCTATCACTCCTTATAAATTAAACAAAAATAGCGTACCAATTATCTAGTGTTGCCTTATCTTGTGAATGTATGACGTTAAACTAAGCAAATAGATCGAAGGATTAGGGGATTTAGCGATTGAGAGGATTACCTAAGGGCAGTTGGTATGTGGTCATGCGAAAGAGGGAAGTCAATGCACAGTTGTGCGCCATCCACGGACAAGCGCATGTCCGCACAGCTGAGCGTCGTCCCGTCGACACGCACCGGTACACACCGCCCCCAGTTGACACGCGCAGAGTCGCACACCATCCTGTCGACATGCGAGGAGGGGAGGAAGATGCGGTGGGAGTCGATGCACCATCACGCGAGGAGGGAAGGGAGATGCGATGGGAGTATGCACTGCCATGCGAGGAGGGGAGAGAGTTGTGGTAGGGAGGGGGTAGGTGCGGACCTATGCTACAGATAGGATGCAAGTGGGGAGAGGGTAGATACAGGTCTAGGTGGAAAATACAGAGAGAGCTTCCTGTTGGATCATACATGATCCAATGGCTAGTAGCCATGATCTGTCTGAGCCTGATTTCGACCAATCAGGACGCAACAAAACTTAAATATACACCTTGTGCATCAAAAAATGGTTTTACAGCATTGTAACCCATTTTATTATTTTTCATAGATGGTAGGTAAAATAAAATTACCCCACGTGAAGGTTTCCAAATTTTTCAATATTCTTTTGAATTAGTTATGGGTAACCCTAATCCTAACCGTTAACCCATACCCTAACTCTAAACCAAACCATAACTCCGTTCTCGCGAAAAACAGAACATCTCTAAAGAAATGTCATATTATGGATCTAAAATGATTTTTCAAAGAATCACGAGCAAACTATGTGACAATCGTAGTTCAAACTGAAGTCATTTCAAGTGAAATCGGAAGGAACTTCTACAAAATATTTGAAACATCTAGAAATATATTCGGATTCAACCAATAGGAGATTTGTACATATAAAGTGGTCCATTTTTTGTACCTTGGGGTTTTCCAAATCGGGGGGCATTTTCTTAGTTGATTTGCAAAAACGCCATTTTCGGCACTCAAAAAATGGAAAACAAGGTTTTTCTAAAACTAAAATAAAAACCCATTAGCCAACACTATTCTACATCTAAGATACACGAGTGTGTCAAATATGGCCTCATTTCGATAAACTATGTCATGGTTAAGGCCATGACCTAGCTCATTTGAGCCATCCATGGATCTTTATACCTCATAGCTCATTTTTTGAAGGATTTTCTAGAAAAACTTTTGTAGCCCATGTTTGTTATTTTTTCTTAGTGGTAGGTCACAAAACATGATGCCACGCGTTTGTTTCCAATTTTATTTTTAAAATTAGTTGATTCTGACCCTAACACTATTCCCTCATCGTCAAACTAAATAGAAAATGGGTTCTCCGTGTAGCCAAAACCCTAAACCCAAGATCAACATAGCAAGCAATACAAATGTACACATGTGTGCAAAATTTTAGCTCATTTTGATACGGTTTAGACTATGAACTAGCTCAACCCCTTCCTGTTGAGGTAAAAACTTAACAATACTAAAAAAGCAGAGGAAAAATGAGCAGTAGTAAACAAACCAGCGGCAATATTGAGTAGTACTAAACAACCATAGACTTGTTAGTAGTTCAGACATCAGAAACCTAACAAACAACAAATAAGTTCAAGTGTTGTAGCTTGCATTCAAAGTTCAAATTCAAAAAAAATCTTATTCCTTGTGCTTCTCGCTAGGTTTAGTGATTTTCTTTGGGTGTTCCTAGCTGGGATATCTTTGCTCCTTTTGTTCGTCACATTCCGTTGTGGCACTAGATGTGGAGGTGCTGATAGACTACTTCTAGTCACGGAGCACGTTATGTCTAATGGATGGTTACTTGTGGGTTGAAAAGTATGTAAAGGGACAAAAGGACCATCTATTTCTTCTTCTGGATATCATCAAAAACTTGAAGAGCCATGGATTGAAATTTTGCATCACGTGAGGATTCAAGAGAATGTTCACCTTTTACTGATTTCACATAAACTTGCGCTCTAGTATTTTTAATTCCTTTTCGTGTAATTATCCTAGAAATGGGGCACGGATTAAAAAATCAAAATCCATGCATAAAAATGAGAACAAGTGAATGAAGAGAAGGGTGAGAAGGAAATCATACAAAGCAACCGGTTCTACAACTATCGTTGTTGCTTCCTCTTCAGTTGCTCCATTCTCCTTGCAATTTCGCCCCCACTGATCATGTTCTTCAAATTCTGGATCCAATGCATTGATACAAAACCTAGCAATGTGCCCTAGGGTTCCACATCTTTTGTACTTATGTTGTCTACGTACACCACCATCTACACTTGCTCTTATCTTATTCTCCCTTGGCCTTCCTGGTGGTCTGGTCAGAACATGAGGATGGATCTTGGAGCGTGGATCGACCATGGTCCATTGGTCTTTTCCCAACAAATTAGGCACATTCTCAGCATATATTGACTTAAATTTGGCAACAAAAAAAATTACTCAGAGACATATTGATCAACTTGACCAACTTCACCCTCAATAATAAGAATGAAAAAATAGGAAATGCATGCATGGCTTCCCATGGAGCCGATTCACTAGATACCTATAATCCCTATTTTTATGGTCAGTATATGTTACCTCAACCTTGTATGTCGATCGTTTCATACATTTGATATTCAATCCTCTTGCCTTGGCATGCAATGACTTGATCACATAGGGGAGAACAAGATGACCAACATATTTTGTTTTTACAATTATTTTTCACAAATCAATACTTATCATGATCATCTGCCTAATCTTATCAAATGCTTTCCACAACATAAGCCCTTTCGCTGATTTGATCTTTCCATTGGATCACTTTACAAGGTTTGATGTAGCCCGACCTATGGTCGTTACCACATCAAGGTCTCCAACTTATGCTGAGTCATCATGGACTCCAAAGGTGAATCCGTTCCTCTATGCTAGCCTACTTCGTACCCTTTTGAATGCTATACTACTTCATACTCCGTCCTATTATCATGATAGGTTCATACCGACAAGTACGGAGACAGGGGAGGAAGCCCGGAGCACCAAACCTGACAAGGCGCATGCTTAGAAGAGAAGATGGAAGAAGCTGAGTTGTAGCACCAGAGTCTCCAGCCTGTGCACACCGGAATCTCCGGACCTAAAGACCGGAGTCTCTGGACCGCCCAGACCAGAATCTCCGCCCGGACTCCGGACCGGCCTCCGGACCGACATCTGGGACAATCTGACTGCCACTCCGGAGATAGACCGAACACACACCAGAATCTCTGGCCTACACCGGGGTCTCTGGTCCACCACACCGGAATCTTCGGACTGCACGTCTCCAGGCATGTAAAGTCCTTTGGGCCTTTGGCCCATGTACCCCTCTAGTCCGCCCCAAACTCTAGTATTATTCCCCAGAGTACCCATGAACTAGGGGTTGGCCTATATATAGTGCCCCCACCCCCTCATGTAACCCTAGGCATAGATGATACTAAAGACACCCCCCTTTGTGGAATCTCTAGTTTTTCCCCATCCCCTTACCAAAGGGGGCCGACTATTGTCACCACCTTATTGGAGTTTGCATCACGCCTCCCTCGTTGTACAAGGCCTATATTTGCAAGTGCGTGAGCGTAGTTGTCAAGACCCTCTCCAATGTGTTCTTCCTTCTCCGCTTGGGATCAAAGGGAGCAACTTGACCGATCTTTCCTTGCGAGGATTTTATAGGACCGGTGGCCACCGGCGGGAGCAATCGGCCTTGTATTGTGTGAGTTTTGTGTGTGTTCAATGTTTTCTTTGCAAGGTGTGTGTCCGCTTCCGCTACCTTCTCCCTTTCTCCTTGCTTTCTCATCGATTTGACCATGAGATTTGTGAAGATTGGGACACCCTTGAAGTTACCCCTTATCATCTGGTATCAGCAGCTTTTGGTTGCCACGGATTTCTCATCAATTTGGTCTTTTCCCCATAAATTCGAAAATTCCACCAAAAATAGCCCCAGTTCATGTTTTGGATCGATCTGAGATTTGAGTGCGTTTTGGTAGGTTTTGATCCGTGGATTACTTGCTAAACTTGTTGATCTACCTTCCCCTGCATTCCTATGGCCTAATTCTTTGATTCCCCCCACCAATTCGGTGTTTTGGTTCGAGTTTTTCTGCCAAAATCGTGCCCCAGTCGAGTTCTACACGTCTTGGAACCTCCGGACCGGAGATTTGGTCCCCAGACCAGAGATTCCGGTCCAGACCGGAGTTCCTAGAAAACAATCTGGACCCCCTTACTGACTGGTATCCAGTTTCAGGCAGAAAAACATATTTGACCTTCCTCACCGTTTTGAGCATAATGAACTCGGATTTTGGTGTTCTTTAGCTTGTTTAGAAGAGGAGGAATAGCTCTACATCATCATATATGTAGTTCATGCTATATACTCCATCCAAATTCCATGAGCAAGGCAGAATCCAACAATAAATGGTGAAGATCGTCGACGAAAGGTATAAACATTATGCGTCTTCTTCCCACTTGCTTTCCTTTGTGAGCTACACTATATTTGCGATCAACAAACACCTATTGAGACTAGTTACTCCTATGATTGATTGGTTTATGCACATTTGATACTTGTACAATTCTGATCAAAAGTTATAAGCGCGCTATCTCATATATTTATCTTGTATAGTTGTTGGCACAAGGAAGAGGCAAGTGAAAAGAGAAAAATATCAAAAGAAAATAAAAGAAAGAAACATACACGTGCCTCATAAAATAGGAAGCGCAAGCTCGATGAACATCATATAGGTGGTACTTATTACCCATATCTTGTAGCCCACCAATTTATTACAATTGAACTAGTGTCTCTCCTTGCACTTGTGCAGCACGAGCTTATAGTCTTTGCTAGTTAATCATTTGGTTCTTAGCTCACTTTCTCCATCGCACAAGTCTCATTTATCCCACCGTGTGTGTTTCCTTGTACATAATTCCTATCTTATGGATTGATTTGTTTTTCTTTTTGATCACTGTGGTTCTTTACTTGCCATTACAACATCTTAATTTTGGATTGGTTCTCGACATGCCACCTTCCATACCCATCCACCATAAACTTTGTGTGTGTTTTTTAGTGGTTAGTTGGTTTTGGTGTTCCACGTGAACTTCACTTTACTTGGTTTTGATTTCTCTCAAGTGTGACCACTTACACGATACTATCTTTCAAGGTAAAGTAAGGTTTGATGTTGCATCCCTAACCCTCTACCACTTCCATATACACCACTTGGTTTTGTGAATCATGTCTAGGGACTCCGGAGCCGGTGATGATTTCTATGAAGAATCAATGATGAGCCACCGTGCATATGCCTCCATGAGCATGGATGACATGATGGAGCACTACACCGACAATGGCTCCACATGCTTCGGTGATATGGATTACTACAACAACAATAAATCCCCAAGCATGGATGACTTCAAGAACGACAACAAAAAGCTCCTCAAGTCATGTCAACTAAGATGGAGCCTCCACCTCGAGAGCGCCAAAGTCCACCATTGAATGGACAAGTTCCAAAGCGCCCTCAACAACTTCAAGCAGGACATGGACGACAACTTCGCCAAGAACATGGGCATCCTCGCCAAAATTAATGAGTCTACCTCAAGATTGCACCACAAGCACAAGAAGAGTGCCAAGGATAAGGATCATTGTTGCGAGCATCATGTGGATGACCAAGTGCGCCACCTACATCAACCTTCGGCAAGGCACGCCAATGACCTCCGTCAACACCATCATAAGGAACCTTCCACTACTCGTGCCACCACCAAAATGGCACCAAGAGCAAGCCTCACTCCACGCCATCAAGCTTCAAAGCCACGACTTGATGTCCTAGATGATGCATGCAACTTCATGGATGAAGAGGATGAAGACCTCTACTTCGCCAAGTTGGACGAGTACATCAAGAGGATGTCTACACAAGGCAAGGTGGTCATGGAAGAGGATGAGCAAGTGCCAAGTCAAGAGTCTACACTTCAAGCTGGAGGAAGCCAAGGACAGATGTGTGATGAAGTCCATCCGAGCACCGCTCTCGCCAAAAACATGAGCCTACTTCCACCAGTACTACAAGATGGCGACATCATGGTCGAGCATGGGATTTTCCCTTCGACCATGGAGGAGAGCGATGACCATCTTATGGCATCCAACCTTGAAGGCGATAGAGTCGAGAATGGTGAGCATGGGATTTTCCCTTCACCAAAGGAGGTGCATGGAGTTGAGAGAATCGAGCCTACCCTGTGGCATCCCGCTAAAACCACTACTAGAAAATCGCGGTGTTTTTGTGCATTGCATCATCATGACCACATGCTCATGTCATAATGCCACATTGCATTTGAGCATCGTCATCATCATGCATGGTTTTGTCTAAAACTATTTTCGAAAAGTCTGGTTTTGTTTTCTAAACGCCCCGTCTTTATTTCAAATCAAAACTCCGGTCTTTTCTGGGTCTTTTATTTTTCTAAAAACTATTTACAAAAGTCTATTTTAAACTAAAATAAAAGTTCACATTATTTTTGGGAGGCAGCCAGCCAGGCCCAAAAGCCCAGCCGGCCACCTCCTTCCTAACCTTAACTAGCAAACCCCTACCCTAACCTACCTCACCCCTAACCTAATCTACCCTAGCTAACCACCCAGCCAGCCGCCGCAACAGCACACACGTGCCCACCCACCCACACTCACAGCTCCCTCTCACCCTTATCCCCTCACCAACCCCACTCACACACGCCACACGCACTCCCGCCCACCTGCCAACCACACCACCCCCTGACCCAGTCCCCCGCCCGACAAAGTCCCCCTGGGGCCCGATCCCCAGGCCCCGTGCCACCTATCCCCCGCTCGCCCCTGCCACGCAACCCCAGCCCACCCCCGCTCTCCCACCTACCGCGACGCGGGCCCCACCCCCACCGACACGGTGCACTCGCGTTTCTCCATCCTCGGCCATCGTCGTCTCCCTCCGCTCGCACGTTCCTGCCCTGCCGCCGCCTTCCTCCACGCGCCTGCCTCGGCCAGGCCCTGCCGCCTCGCGCTGGTCAGCCTCCGGCCGCGTGAGCGCCGCCGCGTGGTCCCACCTACCTCGCCCCGGTCGTCGAGCGCCGCCACAAACTTCCGCTCTCCCCCGACCAGATCCGCGACCGTCTATGCGTGCCTCTCTGAGCTCGCTGACCTCCACCGTCTACGCGATGCCGTCGCACCGCATCGCTCTCCGCCGTCGCGGGCTCTCTCTTCTCACCGCTGAGCTCACCTCCCTCGGCCAGCAAGTGGGCCCCGCCTCCCGCTTCTTTTGCGTCGCCTCCACCCGCCTGTGCCATGGCTGGCCGTCCTCTGCCTCGTGCTGTGGCCCCCTTCCGCTCTCTGTTCCACGCCCAACCGCCTTCCTCGCACGCATCTTCCGCGCTCGCCTTGCCCTCCGTGACCAGCGTGGGGAACCCGAGTTGCGCGTGTGTTTATGTGTGCGTGTGTCCACCGGTGAGGCCATCGAATACACAATCCGCACTACTATGCTGGGGCACAAGGCCTCCTATGCCACGCTCTTGTTTTGGTAGTTCTGTGAGGACAAGACCATTCCTCAGAAATGCCTTTGATTACAATACCATCAACGCCAATCCAAGTTCCACCTTCGATGCGCCACGGACACCCACACAAGTTCGCCCCGACAACTGAAGCCAAAGTCTCAAGTTCTCCTTCACGGAAAAACCCCAAGGACTTCGACTTGAACAAGATCTACTTCAAGAACCCCCGGCACGCCAAGATCTCCTTCATAGATCCGATGACCGAGACCCCGAAGCCCGATCCCGATGATCCGAAGGCCACGCCAAGACCCGGATCCGAAGACCGCCAAGATCGACACCGGAACAACAAGCACTTCACCGCAGAACACCGAGGACGCCGATGCCGAATGCCAAGTTCTGCATCCCGCATGCCAAGACCGACTCGATGGCGCGGACCCGACAAGATCTTCGCGACGACAAGATCGACACCAACCAGGGCGAATCCGATGCGCCCGACGCCAAACCAAGTCCTTCTTCCCGGAACGCCAAGCTCTCCTTCCGTTGTCCGAGAACGATCCGTTCGAACCAAACCCCAGATCCGGACCCTGAGACCGGAACCCGAACCCTTGGGACCCAAGATCTTCCGAACCTAGATGTGTGAACCTTTTCCCGAGCCCCTATTTTATAAATGCTATATATAAAACCCGTCGCATATTAAATTGTTCATCTCGCATGTATATCATGTGGTTTGGGGGCATTATGCCGATTCACCTCATAATTAAATATGGAGTGTTTATGGGGGATACTTTTGTCTTATTCCGGACTCCATTTAAATTTGTGTAGCAAACCAATGCCATGCTTTGCCTTGTTAATTCCACATTTAATTGGCGGGGTAGTTAAATAACATGAACCTATTAATTAATTGTCGGGACCCCGGTTCTGCTTAATACTGCCTAATTGCACCGCATCTGCATCATATCATAATCATGCCGGATCTTCTGCCGTAGTATTAAATATTGCATTCGGTGTTTCTTCTAGTGTTTGCTTCTTCGCGGATTAGGCCGATGAGTTGATGCGAGTATTGACAAGTTCTCCGGATATGAACCTTCGGCAGTGTTTCCCAGGCGAGCATATCTTCCCCTTCTACCTATTTTGTATTTATAGTTTTTATTTCCTCCTGTTGATCTATTGCTATCCGTGTCGCGATGCTTTAGTTTCCGTACACCAGTTATATCCCGTGCAGCCTCTATATTGCCTTGGACACTTCCTATTACCTGTGTTTGGTAGATAGCTGGCCTTGCGAGTCGTAGTTGCTTGCTCAGGTGCGATCTCGTGTTGTCGAGTACCACAGTTGTTGGTATGCTGGCAGATGTTTTTGGTGGAGATGCTTATTGGTGGAGATGATCATGACTTTAAATGCAACTATTAAATTGTTGAGAATATATATAACTAATGCAGAGGCATCGGTGGGCAATAGATGTTATTTGGTTTTTCCACGCTCACTTGTGTCCCGTAGGACCCCGAGTACTTGATACCTGTTCCTTGACTATTCGCACTATCCATATATGGGAGACTCTATGAATCCCCCTTAGCCAGAGCTTGATTCATTTCTTATTTCTTGGGGACACAAAGTAGTTTGGGGCTTTATTACTATCATGTACTTATGCCATGCGTTGCTGCTTTATTTACGATTGTGCGTGGAGAACCTGTACTGTTTTGGATCGCGGCACGATTTCGCGGTATCGACAAGCCCAGTCACACTTTCGGGTTCCCAGTCGTTTACAGCCATTGACACAAACCTTGGGTCTGTCTCGGAGCCGGCCAACTTCGTTGCGGGTAGCTTAATGGGGTGGCCCCCTGAAATATTTTATGAATCCTGTGATTGCTTTGTCGTGAAAGCCTCGTTGGGTTTTGATTTGGTTTTTCTGAGGTTGATCGTGTGTGTGTTGCTATTTGTGCACCCCTGCAGGGTAAATCTTTCTGAAAGCCCTGTCCGCGGTTATGGACGACTTGGAGCACAGTATCTCGATCATAGACAAGCATAACTAAAGTAGTGTTATAAATTTGACTTAATATGTGACTAGTAATCAGCTTCACTACAATGGAATGGGTATTAAAAATGCCAACAACTCGTGGATCTGTGGTGATCTGTGTTATACTATACCTGCCTAGTAAGTATTGTAACTCCAATGTAATGTGATAAAAGTGCCAACAACTGTTGGGTTTTGGGATTCCTCAGGACAATTACATCTGACTAGTAAATGTTCCAACTACAACGGAATGGTAATTAAAACAGCCCACTACTTATGCTTCAGAATGACTCATGCCAATCTATAACTGTTTAGTAAGTGCTGCAACTATAATGGAATGAATAAAACTACCAACTGTGTGGGTTCCTCGGTTTAACTTCCTCGTTTGGTCTCGAGGGGGAAATGCCAGGATGGGTATGATTGGTGTTAGTATCAGGTTGGTCCCGAATAGGTCTATCTTATCCCTCTCTCATAGCCGACAGTTGCATCGAGTCTCTATAGGTTGTTTAGTGCATGCTTCGTTGCCGCTTTAGTCCACCATACCTATGTAGGCGAGAGCCACCGAATTCTAGCATCGCCGTGTACTGGCCTCAGTACTGACGCTCCTCTTTTTCCTTTGCCCTTTGTCGGCACCCCTTTTGTTTTAGCAGGTTCGAGTTCGACGCTGTTAGCAGGATTACCCTTCCGACTTGGCCTGGGCAGGGTTATGGACGCCATTGGTTATTCTTCAGGGCTCTTAGCCCCATTTGCATCTTATCCGTACTCGGATGTTATATCGTTTTCAAGGTGATTTGGATCTTTGTAGTGTATATCTGTATTCTTGACTCGCTGAGTCGATGTTGTATATATATATATATGTTCTATGGGTCCCATCGAGGATTGTTGTGTAATGGTATTACTTCGTTTTCCACCCGCACGAAAGTGCCTGGTGGGCGTCCTAGAATCGTTTCTATGCGGGTTTAGCGGGAATCGCTAAAACTTGCATAGGGCCGATTCGAGGGTGTTACATACCCCATATGCTTGAGTGATGATGTGTTACCAATCCCATGTGAGTATGAGAGCCACTTAGCCCACTTGAGTGAGAATAAGAGTTAGATGAGTGACTCCACCATACATGATATTGAGTGCTTCCACTGGAAGGGCATGAGTGATACACCGAGTGAGTTGAGAGTGGTAGTTGATAGGTCATGTGAGACCACTTTGATTCCTAACAACTTACCCTCTACCTCTAGTGTGTTTTCTCATGATGTGATAGGTTCTATGGATCAAGAAACGACAAGCTTGGAGATGATGATGCCTCCTATCGAGAACATGTTCATGGTGGATGAAGATAATGCCATCCCCATACTAGATGAAGAAGTCGCCCACATGGAGGCCAATACTACCACAACACCCACTTCATATGAGAGGTATGAACAAGGTAAGAATACGGGTGTTGATGATTCCATGATCCCACTAGTGGACATTATGACTTGTGATGATTGGCATGCTATGGATGATATTTGTGATTTCACATATGCTTCATTGATATTTCCATGTGATACTTTACCTGTGCATAATGTTGAGAATGGGAAATTATTTGATTATGATGATGTTTCCATAGACATACCATTCTCTAAACGTTACATGGATGATATCATCGCTTGCACTTTGATGAACAATTGCTATTTCCAATGTTTTGCTTGCAATGATGATCAAAATGGTACCCCTCGGACCATACTTTGTCATGGATGTTTTACAATTTCTCCTGTTGCTAGCAATAATATGGATGATTGCTCTTTCACTTGTTCTGCTTGCAACAATAATTCTCATATGGTTTCTATTGAGATGGCCCCCATAGATTTCTCAAATTTTGAAGGTTTTGATGATTGCCATGATAAACATGTTCCCCACTTGCATACTCACCATGCACATAAATTACAGTTGATTGCTACTTGTGGTGATGTGCAAAACAAGAGATACGTCATGATGGATGATGTGTTTCTCTACCATGCACACATGTTCTTTCTTTTATCTATGATGTGTGTAGGTACCCGCACGAGAATGTCAACCTCGGTTGAGAACGAGTTGGCAAAAGGAGCTCTAGAGAGAATCCCCTAAGTGAGTTCAAGATCGAACCCAGCTCTGATACCTTTTGCATGCTTTGCATCTTTCATGTTGAAAAATTGCTCTTTCCTATGGTTAGCTTGCAAGCATGTTAATGGTATTCTTTCACCTTGTGAAAATCATGTTTCTTTGCTATTGTATATTGATGCTTTGTGTGTTGCAATAAAAATGTTGAACAATTTCTCTTTCCGATGTTTTGTGTGCAACCATAATGCCATTTTGAGCATGTATTGTCACGAGAGCTTCCAAGTACCTCATATAGTTGTTGCAACAAACATAAGGACCACTTGCTCTTTCATATGGTTTGTTTGCAAACAAGTTGCTTTTGCTTCCGCTTGTGATACTCATATGCCCATGATCTTTGTTTTTGATGATTTGTGTGTGGCATCCAACACGTCGAACAATTTCTCTTTCTAGTGGTTGGTTTACACACATGATGATGTTGTTTTGGATATTCTTCCGCATGTATTTTTGCCGAATTCTCCTATTCTTGCATCAAGGATGATTATCAATATTTTAGTCCATTGCTTTGAGTGCCACACTAAGACGTTCTATGGAGTTTTTGAGTTCGCACATTTGAATGATGTTCAAACGATTTCCATGCACTTTGACCTTGCATATGCATCATGTTTGCTATACTTGAGTTGTGTTAATAGTGTTGTGAATAAGAATGGACATGCCACAAATGACATTCTCCTCTATCACACACAAACATATTTTTCTTGGTCTTTGTTGTGTGAAGGTACAAGAATATACACGTCAACCTCTATGAACAAAGAGTTGACAAGACGAATCGAAGAGAGTTAACTATGGCTGACCTTCAACAAGCCATCTCTCTG
Organism: Avena eriantha; assembly: GCA_910589775.1. Taxonomy (NCBI): domain Eukaryota; kingdom Viridiplantae; phylum Streptophyta; class Magnoliopsida; order Poales; family Poaceae; genus Avena; species Avena eriantha. The sequence goes on from OU342741.1 coordinate 355,788,553, forward strand.
CATCCTAAGGTGAGTTCCTTCTACTTGAGGACTCATGCTATAATATTTGTTAATTGGCTACACTTTGAGTGTTGCTTAGATTTTGTGGTGAGCTTTGTAGGCTTCATGGAAGGTGAAGGAACATTGAGGTGTTGTCAATTCAATCTTCCCGAGGACGATCATATGGTGAACCCCAAGATCAAGAAGGTCTCTCAACATCTTCTACTTTGTGATGAGCGTGTAGAGTCGAGGACGACTCTTTTTGAAGGGGAGAGATGATGTAGCCTGACCTACGATCGTTACCACATCAAGATCTCCAACTTATGCCAAGTCGTCATGGACTCCAAAGGTGAATATGTTCCTCTATGAGAGCCCACTTCCTACCATTTTGAATGGTATACTACTTCATACTCCGTCCCATTATCATGATAGATTCATACCGAGGGAGGAAGCCCGGAGCACCAAGCCTAACAAGGCGGAGGCTTGGAAGAGAAGACGGAAGAAGCTGAGCCGCAGCACCAGAGTCTCTATCTGCACACATCGGAATCTCCGGACCTGAAGACCAGAGTCTCCGGACAACCTAGACCAAATCTCCACCCGGACTCCAGACCGGCCTCTAGACCGAGGTTTGGGACAATCTGACTGCCACTCCGGAGATAGATCAGAATCTCTGGCCTACACCGGAGTCTCAGGTCCACCATACCGGAATCTTCGGACTGCACGTCGCTAGGCATGTAAAGGCCTTTGGGCCTTTGGCCCATGTACCCCTCTAGTCCGCACCAAACTCTAGTACTATTCCCCAAAGTACCCATGAACTAGTGGCTGGCCTATATATAGTGCCCCCACCCCCTCATGTAACCACCTTGTTGGAGTTTGCATTGCTCCTCCCTCGTTGTACAAGGCCTACATTTGCGAGTGCATGAGAAAAGTTGTCAAGACCATCTCCAAGGTGTTCTTCCCTCTCCGCTTGGGATTGAAGGGAGCACGTTGACCGATCTTTCCTTGCGAGGATTCTATCGGACCGGTGGCCACCGGTGGGAGCAATTGGCCTTGTATTGTGTGAGTTTTGCATGTGTTCATTGTGTTCTTCGCGAGGTGTGAGCCCGCTTATGCTACCTTCTCCCTTTCTCCTCGCTTTCCCATCGATTTTACCATGAGATCTGTGAAGATCGGGCCACCCTTAAGGTTACCCCTTATCAAGGTTGTTGGTAACATAGTCTATCTTGCATATCCCATTGAATTTGCTTCTTGACCACACCTTACCATGATGTGCATCCATGTATTCCTTCACCAAATGATTTGTAGCATACAACGCTCTCAAATGGTGCTCATGCTTCCTGAAGCCGTATGTGTATGATGCTGGCCATAGGCTCTCATCATAAACTTTACCTCTGAATTTCTTTGTAAAATGTTGCACTATGTGTTGCATACATTCCCTATGCTCAACTCTAGGGAATACTACTTCTAGTGTACTCACTAAACCCTTGCAACTATCTATGTGTATAGCCAATCTTGATGGATGACCTATACTATTGCGCAAATTCTGGAGAAAACTAGACCCAAATTTCCTCTACATCTACCTCCAACACACCAAAACCAACTCAGAATAGCTAGTTGCGTCCATCAACTACAGAAGCAGCTACTATTTGTCCTATAAATCTCCCATTTAGTGCAGTTGCATCCACAGTCAAATAGGGCCTACAACCATCCATAAACCCTTGCTAGCAAGCTTTAAAACAAACAAAAGCCTCCCTGAAGCATTCCTTATCCATTCTCTTCCCTTTTATTTTGTACTCAAACGTATGATGGTCAATCTCTCTACAACACTACTAGGGCTAACCATTTCCACTTCATCTTTATAGGTGTAAAGCAACAAAAGATTTTCATTCCATGGACCATTAATCCTATCAATAGTCATTTCCTTAGCTTAAAAAATCCTCATGTAAGGTATGTTAATTGGGTACTTATCAAAAAGCTTCTCATGGAGTAGAGTTGGACCAAGTGTTGGTGTTTCTCTTAGTCAATCCAAGATTGCATCTTCCACACACCTAGTATTTGCTAGCTTTGTTTGGACTTTCCCCCTCCCTTCCATGTGGACAAGTGTGCAACTGTGGGTTATTTTTATCACTTACCTACTCGAGGATGAGTATGAGTTAAGCTTGTGGATGTTGATATGTTGCTAATGTATCCATAATTTTTGATGTTCCATGCTTATTTTATATCTACTTTCTTATGATTTGTCCACACTTCGGAGTACTTTTACACATTTTCTGGAACTAACCTATTAACAAGATGCCATAGTGCCAGTTGCCTATTTTGTTTTGTTTTTGGTTCTAGAAAAGCCAGAAAATGAATATTCTCGGAATTGGACCGGACAAAAGCCAAAGTCGATATTTTACCAAAAGACTCATGGACCCAGAAGACGAGACGGGGAGGGGCTAGGGGCAGGCCACACCACCTGGTGGCGCGGGTCAGGCCAAGCCACGCCAGGGGGTGGTGTGGGCCCCTCCGGCCTCCACAGCATGGCCCTTTCGCCTATAAGAAGCCTCTGATGCAGAAACCCTAAAGAATCTAGCCTCGAGCCACGAAAAGTTTTGCAGTGCTGCCATCACCGAAGCAGAGATTCGGGGGACAGAAAGTCTCTGTTCCGGCACCCTGCCGAGATGGGGAAGTGCCCCCGGAGCCATCTCCATCGATCTCCACCACCATCTCCATCGTCATTGCTGATTCCCATGATGATGAGGGAGTAGTTCTTCCTCGAGGCCAAGGGTTCTACCGGTAGCTATGTGTTCATCTCTCTCTCTATGCATGATCATATTGTGATCATGAGCTTTGTAATCAAGTAGATCTACCTTGCTACTCAAGTGCTTTATAGATCTCTGGCTCTCCCCCACGTGTGTGAAAGTGATAGCATGCACACCATGGTGGCACTTAGGCTAGAGATTACAAATACTTGTTATGAGTTATATTTGGAGTTGGATGTCTCTATGAAATTGTGGTGGAACCATCTAGCGCTCAAGGTGACCGTGTGGGGTTATCTAGATGAGAAAAGTGAACTTTGAGGTGTGATGTTATAGCCCTACCATGGATTAGAGTGTCCAATCGGAGAGTAGTTTAGAGTAGTATCATAAAGAGAAGATATTTATATGAGAGTGTTCACTAGTGAAAGTATGATCCCTAGGCCTTGTTTCTAAGCACTGAAACACCGTTTGCAACTAGATCTGTTACATGGTTGCTTGCTTCCATCTTTATTTCAGTTTTCCTTTAGTCTCTTCCATGCCATCAAGCTATTTTCTGGCACCGTTGTCTTATATCCATACCACTTGTATTTTACTATCTCTTCGCTGAACTAGTGCACCTATACACCTGACAAGTGTATTGGGTTTGTTGGGGGACACAAGAGACTTCTTGTATCTTGATTGCAGGGTTGCTTGAGAGGGATACCTTTGACCACTTCCTCCCTGAGTTCGATAAACCTTAGGTGATCCACTTAAGGGAAACTTGCTGATGTTCTACAAACCTCTACACTTGGAGGCCCAACAACTATCTACAAGAATAGAAGTGTGTAGACATCACCCCTCTTGCCAAGTTTGTTGCTACAAGTCATCGAATACCCGACACACATGGAGAACATATACCGCATTTACTTCATCACAACCAAAACCTTTTTGCCAAGACCAACCTCAGATCGTAGCCACCATGACTTTCTCCATCTAATTCGGTTTCATGGAAATCTATATGAATACATGTCCCATGGTACCTATCGGTAGACGAAGCTTCGTGTCGCACCATAGAAGGGTGCGAACAACCGCATCGGTTCCACTATAGATCTCAATTAGCATCATGTGCCAAACTGTAAAAATCTCTAAGAGGAAGACTGACAAGGGTAACCTCGGCAATGCCCATTGTTATGGACTTGGGTTTTAGGGAAAAGAGTGCGCTGGTGATTTTGCCAGCTTATCAGACAAACAAGGGAGGCGAGATTTACCCAGGTTCAGGCCCTCGCAGAGGAAACCCTACCTCATGCTTGCCTGATCTTTATTGATGGAGAGTACAAAGTCACCGGGTTGCTAGATGCGATCAAGCTTACATCGGATTGCTATGAGTAGATTTAGGTGCCCACCCCGTTGCCTCCTCCCATTCTTTATATGAGAGGCTAGGTCTCGAAGTCCAATCCAAGTTGGTTATAGAATAAAAGGTAACCTTATGACTATGCCAACTACATCTTTGGCTTTGCCTTGATTGTTACGTCTAGTTCCTGGGCTTTGGGTGATTTCAGAACCTTTGGCTCCTTATAGGCCTTATCCTGGATTCATACCAAGTATGCCAATAACAGAGACCCTAGATTGATCCCAAGGTTATCCCTAGATCAGGCCCACGTGATAGAGCCACGAGGAGGACCGCAAGGCACCATAGGCATGTGTAGGAGCACCGCCGCCTCAGGTCTCGTACCGCTGCCTCCGGCCAGCACCACCTAACGCATGCCAACCTATGTCCCATTCACACCTCCCTGCTGCACGCCGACGGAAACCACGAACCGAAGAGCACTGCCGCTCGGTCTCCACCTGCGTCACCTTGGTGTCATTACCCCCGCACGAAGGGAGCCCGATGGGGCACGCCAACCCTGACCGCCGTCTTTGACGACCAAGGCATGGCAGCCACCACCAGCAGTAGCAATGGCTGGTGGGCGGTGGGGGAAGATCAGGTGCTAGCTTGCTAGGGTTTCTTGGGGGCCTCCTGAGCTGCCGTCACGCGGGCCACGTTCATCTGATATATACGCCCACGAGTTCTCGATGACGGCGGGAAACAGAAAGATACACGCTTACTCACGGCTTTTCATTCCTTCGCCACCTGCTTATTTTGGCTTATGTTTTCATCACCTCGCTGCTTCAAAATGTTAGAACTCTCTATGGCAGCAAGGAGCCTTTTAGCATAATCAAGGACATACACATTATCAAAAACAAATCTATGCAATATTCAATGATGATTGCACTTTTTGTATTTAGGTTGCTGAGTTATACCACAAGTTTCAGCTTTTAAATCTATGAACCAATCTATCTCACGGGCTCCCATTAAATTAACAAATTGCTTCGCGAACTTTATGTCAATGTACATAAACTCATTATTATGGTATGAGACAATTACATTTTAGTATTGATCTTGCAGTAAAAATACACATTGTTAGGATATTGTTTTGCGCATAATCATACGTTATGTAGTTCACACATATCATGTGCAATTCAATGCAGGCTTGACATCAAACATTTCATCTTCCCAACATTATAATTTCTGTCCATAGAGGTTCTAGATTTTATTGGTTTTTGGTATATTAAAAAGTAAATGTAAAACTACAAGTAAACTAAACCAATAGAAACATAACAGTAAAGAAAATAAAACAACTAAAATTACTGTGTAGAAAAACTCACAAGCAAGCAAGTTAAAAGTGGTAAACTTCCCAATCTTGAGTAATTGCAATATGCAACAAACTGAAAATAAAACTAAGTATACTACAAACAATAATAAAAACATTAGCACTATGCTCCATGGCAACGACGCTAGAAAAGTACTTGATAACCCCCAAGTGCAGGGGATAGTTGTAGCACCTCTTAATGTGTAAATATAAGGTATTGAACCGCGAGGACGAGAATGTAAAGCTATTTATTCTCTCAAACTAGTATCATAGATCTAGTTATCTATGTAGTAAAGAAATTAAAAAGGGTTATGAATATAATTGATGCTTGAAAGTAAAATGTAGTGACATAGTAAATGTAAGGAACTCGAAGATGGCCTAATCCTTTAAAATGCAAGAGGACAAGCCAAATGTTTTACTCTTATGGAAACAATGGACCTAGATTCATGGATTCACTTGATCTATATCTCCAATAACTGTGCTGATCGTGTTACATATGATAAAGCACACACTATTGTCATGCTTTGATGGCTAACATTTTTATGGGAAACATGTCCTAAAAACATGTAGTTGGTAAGGGAAGTATCATAATTTCTGCTAGCAATCAATTTGACATTTATGTCACTTGGCTACAACTACTTGTAATGTGTTATCCTATTTCTCTAGATGGGCATATACCAAAGGATATGGTTCTATTTGCCACATAGCGGTACCAGTTCTATCTCACTTGGCTACACCCTCTAGTACTATCCACACCTAACACACATCATACCCCTTTCGGAGCAAAACATTTATCTATAAGCATTCCAACATAACGATAAATGCATAACATATATCACCTCATAACACAATATCCACCATAGGAATTATATCTATAAATTCATAATCATATTGGGCGGCTCATACGGACTAATAAAATCATAATGCATGGAGATGATCAATCAAGTTACCACCACAAGCCCATAATCGAGGTGGTGGAAAACTCCACCCTCATGGTGGAGAGCGAGGTGGAAGCGTTGGTGAAGGAGAAGAGGTGGGCAGAGGCGCTTCCGGTAGTGGTTCCCCCTCCAATCTTTCTTTGGTGGTGAACCGAGACTCTTTGTTTCGTGGTTTCGCATATCCACCTCTATGCGCCACAAAACAAAATATCAGGGGGTATATATAGATGTTTTTAGGTCAAAACAAGTCCGCACTTGAAATATTGAGGTCAATCGGATGGCTGAAAGGGGAGAACCACCCCATGGCGCAGCCATACTAGGTCAACACGCCATGGGCCCTCCTGGCCAGCCTGTTGGTCCCTTGGTGCTCCACTTTTGCTTGTTGGATTTATCTCAAAAATTCTAAAACATGATGTTTGACCTTGTCCTTTTTGGAGTCGTAAATCTCCCTGAAAGTCAAAAACTCTAACAAAAGTTTTTCTGCCATCTAAAGTTAAATAATAAAATAATAGGAATTTGGGGAAAACCCCATAAATTGTTAAAAGGAGTGATTAGCTTCTATATAATATAAATATATGGATACTGCTTGTTGGCCCAAAATATATCCAAGCTCGTTGGGGAACCCCAAGAGGAAGGTATGATCAGCACAGCAGCAAGTTTTCCCTCAGTTATGAAACAAAGGTTATCGAACCAGTAGGATCAAGGAAACACCTCCAAGGTGTTGTTTCCAACTTGGAATCCTGCACAAAACAACCACAGAACTTTGCCCCCAACTTACAGTGAGGTTGTCAATCTCACCGGTTTTGCTAAAAACAAAGGATTAAACGTATTGTGTGGAAGATAGTAATAGCTTGTAGAAAGTAAACAAAAAACAGTGAATAGTTGTAGATTGATGGTAAAAGAAAGGACCGGGGTCCATAGTTCACTAGTGGTGATTCTCCTTAAGATAGATGACATGTTGGGTGAACAAATTACAGCGGGGCAATTGACAAACATTGAGAAAGCATACATGCATATACTAATCATCTTGACTCCTTTGAGATTCGATTGGGCATTACAACATTATACATAGACTGTAATCCAACTGTATCTATGCTAATAATCCACCTTCAGGTTATAATCTGAACCCCCTCTAGTATTAAGTTGCAAACAACAAATAATTGCATTAAGCATTGTGTGTAAAGTAAACAATACGATTGTTCTATGAACAAAGGATTGTTGTTTTCTCCCTAGTAGCAACAGCACATCTAGTACATTAGAGATTTATGTCACTTCCCTAGATTACTAGAGACATGAACCCACTATCGAGCATAAATACTCCCTCTTGGAGTTGCTAGCATCTACTCGGCCAAGATAGCTACTAACAATGGAAAGCATGGAAGATCACAAATAACAAAGACATGATAGAATCAATAATCAATCTGAATAGCATCTCAATATCCATCGGATCCCTGCAAACACAACATGTAGGATTACAAATAGATGATCTTGATCATGAACGGATCTCACAAGATCTAAACATGATAGCACAAAGGAGAAGAACCAACCATCTAGCTACTACATGGACCCGTAGTCCAAGGATGAACTACTCACGCATCACACCGGAGGCTTGCATGGTGATGAAGAAGACCACCAGGGTGAATTCTCCCCTTCGGCAGGGTGCCGGGAGAGCTTCAGATCCCTCCCGATCTAGGGATGGAGATGACGGCGGCTATAGACTCTTTCTTGGAATTTTGATCGGGTACTTAGGGTTACTGTATCGGAGGCAATATATAGGTGAAAGGGGAGGCCGAGGGGGTGCCCTAGGCAGCCACACCACCCCCTGGCGCGGGCTAGGCCTGGCCGCATGGCCAGGTGGTGTGGCCGGCCTCTAGACCATCTTTGTCACGTCTTCTAGCTCCGTGTCCCCCTCGGTGAAATATTGACTTTGGCTTTTGTCCCATCCAATTCCGAGAATATTCATTTTTTGACTTTCCTAGAACCAAAAACAGCAGAAAACAGGCAGTTGGCACTATGGTATCTTGTTAATAGATTAGTCCAAGAAAGTGTATAAAAATACTCCAAAGTGTGGACAAAACATAAGAAAGTAGATATAAACCAAGCATGGAACATCAAAAATTATAGATACGTTATCAACGTATCAACATCCCCAAGCTTAACTCCTGCTCGTCCTCGAGTAGGTAAGTGTCAACACCCGGATTTTTAATCCCAGATGCCTGTTATGCTATACATCACAATCCCAGGATTACCATTTTTGCGAGACATAACATATTTGATATCACAGTACATCATCCATTACAAACCATAATAAGGTTTTAAAAATAAGGGATCTCATGATCCAGTCTTAATACAATCAAAGCGGTGGAATAATAAGCGTAGTAGTGGGCTCCATCTTCAGGGTCACAGGCAATGCTGACGATGGGAGATGATCCTAGTTGTCGTAGACATCCTACTGTCCATCTTCCTGATAGTCCTCCTCATAGTCAGGACACGGGAATAGCCAGGTACAAAGCCATGAGTACTCTTTAAGTACTTGCAAACTATCACTAACAAGTACGGTAGTTCTAGTAGGAATACTAAGCTCTAAGTTTATTTGCAAAAAAGCCAGATTTATCCAAATTGAGTTTAGAAGTAAAGAAAACTAATTGAATGTTCTAAATCACCTAAGTGGGAACTTAGTTTTCATGTTCACAACCCTGTTGTGGTCAAGTCAAAACCATAGTTCATTTCACAAGTCATTTTGAAAACATCTAACGACAGAACAGTATGGCCACTCCAACTGTCCATGACCACGGACGCGGCTATTCGAATAGTTTGACACTCTGTAGAGGTGGTACACTTTCACCACAAAATTCGATACATCCGTCAGGGATAACCCTGAATCATCATACTTAGTATGCGGATAATCAATCATAACCTTTCAATTACACACCCTAGTATAGGCACCTTCCCTATGAGCTTGGCCTCCCAACCATGGCCATCTGCCATCCTGGGCACTGCATAGGTGGACACACATCAAGAGGTAGCCTCAGCTCAAACCTCCTCCGTGAGGGAACCCATACTAAGGCACATAAAGTTCCGGCTAAGCCCTACCCAATTCAGGTATTGTGGTTGTACAATAAAATTGGAATGGTATCGCATCCGAACCCAACCATCAGTTTTTATAAAGGGGTAAGGCTCATGCCTCAACATTTTCATCATCAACCCATTTGTGTTTCTCAACACATGTCAAAACATCTCAATAGAATGACTCATCATTCCAAGGTTTTCATAATCATTTTCACCAAGTATTCCCATCTAAAGTGATCAAGTTTTATGCTTAGCACTAGCCACTAGGGTTAAGAGTGTTCACTAATGAGGGGTGTAAATCTTAAATCTCATACCATAGAATGACACCTAGGTATAACTAGTTAGGCCAAGTTTTATACTCTTTATGCAATCTATCTTAAAAGTAAAGAACTTTGGTAAAGTAAAACAAAGTAAAACTTGGGATGGGTATAAAGCAAAGTATATAACCAAAGCATGCCTAATGCATTTGATTAAGTTAACAAGGTGGCAAGTGTTAACTTGCTTAGTTCTAGCTTGCTTAGTAGTGATGGCTTGCCTTGATTGGTGCAGTGATTGAAGTTGTCTTCTCCTTCTGCTTGGTAGTACTCCTCCTCCTCATATCCTTGGTCGATACTATCGTCTATAAATAAAATACGGGGTACACAATCACCAAACAATACTTAACTAAGTCCATTTAGCACACTAAGGCTCACACTTGATGATCTAGCATCATCACAGGATATAAGGAACTAGTTTTATTCCTTTTATTTTAGAAAAGTAATTTCTACTCATTGAAATTAATTAAGATTTAATATTCTCCAAATAGAATATGGGATCATGTGGACACATGTCATCACCACATATTCTAATACATGGGAATGTGATTTAAAGGGTTGGTCACCTTTTATAAAGTTTAAGTTTATCATTTAATAGATTTAAATTGACTAGAAATGCCCTAATAGCATTATTTGGTACTAGTACAATGTCACTGCATGCAAACCTAAATATATTTACATATTCAGATAGATATTGTCAAATGTGAATTTTGAGAGTTGGAATCAACTCAAAATCATTTATGGTTGATTTTTGAAAAAGGTTTGAAGTTGCAAAAGTCTATATCTTGTTATTTTTGCTATATCTGATCTCTAACTCCAATTGATTTAAATCCATTGGGCTTCGATAGATATTTTAATTTCCTTTCTAGCAAAATTTGAATCATGCAATTTGGTTAAGTGAAACGCTCTGAATTGATTTTTGAATATAGGCACATAAAAGGGTTTTAACTAAAATGAAAAAACATCTATTTGAATTTCCAGGCCTGGGCGGGAACTTAAACGGGCCAGCCCAGTGGCACTCCGCGGCGCAGCAGGCTGCTGACAGCGCAGACCCCCTGGTCAACGACACATCTAACATGAAATGGTATCTTTCAGTATGGGCGCTACGATCTAATTCTAATCCAACGGCTGAGGTTCATCGTTAACGACGAACAGCTCCGGTGACGAGGTAAACCTAACGCGGCAGTGGGGGTCTCTCGGGGCTCACCTAGGCTCCAGCTAGGCTCGGCGACAGGGGAAAACGACGTGGTAGACGATGGCGAGGCGAGGCGCGGTCACTGCAAGGCTCAGGGTGGTCGGAATCGCTGGCGCCCTTCTCCTCCAGCAGCGGCGAACTCTGGTGCAATTCCGGCGTGGCGGTGCTTTCCTTGCTCCGGGAAGAGGTGGGGAAGGTCAGAGGAATGGAGGCTGTGGTGGCCTCCTTTTATAGCTCGGCGAGGGGACCGAGAGGTGCGACGGTGAGCTTGACGGTGGCGTCGCTACAGGCAGCTAACGGCATGGGCAAGGGCGTAGGACGGTGCGGTGTCTCCTGGCGGTTCTCACGGATTTAATGGCACGGCGTGGGATGGCTTGGTTTGGTCTGGCGTGTGCGGTGCTCTGAGCGGGAGCGACGGTGTTTGCGATCGCGTGCGGGCACTACGGGTCACACGACGGTGAACGGGGGTGTCTGTCGGGGTGGCGTGATCATGGCGAGGTTGCGCGTGCGCGGTGAGGGCAAGGCGCGAGCTGGCGGGGCTAGTCGGGCATGGCGCACTGGCGTGCTCTAGACACGGCGCAGAGGCACAGTGCGGCGGTGCGACTAGGGTGGTCCAGGCCTTGTCTTCGACTGTGGGGTGGATAGGGGGTGGCGGTAGGCTACGGCGATGCTAGTGGACATGATGGATGGGTGTGGGGTGGTCTGGTGCGAGCTGGCCATGGTCGGCCGGCGATGACCACTTTCGGGCGGCGCTCCACTGTGCCAGCGGCGAAGGGGGGAGCTGGTTTGGGGCTGGGTTAGGCTTAGAGGGAACATGTGAGTTAAGAGGGAACCATTTGGTCGATGATCACTCTATCAAACAGTGAAACTAGGCTAGGGATTATTCTGTGCATGCCAAGTGTGATGAAATGGCCGCATGAAATTTATTTTTGAATTTTTTATTCAAATTTTTTGAGTGATCTTAGATTAAGCTTGAGATACTAGGTTTTCTTGGATAAATCAAGGTGAATTCATTTGATGGGTTTTTGAAAAAGTGTGATCTTAACACATACACTTGATTCAATTTTCAAGTGTCCTTTAAATTGCTTTCCCAGGTGTTTATGTAAGTTTGTAAAGTGGGCCTTGATACACTTGTACTTGGTCTAGCAAGGGGTCAAAATAAATAGAATAGATTCTGTTAGAAATTGTCTTCTAGGAACACCTAAAGTGGCCTAGTGGTTTAAAATGATCAAAATGACCATTTGGGTTATTTCTTCTTATTTGATTTCTTTCTCTTTGGATTTTGTTTGTAAATGGTCTAGATGATGTGGCATTCACCTTTGAACCATTTCACAACATTTAGAACAATCAAGAATGGCATATACACTCAATTCTACACTAATGCAAACACACATGCATTCATATGCTTTTTCTTAATAAAAGTTTTTCTTAACCCTAAATTGGGTGATTAGGCTTTGATAACATTGATTAAAGTTTTGGGGTGTTATAGGAAGTGATAAAAAGAAAGAATAATTTTTGAGGTGACATGCACCATCATAAACTTGATCAAAGTATTTGTAAAACATTGATAGTTGGGATCATAGTACTTCAACATAGCATGAAAGATATAGTTATAACAATAAGACATAACAACTATGTTGTAGCATGAAAAGGTACAAACAAAAGATTCATGAATAACAATGCTTTGCAAGACATTTGTTTGTTTCACATAAAGAAAGCATAATGAGAATGGTATTCAGCTTGTCCCTCATAGTGTAGCAAAACATAAATGCATGGGACACCTTCAAAGTTCATAATGGTGACTAGATACAAATAGTTTAAGAACAAGCAATATCAAAGTTATGCATCAATCAACAAGTTTTGGGACAATGCACATTAAACTAAGAATGGCCATTATGCTCTCTCAATAGGTGCATAAAGATAGAAGATGGAGACTCAACATAAAAGTAAAAGAAAGTCCTTCATAGAAGGAAGCAAGGATTCAAGTTTCATAAAGAGCTTCCAAAAATTATGGTACTTATTAGCTTTCAGCTCTCATTGCGCCTATCATAAGCATCTTTAAGTGATTAAGGTTAAAGTGACACAACTAAGAGGTTATGCTTGACAAGTTATAAGCCGAAATCTCATGCCCCTTACTTACAAAGACTGAACCTCATGCTACTCAACTTCAGTCACAAGTAAGCTCTTATCATTGTAAGTACATATGTATCATAGAGAACCGCCAATAGGGTACCCCTTGCCCCATGACATAGGAGCTATCCTGTAACACCCTCGAATCGGCCCTAGGCAAGTTTTAGCGCTTCCCGCCAAACCCGCATAGAAACGATTCAAGGACGCCCACCAGGCACTTTCGTGCGGGTGGAAAACGAAGTAATATCATTACACAATAGTCCACGATGGAACCCACAGAACATATATATACAACAACGACTCCATGAGTCAAGAATACAGATATACTATACAAAGATTCAAATCACCTTGAAAACGATAGAGCGTCCGACTACGGATAAGATACAAATGGGGCTAAGAGCCCTGAAGAATAACCAATGGCTTCCATAACCCTACCCAGGCCAAGCTGGAAGGGTAACCCTGCTGACGACATCGAACTCATACCTGCTAAAACAAAAGGGGTGCCGACAAAGGGCAAAGGAAAAAGAGGAGGGTCAGTACTGAGGCCAGTACATGGTGAGGCTAGAATTCGGCGGCTCTCGCCTACATAGGTATGGTGGACTGAAGCGGCAGCGAAGCATGCACTATACAACCTATAGAGACTCGATACAACTGTCGGCTATTAGAGAGGGATAAGAAAGACCTATCCGGGAACACCTGATACTAACACCAATCATACCCGTCCTGGTATTCCCCCTCGAGACCAAACGAGGAAGTCAAACCGAGGAACTCACACAGTTGGCAGTTTTATTCATTCCATTATAGTTGCAGCACTTACTAGTTAGATATAGATATCATGAGTCATCCTGATAGCATAAGTAGTGGGCAGTTTTAGTTAACCATTCAGTGGTAGTTGCAGTACTTACTAGTCAGATATAATTAGCACGTGACATCCCAAACCCAGCAGTTGTTGGAACTTTTATTTCATTCCATTGGAGTTGCGATACTTACTAGGCAGGTATAACAAGACACGATACATCCCATTCCACCAGTTGTTGGCACTTTTATTATCCATTCCATTGTAGTGAAGCTGATTACTAGTCACATATTAAGTCAAATTTACAGCACTACTTTAGTTATGCTTGTCTATGATCGAGAAACTGTGCTCCAAATCGTCCATAACCGCGGACACGGCTTTCACAAAGATTTACCCTGCAGGGGTGCACAAATAGCAACACACACACGATCAACCTCGGAAAAACCAAATCAAAACCCAACGAGGCTTTCACGACAAAGCAATCACAGGATTCATAAAATATTTTAGGGGGCCACCCTATTAAGCTACCCGCAACGAAGTTGGCCGGCTCCGAGACAGACCCAAGGTTTGTGTCAATGGCTGTAAACGACTGGGAACCCGAAAGTGTGACTGGGCTTGTCGATACCGCGAAAACTTTCCACGATCCAAAACAGTACAGGTGCTCCACGCACAATCTTAAATAAAGCAGTAACATGTTATAAGTACAGGATAGTAAATAAAACCCCAAACTAGTTTGTGGCCCCAAGAAATAAGAAATGAATCAAGCTCTGGCTAAGGGGGATTCATAGACTCTCCCGGATGTGGATAGTGTGAATAGTCAAGGAACAGGTATCAAGTACTCGGGGCCTACGGGACACAAGTGGACATAAAAACCAAATATCATATATTGCCCACCGGTGCCTCTTTCTTTAGTTATCCCAACAATTTAATAGTTGTATTTGAAGTCATGATCAACTCCACCGTAAACATCTGCCAGCATTCCAACAACTGTGGTACTTGACAACACGAGATCGCACATGAGCAAGCAACTACGACTCGCAAGGCCAGCTATCTACCAAACACAGGTAATAGGAGCTGTCCAAGGCAATATAGAGGCTGCACGGAATATAACTGGTGTACGCAAACTAAAGCATCGCGACACAGATAGCAATAGATCAACAGGAGGAAAGATCAACAGGAGGAAATAAAGACTATAAATGCAAAATAGGTAGAAGGGGGAGAGATGCTCGCCTGGGAAACACTGCCGAAGGTTCATATCCGGAGAACTTGTCGATACTCGCATCAACTCAGGCAGAAGACCGGGCATGATTATGATATGATGCATGGCATGGCACAGATGCGGTGCAATTAGGCAATATTAAGTGGAACCAGGGTCCCGACAAATAATTATATGGTTCAAGTTATTTATCTACCCCGCAAATTAAATGTTGGATTAGCAAGACAAAACATGGCATCGGTTCGCTACACCAATTTAAATAGAGCTGATATAAGACTAGAATAGCCCGCATATAGACTCCATATTTAATTATTAG
Source organism: Avena eriantha (assembly GCA_910589775.1). Taxonomy (NCBI): domain Eukaryota; kingdom Viridiplantae; phylum Streptophyta; class Magnoliopsida; order Poales; family Poaceae; genus Avena; species Avena eriantha. The sequence goes on from OU342741.1 coordinate 355,803,916, forward strand.
ATGAATTGATATAATGCCCCCAAACCACACAATATGTATGCGACATGATCAAATTAATATGCAACAATTATATATAGCATTTATAAAATAGGAATAGGTAGGGGTCACACATCTAGGGTCGAAGGTCTTGGTTCCGAAAGGTTCGGGTCCAGAGGGATCGGTCTTCGGGGTCAGACTCTAGGATCGGTCTTCGGGGTCCGGGCTGGAGGACTTGGCGTTACGGCATCACCGGATCCGGGAAGGAGAACTTGATGTTTCATGATGGAGATCTTGTCAAGGCACGTCACCGATGTACTTGTCCAACTTGTAGCTCTTGTCCGTCAGGTGTTCTATTACAACATATCACAGTTGCCCCATCAATCGTCGGAGAACTTGGCACCATAATCGACACGTCCACCTCTGACTTGTCTTCACGATCACCCCCATAACACCCAAGCAGCACAAAAGATCAAAAGTGCACGCATGTAGAGCTCGAACAGGAAGGGGATGGTGTAAACGCGCGGCAGAACCCGGGTCGAGGACGAGTGCCAGGCGCTAAGGCGAGCTCAGGGCGGCACGGGTGTAGGAAGCCTCGCGAGGACGACCTACAAGGTATGGAAGTGCACCGGGCGGAGGACGACGAGGTGCAGCCGCAGCGATGCTCGCGTACAGGAGACAGAGGAGCGCTTCTCGGGGAGGCGGCGTCCGACCCGATGAGCTTGCAGCGGTGAAGGGCTCGGTTCACGCGGCCAAGGGAGCGCGGGCTCGGCGGCGGCACTGGTCTGCGGGCGAGGACAAAAGCGGGCCCGTGCTCAAGATGTTTGCGTGGTCAGCAGTGGCCGGAGAGGTGGCAGACGACGGCGCTGGCGACACCAGCAGGCGGCAGCCGGAGCTTGGAGGTGAGGGGGGCAGACAAGGACGGGGAGTGGCTCTCTGGGCCACTGCCGGAGAGGCGCCTGGCCAGGGCGAGGTGAGCGGCCGGTGGCATCCCACAAACGCGGCAGCTGCAAGCGGGGCCTAGCACGTGGCAGGTGGAGATCTAGCGAGGGCAAGGCCGTGGGGCTCGACGAGAGGCGCGGCGAAGGAATATTCGCGCGGCCTCGATGGCAGGTCGTCGAGCTCGCGGCGGAGACACTGGCATGCGAGCAGCAGAGAGGAAGGGGTGTTGGAGACGAGGGCGGGAGAGGGCACTGCGGTGACGATGCCATGCGGGAGAGCTGGGGCGGCTCCTGGAGGCGGCCATGGTGGCGGTTGGGGAGACAGGGAAGTAGAGACGAGGTCGTCAGGGCGGCAGCGCTTGGCAGCGCACAAAGGGGCTTCGGGGTCGAGGTGGGTGGCCAGAGAAGGGGATCGCGGGGAGGTGAGCATAGGTTGGGCGATGGGATCGAGGAAGGAGTGGGGCGGGGTTTGACGAGGTGGGGCCAGTGGCTAACGGGGAGCGAGTGGGTGAGGCGGCAGGGAGCGGTCGATGCGAGGAAGAGGTAGGTTGCGGGGTAGGTGGGATTGGGAGGAAGGAGCCGCGGGGAGGGCGTGGCTCGTGGTGGGGCCAGGCGATCGTGTACGTGAGCCGTGAGCGGGGGGACACGCGGAACGTGTTGGGTCCAGGGGAGGCGTCGGGGTGTGGTTGGTAGGGCCAGGCAAGGAGCGGGCCGTGGTGGTGGGGGAGTGTGGCCAGGTGCGGACCGGTTGACGCGTTGGTGGCGTGTGGTTGGGCAGGTGCGGAAGACTGGGGCGGGTGGGGTTCGCTGGAACGTGCGAGTGCGGCCAGCTGGGGTTGGTCGGCGCGTGGGGCAGGGTGTGGCCAGGGCGCAGGCGCGGGGTAGCGTGTGGGTGGTGAGATTTGGGCAGGTGCTGGGACCGACAGCGGAAAAAAGAGGGCGGGAAGGAGAGCGGGGAAGGCAGGAACCGGGCGTGGCAGGCGGGGGTAGGTGGAAGCTGGGGTAGGTAGGTTAGGGTTTGCTAGTTAAGGTTAGGAAGGAGGTGGCCGGCTGGGCTTTTGGGCCTAGCTGGCTGCCTCCCAAAAAATAACATAAACTTTTATTTTATTTTTAAATAGACTTTTGTAAATAGTTTTTAGACAAATAAAAGGTTCGATAAAAACCGGGGTTTTGATTTGAAATTAAGACAGGGGTATTTAGAAAACAAAACTAGGCTTTTCGAAAATAGTTTTAGACAAACCATGCATGATGACATGATGATGCTCAAATGCAATATGGCATGATGACATGAGCATGCGGTCATGATGATGCAATGCACAAAAACACAGCAATTTTCTAGTAGTGGTTTTAGCGGGACGCCACATATCCCATATCAAAATGACAAGGCAAGCAGACAATGAGCATCTCAGCGATCTTTTTATTTGCTATTTGCATAGGCTTTTATTGAGGATGCTTCATAGAATGATCATTATGGTTATGCTGTAAGTTTCCACCATGATTAGGCATGGCTTAGGCTAGCGTCTCAGGCATTTCTCTAACACACATACAAACTCCATGATCTTACAAGTTCCCCTTTTATTTCACACCGTCGAGATCCATAAGCTAAAGAATCATGATATCAACGGGGTACAATGTACAAGTGCAATGTTGAAAGTGTTCCCCATGATACATGGTTCTGCTAACTTCAACTTATAAAGTGCAAGCATATACGCACCAAAGATGGAGACAATGGTTCAAGTTTATTAAGTGCAAGAAAAGTAAAGTGTGCCATCAAGTTCGTGAGAGCTTTAATCACTAGTTCTCACATAACAAGTTTAATTTGGAAGGTAGATAAAAACATGAATATACTTGGAATAGAAAATGCTAATAGGTAGGTATGGTGGAATCTTTGGAATAACTTGGTTTTATTTGGAGTTGGATGCATGAGTGGAACTCATACTTGGTTATGGAGGCTAGCAAAAGACTGGGAGCGACCAACTAAGAGAGCAATAATGGCCATAATCATGCAAAGCGACAAAACATCATTAAGTAAAGCATAAAGTGATATTACAAGTCGAAAACTAAAGGATCATAAAGGCTATGGCGACTTGGGATAGTCATAACGTGGTGTGAGCATGCGCCAAGTCAACCCAAATAAAGCATCAAAGGAGAATACCACAATACTATGCTTTAATATGCTAAAACAACACATGATTCTTTCAAGGAACATTAAGCAATCTCAATTGTTTATAACATGTCATGCTACATCAAAAATCACTAAGCATAAAGCCAAAACAATATCAAGCATGACATGACAAAGCATAGGCCACAGTCAAAAACAAGCTCCTTTTACCACTTAAGCATGACCTTTTCCTACTCTTTTCCAATCCAAACCAAACTTATTTGAAAACTAATGTATGAATGAGGGGGTCCAACAAATTTATTCAAGCAAACAGAAAACAAAAACGAGAACGAAAATGAAGACGCTCTAAGAACAACACAATTGTGCATGAAACAATAAAAATGAAGTGTTTGGAAGAAACCTGAGATTTTTATTGATGCAAAAGGGGATGCCTTGGGCATCCCCAAGCCTTGACGCTTTTACTTCTTGGATATTTCTTGGGGTGACACGCGTGGAATCCCCAAGCTTGAGCTTTAGTCCATCCTTCATCTCATTACATCATTCTTTCCATACACCTGAAATTTTCCTTCATACAAAACTTCACACAATCTTTATTAGCAACATTAGTGCACTCAAGATAATAAGTCTTTGGGTTCAGTTCCAACACCAATAAAACTTCCATTAAAACACAAACTACTGTAGCACTTCCCTCAAAAGGCTCAATTCCCCAAAAAGAACCAAAAAGGAATCAACAAGAAGCAAATGCAAATAATAGCAGAAATCTGTCAAAACAGACCAGCAGGTAAAAACCAATTTTTTCGAAGATCTTCTGTTGCTCAAATAGAAAAGTGTTGAACTAACGAAAGTTATATAACAACCTGGGGCAGAAGCACAATAAATCGCAGCTCAAACCGACGTACAGAGATTTTACATGAATTTTTACAGTGAAGCACAAAAATCTGTTTTGGGACAGCAACTTTCCCAAGCATTACTTCTATCTCATTAGAGGTTACTCTTGGCACAAAAAGCAAATAAAAAGGATAAGGAGCGGTTATTACAGATGTTATTATAGAGGTAATAACTTCCGAGACTCATCTAAAACTTTTGGTTTATCTCCCAATAAGTACTTTTCTTTAACGCCTTTAAGTTAGGAATAAGAAGCAAGAAAGGAATCAAGTATTCTCAAATGAAGAAGCATTAAGATTGATACCAGAAATATCTCATCAGAATAAGTTCTAGAGGATCCTCTCTCAATGCTCATGGGTTCACTATTTTCATCAAACGGGTTTTCAGGAACAATCCAATCAAGATTCTTTTCTATGGCTCCATGTATTGCTACAAGTTTGAAAGGTATTGGTATCTTAATTTCCTCCCCATTAGGTTCGGTTTTGTCCATATTTTCTCGTGTGCCAATAACACATGAGCCTGGCATATTAAAACATTCAAAGACTTTTCTAGCTTCCTTAGCAACATCATAGAATTCTTTAAGCAAAGTTTCCAGAATGAAATCCCTCTTTTAAGGGTCCTCAATTTCTTTAAGTTTAAGAAACATTACTTACATTAAGGGGTTAAGGTTAACAAACCTAGCTTCCAACATGTGAACTAAAGAAGCTGCAGCAATTTCATAATTTGGAGCAAGTTATGCAAGGGATCTATCCTCAATATCCTCATGCTTGCTAACATGATTAAAGAATTCTTCAATATTATATTTTCCAATTATAGAGCCACTACCTATTGAAAGGTCTTTCAGGGTGAACTTAGGGATCAACATGGTGAGCTAAGAAAGAGGTAACAACTATAGAAAGGCTTAATTTTTTGTGTTTTTAATGTAAAGAAGCAAACTAGAATAACTAATTTTTTTGTGTTTTTGATAAAGAAACAAGCAAACAAAGTAGAAATAAAATAAGAAAAACAAAAAAAACAAAGTAAAGAGATTGGTTATGAGGGACTCCCCTTGTGAAGATGTCCTTGTCTCCCCAGCAACGGCGCTAGAAAAAATATGCTTGTTGGCCCAAAATATATCCGAGCTCGTTGGAGAACCCCAAGAGGAAGGTGTGATGAGCACATTAGCAAGTTTTCCCTCAGTTATGAAACCAAGCTTATCGAACCAGTAGGAGCAAGAAAACACCTCTAAGGTGTTGTTTCCAACTTGGAATCCTGCACAATACAACCACAGAACTTTGCCCCCAACTTACAGTGAGGTTGTCAATCTCACCGGTTTTGCTGAAAACAAAGGATTAAACGTATTGTGTGGAAGATAGTAATAGCTTGCAGAAAGTAAACAGAAAATAGTAAACAATTGTAGATTGATGGTAAAAGAAAGGACCAGGGTCCATAGTTCACTAGTGGTGATTCTCCTTAAGATAGATGACATGTTGGGTGAACAAATTACAGCGGGGCAATTGACAAACATCAAGAAAGCATACATGCATATACTAATCATCTTGACTCCTTTGAGATTCGATTGGGCATTACAACATTATACATAGACCATAATCCAACTGCATCTATGACTAATAATCCACCTTCAGGTTATCTTCCGAACCCCCTCCAGTATTAAGTTCCAAGCAACAGATTATTGCTTTACGAATTGCGTGTAAAGTAAACAATATGATTGTTCTATAAACAAAGGATTGTTGTTTTCTCCCTAGTAGCAACAACACATCTAGTACCTTAGAGATTTTCTGTCACTTCCCCAGATTACTAGAGGCATGAACCCACTATCGAGCATAAATACTCCCTCTTGGAGTTGCTAGCATCTACTCGGCCAAGATAGCTACTAACAACAGAAAGCATGCAAGATCACAAATAACAAAGACATGATAGAATCAATAATCAATCTGAAATAGCATCTCAATATCCATCGGATCCCCGCAAACACAACATTTAGGATTACAAATAGATGATCTTGATCATGAACGGAGCTCACAAGATCTAAACATGATAGCACAAAGGAGAAGAACCAACCATCTAGCTACTACATGGACCCGTAGTCCAGGAATGAACTACTCACACATCACACTGGAGGCTTGCATGGTGATGAAGAAGGCCTCCAGGATGAATTCTCCCCTCCGGCAGGGTGCCAGGAAGAGCTTCAGATCCCTCCCGATCTAGGGATGGAGATGACGGCGGCTATAGACTCTTTCATGGAATTTTGATTGGGTACTTAGGGTTTCTGTATCGGAGGCAATATATAGGCGAAAGAGGAGGCCGAGGGGGTGCCCTAGGCGGCCACACCACCCCCTGGCGCGGGCCAGGTGGTGTGGCTGGCCTCTGGCCCCTCTCTGTCTCGTCTTCTAGCTCTGTGTCCCCCTCGGTGAAATATTGACTTTGGCTTTTGTCCCGTCCAATTCTAAGAATATTCATTTTCTGACTTTCCTAGAACCAAAAACAGCAGAAAACAGGCAGCTGGCACTTTGGCATCTTGTTAATAGGTTAGTCCAAGAAAGTGTATAAAAATACTCCAAAGTGTGAACAAAACATAAGAAAGTAGATATAAACTAAGCATGGAACATCAAAAATTATAGATACATTAGCAACATATCAGATACCAACATATTAAACTACAATTTTATGGTACGTTTCAGATGTATTAGCTGCTCAAACTTCTTTTCTGAGATATTCTTAGACTTTTATTGACTTGTCCTGACATTAAATGTAATGTATGTACCAAATAGGACCTGGTGGGATCCCGGGTAGGACTAAGTATTCCCACAACAACGAGAATCTAGGCCAAGTTGGAAGCTCAGTCTGTGAAGAAGACCCTGCCTAACAAGTTATATATGAAACACGAGTTGTATTTGTTAAAGAAGCAAGAGTGTGCGAACTCTACTGAGAACGTCAATGTTTTTAATCAGGTCATCTCAGACTTAGGGTGTGTTCGGTTCAGGAACGAAGTGGAATGGAATGTCATGGTTCCATTCCACTAGAATTGGGTTGGTTCCGTTCTTGTGTTTGGTTATGACCAAAAATGTGTAATGGAATGGTTCCATCCTATATTCGGTTGGGCCCAAAAAATGGAATGGAATGGTTTCGTCCATGTTTGGGTGTATTTAGCAAAAAGAATGGCAAGATAATAGATAGATTGAGAAGGTTTGTGTGGCTTTAGCATAGAGGAACGGGGAGATTCCACCGATTCGGAGGAACGGTTGCATTTTGAATCTAGAGGGAATATTCTCTTTCGATGAACCACCTTGTTCCATTCCATTTCTCAAATGAACACTAGAATGACTCTCGGGTGTGGAACCATTCCATTACATTCCACTTTGTGACAACAACCGAACACACCCTTACAGCATCTCCACTTATGCCTCGAGAACCCACCCCCACCCTCAGGAGCCCTTTTCCCATCCGAAAGGCGAAAATCGCCCCAGTCACACCTCCGACACCTCATTTTCAATTGGATTTGGCCCAAAATCTATCCAGTGATCACAGAACAAACATAGCATGCTAGAGTTTCCTGGGGCTCTGGACGAAGAGAAAATATGAGTGGGCCAGCTCTGTCGGCTACAAAAGCCGCATACCACTCAAAGATCTGCCTCCCTGGCACTTTGCTCACTCCTCCCCCTCGCTGACATTTCACTGTAGGCACCACCCATCTCTGCTCCGTCGCAAACACGCATCCACAAAAAAGAACCAATCGTCGTGCAGTCCGCCCTCCTCGGCGTGCATTTCTTGTCGTGGTTCAGCATCGTCAGCTGTTCTGCAGCCAGCTGCATGCCCAACACGGCCACTTGGTGTTCGGCATTTTGTCTCGGCCATGGACTCCTACAACAATGAGCAAATGTTCGTCATGTTGATGGAGGAAGAAAAGGCCGTTGTCGCCGCTGATGATGAAGAGCACATGATGATCCTCTCTTGCCTGGCCGGCCTGTACACACGGGAAACAAAGCCATGGCATGGCGGCTCGGTGGCAGTACGCCGGAAGTACAAGCTGAGGTAGTGGATGGAGGGCTACTACATGATGTACACTGACTACTTCGTTGACGATCCATTGCACTGTGAGACAGTGTTTTGGAGCTGATTTAGGATGGGCTGGAAGCTCTTTCTCAAGACTGTGTACGCCCTTCGTTCGATACTTATTTCAGATGCAAGAAGGACCGCACCAGTATGGTGGGATTTTCCTCTCTCTAGAAGTCCATCGTGGCCATGTGATTAAAATTATTTGATGAAATTTTGATGAAACTTGGCGAACAATGACCGATCTATCTGTGTAAACTTGTTTTATGAGACATTTATGTTAAATTTTGGCTGAAATTTACCAAATTCGCCAAACCTGGGGGTGTACAGCCGGGATCGTGGTTGGGAGTTGGCGGTTCCCTAGGCCAAATGTTCGCCTGTTTCACCGATTTTGGCCTGGGGGCCTCCAACGAGTGGAGATTGTCAACACCCGGAATTTTAATCCCAGATGTCTGTTATGCCATACATCGCAATCTCGGGATTACCATTTTTGCGAGACATAACAGAATTGGTACCACAGTACATCATCTATTACAAACCATAATAAAGGTCTCACAAATAAAGGATCTCATGATCCAGTCTTAATACAATCAAAGCAGCAGAAAATAAACGTAGTAGGGGCTCCATCTTCAGGGTCACAGGCAATGCTGACGATGGGAGATGATCCTAGTTGTCATAGACCTCCTGTTTTCCATCTTCCTAGTAGTCCTCCTCATAGTCTGGCCACGGGAATAGCCAGGGACAAAGCCATGACTACTCTTTAAGTACTCGCAAACTATCACTAACAAGTAAGGTAGTTCTAGTAGGAATCTTAAGCTATAGGTTTATATGCAAAAAGCCAGGTTTATCTCATACTGAGTTTAGAAGTAAAGAAAACTAATTTAATATTCTACATCACCTAATTTAATATGTCCACAACCCTGTTGTGGTCAAGTCAAAGTCATAGTTCAATTCAGCAGTTATTTTGAAAACATCTGACAACGGAACAGTATGGCCACTCTAACTGTCCATGACCGCGGACGCGGCTATTCGAATAGTTTGACACTCTGTAGAGGTGGTACACTTTCACCACAAAATTTGATACATCCGTTAGGGATAACCCTAAATCATCATACTTAGTATGCAGATAATCAATCATAACCTTTCAATTACACACTCTAGTATAGGAACCTCCCCTATGAGCTTGGCCTCCCAGCCATGGCCATCTGCCATCCTGGGCACTACATAGGTGGACATTCATCATGAGGTAGCCTCAGCTCAACCTCTTCCGCAAGGGAACCCATACTAAGACATATAAACTTCTAGTTAAGCCCTACCCAATTCAGGTATTGTGGTTGTACGGTAAAATTAATGGTATCGCATCCAAACCCAACCATCAGTTTTTTGTAAAGGGCCAAGGCTCATGCCCCAACATTTTCATCATCAAGTCATTTTGTATTCATAACACATGTCAAAACATTTCAATAGAATGAACCATCATTCCAAGGTTTTCATAATCAGTTTCACCAAGTATTCCCATCTAAAGTGATCAACTTTTATGCTTAGGACTAGCCACTAAAATTGAGGGTATTCACTAATGAGGGGTGCTAATCAAGTGTAACTATCCAACTCTAGTTTTATGCCTTTTGATGACATCTAAGTATAACTAGTAGGCCTAGTTTTATACTCTTTATGGTACCTATCCTATTTGTCCAATACTCACAACTTACTTACTAAAGGTAAAGAACTTTGGTAAAAGTAAAGGAATAAAGCTTGCAAGTAAAACTTAGGATTGGTATAATCAAGGTTGCATAACCAAGCATGCATAATGCATCTTGCATAGGTTATGAAGTTGGCAAGTGTTAACTTGCATAGTTCTAGCTTGTAAGTACTGAAGGCTTGCCTTGAGTAGTGCAGTGGTTGAAGTTCTCTTCTTCGTAGTAGTAGTACTCCTCCTCCTCGTATCCCGGGTCGGTACTAGTGTCTATAAATGAATACGAGGTACACAATAACCAAACAATACTTAACTACTTCTATTCAGCACACTAAGGCTCACACTTGATGATCTAGCATCATCACAATCATCACATGAAATAAAGACCTAGTCTTATTTATCTCATTTTAGAAAAGTAATTTCTACTTATTGAAAATACTTAAGATTTAATATTCTCCAATTAAAATATGGGATCATGTTGACACATGTCATCACCACATATTATAATACTTGGGAATGTGATTTAAAGTGGTGATCATATTTTATAAAGTTTAAAATTATTTTTTAATATAATTAAAGTGACTAGAAATGCCTATATAGCATTCCTTTAGTACTAGTCCAAGACCACTACATGTAAACCTAAACATTTTTACATATTTAGATAGATATTGTCAAATGTGATTTTTCAGAGTTGGAATCAACTCAAAAGCATTTACGGTTGATTTTTGAAAATGTTTGAAGTTGGAAAAGCCTCTGTCTTGTTATTTTTGGTATAGGTGATCTATAATTTCAAATGGTTTGAATCTAACGGGATTGGATAGATAATTTGAATACCTTTCTAACAAAATTGGAATCATGCACTTTGGTTCAGTGAATCTCTTTGGATCGATTTTTGAATCTACTGACATAATCTAGTTTGAACTAAATTAGAAAAAATCCTATTTGAATCAACAGGCCGACCCAGCTGCACTGTGCTGGCGCAGCGGGCTGCTAACAGGGGGGTCCCACTAGTCAGTGGCTTATCTAACCCGAAACGGTATGTTTCAATCTGGGCCATGCGATTAGACTAGGATCTACGGCTGTGGTTTGTCGTCTCCGGCGAACAGCTCCGGCGAGAAACGAACCCTAACACGACGGTAGGGTACGTGGGGGCTCACCTGGCTCCAGCTAGGGTCGGCGATGGGGGCGAATGGGGTTGTCGTCGACGGCGGTTCGCGGCGCGGTCACGACAGCTCCTGGGATGGCTCCAATCGACGGCTTCCTTCTTTTTCTACAGCGCCGGACTCCGGCTAAATTTCGGTGGGCTGGTGCTCGCCTCGCTCCTGTGAGAGGTGTGGGAGGTTCTGTGATGAGTGGGGAGTGGAATGGTGTGGCAAATTGAAGCTGGGGCGGCCTCTATTTATACACCGGCGATGGGGCCATTGCGGCATGGTCTGGCTCCTTCGGCGACGGCGGTACAGCGAGCTATTAGCGTGGCTGAGGGTAGGGTTCGACGCGGTGCTTCAGAGCGGTCGTCACACGCTTAATGGTGCAGCAAGGGGCGGTCAAGATTGATCGGGAACAATCGGTGCTCTAGGCGGAAGCGGCAGCGTTCGAGACGGCACATAGTGGCTACGGTCCACGCGGCGGCAAACGGGCATGTCTGGGGGTAGCTAGGGTCACGGCGAGTGTGTGCACGTGCTGAGAGGGAGAGGCGCGGCGTGTGTGCGCTGGTCGGCTGCGGCGCTCTGGCGTGCTCTCGGCATGGCAGACAGAGAAATGGGCGCGGCGTTCTCGGGTGGTCCACGGTGTGTCTGCGGTCAAGGGTTGAACAAAGGGTGGCAGTGGACGGTCGCATGTCTCCTGGTTATCGTGGGAGAGGGTGGAGCTGGCTGTGGCGAGTGGGGTGTGGTCGACCGGCACAGCGAGCTTGGGCGGCGCGGCACTGGTGCGAACGACAAAGGGGGAAGCGTGTCCTGTGCTGCTGGGTGCTGGGGGAGACCAGGGGAGTGAAGAGGGGACAAATGGGTGAGTGATCACTGCTCAAAACAGTTGAAGTTAGGCTAGGGTTTTCTGTGTCTGCCAGGTGTTCGACCAAATGGCCGCATGAATTCAAATTTGAAATTTTTGAATGAAATTTTGTGAGTGTTCTGATCTTATGCTTGGTAGTCAATGGTTGCTTGGAAAAGTCAAGGTGAATTGATTTGAGTGGTTTTTGCAAAATGGTGATCTTAGTACATACACTTGATTCAATTTTGAATTGTCCTTTTAAATAGATTTGAAAATAGTTTCTGTGAGTTTGTAAAGTGGGCTTGGGTTCACTTTTACTTGGTCTAGCAAGGGATGAAAAGAATTGGAAATGTTTCTGTTAGAAATCTTTGACTAGAAACACTCAAAGTGGTCTAGTGGTTAATTTTGGTCAAAATGACCATTTGATCATATGATTCATTTTTTACTTTCTTTTCTTTTAATTTTGTTTGTAAATGGCCTAGATGATGTAGTATTCATCTTTAAATCATTCCTTATCCTTTGTAGCAATCAAACATGGCAATTTCACGCATTCATACACTAATGCAAATCACGCATACACTCATATTCAATTTAATAATAAAAGTTTTTGTTAACCCTAAACTTGGGTGATTAGAACTTGATAAACTTGATTAATATTTTTGGGGTGTTACAGAGATGCTCTTAGGCGGAGATCTGATGAAGAGCGGGCCTTACTCTTGCTCACTAATATATCGGCCCTACAATAATTTGATTGCTACTCTAATGTCTTTTTTGAGAAATTCCACCGATCTGTTAATAATTATCAACAGCAGTATAGAGAATCCTAAAAGTAATAAAAAATGCAAATAGGTCGCTAGACCACCAAGCGACGACTACATACATTGGCACGAGTCGAAAGCGTGTCAACGTCCTCGCCCCTCCATCAGCGAAGCCGGACAAAACTTATTGTAGTATAGCTTGTTGTAGTAGACAAACGGAAAGTCCTCGTGCTAAGGTCCAAAAGGACCAGCGCATTAGAACAGCAATCATCGTCGAAGATTGCAAACGTAGATCACTACTCTATTGTTTGGCAATACACCATCCCTTAAGCAAGGTTACCCTGACATATTCAGCATCCGATCAACGTAAGAAGAAATTGTTGCATACGATGTTGGAACCGGTGAAATGTGGGCCCAGCGGTCAAGTATAATCAAGGTGGCCAGGTGGGAAGTAGTATAAAATAAAGAAGAAAGAGAACAAGGGACCGCGGTGCCATCACTACAAAGATTATTTGGAACACAGACGGAAGAATTGTCCAGCGTGCAACAAGACTCGTGAAACTGCCGACGTGGATATGCCCTCTCAAAGCAATGCTTCTTTCTGTAGATTTCTTACCCTGCTATTATTAAGCACAAGTAGTCAACATAAGCTTTAATATTGGATACGGTAAGCACCTACGACTTGATGCCTAACAAAGAGAGAGTGATCCACTTCCTAAATGTCCGGTCATATTGGAGCGGTCTATCAAGGCAGCGATGTGCCTCAGTGCATTGTGGCATTTGAGATGCCAAGATCTGGACCAAAGATGGTGTTGACTATTTGCACATGCATGGGTCGTAGGCAAATGCCAAGAGTTCGGAGAAGTTTAATTTCACTTGGTGAATTTTCATACAGTAACTTATGTGTAGAGGATTGATCGAGAAGGACAAGAATCTCGTGACGAAGGACTGATGACCAAAAACAACAGGTGTAAGGTGTGTGTAGTGTAAGCATAGGTGAAGGTGGAGTTGACGAGAAGACATGTGCGGCGATATGTTAGATTGAAGTGATTACTGGAAGCAGTGTCGAATACGTGTATAGAACTACGGTTGGATGTGAAATATGTGAAGGGTTAGACGTTAGAGTGAAATACATGCAACTCAAGACTGGCAATGGAAGTTTGAGTCTTGAAGATGTAGAGATTCTGGCTTCGTGTTTTGTGACTTAGAGCAGTGAAATTGGCAAGCAGGGGCGACATCGTAGACACTCACAACACTACATTGACTAGGTTTTTTTTTTTTTAAACATAGTACAATCGTAGACACTTACAATACACGCATAACCTACTCGTATTAGCACCTCCGAAAAACTAAGCCCGCGGATAGGATCTTTAGATTGACTGGTATACTGGAGGAGCATTTGTACTACTTATGCCCGAAAATGTAACTTCGTCGACAAATATTGTCTCTCTGTGTACACACACCACCTTTCTACCTGAGTTCAGCCCAACAGTGGATGATAAGTGCGCCGAGGACACGGTAGCGCCGACTATTCGGTGGTGTGCCTTGAATGAGAAATTTGCGCAGTTGCCTGTGCTACAAACAGGATGCATGCAGCGCCCACCATGTTTGATCAGACAAACGCGCCCTATTTTTGTCTAGCTGGTCGGTAGGGTTTTCTTCCATCCAATATGAGATCGGTGTGCAAGCATTTATGAAGAACTTTCGCAAAGCAAACCTGCAAAAAAAAGGAAGGCAGTGCTTCAAATGGATCTTGTTGGTGTAAAGATGCAAGGACGACATTCCTGTTAAATAACCACGTCTAGCTAGGGGATAATAATGCAAGATCAATGGTATCGTAGCGAAGCAATTCAATCGGCCAACGGAATTAGGATCGATCGATCGATCGTCGCAACTCCCAAGTCTTTGAAACGGCTAGTTGTTGAGCAGCCACTACGCAACGTCGTCCTCTTCCATCCGCTTATCCATGACATGCATGTGGTGCTGTACTATTTGATCAAGATAGCTAGCTAGCATTATCCTTGCATATCTAGCTTACTAGCCTCCATGCATGGTTCCATATGCCGATGCAAATATCAAAACCAACCTATATATGAATCCTAGGTGAAAGCTAACTCAATTAGGAAGAAAAATAAAATAAAAATATCGCAAGATGTAACTAGTTCTGATTGTTCAGTTTTAACTTTTCGTTTTAGGATTCCATAACATGGCACATAGTACACCTTTTCGACCGCTACTACCTACCACTAGTATATGATGCAAGTTATTTTCATGAAAAGAAAAATGTTACTACTAATATACTGGACAGCATATAATATCTAAATAATTTGGGATAATGTCACAGGTTTCAAAGTTCAAACATGTTCGTGACACATTTTTATAAAGCAGCATGTATTCGAGAATGGAAGACCATACAAGAAACCTTTTGTTTCTGATGAAAGGAATGTTTTCGGCAGAGGTCCCCGGCCGACAGTTGAGAGGCCGTTTAATCACCTGGCACTGACGTGGAATGTGCGCCCACTCTTACATAGGACTAACTAGTATTTTAAAAAAAATAGAATACAATAGAACTAACTAGTACATACTCCTAGTCCTAGCTAGACGTGGTTCTTTATTTTTGAAGGAAAGATTATTTTTGGAACGTTGATTATTGGCATGGCCTACTCTCCTGAATCTATCGGGCCACACTCCCTTGAAAAAAAGGCACAATGTCCGTGCATGCATCGATCTATCATTTGAATCATCTGCCGCCTCCTTTTCTTCTTTATCTCCCCAGCTTATCATTGAAAGAAGAAGCTTTCCCCTGAAACAAGTTGCAACTTTTTCTCACACTCCCTGTACTGCATATGGATCTCTACATGATGATGATGCAGCAGTACGCACCACCATAACTTGCAACAGTTATGGTGAGTTGTGACTTTGGCTATTTTGCACAGCTCGCACATGGTTATATTTTGTACTAGTACCAAAATTCACATGGAAACGTTTATGTGTCTACGTTTGTGAATATTCTCTTTTAATCTGAAATATAGAAATGTGGTTTTCTTGTTATTAAGTTTTAAAAGAAAGAATCTTAAGGACCTATATTCAAGCTATAGTAACCTCGTGATCCTTCGACGCATTCTGCGTCTATATGGGTGGAAAAAATTTAGTCATGCAACAAAACATGCAGATATTTTCAAATAACACACACACAAAGACATGTACTGATCAAACATTACTGACAATTAACAACCGAAAGCTGGCTTGCCATAACAGTAGCTCACAGTGTTTGCATATGCAGGGAACACCAAGGTACAGCGGCAAGCCCATGTTCAGTCCAGCGAGCAGCTACCTCATGTCGTAGAGTGTTCTTGACAAGTTGCCATCTCACTGCTCTCATCCCCGCTATGTTAGAAGAAGAAGAAGAAGAAGAAGAAGAAGAAGAAGAAGAAGAAGAAGAAGAAAAGGTACAGGCCTTGTCTTGCTTTTTCTTGTGCGCGCGGTTGTCATGGCACATGGCTCACCTTTTCTTTTCACACACATTTTTCTCACATCGAACTGAGTAGCTACGCATCGAGCCATGCCACCAACAGGCTCCAATTATTGTCCTAACGAGAAGATTGGGCTGGCAAAGCATTTGTTCCTTGCCAAAGGAAAAGTTAGCAACAATACCGGTAGTTGCCAGCCTCTCCCTGTAGCACTAGCTTCTCTTGCCATCCTTCTGCTTTGACTTATTACATTGTTCACTTGCAGTAAATCTCACTGCATACACCACTATATTTACTCAGCAGTGGTCCACAAAAACACGATGGTGGTATGGACATCGATCGGTTTGGTCAAACCTTTAACAACTTTGAGTACAAATATTTAATACTAGAAAGATGATTTGGTTGGATATGTGGAAGTCTTTTGTAGTATGTATTTATCTCAAACTTAATAATTAATAACATAACAATTTTATTACTAGGTTCTGTAATTGTACTGCAATAGAATAAATTGTCAAACTTTTTTTGGAGATCATGTCAGTGTCGAAAACGGTTTTTTCTTTAGACCAGAGAGCTAGCTACCAGCTGGTTTTGCTTAATGACTTGACTTGTTAGAAATCTTGACTCTTGAGCACATGTACTTGTGGTGAAGTCCAATGCAAAGCTACCGGCTTAGCATTGTGAAAAGGATTTGATGGTGACTCATAATTGTGAATTGTGACAAGTTACATTCTCATTAAAAAAATACTCTACAGAGTCAATACACTACTACTCCGAGCCATTGTTCTGCATAATAATTATTATTATTCCAAAGTAGGTGCCATGTAAAACATATCCAAATTTTGGCAGATTGCGACATGTTTTTACTACTCATTCCACTATACCTAAGTAAGGGGAAGTGCAGGAGAAGGATAAGGTTGGACATGAAGAGTCAATTAATATAGTCATATTCGATTGCCCGATCTTTCTTTTTATTCCTTATCATACTGATTAGCATATCTTGCGAGATAAATTTTACAAAAGTCAGCTGGTTTGAATTAAACAAATGTGGCAGGAGTGAGGTCAACTTCAGAGATCTAAACGTTCTTGGCTTTTTTCCAAAGAAAAGAATAATGTAACCTTCATGTCATTTGCTGGGACCAAGGAACTAACTTACATATTTGGTCGTGTACTATGATAAAATAATATGGTCTTTGTGCATTTCTCTGGGACGAAAAAAAAAATGCCTTGTAGGTATTAAGGTCAGGTTGGCATCTGGTCACTAGCTGGGAACCAGGGTGATCTTAAGAATTATCATAAAAAAAATGAGAACAACGATAGAGAACCAATTGTTTTGTGTATTATCATAAGAGAATGAAAGAAAACCAGGAGTTCACAATTTCAAGTACAGTTCCATTTAACTTTCCAATTGAAAGAATACCTTATATTCACATCAAATGATGAATTAATCAAGGTACTAGTACTGTTTTCCATAGGATAAGAATCTAAGCTATAGTATTCAGAGTTCAGAAACCTTGATTGTCATTTCCGATCAAAATCACATAGTTCCTTAGCTGGCGTACTAGGTTCAGGTTTTGAGATATGTATTCTAAGAAATTAACATGCTTATAGTCATGCGCTGCAATAATGATAAGTCAGGAAATACTTGGCCTTTCTGCACATGTAACTGGACAATGATAGAAACAATATGATCAGTAGTACAGATCTGCCAGATCACACCAAAGATGCAGATGTGGAGCAAAGATTTTCCTGTGGAGCAACAGGGAAGTGAGAGAGAGAGAGGAGAAGGAGGATGCTTGAATGCATGTCTCCTTGTTTTTAATCATGAAGCCTCTACGCAGTCTGTACAGGGTGGCGCTGGGGCCAAACAGTTATTGAACTGAACCCAATACTTCCCCCTTTCACCTCCCTTTGGTGACAGTTGCGGCTGCCCACATACCATTTTTCATTTTCTTTTCTCTGCCACTCCAACTATATGACATCATTGAAATTTTTGAATGCAGTACAATTATTACCCATTAGGATTGCACCTTTTTCCTGCAATTCCCGCGGGAATTAAACCATTTGGGTAAAGATCCTCCAAAATTCCTACATTGTCGACCTGTCATGAGGGCCTCTCTGATTCCAATGATTTTTATAAGAGTTTTGGAGGGTTGGAATCCTTAGGAAATTATCCTGTGTGGATTGTTCGATTTGTAGTATTGCATCCTATAAAAAATTCCTAAGGAATATTTTCTACTATTTCACACGAAATTGAACATCCACTCAATCATCTTGGTATTATTTGCTCTTCCCATGACGCAATCAACAAAATTTGCTACAAATGAAATCCTGCAGGATTGGAATGGGCATGACAAACCCTGTGTATTGTCTACCCTACATATTTTAAATCATGCAAATCAAAGAGGCTCTAGGACTTGTTCGGAGTAGATAGAAAGGTTGGAGGGTTTAAAACATGGTTAAAGTTACGATAAAATAGTTGAGTTGGAAATAGTTAGTTTTTTATTTGATACATAATGCCATTTATAGTCAATAAAATAATATGCTACTATCAAGTCTTGTTCAATTCAGTAAGCTTGAAAAGTAGCATGATATCGGTAGAGCTGAACTTTATGGACTATCCTTGGATTAATCTAATTATTAATATCATTTTGTATATGTTCATTGCTATATGGATCTGAAGCTGTGTTGCCACACAAAATATAGCATGTGTACATGGTTTGCAGCATCTTAACGGTCTTAGTTATTACTTGACAGCTGCGAGGGAGATCATAAAACCCTAGTTTGCTACTACCTCCGTCCCAAGGCTTAAGGCGTATAAATTTTTGAAAAAGTCAAACTACGTAAAGTTTGACCAAGTTTTTGGAAAAAAATATTAATATTTACAATATAAAATATATATCCTTGGATACATCATGAAACATATTTTCACGTGGTATCTGTATAATATCATAGTTCTTGATAGTTTTTTCAAAAAGTTTGGTCAAAGTTTGCGTAGATTGACTTTTCAAAATAATTATACGCTTAAGCCTTGGAACGGAGGGAGTACTTGTGTACTAGTACTACTCTTATATACTAGTAGTGCATGTAGTTGAGTAAGATATTGTTTCAGGTGAGGTTAGGTCCTCTTTCCATTTGTTTATAGTACTGAACTAACTAGATAGAGGTGAAAGTTTATGAGCATGCATGGTACCAGCTGCACCACTTTTCTACTTTTCTTGTAAAGAGTGTCATGTCACGAATCTCCAGGCACTTTTCTATCAATTTGCAAGATAGTAAAGAGTAAGATAGTACAAGGCCTATTTGTAGGCTCCAATCTAGAAAGCATCTGCATATTGAGCAGTACAATTAAAGGTAGATCAATGGGCAAAAGCCAGGCCCTAATGCTGGCACATATGCAACACTAATAACAATGTTTTTTCAGGAGTATTAGTGCTGATATTGGTAGGAAGTGTTTGTATTATTATGTGTATTTAGTCCAAAGTTGGTAATAATATATCTTCATATCGACGCCACCGTAGAATAAAGTGCAATTGCCTTTAAGAAACTTTTGATTCCCAGAAGCCAATCTACATAATCAGCCTTCCATGTTAGGAAAATGTTACAATGTACGGTAAATTTTCCACAACGAGAAGGCGACACACAATTTATATGGCAAAAAGGCATGGTACCTTAGCAAATTGCTTCAAAAGACGAGGCAGCCATGAAGCGTGGATCATCTAACATGAGGTGGCTGAATCACTGGCTGACATATGAGGCCGCCAGATGAAGAGCCCACATGTCAGTCACTCAAAGTCACGCTAACCTTGGAGATGATGGTTAGACGAACCATGACACCGCACAGCACTACAGGAGATGCTTCGGTGTAAACTATTAGTTACTCTATCCACATGATTCGATTAAAATGACATTAGTGTCCCCATGTGAGGATAGATCATGCGGCTCTTGGATCTCCATAGGGTAGAGTAGGGCAGGCAGAAGAAATAAAGTGGACAAGTGGCAGCTGCCCGTACAGGAGAGGCAAAGATCAAAAGAATGGCTCCCTCGTGAAAAGAACAATATCCAAAAGCTTGAGATGCGTATTCTCGTACTCCCATTTATTTTACCCATACCACAAGAAGGTGTGCAGCATTGGGTCCAATGCATTGGCATAATATCATACTAACACCCCATCAAATATACACTAGCTAAGTTAATTAGGGCCTACTGTACTAGTTAATAACTAGACAAGCCTACAACATTTTTAGTAATTTCTAAGGGGGCCATGACACTCCCTCCTGCTGCAAATCCGCAGGTGATCGAGACGTCTCCCGGGCCTTTTCTCCCTTAATTGATCGGCAAAGCTTATGCCTTTTTTCCTTCCGAGATAAAGGAGAGCAACACGTCGGCGAAGCCGCGATGGGTTTGCCGGAGAAGAAGAGGCCATGGCAGGGATTAGGGATAAACAATGGCTCAAAAGCCTGCGCTTCATTTTAGATCCTAGATGGGCTCGTGCATTGATGAGTGGCATGAGGAATAACTAATCCCGTTTAATCACTAGCAGATCCGGTGCCTGGCTAACACTCTAGTAGTATAGTCTAATCGGTGTAATTATGTACACTCTCCATACTCATCTAGTGTGCCAAGTGGGATGGGTGCAGTAGCTTTGTTGGATCCGCACCACCTGTCAAGTTCCAGTTGGCCATGGCGAACCAGGTTTCGGAGCCCGATTGGCTGCGTATCCGCTACTCTTGTTAAAAAAATACTACTCCCTGCCATGGCCTCACTCAAATCTTGGTAGGAGTATATACCAATCTTGTAGTATATGCTAATCTTGTTAGTTCATTGGGTGTTTGGATAACATCCCGTGGGAGGTCCCAATTTGAGACTCACCCAAATGTCCTCGTATTTTGGTTTTAAAATTTTCAGGTGCTGGTTAGTTAGCTACGACCAAATTAGATGGACTCAGTTGAATTCGCTTTGCCTTTTCTTATGTTATAACCTATATCTCATCTGCATTTTAATGTTTACTCCGTCAAATTGTTGAAATATTTACTTGATATATTTTCTTTCTTGTTACAAATCACCATACGAGCTACTAACAGTACCAACAATAAATGATATTCGACACGAGACAAAAGAAGAGAGGTGTGTTGATGGAAGAGAAAGATTCCTTATTTCCTCCTCTGGTGCAAAACCGTGGATTAGATTTCATCTCGCATGGCTCCTAGATGATAACAGAAAATGTTAACTCAGCATTTTATTTTATTTTTACTTATTTCATTGTGCATGCATAATACCAAATCCATTCCCTTGACTTTTTCAAGAATCTCTCATCTTGTGGCAATTTGGAAATCTAGTGTGTTGATACTTCTTCAAAAAGTTTATGATGCTGAAAGCAATTTCGTCATAAGAACAAATGGTATAAACTTATATGGGACAAAATTGTAGTAGCCCAAAAATATTATGGGTGTATGTATCTAATGTTTAGCTTGATTTATTATCGACAATATCCCACATTCATGTTTTTGTTGCCATAAATTAGATCGGAAATGCCTTGGGGTGTTTTCTCAAAACAAAAAAAATACCATGCGTGCTTAATGACCTGAAAATAATAGCATTCATGTTTATGGTTTTTGTTTCCATGCTATTGGTGGGGATTGGCTTCGGCCATCTAAACTTTTCATTTTCTGCTCCTAGCTTAATCAATGAAAAAAGGCAAGTATTTTGCCTCGTTTAACCGACACACAAAAAAACTGAACAACACCCTTCTACAGGACCTCGGACGTGTTCATACTGAGGAGAAACCTGCTCAGCCAAACATGTCCAGCTATTAATTCTCAATATTATCTTCACCGACATTTTCGCAGCAATTAGACGGCTGGATAGATGATTGATGGAACACAAGCCATGATATGCGCCACCACCAGGCACTGCTTGGATCAGGCAGACATCACGTAGCTAGGTAGATAGATGCCACAAAATTACCAGCATGCATGCATGATGCAAATGCTGTCAACTGTCAGTAGCAGGGTTATTATGTCCGTACGGGGGTGAGGCTCAGGGAGGCTTAAGCAGACTTAATATAAGGACTAAGGGACCCTTCCGGTACATATACTGGAAAAACACGTGAATAATGCATGAATAGGGTTTTTTATTTACGGGGAGGAATAGATGTTACTCCCTCCGATTCAAATTAATTGACTTAGATTTGCTATATTCGAATGTATATAGACATGTTTTAATACTAGATACATCCGAATCTAGACAAGCTCGAGTCAATTAATTTAGATGAGAGGTAGTAGTTTTTTTGTTTGGAGATTGAGAAGGAATAGATGTTAGGTGTGACGAAGCACAGGACTGGAAGAAAAAACGTATGGAGTTTGGATGGGCTGCATGGAAACAAACATGAATTAGGTTGCTCCGTCCAAGGAATTTGACAAAGCAAGGCTTGGCGATCGAGGCCCAATAAAAAGACTGGCTGGCTGGCTGCTCTGGGCTGGGCTGGGATAGCACAAGCCATGACACAACCAGGGGTTTCGTCATTTCCCTTAAAAAGGATAATTTGTATACCTCCTAAAAAAAGCCTCGGACCATCTAAAAATAGAATCTCAGACGAACAGGCAATAATGCATGCAAACACGATTTCAAGCTCCAAACATGAAAGAGGGTACAATTTGGTTTCTGTAAAAGCGCATATGTTTCTTTTTCAGAACCAAAAACTCAATCTATCCTAGTTGAGAGGCACACCATCTCCTCTCCTATACAAACAAGCCCATAATAAACAAGATGACTTCTCATCATGATTGGAGTCTCACCACCTTATACTCATCAACTTAGGCCGGCCTCTGAAAGATGGGTCAAGGAAACTGGTTGGTGGTTATGCCTAGAGGGAAACGACAAAGGCATAAGGAATATCATTTTGTTTCAGATAGAAGGACATAGAGTGCCAGGGAAATACCTGTTGGTTGTCATATCGCATCCACTTCACTCTGCTGTAGCAGAGCTTGCGCTCACAACCTAATCCAAAAAAAAAATAGGATTGTTGAAACAGATCAAACAGTCTTCTACTGTACAGTTTATTTTCTGGTGGACACTGACATGGTCTAATTCTACAACGGCACCAGCATAGGCGTTCAGGAGAGAATTTGCCTACCCCACTGATTGGTTCTTAAAAGTGATAGGTTAACAATAAAGAAAAAGATTATGCATAAAAATTGCTATACACCAATACTATAAAAAAACAAAGAAAAGCTTTTTATATGAACTACTCAACAAGCAACTCTAATGTGTACAAATGGCTCATGTCAGGTATCTTAAGAGGTCTTTCACAGTATCCCTACAGTAATATAGACCATTCCTTGCTTAGCATGCAACGTACACAATTTTTCCGTACTCAAGCACAAATAACATGGAGTTCCACGATAAATTATCAGAGACTACCATGATCCAAAGGCTAAAATTGACACTGGATAGAGGTCCTGTGGCGCTGGTGATGCAGTGCTTGTAACAAGAGTTCCACCAGGTTAGTTTCACGGTCAGTGCAGGGATACATCGGAGCAGAGTGACTTCAGGCAATTCGCCGTGGAGGAGAACACCAGATATGCAGCGACAGGGGCGGTGCGACGCCTTGAGGAACCTGACACACCGCAGAGAACACTGGACTGCCAAACGCCTTATCACACTAAAGCCGTCGTCGATTGTCTGATGTTGCTGGATGCTGAGGGTTGTACATTCGTTTTCTGTACGATGTGCTTGCTTATGCACACATTACAAAGCATCATCTCATGGAAGTTCTATGCCTATGGTCTACGGTTTACAGAAAATTCAGATAAAATACACACGTTTTTTTCTGGCACATAATTGGCTAATTGCTCCATCAGGGAATTTGATCTTGAACAACCCTGTTGAATAATCCTCTGAGCTAAATCTGTTGTGTCGTTTACTTAGAAGGTTGTACGGATAGTTCACCGGAGGCCGAGGCCGGCGGAGACGGGAGAGCGCCATGGCCGGCGCAGGTTGGCAGCAGAGGTTGGGAAATCAGAGAATTAGATTAGGTCAGGATAGCATATAGAGAAGATAGAGTTTTATTATTGCTTGCTCTCACGTTACAGATCTGGGGGCTTATAAAGCCAAACAAGGATAAGTGTCATGGGAGGACACGGACTCATAACAGACTAGGACTTAAACTATTCTAACTTCTAAACTGACTCAGACCTGGACTCTGTCTCGTGGTTTCCTTGTGAGGCAGGGGTCACGCCAGACCCTTCCTTCTGTGATCTGCGCTGATAGTGTATCCCCCAGTGTGCGTCCACAACACTTCTCCCCTCCTCGCGAAGCAGCTCGTCCTCGAGCTGAAACTCCGGAAACTGCTCCTTAAACTTTGCCATGTCTTCCCATGTAGCTTCACTTGGAGGTTGCCCTTGCCAAGTGACTAACACTTCCCATTTGTCACGGCATAGACGCGCTTTGTCTACCTTTATTGGAGTGGGCACTGTTCTGCCGTGCTCTATAGTAGGCAGCACCGGGGCCTCCTTTGGCACGTTTCCATGGAAACGCTTGAGAAGGCCAACATGGAACACATCATGGATCCAGGTACTCGGAGGTAGCTGAAGGCGATAAGCCACGGTGCCAATTCTTTCCAATATTTGAAATGGGCCATAGTATCATGGTGCAAGCTTGGCATGGGCGCGAACAGCCAGGTTAGCTGCTTGGCGATGTTGTAATCGGAGCCAAACCCAATCGCCCACTTCAAATTCAAGCTTCAGGTGATGATTATCATGCTGCTCTTTCATGACATTTTGTGCAAGGAGTAGCCTCTCCTTAATCTCCTGTAGAAATTCATCCCTGTCCAACAAAGTACGTTCAACTGTATCCACCTTGGCAGTACCTGCTTCATAGGATTTGATGGAAGGAGGATCGCGACCATAAACAACCTTAAAGGGGCTAGTCTGAATGACACGCTAGAAACTCGTGTTGTTAGCAATATTCTGCCCAAGGCAGCCACTTCACCCAATCTCTAGGCCGATCCCCAGATAAACACCGCAAGTACATCACAATGATGCGATTGACGACCTCAGACTGCCCATCTGATTGGGGGTGAAAAGCTGAGCTGAAGTTAAGTTTAACCCCAAAGAGACGAAAGAGCTCCCGCCAAAAATTACTAGTAAATGTTGGATCCCGGTCGCTAACTATGGATGCTGGAAAACCATGGAGACGTACCACTTCAGCGAAGAACAACCGTGCTACTGAACTTGCCGTGTATGGGTGGGACAAAGCAATAAAGTGCGCATATTTGGAGAAGTGATCCACGACCGTAAGGATGACTGATTTGCCATTGACTTTGGGTAAACCTTCAACGAAGTCCATCGAAATATCCGTCCAAATTTGTTCTGGTACTGCAAGAGGCTGCAACAGACCAGCAGGATGCAAATGTTCTGTTTTATTCCGTTGGCATGTATCACAATTTCGCACCCAATCAGCCACCAATGTTCTGTCCCCAGGAATATAGAAGTCGCTGCGTAACCGGTGCAATGTTTTCTGAACACCTTCATGTCCCAAGCTATGTGTTGCCGCCAAAACTGTTGGAACCAATGCTGAGTCGGCAGGGAGAAATATTCTACGTCCATGGGTGACCAACCCATCCACCAAGCCCCATGGAGCAGCTAATTCTTTAGACTCAATTTGTTGTTTCTTTGAAAGTAGCAGGGGATGTTCCTGTCCCTCGGTGCGGATATCATCAATGAGCTCAAAGTGTGGAACGGAAAGTGACATTACAGTTGCCTGCTCGTCGCACCGAGAAAGAGCATCCGCCACCCTATTTTGACACCCTGGACAAAACTCAATTCTCAATTGTACTGGTGAATAACTCAATGTCTAGTGGCAAGAGACAGAATATATCCCTGCAGACAGGCGGTTTTCTCGGCACCGGAGAAGGTAGAGTATGTGTGGAGAGTGTGCCGTCCTCCATGGCCAGCTTCCAGGTTGGCGAGTCAAAGGAGAACTTCAAAGGCCGGCCAGCCTACCCAGCTCAGATCATGCAAAGCATCGGGGAAGACCAGCGGGCCACCGCAGCTGGCAGCGGCAACATACGAGGTTTGTGAAGAAGACCAGTAGGCAGTAGTTCACCAGCGGTTGCGCAGAAAAGAGGAATGGAGCGTTCAAATGTGACCTAGCAGAAGGAGTAGTGTGCTAGTAATGATGGAGAAGAGGAGGCGCACAGCTGATTTGGAAGATGGGAGAGATCGTGTAAGTGTAGTCCCGTAAAAAATCATACAAAGAAAAAAAGAAAATATCTAAACTATCCCTAAGAAATCAGAAGTGTGATTTGGTTGGTGCTTCGAACCTTTTATTAGGAGTAAAAATGTACCGTAAAAACTCAATCAAATCCGAGAGCTGGTTGATAAATGTTAAAGTTAAGCATGTCTATGGTACAGTGGAGCTGAGATGATACCTAAACATGGCCATGTCTGAAGCTATCGTTTTCAGGATATTGTAGTAGCTCTTTTAAGAAATATTGTATAGCTTTTAATGTTGCACGCTATGGACAATACTGTGGACAGATTAAAAGCTCACATATTGTTGTGACAGGATTGTATGGCTTCAACAGGTTAAGGTGATGCATTAGTTTGATAGATTGTTGCTTTTACCCTTTTAGCAAAGCAAGCAGGAGTTCTGCTAGTACTATGGATACATGTTGATGGTTTTACATACCTGTGAGATGTATTCTTTAAGCTTCGAACTGATGGATTCATCCAATGCCCTCTCCGCAAGCTCATAACTCATGAAATGACCTTCTGGACCAGCAATTTTCTCCTTCAGCAAGTACCTGGGTAAAGATACTAAATCAAACCCAAATTATGAAATACAGATTCTGTAACACACACTGAATGTACCACCAACCTTTGCTGCACCAGTAGTTCAATCGCCTGCTTATTGTTGCCTAGAACAGGGTGGTTCTCATCATTCTCATTTAAGCCCAGCCGCTTTAGCTGATGCCAGAGGTCCTCTGTAACGTGATTGACAAATCTCAGAACCATCAAAGCAATAAAATCTCCTGACTATAGCCGAGAGAAGAAAAGAAATCCCAACCTTCGGTGATCTTGCCACCCGCGACATGAACAATGCTTATGACAACAAAAGCAAAGCCAGACACATAGGCACGCTCCTTGTCCTCGACATACTTGCTGTACACCTCAGGGTCCAGCTTACTTACCAGAACGTAGCTCTTCGCATCCACGTTACCTAAACACAATCCAATTCATCACAGGTCATTTCATAGTTGAACCAAATTCTACCTTACTACATGATCAGCAAATATCCCAGCGACCGTCGGAGAACAGAGAAATAAGAAGCGAGCTTACTGATCTGCTGGGAGGAGGTGCGTCCGGACCGGTTGGACGGGGCGCGGGTCCTCTGGAGCTCCCTCATCTCGTAGCCAAAGGTGGCTGCGAGCCTGTCCCCGGCTTCCTTGATGACGAGCGCCGGGAGCGCGCGCTGGCGGTAGTTCTTGGTGATGATCTGGGTGAGCTCCTCCCGCTTGATGGGGCAGCCCGAGGTCTGGTGCGTTTTGAAGAGCGCGTAGCGCATCACCTCGGCCACCAGCTTGTCCTTCTCCTGCAGGGCTCGGTTTTGGGCGGGTCAAAACGTCGAACACTTTGCGTGCGGAGGTCCGACTGGGAAACGGGGAGGATCGATGTGTGCCGTACCTCTGTGGAGATGTCGATCTGGGCGAGCTCGTCGTTGGCCGCCATCCAGTCGAAGAATGGCGAGGAGCAGGGAGCTGCGATTAGGGGCGGAGCAGAAGAGTCCTAGGATCGCAAGGAGAGCGCGGGATTCGCGGGGAGTGGCGCGACGGGGAGAGCGGGAAACTGAACCGAGCGGAACCGGGAAGGCGCCGATGCGGCCAACTCCAACGGAGTCGTCAAATCGCGCCCGCGCGGTAAAAAACGACTTTTATTGGACGCACGCAGAAATTCGTGCTCCAGCGGCCTGCGCGGTAAAAAAATCTGGACGCGCGGTATATTTGGCGCAAGCGGGACAGGGCGCTGTAAAAACTCTTGGCTGTGCACGAACGCCAACCGCGTCTACTCCCCTAAATCGACGCCGGAACTTGATGCGGCGCCACTTCCCGTCTCGCGTTGTGCGTTGAACCCGGTTGCCTGACGGCGCGCCGCGCCGTCGCCGGTCTGCCGCAGCGTCCACGGGTCGCGCCGTCGACGCTGGAGTTGGCGCCTCTTCTTCGTCGTTTCTTCTTCACACACGCCCACTGCGCCGCGCCCGCTTCGACGAATTGTCATCTGCGCCCGCAAAGTGCTCGACGGTATGCCGTGCCTCGGCCTAGCAAATTTTATCGTTTAAAGTTCGTTTATCCAATGTAGTATCAAAATTGTGTAGATGAGTTCGTCATATGATTCAACTGATGAGGCATGGGATACTCAAGAAGACGAAGATATAACCATTCTATGGGCAATGCGCGCCAGAAAAGGCCGAAATACGGTGGTTCCATTGTCGATAGAAGTCCACGAGAAGCTGATGCGTAGCTATTTTGCGGAGAATCCAACCTACCCGGAGAGCTATTTTCGCGCCGTTTTCGGATGAGTATCCGATTGTTCAAGCGTATCTCTGAGGAGGTGAAGAAATATGACAAATTTTTTGAGCGACGGAAAAATACCGCTGGAGAACTTGGGCATAGCACTAACCAAAAGGTCACCGCTGCTTTGCGTATGCTGGCATATGGGATTCCAACGGATCTTGTTGATGATCATTTGGCGATGGCTGAGAGCCAAGCTATCAAGTGTGTGAAGCGCTTTGCAGTGGCCATTGTCAACGTGTTTGGTGAGGTGTACTTGAGAGCCCCCAGTGAGCAAGATACAGCTAGATTTCTGGAGTTCAACATAAATTATGGATTTTCAGGTATGCTTGGTTCTATTAATTGCATGCATTGGAGTTAGAAGAACTGCCATGCGGCATGGCATGGACAGTTCAAAGGCCACAAAAAGGATTCCACTATAATCTTCGAAGTTGTGGCTGATTATGAGACTTTAATTTGGCATGCTTTCTTCGGATTGCCCGGTACATTGAATGGCATCAACATTCTCTAACGGTCACCACTAATGAATAGAATTACACTGGGTGACACTCCACGGGTTGAGTTTGTAGCCAATGGACGCACCTACAACTACGGGTATTTCCTCGCCGATGGCATCTACCCAAAGTGGAAAACATTTGTGAAGCCAGTTGTAAAACAATCTGGTAAGAAACAGTTTCAATTCCATAATACACAAGCGGCGGCTAGGAAAGATGTGAAGAGAGTATTTGGGATTTTGCAGGCCCAATTTGTTATTATGAGGGGACCGGTGTGAGGTCCAGGCACATAGCGTAATAGGATTGATAGGATACCCATATAAACAAGTTGCAACTTATTTTTTGGAATCTCATTTTAAAAAAACTCTGAGGTTAAACGTGCTTGGTCTAGAGCAATTTGAGGATGGGGGACCGACCGGGAAGTGGGTATCGGGCGCACACGAGTGAGGACAAAGTGCGTAGAAAAGACTAGTATTAGTTTTTGGGGTTAGTCTAGAGATCCTAGTAAGCTGCCAGGAGTGACACCCCCGGGGCCTACTGGACGAGGTGTTACAAAGTGGTATCAGAGTCGATCCTCGCGGTTACATGGGCGTATGCAGGTCAGTGGCGGGACATGTGGAGCATGGAGCGTGTGGCCTAGAGTAGACGGGGTGTTACAAGTGGTATCAGAGCCGATCCCCACGGTTACACGGGCGTATGCGAGTTAGTGGTCAGACATGTGGAGCATGGCGCGTGTAGCCCAGAGTGGACACGGCATTGGCACATGTGGTGGCACTGGACGCACAAACGTGTGCCAAGAGGGGACGTTCTTGGCCTGTGCTTAATCGATGAGGGTATCGATCTTCTAAAGGTAGGTGTATGTGAGATCCAGGCACATGGCTTAATATGATTGATAGGATACCCATATAAACAAGTTGCAACTTGTTTTCCGGAATCTCATCTGGAAAGAACTCTGAGGTTAAACGTGCTTGGCCTAGAGAAATTTGAGGATGGGTGACCGACCGAGAAGTGGGTACCGGGTGCGCACGAGTAAGGACAAG
Source organism: Avena eriantha (assembly GCA_910589775.1). NCBI lineage: Eukaryota > Viridiplantae > Streptophyta > Magnoliopsida > Poales > Poaceae > Avena > Avena eriantha. The sequence continues at coordinate 355,833,905 of OU342741.1, forward strand.
GTGCGTAGAAAAGACTAGTGTTGGTTTATGGGGTCAGTCTAGAGATCCTAGTAAGTTGCCAGGAGCGACACCCCTGGGGCCTAGTGGAAGGGGTGTTACAAAGTCCGCCGTCGTTTGAGCCCGAGCCCGCCCTCTCACCAGCGACTGTCGACCTACCTCCTCCTCTGCCGAGCTCGACTACCTCACCGGAGCCTGGCCTGGCCCAACCCGCATGCGAGCCGTCAAGCCCGACCCCAAACAGCGATGCGCCGCCCTCTGCTCGAGCCCTACGTCGCCGCCTCGGTTTCCCGGCCACCTCCTCGCCCCGACTCGATCCCCTACAGCACGTGCCCTGCACGCGGCCGCTCGGCTCCACCGCCACGGTCTCCTGCTCGTCGCCTCCCGTGCATCATCCTAGCCCCATGCTCTCATCCTCTGTGTCACCGTCTACAGCACGCGCCGTCCTCTGCCGTCCTCCAGAACATCCAGGGAGGTTGCGTCCCTACCTCCATATGCAAGTGCAACCATGTCTCGATGTGGCCCAATAGTGCATTTGCCCTTCATGTCCTAGAGTCTATTGAAGTATAGAAGAGGTGATGCTTTGATGTTGATGCGGCCGAGGCCATGAAAATGTGTCTATGGAGGAAGATGGTGGCGTTGTCGTTATTGTGCGGCTCGAGTACCACTACTTCGACTACTTCTTCCCCGAGATGATCCAAGTTTAACACCATCCAAAAGATGGGCGACAGGAACCCTAACATGGAACCCGAAGGTGATGACTCCGAATCGACAAGGTCTCCTTCTCGAAACGCCAAGTACTCCACCATGGACTCGCTGACCCGTAGATCTCCGTCAAGAACGCCAAGATCTACTTCATGGATTTGATCGCCCGAAGATCTTCTTCTCGGACTACAAAGACCCTGATCTTGGACTCCTAAGACCGCCAAGTTCTCTCACATGGATCTAAAGACCAAACCCTGAAGCCCCGACCCCGAAGACCTATCCCGAGGTTCAGAAGACTGAACCCCGTCGAACCCCCAAGACCATCGACCCTAATATGTGACCCTGATCCGAGAGCCCTATTTTATAATTTGCCATTTATAAATTGTCCATGCTCACATACATATTCTTTTGTTTAGGGGTATTTTGTCGAATCACCTAATAATTAAATATGGAGACTATATGCGGGCTATGCTAGTCTTATATTGACTCCATTTAAAAATTTGTATAGTGAAGCGATGACATGTTTTGCCTTATTAATACAACATTTAAATTGCGGGGTATCTAAACAACTTGAACCATATAATTAATTGCCGGGACCCCGATTCCGCTTAATATTGTCTAGTTGCATCACATCTTTGCCATGTCATGCATCATATCATGAACATGCCGATCTTGTGTCGTAGAATTAAATAGTGCATCCAATGTTTCTTTTAGTTATTGGCTTCTTCACAGATTAGGCTGTTGAGTTGATGCAAGTCTCGACAAGTCCTTCGGATAATGTATCTTCGGCTATGTTTCCTAGGCGAGCAATCTCCCCCTTTCTACCTATTTTGCATTTATAGTCTTTACTTCCTTCTATTGATCTATTGGTATCCGTGTTGCGATGCTTTAGTTTTCGCATCATTTATATTCCTTGCAGCCTCTATATAACCTTGGACACCTCCTATTGCCTATTGTTTGGTAGAGAGTTAGCCTTGTGAGTCGTAGTTGCTTGCTCAGGTGTTGGTTCGAGTTGTCGAGTACCATAGTTGTTGGAGGTTGCCACATGCTTAATGTTGGAGATAATCATGGTTCTACTTACAACCTGATAATTAAAATGTTGGAGGTTACCCGCTCACTTGTGTCCCTTAGGACCCCGAGTACTTGATGCATGTTCCTTGACTATCGCACTATCCGCATGAGGGACCATGAATCCCCTTAGCCCGAGCTTGATTCACATCTTATTTTTGGGGGCACAAACTAGTTTGGGGCTTTATTAATATCATGTACTTATGTCATGCTTTACTGCTTTATTTACTATTGCGCTTGGAGCGCCTGTACTACTTAGGAATTGTGCTACGTTTCCGCGGTATCGACAAGCCTAGTCACACTTTCGGGTTCCCAGTCATTTAGACCATCGATACAAACCTTGAGTCTGTCTCGGGGCTGGCCAACTTCGTTGTGGGTAGATTAGTGGGGTCCCTCCCCCGAAATAATTTTTGAATCCTGGGAATGCTTTTTCATGAGGCCTTGTTGCGTTTTATTTGATTTTTCCCGAGGTTGATCGTGCGTGTGTTGCTATTTGTACACCCCTACAGGGTAAATCTTTTCGAAAAGTTGTGTCCGCGGTTATAGACTACTTGGAGCATAGTGTATCGACCATAGACAACTATAACTAAAGTAGTGCTATAATTTTGACTTTGGCATGACTAGCAATCAGCTCCACTATAACAGAATGGATAAATAAAAGTGCCAACAACCGAGGGAATTAGGGTGTCTCATGCTATCTATATCTGACTAGTAAGCATTGCAAATACAACGGAATGGTTAATTAAAAGTGCCAACAACTTGTGATATGGGAATGACTTATGATATCGACATTTGACTAGTAATTACGAAAACTCTAATGGAATGATTAATAAAACTGCCAATTGTGTGAGTTCCTCGGGTGACTTCCTCGTTTGGTATCGAGGGGGAATGCCAGGATGGGTATGTTGGTTCCAAATAGGTATTTCTTGTCCCTCCCTGATAGCCGACAATTGTACCGAGTCTCTATAGGTTGTTTAGCGTATGCTTCGTTGTCGCTTCAGTCCACCATACCTATGTAGGCGAGAGCCGCCGAATTCTAGACTCGCCGTGTACTGGCCTCAGTACTGACCGATCCCTTTTTTCCTTTGCCCTTTGTCGGCACCCCTTTTTCTCTAACAGGTATAAGTTCGACATCGTTAGCACGGTTACCCTTCCAACTTGGCTTGGGCAGGGTTATGGACGCCATTGGTTATTCTCCAGGGCTCTTAGCTCAATTTGTATCTTCTCCGTACTCGGATGTGTATCGTTTTCAAGGTGATTTGGATCTTTGTATTGTCTATATGTATTCTTGACTCGTTGAGTTGTTGTTGTATATATATGTTCATGTGGGTTCTATCATGGACTATTGTGTAATGGTATTACTTCGTTTTCCACCCGCATGTAAGTGCCTGGTGGGCATCTTTGAATCGTTTCTATATGGGTTTGGCGGAAAGTGTTGAAATCTGCATAGGGCCGATTCGAGGGTGTTACAAAGTGGTATCAGAACCAGGTTGCGATACCCCACTGGTACAGCCTATAGGATAACCTAGCTAATGGACAATGTAGAGTGTCAAAACTATTTTGAAAAATCAGTTGGATAGATCAGATTAGGTCTATTTTTACTCCTTACCTCTATGATATTTTCCTCTTACCTTTGCATGTTTTGAATCCGCTCTCTTACCTTCTTCAAGTCCAGGAATTATTGTGGTTGGGTTTCCGTCGTACCTTCGGGGTTTCACTTCCTTCTTCTTGTAACGGTGCTTCGACATCCGGTCTTCATGCTATCTGCAGAATCCCCCTCTATGTAGCTTTCAGTGGACCAAAAAATCACTAAAAAAATTCTTTGTATCCTCCGGTGTTCCAATGAGATGAAATCATCTGGATCAGATCCGATGAAGAGCCCGCATCACTCATTTTGTTTTCCAAACATTGCTTGTCAAGATCTTTAGTCTGAATTCCGAGAGTTGGTTACATGATTCTTCTATTTATGTACAGAGTAATGCTTCAAGTGCGGGATGGAGTCACGACCATACCACTACTCTTCTCATTCGCTTTTGTATATTGAATTGGTGGATCAATGCAAGTTTTACTCCTTCCACGGAAGTGAGAGGTGGCCTTATATTTGAGACCTCTATCTTCGTTTTTGTTTCTCCGAAGTGTTCTCACAACTAACGTGAGAAACAACCTCTTGTTGGTGGTGTTGTCGAATTCAAGATGGAGAAAGAATCTTTGTTAGTGGTGTCGGGAGGATCGACACAAAGCGAGAAGATTCAGATCGGCATCCTTCTTCCCCGTACCTTGGGGCGAATCTCGAGGGTAAGATCCCTTGTTAGTGGTGTCGAATTGTAGCACCCTGGGAAAAGCACTACTAGAAAATCACTCGTTGTTTTACCTTGTGCAACATCATGATAGCATGCTCATGTCACCATGTCACATTGCATTTAAGCATCATCATCTTCATGCATATGTTTCCCTAAAACTATTTTCGAAAGCCTATTTGGTTTTCTAAATATTCCTCTCCTTATTTCAAATCAAAATCCTAGGTCCATCCGGATCTTTTATTTGTCTAAAACTAATTATCAAAAACTATTTAAAACAAAATAAATAAACAAAAACATATTTTTATAAAACCTCCGGGGAGGCCGCCAGCCTACCGGGCCAAAAGCCTAGCAAGCCAGCAGCCTACTACCCCACCAAAAGTAACCCTAAGCCACCAGCACCACACCACCTGCGTGTAGCCACACCCGCAACACGCCAACCACAACAAGAAGTGACACACACGCACTCCACGCGGTGTACACACATCGCACCTATCACCTGACCACCACAGACTGGGCCACACCCACATGCATGCACGCTCGACACGCCCACCCCGCGGCCCACCCTTGTCCTGCTCGCCCCGCTCCGCTCGCAAACCGCGACCCCCACCTCGTCGTCAACCACCGCTACGCACGCCTCCTTCATCCCCATCGGCAGCCGCCGCCGCTATGTTCGCGAGCTCCATGCCGATGTGCGTCCCCCTGTCGCTCCCCTCACCTCGCCCGTAGAGCGTCGCCGCTCAGCCCCCAGCGTGTGACCCCACACAGTAGAAGCCGCCGCCAGCTCCTTTCTCCTGGCATCGTTGTGCCTCTCCACCGGCCCCGTCTCTGTCGTCAGCACCGCACGGCTGTAACTCCTCCGCTGCCATTCGAGACTGAGCCCGTCCTCTCGCCAGCGACTGTCCACCACCGTCGACCCGCATCCTCCTCTGCTGAGCTCGACTGCCTCACCGAAGCCTAGACCAGCCCGCGCGCGAGCCAATAAGCCCGACCCCGAACAGCGTCGCACGACCCTCTGCCAGAGCCATGCGTCGCCACCTCGGATCCCCGACCACCTCATTGCCCCGGATCGATCCCCTACAACACGTGCCCCACATGAAGTCGCTCGGCTCCACCACCACGGTCTCCTGCTTGTCACCTCCCCTACATCACCCTAGCCCCGTGATCTGGTCCCCCATGTCACCGTCTACAGCACGCGTCGTCCTTTGCCATCCTTCATAGCATCCAGGGAGGTTGCATCCCGACCTCCATATGCAAGTGCGACCATGTCTCGATGTGGCCCAATAGTGCCTTTGCCCTTGATGTCCTGGAGTCTATTGAAGTACAGAAGAGGTGATGCTTTGATGTTGATGCGACTGAGGCCATGAAAATGTGTCTATGGAGGAAGATAGTGGCGTTGGCGTTGTTGTGTAGCTCGAGTACCACTACTTTGACTACTTCTTCCCCGAGATGATCCAAGTTTGCCACCGTCCAAAAGATGGACGACAGGAACCCTAACATGGAACCCGGAGGCGATGACTCCGGATAGACAAGGTCTCCCTCCTGGAACGCCAAGTACTCCATCATGGACTCGGTGACCCATAGATCTCCATCACGAATGCCAATATCTACTTCATGGATTAGATCGCCCGAAGATCTTCTTCTCGGATAGCAAAGACCCCGATCTCGGACTGATACGTCATAAACGTATCTATAATTTTTGATGTTCCATGCTTGTTTTATATCTACTTTCTTATGTTTTATTCACACTTTGAAGTATTTTTATACATTTTCTGGGACTAACCTATTAACAAGATGCCACAGTGTCAGTTGCCTGTTTTCTGCTATTTTTTGTTTCAGAAAAGCTAGTAAGGAAATATTCTCGGAATTGGACCAGACAAAAGCCAAAGTCAATATTTTACCCAAAGCAACACGGAGTCCGAAGGGGATACGAAGTGGCGCACTAGGGAAGCCACACCTGGTGGCGGCGCGGCCAACCCTAGGGCGTGCCACCAGGGGGTGTGGGCCCCCTGGTACTCCACCGACCTTACCCCTTCGCCTATAAAAGCCTCCCGGGACGAAAACCCTAAGTACCTGATCAAAATTCCACGAAAGAGTCTGTAGCCACCGTCATCTCCATCCCTAGATCGGGAGGGATCTGAAGCTCTTCCCGGCACCCTGCCGGAGGGGAGAGATCACCCTGGAGGCCTTCTTCCTCACCATACCTGCCTTCGGTGTGATGTGTGAGTAGTTCATCCTTGGACTACGGGTCCATGTAGTAGCTAGATGGTTGGTTCTCCTCCTTTGTGCTATCATGTTTAGATCTTGTGAGCTCCGTTCATGATCAAGATCATCTATTTGTAATCTTACATGTTGTGTTTGCGGGGATCCGATGGATATTGAGATGCTATTTCAGATTGATTATTGACTCCATCATGTCTATGTTATTTGTGATCTTGCATGCTCTCCATTGTTTGTAACTATCTTGGCCAAGTAGATGCTTGCAACTCCAAGAGGGAGTATTTATGCTCGATAGTGGATTCATGCCTCTAGTAATCTGGGGAAGTGATAGGAATCTCTAAGATTGTCGATGTGTTGTTGCTACTAGGGAGAAAACATCAATCCTTTGTCCATGGGACAATCGTATTGTTTACTTTACACACTTTGCTTAATTCAATTATCTGTTGCTTGCAACTTAATACTAGAAGGGGTTCGGATGATAACCTGAAGGTGGATTATTAGTCATAGATGCAGTTGGATTACGGTCTATGTATAATATTGTAATTCCCAATCAAATCTCATAGGAGTCAAGATGTCTAGTATATGCATTGTTATGCTTTCTCAAATCTGTCAATTACCCCACTGTAATTTGTTCACCCAGCATGTTATCTATCTTAAGGAGAATCACCTCTAGTGAACTATGGACCCCAGTCCATGCTTTTACCATTACTATGCCATCTATTGTTATTGTTTACTGTTTACTTTCTACAAGCAATTACTATCTTCCACACAATACGTTTAATCCTTTGTTTTCAGCAAACCGGTGAGCTGGTGAGATGACAATCTCACTATAAGATGGGGGCAAAGTTCTGTGGTCGTGTTGTGCAGGATTCCAAGTTGCTAGCAACACATTCCAGTTGTTTCGTTGCTCCTACTGGTTCGATAACCTTGGTTTCATGACTGAGGGAAAACTTGCTGCTGTGCTCATCATACCTTCCTCTTGGGGTCCCCAACGAGCTCTACATTTTGAGACATCAAGCACTTTTTCTGGCGTCGTTGCCGGGGAGTCAAGGCCATCTTCACAAGGGGAGTCTCTTACAACCAATTGCTTAGTTTATTTCTGCTTAGTTTGCTTGTTTCCTTTTACCAAAAACACACACAAAAAACTTTGTACTAGTTTGCTTCCTTTTATCAAAAACACAAAAAATGACTACTCTTGAAAACACTAAGTTGTGTGACTTCACTAGCACAAACAACAATGATTTCGTGTGCACACCCATTGCTCCACCTGTTTCTGAAGCTATTTTCTTTGAAATTAAACCTACTTTGCTAAATCTTGTTATGAGAGAACAATTCTCTGGTGCTGGTACTGATGATGTTGCTGCTCACCTTAATAACTTCGTTGAAATTTGTGAGATGCAAAAACATAGGGATATAGATGGAGATATTATTAAGCTTAAATTGTTTCCTTTCTCTTTGAGAGGAAAAGCTAAAGAATGGTTGCCATCCCTACCTAGAAATAGTATTGATTCCTAGATTAAATGCAAAGATGCTTTCATTGGAAAATAATATCCTCCTGCTAAGATTATATCTATGAGAAGTGAAATAATGAAATTTAAACAATTTGACAGTGAACATGTTGCTCAAGCCTGTGAAAGAATGAAATCTTTGGTAAAGAATTGTCCCACTCATGCACTGACTGCTTGGATGATTATCCAAACCTTTTATGCAGTACTAAATTATTCTTCAAGAAATCTATTGGATTATGCTGCTAGAGGCACCTTTATGACCATTACTTTGGGTGTTGCAACAAAGCTCCTTGATAGTATGATGGTTAACTATTCTGAATGGCACACTGAGAGAGCTCCACAAGGTAAGAAGGTAAATTTTGTTGAAGAAACCTCCTCCTTGAGTGATAAAATTGATGTTATTATGTCTATGCTTCTTAATAGGGAAACTCATATTGATCCAAATCATGTTCCCTTAGCCACTTTGGTTGCTCAAGAAGAGCAAGTTGATATGAACTTCATTAGAAATAATAATTTTAGCAACAATGCCAATAGGAATAATTTTGGTAATAACAATTATAGGCCATATCCTCCCAATAATGGTAATGCTTATGGAAATTCCTACAACAGTAATAGAAGTGCACCCTCTGAACTTGAAGTCATTCTTAAGGATTTTATTAATAAACAAACTGCTTTCAATAAAGCCGTTGAGGAAAAACTTTCGAATGCTGAAAAAAATATCATATTTATCTGAAGCACAATCTTCTTTGATTAATAAAATGGTTGCTAAACCTAAAACTATGGAAAACCCCTTTGCTTCTACTAATGCCATACAAGTTAGAATTGATGGAAAATGTTAGACTGTTAGCTAAATTGCATGCTAGTTGGGAAAGAGAAGATGAAATTGCTAGAAATAGTAGTATTTGTACTATCACCACCACCAATGTTGATGCTAGCAAACCACATGAAGTCCCCATCAATATGGAAGACAATAGTTCTACTTCTTTGGATGGTAATTTTGATTTTGATATAGATGGGTGCAATATTTCCGAAGTAATTAAGTTCCTGCAAAAGCTTGCTAGAAGTCTTAATGCTAGTCCTATGAATATGGCCTTTACAAAACATATTACCGATGCTCTCATGAAAATTAAAGAAGAGAAGTTGAAACATAAAGCTTCTATTCCTAGGAAATTATAAGATGGTTGTGAACCCATCATTAATACGAAAGTGAATGATTTTGATCTCAAAGCTTTATGTGATCTTGATAGTAGTGTCTCTATTATGCCTAGAAGGATTTATGAAATGCTTGATTTGCCACCATTGGAAGATTGTTATTTAGATGTCCAACTTGATGATAATGTTAAAAAGAAACTCATGGGGAGTAATAATGATGTTCTTATTATGGTTAAGAATACCCATGTCCCCGTTGATTTCTATGTTTTGGATGTTGAATGCAATGCTTCTTGTTCTATTACCTTGGGAAGACATTTTCTTAGCACAGTTGGTGCTATTATTGATATGAATGAAGGCACCATTAAGTACCAACTCCCACTCAAGAAAGGTATAGAATACTTCCCTAGAAAAAGAAAGAAGATACCTTTTACTCTCCTATTAAAAAGAAGTTTGGTCTTAATGCTTGTTCATTTGAAAATACTTGAATCTTGCTTCCTATGCCTAGCTCAAAGGCGTTAAAGAAAAGCACTATTGGGAGATAACCCAAATTTCTATTCAGTAACTTTTTCTTTTGTTGAGTCTTGGAAGTTATTACTTCTGTAATAACCTCTCCTTATCCTTTTTGTGTGGTTTTTGTGCCAAGAATAACCTCTAATGAGAGAGAAATAAGACTTGGGAAAGTTGTTGTCCCGAAAAAGATTTTTGTGCTCCACTGTAAAAATTCGTGAAAAATCTCTATACGTCGGTTTGAGCTGTAATTTTTTGTGCTTCTGCCCCAGGTTATTATCTAACTTTACTTAGTTCAGCACTTTTCAACTTGAGCAACAGAAGGTCTTCGAAAAAAATGGTCTGTACCTTCTGGTCTGTTTTCGACAGATTTCTGTCATTATTTCCATTTGCCTCTTTATCTCTTTCTCTTTGAGTTCTGTTTGATCACTTGAGATTTTTAGAAGAAATTGCTATAGTAGCTTGTGTTATAATGGAAGTTTTACTTGTGATGAAACTAAACCATAGGACCAATTATCTTGAATGCATTAATGTTGCTAATGAGGATTGTGTGAAGTTTTGTATGAAGGAAATTTTCAAGTGTAGGGGAAGAATAATGTGATAAGATGAAGTATGGACAAAAGCTCAAGCTTGGGGATGCCACCCGTGTCACCCCAAGAAATATTCAAGAAGTAAAAGCGTCAAAGCTTGGGATGCCCAAGGCATCCCCTTCTTCATCAATAAAAATCTCGGGTTTTCTTCCAAAACACTTCATTTTTATTGTTTCATGCACAGTTGTATTGTTCTTGGAGCATCTTCATTTTTGCTTTTAGTTTTATTTTGTTTAGTTTGCTTAAATAAATTTGATGGACCCCCGCATTCATATATGATATTTCAAATAAGTTGATTGGTGATTGGAAAAGAGTAGGAAAGTTCATGCTTATAAGTGGTACAAAAGGAGTTTTGTTTTGACTATGGCCTAGGCTTTATCATGTCATGTTTGATATTGCTTTGACTTTATACTTAGTGATTATTGCCATAGCATGACTTGTTCCAAACAATTGAGATTGCACCAAGAATCCTTTCCATACCCTTATCCATGAGCATCGATACCAGAATATGCCCAAGGGGAAACTACCCTCCAATTGGGATTTGACTCGTTCTAGCCATGCAGGAAAAGAAGACTTCAAGGAGGAAGAGTGGGGAAAGAATCGCAAGAGCTGGGATTCTCAACCCGACATGATCATGAGCCGCATTGAGCAAAACTCACAGCTGATTCGTAATCTCACCTTCGAGATCGAGGACTTGGGGAAACTGATCAAAGAGCTCATCGAGAGAATACCACCACCGAAGGAGTAATTCGTCATCAGGTTTGGCATCCCCTTGGTTTGTTCCAAGCTTGGGGGAGTGCCACGGTATCATGATGACCCATAGTATAGGAGGTGTATCGTAGTATTTTTGATAAGTAAGAGTGTCGAACCCAACGAGGAGCAGAAGGTGCTGGCTAGTGGTATGGATTAGGAATTCTCTGCAAATACTTAGCAAATGGATTTTTAGGGGTTTTTGATAAGGCAAGTAAACAAAGTACGAGTAAACAAAAGACAGTAGGAATAAATGCAGCAAGTGGCCCAATCCTTTATGCAGCAAAGGACAAGCCGGTTGTATTACTTAAGATGACCAAACGTTCTCGAGGACACATGGGAAGACTGTCAAGTGCTTTCGCTTCATGTAGTTGATTAATCTTCTCTAGCTTGCTAAGTGTTGTGTGGGTGAACCTGTGCTAATGTACCGCCCCATCCAAGACTAATACATACTTGCGATTATACCCTTGCAAACATCCGTAAGTACAAGAAAGTAATTAAGGTAGAAACCTAACCACAACTTTAAACTCTAAGACCCTTACGTCCCTTGTGCAATGGTTTCCTAATGGGGGTTTAGGTTTCTGTCACTCCGGCAACCCCTACGACTAGTAGCCAAATACACAATGCATTCCCCTAGGCCCATATAGGTGAAGTGTCATGTAGTCGACGTTCACATGACACCACAAGAAGAAGTACACCACAACTTAAATAACAATCTATTGAATCTTTCTCAACACAACTCCACTACTAACAACATGCCCATGTCCTCAAGAACAAAACGAACTACTCACAAGACATCATATGGATCATGATCAGAGATGGAATAATGATGTATAACAATCTTAACATAAACAATAATTCAACGGTTCACTCAATAGCATCAACTACAAGGAGTAATCAACACCGGGAAAGTTTCCCCCTATGAACTATAGTAAGATTCAACCAATTGTTACAGCAATATGGAGATGGTGATGAGGGTGCTGATGGTGATGATGGTGGTGATGATGATGATGATGATGATCCCGATGAAGTCCAGCTTGATAGTGGTGTTGATGGCGACGATCTCCCCTCTCCGGGAAGGAATTCCCCCGGCAGAAATCTGTCTAGTGGAGAGATCTTTTTCTCTCGGTGTTTTCCGCCCCGCAGAGGCGGCGGAATCTTTCTGTGGTCGCTCCCCGAGTCTTAGGGTTTTGGGAGGATAATATACGCCAGAGGGGAGTGCCAGGGGTGGACCAGGGCAGCCACACCACCTGGTGGTGCGGCCTAGGCTAGCCCGCGCCAGGGGGTGGTGTGGGCCCCCTATGGCCCATCTCCAGCCCCCCTTCTGGCTTCCTTCGTCTTCTGGAAAAATAGGATTTTCCGTATATTTTCCCGGATTTTCTGAACTTTGCGAATTTTGCCTCCAAACAGCCCCTTTTCCATCAGAATCCTGACTGCAGCGGTCCATGCTCCAAAAGTCATCAACCATGCAAAAACAGATGAAATAACATAAGTATCACCTCTCAATACGAAAATCAATGAATAATAGTGATTTAAGACATAGAATAGTGATGCAAAATGGACGTATCAACTCCCCCAAGCTTAGACTTCGCTTGTCCCCAAGCGAAACTGAGCTCAATAAACATGGCCTCAGGTTTATGGAGTGAAGAGTCGATAAAAGAATACGGACAAGAAGCATCACATTCATCAAATACATAGATCATAATAGAAGACAACTCACTATTATATAACTCAACTTGTAATGTGTAAAGGAAACACAATAAAGATACATAAAGTGAATCATAATTGGTAATGGCAAACTTAGCTCTTGGTCGAAGAATAGTTGATAATTTGTTGGAGTTCACAAATAACTGGTTTTCAATGGTAGCTTTCAAAGTAGTAAACATCAAGATAAGAGCAATGTGTAAACAAGGAACATAAGACACATGATTGAATAAATCATCATATGAATGAATGAAACACAACAACTCAAAATACTTGCTGAGATAGAAGGGGGTAGGTTTACTGACTCAACTAATAAGTAAAAGAAAGGCCCTTCGCCGAGGGAAGCAGGGATTGCAAGTCTCATAAAGAGCTCCCAAAAATTATGATACTTACTAGCTTTCAGCTCTCATTGCCCCTATCATAGGCATCTTTTGGTGGTTAAGGTAAAAGTGACACAACTAAGAGGATATGCTTGACAAGTTATAAGTTGAAATCTCATGCCCCTTACTTATGAGTACCGATCCTCATGCTACTCAACTTCAGTCACGAGCTGTCGTGGTGGTGTCACGGCAGATGCCATGGATAGGCTAAAGGTGGGGGACTAATACACGCTAGGGGAATCCAGGGAGGGATAGTGAGGTGATTCCTCACACAGAAGTTTGTATTTGTTTTGCTTCCAAGATTACAAGTGCTCCTAGATCTGTATTGGCGAGAGGAGGAAGAAGGAGCTCTCTTACTCTCACACACAGATCACCCTTAAAACCCTAACCAAATCAGAATAGCGGAACCCCTTCTACAGAGGCCCTAGCCCTCCTTATATAGGGGTGGCTAGGTCTCCACTTAGGGCATACGTGGAGGCATATTCCTGAGAATATGCCTTCTCCTAAAGTAGTAAACCGACCGGGTTGCTTTTCCCTCGCGTCACACATGCAGAGGCTACGTGAGCCTTGCGGCGCCTTCGTCAGCCGACATGGGCGTTGTCACCCTTGTCGGCCACGCCTCGGTGGTCCTGCCCTTGTCCGCTTCGCTCATGCAGTGCGTACCGGGATTTCTTTTGACCAGCGAGATTCCTTCCTTCTCCTAGAAGCTTGATGTGACCCGGATCATAGTTGATCCGGCCACACCCGTTCCTGCATACAAGTTAAATAGGCATTTCCGACTTACTGCTTAAGTCGGTCGAGACTTAGTTAGGCGGACGACCCTAGTCCGGGTTACCCTGTGATTCGGCCTGCCTTGAGGTGACCCGGCCAACATCCGCTTTGGCCTTGTCGAACCTCGGCTAACTCGGCCTTTATACCCCGGCGTGACCCTACCCGGGGGTATCCCCCCAACATTAGTCCCTGAATCTGGTGCGGTCTTAGCTGCCTTGGCCGCTAAGGCCACATCAGGTTCAATTATGTTCGAGCCTTGGACGCTATTTCCGAGTTAGCTCTTTGTAACACCCTCGAATCGGCCCTATGCAACTTTTAGCCCTTTCCGCCAAACCCGCATAGAAACGATTCAAGGACGCCCACCAGGCACTTTCGTGCGGGTGGAAAACGAAGTAATACCATTACACAATAGTCCTCGATGGGACCCACAGAACAAATATATATATACAACAGCGACTCAATGAGTCAAGAATACAGATATACAATACAAAGATCCAAATCACCTTGAAATCGATACAACGCCCGAGTATGGACAAGAAGCAAATTGGGCTAAGAGCCCTGAAGAATAACCAATGGCGTCCATAACCCTGCCCAAGCCAAGCCGGAAGGGTAACCCTGCTAACGACGGCGATCTCAAACCTGCTAAAACAAAAGGGGTGCCGACAAAGGGCAAAGGAAAAAGAGGAGCGTCAGTACTGAGGCCAGTACACGGCGAGGCTAGAATTCGGCGGTTCTTGCCTACATAGGTATGGTGGACTGAAGTGGCAGCGCAGCGACACGAAACAACCTATAGAGACTCTGTAATGCTGGCGGCTATAAGATAGGGATAAGAAAGACCTATTCGGATCCAACCTGATACTAACACCAACATACCCATCCTGGCATTCCCCCTCGAGACCAAACGAGGAAGTCCAGCCGAGGAAACTCACACGGTTGACAATTTTATTTAATCTTTCCAAGGCAGTTATCCCACTTACTAGTCTTCTCACATACAAGTCAAATTATAACAGTAAACTTTAGTTATAGTTGTCTATGATCGAGAAACTGTGCTCCAAGTCGTCCATAACCGCGGACATGGCTTTTCGAAAAGATTTAACCCTGCAGGGGTGCACCAAAGTATCCACATGCACTTCAACCCTTTTTGCCAGATCAATTAACATACACCCATCGGTATGTCGGCAGGGCCTAAGTCATGACGTTTCCCAGATCCAAAGCAAGTACATGGGGGCCACCCCACTAAGCTACCCGCAACGAAGTCGGCTGGCTCCGAGACGGACCCAGGGTTTGCGACGACGGCTGTAAACGACTGGGAACCCGAAAAGTGTGACCGGGCTTGTCGATACCGCGAAAACGTGGCGCGATCCAAAACAGTACAGGTGTTCCACGCACAAATTAAATAAAGCAGTAAACATGGTATAAGTACAAAATAGTAATAAAGCCCCAAACTACTTGTGGCCCTTGATACAGTACTTTGAAATCAGGTAGTAAGCCGATGGGGGTGCCCACACACCCCACCTGTGGTTAGCGCGCTCGATCTCGGAACATGTGTCAAGAACTCGGGTCATAGGGGACACTAGTGAGCGGTTAAGAACCAAATATTGACTATTACCCACCGGTGCCTCTGCATTAATCTACCAACAACATTAATTAATAAACTATAATTAGAATCATGATCAGCACCACCATTAGACAGTTGCCAACCTCCCAACAACGGTGGAACATCGACGACTCGACACCTGAGCAAGCAACTACGACGCGCAGGGCCAACTGTCTATCAAGCAACAGGCAATAGGAGGTGTCCAAGGCAATATCAGGACTGCAAGGAGTATATCTGGCATGGAACACTAAAGCATCGCGAAACGGATATCAAAAGATCAACAGAAGGAAATAAAGACTATAAATGCAAAATAGGTCGAAAGAGGGAGAATGCTCGCCTGGGAAACACTGTCGAAGGATCATATCCGGAGAACTTGTCGATACTCGCATCAACTCATCGGCCTAATCCGCGAAGAAGCAAACACTAGAAGAAACAACAGATGCAATATTTAATACTACGGCAGAAGATCCGGCATGATTATGATATGATGCAGATGCGGTGCAATTAGGTAGTTTTAAGCGGAACCGGGGCCCGACGATTAATTAAATGGTTCAAGTTGTTTAGGCCCCCGCAATTTAAATGTTGTATTAACAAGACAAAATATGGCAACGGTTCTCTACACAAATTTTAATAGGGCCATATGAGACAAAATAGCCCGCATATGGTCTCCATATTTAATTTAGGTGATTCGACTAAATACCCCAAACCTCATGATCCGATGTATGCAAGTATGATCAATTTAATATGCGACAGATATGTCATATATAGAGAATATGGTTTAGGGACGGGTCTCACGGCTCAGATCGGAGTCGGGGAGATGGTGTTTGGGTTGTGGTCAAGATAGCGGAGATAGCCGACTTCAAGAAAGTATCCAACTTCAGGAAAAAAACTTGTCGAGAGGCGGTGGCAGCGGGCAAGTCACTCTAAAGCGAGGTGATGAGACCAAGTAAAACTGGACGGAGTAGAAGCCCCTCAATATGGGGGCGGATCGCAGACACCCAGTAGAACATTCCAATGCCGGAGCTCTTGTCGGAATTTGATCATGACAGACGGAGCGGAGATTCACGAGAAAGTCACCCAGTTGGTGGCGATCTACACACATGCAGTTGTACAGAGAGGTTGGTGACAAGTAAACTGAACAAATCTGAGACCGACCAAACAACAAGCTGAAGTTTACTGAATAGAAAACAGTAACCTGCAGTGGCGGCTGTCGACCGAGAGAAAAACCAGCGCTCTGCTGCTGGCGCTAGAAACAAGACTGCCAGGATAGAGCAGTCCCTGTTGCTGTCAACCGGCGCACGCGAGCGCGACAACCGGTGGCATCTGGCCAGCTGCTGTGGTGCGCGAGGAGGCAACGCGGCAGGTACTGGGCGAGCTGTTCCTCTCTACACGGAGGCAGCTCAGCTCCCAGGATGGTGTTGTACGAGAGGAAGTAGAAGGAATTTGGTGATTGATTGGGGCTATGTGGATCTTGGCTGCTCGTGGGCTCTTGCATGCGCATGGCGGCGGCTGGATCGAGGCAATCTGGAGACGCTGGGTCGCTGCCGGAAAAAGAGGTGGGGAATTTTTGGAATGATTTAGAGGCTAGGGTTTGGAAAGGAGAAAGAAGGGGATTGGGCTATTTATCTAGTCTAAAGAAGACTAGATGAGACTAGTTTTGGGCCAAAACTTTAGGCGGGCTTTTTGCCTGTTTTATTTTGTAAAATAAGAAACACTTTTATAGTCACGTAATAGACCGAAAAATATTGTTTTGTTTTAAAATAACAAAGAGAGATGACGGCTTAATATATATTATACCGTACGGATATTTTAGAAAAATAAAATACGGTGTTTCCAAAAATGCTCTTAGGCTTAGGAAAATGCATGAAAAAAAATGCATGATATGGTTTGAACCAATGAGAGAGGCAATGAGGTTACTTTTAGGATTTAAACAAAAGAAAAGCTCAAAGAATTCTGAACAAGAACGATACACAGGAAGATGGTGTAGATAGATAGAGACAAGAGCACTAGGATTTAATAGAACAAACTTGAATGGATAAACCACACATTCCTATGGGCATGATTTAAATCCAAAGCAAATAAATAAGAACCCATATGGACAATGTATGGTATATTTTAGGCAAGATAATATGGATAATATATGATGGCAAGGATCCACACAAATACATATGGCATAATTAAATCCAAGCCAATCGAAGAAACCCATATGGTACCATGTGTGGTGGAATATGGAGAAATTCATATGGACCAGATGTAGCAACATGTTAGTGATGAAAATGAAAATGAAGAGATATGCCCTCAGCTCAAATTGGGCACTTAGCATATATCAAAAATCAAATACAATTTAGTACGAACCCAAAATCAAAGACATGTATAATGGATAGGAATAGATGCAAGACAATAATAAAAGGCAAGTTTTAATATGATGCCCAAATGCAATGTGTCATGATGACATCAGCATGCGGTCATGATGATGCGCAACACAAAAACACAGCGATTTTCTAGTAGTGGTTTTAGCGGGGCGCCACACTCTTTATCTCGGATTGTATGGATTTACGTTCCCCTCGCACGTTCCAAGTTTTTACTTGCCGGCCGGGTTACCACTTCAACTCGGACCTCATGGTTTTACTTTCCCTCTGTACATTCCAAGTTTTCACTTGCTGGCTGGGTCACTTGCATCTGCTGCTCTGAGGTTTTTTGCCGGGGTACTGTACCTCGGCAGCCCCACGGACAAACAGTTCTCTGATTCATCAATTCACCAGTATCACCTTCCCTGTTCATTTCGCTCATGAGATTTCTCCCCTTCACTTTTACAGCATCAACTTTGTTTGTCTTTGCGTACTCACACAGCGTCATGTTCAACGACTGCTGAGCCGCGGCTATCTTTTTCGCACCCTCTAGTATTTTTTTCCTAGTTTCCTCTAGCTCGGCCTGCGCCCGAGCCGGATCTACTGCTGCTACTACAGGGTTTGCCAAGCTATCCATAGCTTCCCTCGACACATTCTCCAACCTCTCTAGTGGAGGACCTCTACCTTTCCTCGGTGCCTTAGGCGTTACCTCCGGATCTGGCGCCGGATCCTTGCTTGCGCTCGCACCAGGCGTAGTCATCATCACCTCTGCATGGTCCGGGGAGCGAGCGATACGCTCCCCGCGAACCACGGTAAGGGGTGGCTCCCCTGCCTTGACGACGTGCCGCGGATGAACATATGACACATCGACAGCAACGTAGACCTTGTGCGCGCCGAGCTTGACGAAGAGGCTGTTGCGCGGAAGCGGGCGCGTGCTGAAGCAGCCAACATTGTCGCTGACGAAGTCCAGCGCTCCAAAGCGCTAAACAAGCCCGGAGACGATGCGTTCGCCGATGCCAATGAAGTTTCTCGTCCGGATCTTGACCCTTGCTAGCGCCGCTAGCCCCAAGGTGGGCGCCAACTATCATGGTGGTGTCACGGCAGATGCCATGGATAGGCTAAAGGTGGGGCCTAATACACGCTAGGGGAATCCAGGGAGGGATAGTGAGGTGATTCCTCACACAGAAGTTTGTATTTGCTTTGCTTCCAAGATTACAAGTGCTCCTAGATCTGTATTGGCGAGAGGAGGAAGAAGGAGCTCTCTTACTCTCACACACAGATCACCCTTAAAACCCTAACCAAATCAGAATAGCGGAACCCCTTCTACAGAGGCCCTAGCCCTCCTTATATAGGGGTGGCTAGGTCTCCACTTAGGGCATACGTGGAGGCATATTCCTGAGAATATGCCTTCTCCTAAAGTAGTAAACCGACCGGGTTGCTTTTCCCCCGTGTCACACATGCAGAGGCTACGTGAGCCTCTACGACGCTTTCGTCAGCCGACATGGGCGTCGTCACCCTTGTCGGCCACGCCTCGGTGGTCCTGCCCTTGTCCGCTTCGCTCATGCAGTGCGCACCGGGGTTTCTTTTGACCAGCGAGATTCCTTCCTTCTCCTAGAAGCTTGATGTGACCCGGATCATAGTTGATCCGGCCACACCCGTTCCTGCATACAATTTAAATAGGCATTTCCGACTTACTGCTTAAGTCGGTCGAGACTTAGTTAGGCGGACGCCCCTGGTCCGGGTTACCCCGTGATTCGGCCTGCCTTGAGGTGACCCGGCCAGCATCCGCTTTGGCCTTGCCGAACCTCGGCTAACTCGGCCTTTATACCCCGGCGTGACCCTACCCGGCGGTATCCCCCCAACATGAGCAAGCTCTTGTCATTGTAAATACATGTGTATCATTGAGAACCGCCAACGGGGTACCCCTTGCACATGACACATGAGCTATCCCATAATCAAAATGACAAGGCAAGAAGACAGTGAGCATCTCAGCGATCTTTTTATTTGCTATTTGCATAGGTTTTTATTGAGGATGCTTCATAGAATACTCACTATAGTTATGCTGCAAGTTTCCACCATGATTAGGCATGGCTTAGGCTAGCGGCCTAGGCGTTTCTCTAATACACATATAAACTCCATGATCTTATAAGTTCCACTTTTATTTCACACCGCCGGGATCCATAAGCAAAAGAACATGATATCAACTAGGTACAAGTACCAATGAAGTGTTGAAAGCGGTCCCCATGATGCATGGTTCTGCTAACTTCAACTCATAAAACGCAAGCATATACGCAACAAAGAAGGACCCAATGGTTCAAGTTATTAAATGCAAGAAAGTAAAGTGTGCCATCAAGTTTGTGAGAGCTTTAATCACTAATTTTCACATAACAAGTTTAATTTGGGAGGTATATAAAACAAGAATTTACTTGGAATAGCAATAATGCTACTAGGTAGGTATGGTGGACACAAATGGCAAAGGTTTTGGTTTAAAGGAGGTGGATGCACGAGAAGAATACCCTCTCAATACAGGTTTTTGGCTAGCAAGGCTGGGTAGCAAGTATAAGAGTTGAAGGAAACAAACAAACATACAAGTGATAAAAACAAACATGCACTCTTCCTTGGAAGCACAAAAGATCTGAACTAGAGAATACTAAACGTATGAGCAAATCAAGAAAGAAAGATGATGAAATTATTTTTCTCTTTAGAGTACTTCTATCTTTTCATTCAACTCTCAAAAAGTGTTGCTACTGACCGAGCCAGGTTTGCCAAAACCAACTAAATTAACTCAATGATCCCAAAGTGATACCAATACTAACAACAAGATCAATCATATAACCACGAATTGAAAACTAATATAAGCTATGCAAAAGAGTAAATGATAGAACTTCTCATTAATATTCCATAACGGCAACTCACACCAAGGGATACATATCTAACGAGAGAGGGGATACTTCCATAATGCAAACCATCCTACATAATAACTCCTCTATTCATGATATGACTCTACTATTAAGGTAAAAAGGTAGAAGATAGTGATATGATACCGTGGCACTCCCCCAAGCTTGGAACAAACCAATGGGATGCTAAACCTGATGACGAATTACTCCTTTGGTGGTGGTGGTATCCTCTTGATGAGCTCTCTAATCAGTTTCCCCAAGTCCTCAATCTCGAAGGTGAGAGTACGAATCAACTCCGAGTTGTGCTGAATACAGCTCATGATCATGTCATGTTGAGAATTCTAGCTCTTGCTATTCTTTCCCCACTCTTCCTCCTTGAAGTCCTCTTTTCCTGCATGGCTAGAACGAGGCAAATCCCAATTAGAGGGTAATTTCCCCTTGGGCATATTCTAGTATTGATGCTCATGGATAAGGGTATGGAAAGGATTCTTGGTGCGTGGAGGAAGTGATCAGGGATCTGAACGGTGATGAGGAGGCTTCCCTCCAAATGCTGGATTTTCCACCGCTCCAATGCTTGCAACGGTAGTGCCAGTGTGTTTTGCCTCCTCTTCACATTCACTCTTTATCTCCTTCTCCTTCCCGGGGTCTTGGAGGTCTTCCTCCATAGGATCCTTCCCTTTATCCTTGGCGGACACCATTGTGCTTCTAAGCCTTCAAAGAGTATGTCCTAGCAGAAACAGATCGAAAAAACATGACAAAAACACGATATACGAACCTCAGAAGATCCGGGGGGTTATATATTACGAAGTTTCATAACAAGAGGAAGGTACTGGGTGAAAACGAGTCGGAGGCGGAGTCCGGGGTGGACTCACCACCTGGTGCCGCGGCCAGGGGTGGGCCCACGCCACAAGGTGGTGTGAGCCACCCTGGCTTCGTTTCTGTCTCTTTTTCGCTTTGTAGCTTCCCTTATTGACTAAAAACTGCAAAAGTATAGTTGGATTGTATTTTCGCGGAACTTTTCTTACCAGAACTGTTACCTATTTGAAAACGGACTCTGCAGGTCTCTGAATTTGGTATCTAGTAGATTCTTTCGGAGTCACCACTTGAATAATCATCAGTATCTTCATCTTTGTACACTTATTACTTGAGTCATAAAACCTTTCTCTTCCTTATTATACCATTATCTCCACTTCCTGGAAATTTCTTTCACACAAAACTTTACACAATTCTCATTAGCAACATAAGTATAAGTGAAGTGATAAAACCTTTTGAGCTCAACTTCAACTGAAATCCATCAAAATATAAGCTACTGTAGCAATTCCTTCCGAAAACCCAAAAAGAATTCAAAAAGGAAGTCGATTAAAGAAGTGAATGCAAGAGTGGCAAAATCTGTCAAAACAGACCAGAAGGTAAAGATCAATTCTTTAGAAAATCTTCTGTTGCTCAAATCAAAAAGTACAAAACTAAAGAAAGTTAAATAACAACCTGGGGCAAAAGCACAAAAAATTACAGCTCAATCCGATATATAGAGATCTCTCACGAATTTTTATGGTGGGGCACAAAAATCTGTTTCGGGACAACAGCTTCCCCAAATATTACTTCTCTCTCATTAGAGGTTGATCTTGACAAAAACCAAACAAAACAGATAAGGAGTGGTTATTACCGAAGTAATAACTTCCAAGACTCAAGGAAACAAAAACAAACTGAAAGCAAAAACAAGTTGGGTTGTCTCCCATAAAGCTCTTTTTTTATAGCCATTAAGATGGGCATGATAATTTTGAAGACGCTCTCACAGGGATATGAATTGAAGTGAGAGAGAGCATAAGAAGCAAAACACACACACACACACATTTAAGTCTAACCCACTTCCTATGCAAGGGAATTTTGTAAACAAACAAGTTGTTGAAACCAGAGGCTACTCGCATAAGAAGGCAAAAGAAGTGCATCATAAAAACTTTCAGCATAAAACGAGGAAACTTGATATTATTGAGATGCATAAGAACACTTTTCCCTCTATCATAGTAACTTTTAGTATCATGCATAAACTTAACAATATAGCTATCACAAGAACCATCGTAACAATGATCACTTATTCTAACAGAAAACACAGGAATACTAGCTCTCATAACACTACTATGTGAAACAATATTAGAGGTATCCTTACAAAGAATTGTGTGTCCCTCTTCTTCATATTTAGTAACAAAGTCTTTCACATTTGGTATTATAGGTTCATCAACCATTTGTTTATCAGGTTCAACAGCTTTATTCATACTTTCATCTACCATACTAGCCATCACAGAATGTTCCCTTATCTTAACCGGGAAAGGCATTTTCTCAATGTAAGGTTTAGGTAAAACATGATTAGCAGTATAAACTTTAGTATTTCTTTCATGAACACTCTTGGCAACATCTTTATAAGGTTCATGATACTTATTCCACTTCTTATTAGGCACTTCAATGTAGGAAGCAAAAGCCTTAAAATAAGAAGCAATAGCTTGAGAGTCTAGACCATAAGCATTTTTAATATTTTGAAAGTCATCAGTTCCCATAAAAGATTCAATGCATTCATAATCATAATTTATACCTGACTTTCTACCTTTTTCATTCTCCCAAGCTTCAGCATTATCTTGAATACGGTCCAGAAGATCCCATTTAGCTTCTTCTTCCATGCGAGTGAATGATCCAGCACAAGAAGCATCCAATAAATCTTTATCATGTAGAGGGAGCCTTGCATAAAAGTTATTGATAATAATATTGTTGGGGAGCTCATGAATGGGACATTTGAGCATTAGTAACTTCAATCTCCCCCAAGCTTGAGATGTACTCTCTCCATCAAGAGGCCAAAAGTTGTATATTTGATTCCGATCTTTATGAATCTCACTAGGAGGATAAAACTTTGAATAAAAGAGAGGAACTATTTCCTCCCATTCCAGAGCTTGACCATTCTTCAGCAGCTTATACCATTCCTCAGCTCTTCCTTTCAGCGATAATGAGAATAACTTCTTCTTAACTTGATCTGTAGTAATACCTGCACACTTGAACAACCCGCATAATTCGTGTATAAAGAGCAAATGATCACCAGGATGGACAGTTCCATCCCCAACATAGTAGTTATCCATAACACGATCAACAATTCTTGTAGGTATTTTAAAAACATCATTCTCAGCAGGTGGTGGCTCATCTACTACCTTAGCAGTGGTAGTAGCATTACCAAATAAGAAACTCAGCAGAAGTAAACAATACTCACAGTAGAAGTTTCCTTTACCAGTTCCACTCTCCAATAGCGCTTCACTCCCTGGCAACGGCGCCAGAAAATAGTCTAGATGACCCACAAGTATAGGGGGTGTGTCGCAGTTTTTTCGATAAGTAAGAGTGTCGAACCCAACGAGGAGCAGAATGTGCTGGCTAGTGGTATGGATCAGGAATCCTCTGCAAATACTTAGCAAACGGATTTTTAGGGGTTTTTGATAAGGCAAGTAAACAAAGTACGAGTAAATAAAGACAGTAGGAATAAATGCAACAAGTGGCCCAATCCTTTATGCAGCAAAGGACAAGCCGGTTGTATTACTTAAGATGACCAAACATTCTCGAGGACACATGGGAATACCATCAAGTGCTTTCGCTTCATGTAGATGATTAATCTTCTCTAGCTTGCTAAATGTTGTGTGGGTGAACCTGTGCTAATGTACCGCCCCATCCAAGACTAATACATACTTGTGATTATACACCTTGCAAACATCTGTAAGTACAAGAAAGTAATTAAGGTAGAAACCTAACCACAACTTTAAACTCTAAGACCCTTACGTCCCTTGTGCAATGGTTTCCTAACGGGGGTTCAGGTTTTTGTAACTCTGGCAACCCCTACGATTAGTAGCCAAATACACAATGCATTCCCCTAGGACCATATAGGTGAAGTTTCATGTAGTCGACGTTCACATGACACCACTAGAAGAAGTACACCACAACTTAAATATCAAACTATTGAATCTTTCTCAACACAACTCCACTACTAACAACATGACTTATCCCATGTCCTCAAGAACAAAACGAACTACTCACAAGACATCATATGGATCATGATCAGAGATGGAATAATGATGTATAACAATCTGAACATAAATAATAATTCAACAGTTCACTCAATAGCATCAACTACAAGGAGTAATCAACACCGGGAAAGTTACCCCTATGAACTATAGCAAGATTCAACCAATTGTTACAACAATATGGAGATGGTGATGAGGGTGCTGATGGTGATGATGGTGGTGATGATGATGATGACGATCCCGATGAAGTCCATCTTGATGGTGGTGTTGATGGCGACGATCTCCCCTCTCCGGGAAGGAATTCCCCCGGTAGAAATCTGTCTACCGAAGAGATCTTTCTGTGGTCGCTCCCCGAGTCTTAGGGTTTCGGGAGGATAATATACGCCAGAGGGGAGTTCCAGGGGTGGACCTCGGCGGCCACACCACCTGGTGGCGCGGCCTAGGCTGGCCCGCGCCAGGGGGTGGTGTGGGTCCTCTGTGGCCCATCTCTAGCCCCCCTTCTGGCTTCCTTTGTGACATGGGTATACCTTACAGGTACTCAAGCTTGGTATATACGGTCTAAATACGTACAGGCCCACGGTGTCGCCAAGGCCCAGACGAAAGGATTCGAGTGATTTGTGGACTCTCGATTGCTTGAGAGACAAGAAGAAGCTAAAGATATAAAGTTTGAAGGGAAAAACCCTAACTTGTAACCGACTCGACCTGCTACCTGAGACCTAGCCTATCTATATAAAGGCTAGGAGGGGCGGCGAGGAAAACACACGCAACCCTAGTTTCCACAACCCTCGCCAGATTGCATCTGTGCACCATTGTAACTTTCGACTCCCTCGATAATTCCACGAGCAGACAAGCAGGAGTAGGGACCTCTACGAGGCCTGAACCTGGGTAAATCCTTTGTCCCCTGTGTGCTTGTTTGCTAGCCGATAGATGTCTCCAGCACTCCCTCCTTCTCCAAAACCCAAGTCCATAACAATGGGCATTGATGAGTTAAACCCTCGTCAATTGGCGCCGTCTGTGGGAATTGGGAGTGCTGATGTTGCGGCTTCTTCGGCCCCATCAACCACGATCTACGACTCCGCAACAGCGGAGATTCGCCAGCTCTTCGGTGCCTTCGACTTCACCGTCCACACACCGGCCACCCGCCCGACTTTCGAGTCCGTGGGAGACGGAATCAGCTTGGCGATTGGAAGCTTCCGCTTCCAAGTTGGTCAGATGGGCACGCTTCGCATGCCTGATCAGCCGACAGCACCGGCGATTTCCCCGGCATCATGGTTCCCTCCATCAATCGGCACCCTCAGCGAGCTCAATACTCCGGTGGCACTCGAGAACACGATCAGCGACAGCAGTCGCGACTCCGATCTGAGCGATCTGGCCACAGAAGATGGAGCCTGCGGTTCCGAATCTGAAAGTTGCGGAAGCAACAGCTTCCCCAATCACTTCATGTGCGCCGTCATCAATGCAGGCGACACCTCTGCCAATCATGGTGTCGTCAACACTGACAACGACACCGATCCACCCAACGTTGGCAACGGTGGCAACGGCGGTAACGGCGCCAACGGTGGAGCAGTCGAACCTCCCAGCATAATCAATGAGCAAACCGGCGAACGCGTCGTAATCAGGCTCAACGAGCAAGAGTGGGAGCGCTGCCGCGAAGCCCTACGAGGTACACCTCTGCCCTTTGGATCCCCACAGGAATTACTAATGGGCTACCACTGGCTCCTGAAAGAGGAATTCAAGCGCCAAAAAGAAGCAATCGCGCAGCTGGAGGCGCGTAAAAGGGCAGCGGACGAATCGAGTCTTCTTCGTGCTGGGCTCTCCTCCTACGGAGGATCCTCCTCACGAGGAAACGAGTACGTCGCCGAGAAGAGGCAGTCGCGAATGGCTCACCTCACCGAACAAGAGCGCATAGACGCCGCGAAAGTCCTCGACTTCAGCTCTATGACAGTCGACACGAGAGGCAATGTGGTCCCCAGAACGCCGCAGGCCGCGGTCACGGCAGCCACCATGTACCTCCTCAACAACCTGCCACCGGCTGGAGATCCCCGAACCGCCATGCACCGATCTACGATTGCGGGTTTGGGGCTAATCGAGGCCGCCCTCGACAAGCAGCCAGTACGAGACCCGAAAAAGGGCAAAACGCTAGCAAAACGCTACTCCTCGCCCTCGTCTAGCGATGACAGTCACGACCTGTCTCGATGCCATCGTTCGCAATGACACGATCGCGATTACGACGCGCACAACGACCTCACACAACGTAAGATTGACAAATCAAGAGCACGACGTGCCCGGTCGACTGACTCAGAGGAGGAAGACGGGGAGCTCTGCGGCGCCAGATGCTTCAGCAGATCCATTAGGCAGAAGCGAATGCCTAAAGGGTTTAAACTTCCGTCGGAAAACCCGAAGTTCGACGGCCTACAAGACCCTAAAATGTGGCTAGAGGACCACATCTCCTCCGTCAGACTCCACGGAGGCAGTCGAAGTACGCCATGCAATGTTTGCAGCTACAGCTGCAGGGCGCCGCCCGAGCATGGCTCAATAGCCTCCCACGCGGATCCATTCGTAGTTGGGATGAGCTGGTCTATAGCTTTGTGCGCAACTTTAAGGGCATGTACAAAGGGCCCGCATCAATTGAAGAACTGAGATGCTGCCAGCAAAAATCTGGCGAATCACTACGCTCATACATCCGAAGGTGGTCCATCATCAAGAATTCCGCGGAAAACATCTCAGAGGATCGCGCGATTGATGCATTCAACGGTGGCGTTCGCCGCTTAGAGCTCAGGGAGGAGCTGGGCCGCTCAAAGCCCCAGACTATCGATCACCTAATGGAGATCGCGAACCGATGGGCTGATGGAGAAGATTCAGTGAAGAACCGCGCTCACTCTGACGAGGAGGCAGAGCTCGAACGCAGGCGTGACCGCCAAGGCAAACGCCGCATGCGCATCTACGATGATCGTGACGACGTTAATATGGTCGCAGCCGGCTACGCTGAGAGACGCGACGATAACCGCAACAGCGGATACTGCAGCAGTGGATACCGCGACTCTGGGAAGACCATGCAAGTGTGGCAAAGCCGCACTCGCGACGAGGCAACCGTGACCTCCATCGAGGAGAAACTGTCCAGACCATGCACGGTACACTTCTACATCGACAAGCATGATGGCAAGAGAAAGTCCAGCCACCTCCTCAAAGACTGCCGCGAGTTCCTCAAGCTACACGAGGGATTGGTTCGGATGAACCGCAACGCAGTCGAAAGAGGCTACAGGGCCGCTCCAGGCGCCGTGGCACATGGTGCACCGCCACCACCACCAGGGCCACCCCGAACGGAGCTGCACCGGACCAGCACCACGGAGGAGAACCGTACCCACGGGCCATGGGTACCATGATGATCCAAAAGGGGCACCCCTCCAATAGGGTGCAGAAAGCTATCACTCGCCAAGTCAACTTGGCCATGCACTCACCACCATCCACCACTGAGTACCTCAGTGGCAGCGAGTCGTGCATCACCTTCGATAAACGCGACCACCCGCCTCAAGTACCTTGCCCAGGTCATTGCCCCCTCGTACTCGAGGCGCAAATTGGAGGTTTCGACATGAGTCGCGTCTTCATGGATGGCGGAAGCGGCATCAACCTCATATTCGTGAGTACCCTGCGAGCAATGAGGATTCCTCTAATTTGCTTGGAGGCATTGGACACAACGTTCCATGGAATCGTCCCAGGGAAAGGCGTATACCCCCTGGGCAAAATCAACCTCGACGTCATATTCGGCACGCCGAAAAACTTTAGGCGCGAGCGCATTGACTTTGAGGTCATCGACTAGCCCTCACAATACCACTGCATCCTCGGACGCGTCGCGTTCGCTAGGTTCATGGCGGTACCCCACTACGCCTACATGCAGATGAAAATGCCAGGTCCCAACGGCGTCATCACAATCAACGGAAGCTTTGAGCGATCCGATAGTTGCGACAGGGAATTCAACAGAATCTCCCAGTCCTTTGGCATGCAGGAGGAGCTCCCGCGATTGAAGGAAACGACAGACAATAGTATGTCTCCCCTGAGCAGGCCAAGCTCACCTGATCTCTCCTTCGACTCATCCGTGCACACAAAGAAGGTGCAGGTCCATCCGGCAGATCCCGCCAAAACGGCCCTCATCGCCAACAACTTGAGTCCCGCATAGGAACTCGCGCTCGTCGAATTCCTCCGTGAGCACTAGGAAATTTTCGCCTGGTGTCCCGCGGACATGCCAGGAGTTCCCAGGGAATTCGCCGAGCACGCACTCAACGTCAACCCCGACGCAAGGCCAGTCAAGCAAACAATTAGGCGACTATCTGAGCCACGAGCGCAGGCAGTTGGCATGGAGATCAACAGACTCCTCGAGGCCAAATTCATACGCGAGATCAAGGAAAGCACCTGGCTTGCCAATACGGTGCTGGTGCCAAAAAAGGACACGGATATCCTACGGATGTGCGTGGACTTCAGTTCTTTAAACAAGCACTGCCCAAATGATCACTTCCCGCTACCACGGATCGATCAAATCATCGACTCCACCGCTGGATGCGAGCGCCTCTGCTTTCTCGATGCCTACTCAGGCTATAACCAAATTCGAATGAAGGAGGAAGACCAAGAGAAGACTGCGTTTACAACGCCCTTCGGTGTGTTCTGCTACAACACAATGCCCTTCGGGCTAAAAAACGCGGGAGCCACCTACCAGCGATGCATGCAAGCTTGCCTCAAGGAGCAATTGGGTCGCAACATCCAAGTCTATGTCGACGACATAGTAATCAAAACCAAGGAGGAAG
This sequence comes from Avena eriantha, assembly GCA_910589775.1. NCBI lineage: Eukaryota > Viridiplantae > Streptophyta > Magnoliopsida > Poales > Poaceae > Avena > Avena eriantha. The sequence goes on from OU342741.1 coordinate 355,863,238, forward strand.
CCTCTCTAATCGACGACTTGCGCAAAACATTCGCCAACCTCGATCGTTACCAGATTAAGCTCAATCCGGACAAATGCGCCTTCGGTGTACCATCTGGGCAGCTGCTCGGGTATCTCATCTCCACGAGAGGGATTGAGGCAAACCTGAAAAAGATAAAGGCCATACTGGCCATGGAGAAGCCAAAGAACGTAAGAGGCGTCCAACAACTAGCCGGACGAATCGCGGCCCTCAGTCGATTTATCAGTCGAATGGGGGAAAAGACACTGCCCTTCTATCAGCTCCTCCGCAAAGCTGACAAATTCGAGTGGACCAAGGAAGCGCAAGAAGCATTCGAAGACCTCAAGCGCCTATTATCCACCTCGCCAGTACTGGTGACTCCACGAGAAAGGGAGCCACTACTGCTATATATCTCCGCTACCAACCAAGTGGTTAGTACAGTGCTCGTCGTCGAGCGGGCTGAGGAAAACTAGGTCCATGGCGTACAACGCCCGGTATACTACCTCAGCGAAGTCCTCACGCCAACAAAACAGCGGTACCCGCACTACCAGAAGCTGGCGTACGGGGGCTTTATGACCGCCCGACGACTGCGCCATTACTTCCAGGAACACCCAATCGTGGTAGTCAGCGACGCCCCATTGGGACATATCCTCAATAACCCCGACGCCACGGGACAAGTCGCGCTTTGGGGAATCGAACTGTCTCCACGAGACATCACATACGAAAAGCGCGACGCAATCAAGTCGCAGGTTCTCCCTGACTTCCTCGTGCATTGGATGGAAAATGCAACTCCCGGACAAGCCAGATATGTCCTACCTCTGGACAATGCACTTCGATGGATCCAAGCGGAAAGACGGAGCAGGAGGAGGTGACATATTGACGTCGCCTCAAGGAGACAAGCTGAAATACATCCTGTGAATGCAATTTACGGCCTCAAACAACGAGGCTGAATACGAGGCCCTATTGCACGGGATGAGGATGGCAAAAGCCTGCGGCGCAAAGAGGCTCATCATATATGGTGACTCCAAGATGGTCGTCAACCAAACAATGCACGAGTGCGACGCACTCAATGACAATATGATCGCATACCGCGACCGCTATGATACACTCGAGGGAGACTTCGATGGTTGCGAGTTGCGACATGTAGGTCGCGAAAGCAACGAGGAGGCGGACGCACTCGCCAACATAGGCTCTACCTGCGCCCCCATACCACCTGGGGTATTTCTCGAGCGCATCTGCGAACGCTCTATCAAGCCAAAGGCCGCAGAGAAGAAAACAAGCGCATCAATAGACTCGGGGGCTACGCCACCCAATGAGCCAATGGCACTCGATGACTTGGAGCTGGACACATGACTCGAAGGGCCAATGAGCGTCATGATGATAGAACAATCTTGGACGCAACCGTACATTACATATCTCCTCAGCAAGCGCCTACCGGATGACCCGACGGACACACGGCACATCGCACGGCGCTCCAAGGCATTCGCCGTTATCAACGGCGAACTGTATAAACGCAGTATCACAGGCGTGTTACAGCGATGCGTCTCCCTGGCCGATGGAAAAGCAGTCCTCCTCGACATACATGAAGGAACCTGCGGACACCACGCCGGCAGTCGCGCCCTCGTTGCCAAAGCTCTACAAGCTGGATTTTACTGGCCCACGACCATGCGCGACGCCAAGGACATAGTACAAAAGTGCAACGCTTGTCAGTGATTCGCGGACAAACCACACGCGCCAGGCGCAGAATTGCGGCCTATTCCATTGGCCTGGCCCTTCGCACAGTGGGTTCTCGACATGGTTGGCAAACTTCCAAGGTCCTCGCAAGGAGGATACGTCTACCTCTTGGTCGCAGTCGACAAATTCACCAAGTGTATCGAGGCCATGCCAGTAACCAAGCAATCAGAGCACATCGTAGTCAAGTTCTTCGAGTCCATCGTCTATCGCTTCGGCGTGCCGCACAACATCATCACTAACAACGGGACGAACTTCACATCCAAGGAGTTCCAAGAATTCTGCGAAAACCTGGGGATCAACATCAGTTATGCCTCAGTCGCGCATCCACAGACCAACGGTCAGGTGGAAAAAGCAAACGGGCTCGTCTGCAACGGCATCAAGAAGCGACTCCTTCGACCACTCGAACAAGCCGCGGGTTGCTGGCCAGATGAGCTCCAATCCGTACTCTGGAGCCTACGTACAACTCCAAATAGCGCCACAGGCTACACGCCATTCTTTATGGTGCATGGGGTAGAAGCGGTACTACCCGCCGAAGTAAGGTACAAGGCGCCGCGCATAGTCGCTTACAGCGAACAAAAGTCATCTCTTGCACTCGAAGACTCCGTCAACCTCCTCGACGAGGCGAGAGAAATCGCCGCAGAAAGATCCACGATCTACCAACAGAACCTGCGCAACTACCACAGTAGAAGGCTTCGCCCCAGATCCTTCGTCGAAGGTGACCTGGTCCTGCGACTGAAGCAGCAGGGGCATCTTGTAACTACCTCGGTGAATTACGCTCTTAGTTAATGCCTGGATGAATGAAAGTGGTTAAAATAGTACGGTGGGGCTCAGGGCCACTCACGGTAGACCTTTCGGCCGTCCTAACCACTTTCAAACAACGGGACAAGAACGAGCGGCGTAATCGGCAGGCGAAGGGATCAACTACATACACAAATGAGTATGTATGCAAGCCACATACAATAGTCCTCAGAGCCATTCCATCTAAAAGAAATAGAAATATTGCAACGCCATACGGCAAGATCCAAATGTCCTAGATAGATATAATAATTTAGGATAGCTCCTCATACATCACACATCAGAGTATCAGGCAGAAGCGGTAAACAAGATCCGAGTACGGATAAGAAGCAAATTGGCATAAGATGCCCCATAAATAAACACATCCCGCCCACAGATCACACGGATCCCCGTTCCCGGAATCTCTACACCGAATGATCGTTGCCAACATCATCTGTCTCTTCCACCCAGTATCCATCTTGCGGGTACACCTGTTCATCTGAATCAAACAATTTATCGTGTGAGACCCTAGGGGTACTCAGCAAGTCTTTATGCCACTAAAGGGGACACAACCTGGGGTGACGCAATTGCAGCAAAATATAATACCTAACAATTCTATAGAGACTCGCTAACCTCCCGCCTAACCAATGATAGACGGAAGTCCGTGAATTAAGAACAACAGTTATAACAGTGTAATCAACAGATCCATCCTCCTCCTCGCTTACCAACGGGGAAGCGGACGAACCACCCCATCATCCGTTGGCAGTTTTATTAACCATTCCATGAGTATTGCACTATTTACTAGTCAAGTACTTAGTCAATTTAAAAGCGGTACTTTAGTTATACCTGTCTATGATCGAGAAACTGTGCTCCAAGTCGTCCATAACCGCGGACACGGCTTTCAGAAAGATTTACCCTGCAGGGGTGCACGAATAGCAACACACACTCGATCAACCTCGGAAAAACCAAATCAAAACCCAACAAGGCATTCACGACAAAGCAATCACAGGATTCAGAAATATTTCAGGGGGACACCCCATTAAGCTACCCGCAGCGAAGTTGGCCGGCTCCGAGACGGACCCAAGGTTTGTGTGGACGGCGGTAAACGACTGGGAACCCGAAAATGTGACTGGGCTTGTCGATACAGCGAAAACGTGTCACGATCCAAAACAGTACAGGTGCTCCTCGCACAATTTTAAATAAAGCAGTAACATGGCATAAGTACAAAATAGTAGTAAAGCCCCAAACTAATTGTGGCCCCAAGAAATAAGAACGAATCAAGCTCTGGCTCAGGGGGGTCCATAAGGCCTCCCGGATGTGGATAGTGTGAATAGTCAAGGAATAGGAATCAAGTACTCGGGGTCCTACGGGACACAAGTGCGCATGAAAAACCAAATAGCAGATATTGCTCACCGGTGCCTCTTTCATTAGTTATCCCTTACTACTCAGGTTATGTTGTTTAGGTACCTCATTATCCATCAGACACTCACATACTCTACTCATGCTTTTCTACGACTCGCATGGCTCAAACAACTCCTGTAGTAATGGCTCATGGGACCAGAACAAGCTTGGTGTGGTTTAAAAGTAAAGGCTATGCAGTACTTGGGATTCAATTTAATGCAATCGCGACTCAATGATGCAAGAATAAGATAGAGGCAATAGGTACTGTATGTATGCAAGCATGTGGTAGTGCTTGCCTGGCAGCTCAGTTGAAGTGAGAGATGGATCTGGGTAGTACTCCTGTGATTCCTGGTAATTCTCCTGCTGGGTGTCTATTCGAAGAAGAACCAAACAAACAAGGGCCAACATAAATAAAGTGCACAAGCATATGAATTAAAATGCGACAAGCAAACAAGCATGCCATGATGCATGATGCACAATTACATGGCATTAAAGTAGCATGGCGAAGGTGAGGTGTGGATACAAGAAATAAAGCATTTTATTATTTATTTGACCAAGTTTTATTGCCATAAACAGTTCAGATTTTAAATGACAACATGATGCATGCTTCAATTCAGAACAAGGATTGCATAAATAGAACGGGCTCATCGCGCTGATCGATTTAGACATATTATTTGTCAAATTTGGAGTTATAAAACAAAAGTTATTAATTAAATAAGGAAACGGGTATTTTTATTGTAATTTTAATCATCTCGAAATTTAAAGTGTCCAAATATTATTTTGAAGGGCATATTTGAATTCCTCACATTTTTCTGATCCCAAAACATATATTACATGTATTATTTGGATTTGTATTTTAAAAATTATTTGAATCTGAAAAGAATTTGAATTTAAACAAATTTGAAAAATATTTGAATAAAACAGACTCAGGGAATTACTTTTGTTACCCAGGCGATTCTAGCCACAGACACAGACAGGTGGGCCTTTGTGCTGACTGGGCCACGCGCGGGAAAAACTTTTGTCACCGGGGGCTCGCCTAGCCACAGTGACTGCGGGGTGGGCCAACCCGCGTGTCAGCGGTGGGCGAGACAGAGGCTGCCAGGTGGGGCTGGCGCTGGAGCGCGGGTTGCGGCTGAGAAAGGCGGAGGGGTTTTCTGCAAAAGAGCTAGCGCGGCTGACAGGTGGGGTCGAAAGGAGCGCGGGTCGCAGGAATTAAAAAGGTGGGGGGCTTTTTGCAAATCGACCACGACCCGGTTTACTGTTTTTCTTCCTCTCTGTTCTGACGGCAGATGCGTGCGCGGCGCGGAGCGGGGATTCGATCCTGGCCCGCAGGAGTGCGCGCTGAGAGGGCTGACCGGTGCGGCGGCTAGGGGAGCTGACAGGGAGGTGGACGCGAGCTAGATAAGGGGCTGTGCGGCGCGGGATATCTGCAGATGCCGGCGAGCTCTGGTGCGCGGTGGGTGTTCGACGAATCGCACGGCGGCATTAGGGCGGTACGGCGAGGCGGACCATGTCAGGGAGAAGGGGATGCTCACCGCGGGTCGCCTGGTGTGGTTGGATTGGACGGGGGCGCGGCGGATCGTCGACGACGCAGACGCTCCGGCGGGCTAGGGTTTCGGAGGACGGCGAGGATCTGGAGGTGCAGGGACTTCCTCCTTCGCGCCAGCGGCCACGGGGCGTCGCAGAGGAACGTCCTCGACCTTCTCAGCCACCTCTAGGTCGAGTTGCACGGCTGGAACGGCGGGGACGAGGTTGTGCTGGCAGCGAGCGGCGTCGGCTGCTGGTGGTCGGAGAGGAAGAAGGAGAAGAAGAGGGGCAGCTCTGGCAGATCTGGGAGATGCCAGAGAGTCGTGTGGAGGGAGGAAAAAGGAGGGAGAGAGGGAGGAGGGCAGCTGGGGCACGGCAGAGATAAAGGTGGCCTCGGTGCCACCTTTTCTCTCCTTCCTCCTCGAGCACGTGCTCTGCCGGCTGGGGCTGGTCCTGGGCTGCAGGTGGGGCGTGGTCGAGAGGGAGGGACAGCCAGGTGGGGCTAGCTCAGCCGGAGAGAAAGAAAGAGAGAAGAGGGAGTAGATCGGGCTAGGTAGATGGGCATGTCTAGGGTTAGGGTTTGTCTAGGCTAGGGTGGCTGGGTGTGGGCCAGGGAGTGGGTGGCCAGGTGGTGCTCAGCAGGTTAGAGAGAGAGGGAGAGTAAGAGAGAGATTTGGGAGTAGGTTAGGGTTTAGTAGAATTTAGAGAGAGAGAGAGAGAGTAAATAGCTAGGTTGGTGGTTTTAGATATTTTGAATTTAATTTGGTTTAAGAGATCATAACAAGAAGAACCTTAGTGCTTGAACTTGCATGAGCTAATGTGGAGGAGAAACTAGAAAGAAAGAGGAAGAAAAGGAAATGGGTGGAATGAGGCTCATATGATCATGCTTGAAGAAATAAATAAAAGAAAAAGATATGGTTGAGACTATGGGGATGGTGGAGTGGTAGGAGGGGTTTTCACAAAGGTAGGATCCATTAAAACCAAAGAAAAACCAAAGAAGAGAAAGGTGGTGAAGAATTGTGCATGGCCCATGCAAAATAATAATGCCATTAATTATTTGTGAAAACAATATGATTATTATGGCATTACTCTATGCATATCCAATAAGTGGAGATAAAACCAAGCACAAGAGTTTAGAGGGTTTAATCCACCCCAAACTACATGAGCTAGAATTAAATAGCTAAAGAAAAAGAAACAAGCTCATGGTTAATGGGATGGTGGGATTATAAAGTGGTGGAAGATAAAGGTGGTAGGATGGAAATAAAAGATATGCCCCCAACTCAACTTGGGCATTTGAACAATATATCAATGGCCAAATATAATATCAAGAAGCAAATACATTTAATAATGCATGTGAGAGAAGAACCAAAAGAAAATGAGTTTTATATGATGCTCAAATGCAAGGTGGCATGATGACATGAGCATGATATAATTATGATGCAACAATAATATCTATGGAGTAGCCAATATCTTACTAGGACAAGTGGCATTACAATTGTTAGACAATTGGGGTGCTACACATCTCAAGCTCGAGTCCCCCTGGGAAGGACCATACTTGGTTACAGAAGTAATCCCAGGTGGCGCCTATCGCCTTCAAGACCTAGAAATAGGAGTCGCATACTCCAACCCTTGGAACGTCGCACAACTGCGACGCTTCTACCCCTAGCTGTTTTTACTTTTACATCGCAAATAAGGCTACTCAGCCAAGGCTACTTAGCCACACATTGTACCTCGTACTGTTCTCCAAATAAATAAAAGCTAAGTGCCCCAAAACTCTGTGTTTTTCTTTTCACTTCTGTTACTATTGTACTCGGGGGCTGCGCCACCCTACACACATTTGTTCTTCGGACTAATAAATGCGACATCCTGAGTAGCTGGCACATCAATCGAACCACTTAACACAAATTCAACCTAGCTGCAACGTACCTGGCAGGTTGATAAAAGGGATGGCCAGGCTAACGAAAAGGACTCGCATAGTGCAACGCACCTTACGCTTACAAGACCTATTTATACGCGTTCAACAGTAAATTACATACAAATATATAAATGAACTTTAGAACACAAATACACTTATGTGCAGGATACAAATCCAGTTATTGCTGCAATAGAAGAACATTGGTTTGCTCCTCGAAGAAGTCGACAATCTCCTCTGCTGGACGGTCCACCACTTGATAGTGCGGCACCATATTCCAAGAAGATCCATCTGGCGGCGCTGGCAGACCGGAAGCTACGACGGTGACATCCACGTCAGGCCTATGCAATCGCACCATCGAGAGGGCAGCCTTGGCACCAGCCACCAACTGCTGCCTCACGCACTCGCGAACCGCGGACATATCTTGAAATTTGGCTAGGAGAGCCAACAGGCTGGACGGCGTGTCATCCAACGGGAACATCGCTCGGTAGATATTCTTCAAACATGACTACGACTTCTACAGGAAGAGCAGCACTCGCGAAGCGCGATCCTGCAGGGTCGCCAATGCAGTCGCACGATCATGATCCACCCAGAAGTATCCACTCTCTTGGAGTTGCTCCTGGGTGAGACCATGAAGGCGGATAGCAATCCTATCCCTCTCCTCCTGTGGACGGTGTGCGCTAACAACTACACGAAGCAGCACCAACAACATGAGTACAACGTACCACTGCGACTATCTACAAAGGAAAAGATGAGGATGAGCAAACTAACATTTAAACTGGTCGCCCAGCTGCGTCACCTCGCCAAGCAGATACTGCTCGCGGGCGGCGGTTTTTTCCGCCTTTGATTTCCACACATCTGCGTTATCGCGGATCAGGGGCAACTCACGCTCCAACTGCTTCACGCGGTCACGAAGTCGCGACAGCAAAGACAACTCCTCTACCCTGGAGCGCGGCGGTGCCACTGTCTCATCAAGAGATGATGGATCTTGGTCTCCCCCTACGGGACCACTCGATGTGCCCTACCACAGATCAAGACAGAAGCAAATAAGGCGATCAAACTAACACAAAGGCAGGGATAACAGATGCATTCATGATAAAGCATAAAAAATATTCACAAGCACACTCGCCAGCAGGCGTGTTCTTAGAGCAAAAGGATACTTCGTTATCTACTATAGAAAGCTAACTACAGAGCAGCTGGCTTCTTCGACTTCGACGACTTCGGGGGCTTCATCAAATCCGTGGCAGTATCAGACGCCACTGATTTTCCACCTGCCCCTGAAGCCGAAGCTTTCACCGCCTTCTTAGCGCGTTGGAGCTCCTCCGAATACTTGGCAACGGTATTAATCAAAGAATGACCGTATTTGGCACAGGCAGTCGCAAAGGGGGCGAAAACTACCTGCTGACCATCCGCGCCAACAGGCATTGTCTTCGACACCGCAGAGGGATCTATCTCGACTCCGTGGGCCTGCACCATGGCGAGTGACATCGTTGCACCAGCCGCCCGGAGGGAGTTCTTATAGGTAGAAGGCACACCCCCGGCGAGTGACTCCACCAGCTCGTCCATTTTGTCGACCTGCTCCGCCTTTGGCATCAACTCCTCTCGGAGGCGACTAAGGGTGACCTTGGCCTTGGACAATGTATTCTGGACGACGGCGCTTCGGTCTTCGACCGCAGATACCGCGCCAGCCAGAGCGTCATCACGATGAAGGGCTTGCGGGTCAAAACTCAAGTCGCCAACATCTACACCAAAAAACATGCATCAGATTTCTGGTGCCAACGGCATAACTCCAGAAGCAGAGAAAAGCATCTATCAAAAATACACCAGTAAAGGTACCTGAGAGGGCCTTGGCGACTGAGAATAGCTGCTCCTCGAACAACTTCTCCCTGACCGCAAAAGAGGCGCGCAGATCCTCCTCATGCTTTCGGGCTTCATCACGAGCCGCGATTGCCTCATCGCGCCCCTTGACAGCTGCGGCCAGTGTTTTCTCCAAGGATGCGACATTGCGCAGTAGGGCGTTATGCTCAACTACATGGCAGTCAAAATAATTGGCTATAAGTCAAACACACCAGAACAGAAAAAAGACGAAAGAAACAAGCATGGAAGCACTCACTTTCTACCACGCGGTGACGCGTCTCCAGCATCGCATGCTGACGACCCATCGCCATCACCTACTCCGCCACTCGCGCGGCCTCTTTTACAAGGAGCTGTTACACCAATCAAGGAATCAGATAAGGGCAACAGAAGGCGTTGACTGCCAAAATACAAAAGAAGGAAAGATATACTCACATGGTCCTCTAGCGACTCCGAAGAAGTCTGTTGAGCTGTCATCCGAGCAAATATTCGATGCTCCCCTCCGTGAGGAGAACTCGAAGAATTTTGCCCGGAGTGGGCCGCCACCAGAGGAGAAGGAGCGCGCTCGACCTCTACCTTGGCCCTTGAGGTCGCGACTCCTGATTCCTTCAAAAATTCAACGTCGCCAAAAGATGACGACGCCTCTTGACTACAAGACCAAATTCACATTGAGAAAGGGCAAAAACTCCAAGGTAAAGCCAACAAAAAGAAAACAGAGAAGAAAGGACGAACACATAAACTTACCAGTCAAACTTGTCAAGATCAAACGTGGCCTCCACCGACTCCGACGAAGACTCCTTGGGCAATCGCATCTTCTTGCGGGAAGCTGGTGCTACAGCCCTCACAGGAACGGCGGGAATTGGTGACTCCGCGCCAGCAACTGTGCCCTCTGGAGTTGAAGGACTCGACGCATTAGAATCCTCGCTGCGCGGACGCTTGCGAGTATCTGGGTCTCCGACTCGGGGGCTTCCTCTTCCACGTCAGAAGGGACAGTCGACTCAGACTCGTCCTCTTCAAAAGCTTCACGAGGAATAATGCCCTCAGGGAGAGGAGGCATGCAAGGCGAGACCGCCCAATCCTGCATACAAAAAGCAAAAAGGAGCAGGTAAGCAACAGAAAAGCAATCGTGAATATAGGCTACTACGTAGTACGACTGTACCTCAGGAGGAGGATTCGAAGCATCGAAGGGAGGAACGACTGGCTCGTTCGGAAGCACATCCTTGAAGGTGTACTTCGTGACCAGTCGCACCCTCTTATCTACCTCACTCGCGGACATGCCATCGGCAGACACGCGAGTGGCATCATCAGCACCACCCCATTGAAACATGGGATGGACTCTAGCTTGGAGAGGCTGGACGCGACGACGCAGCCAAGTCCTGATAAGGGTGCAGCCTCCCTCTTCTGCGCCCATGCAACTCTCGAGGTCGCAGACGTGTTGATATAGCACGTCCGTCTCTGCGAGTTCGGACGGCATGATCACGTTCTTCCAAGAACGCATCTTCTTGCAGGGAGTCACGGGATCAAAAGGAGCGAGTCCAAAGTGTTCGTCCTTGGCCTTCAGGTCGCGAACATAAAACCATCTGTCCCTCCACCCCTGGACGGACTTGGCGAGCTTGATGTCGAAGTAGGTGGCGGATGGGTCGACATGGATTCCACAACCACCTACATCATAAACTAAAGAGCCAGATGCGGACTGACGCTTTAGCTTGAACAAACGCTTGAAAAGGCCAAAGTGCGGCTCGATTCCGAGCCAGCACTCGCAGAGAGTGATAAAGCACGAGATGTGAATAATCGAATTCGGGGACAGCTGATGGAGGTGGAGCCCGTAAAAACAGAGGAGACCCCTAAGAAAGGGGTGGATAGACAAAGAAAGGCCACGAATGATGAAAGCAAGAAACATCACTCGAAAACCAGCGGGAGGCACAGGAATGGTCTCACCACTGGGGACGCGCGCGTCGGCGACTGCGGCGGAAATAACTCCGTCCTGGCGAAGAAGACGAAGATCGGACGCCTTGATGATTGAGGGGCGCCAGGCACCATTGGTCACGCGGGTGCCCGCGACCTTCTTCTTCCCGCCGGCGGTGGCACTGGTGCCCACAACAGTGGCACCACCCTTCTTCGCCACAGTAGTGATGGTGGCGGATTCAGCGGCAGCGCCTCCTTTCTTCTTTCCCATTGCGCGGCGGCGATGAGAACGCAGAAAGTAACTTGGGAACGAGCGGAGATGGTCCAGAACTGCGGAAAAAGATGAGCGTAGGAGAAAAGCAGAGGAGCAGTGGCAATGGCGATGGCAGCGAGGAAGAAAAGGGCGCAGATGGAAATTTACCGTCGTAGCATCGCTACTTAGCCCCTAAGGGATGCAATCCAACGGCTCACAAAAACCCTATTGGACGCATGGCACACATCGCGCTCGACACGTGGAGAAGAGGAAGCGCGAACCATCCCTCCACTGTGCGGAAATCAAGGAGGCACAGTTAATAATAAGATTACGCACGCCCAGTCAACTCAAAGTCAGAAAGTGGGACCCACTGCTCGTCACGTCCCGTCAAAGCCGCTCATGCGGGTAACTGAGGTCATGCAAGCGTCAGCACTGACGTCATCAAAAGCTACTTAGCGGAAAACTTCGACTACTTTAGTCCTTGCTGGAGTTTTCGACTCCACCAAGCACTCGGGGGCTACTCCCATAGGGAGCGCTGGCCCCGCACCCTATGATTTTCTTTTCTTATTGCAGGGATACAGACAATCACAATCAAACCCAACCACTCAAAAAATGATTCGACTATGGACGTGGGTTACTCCCATAGGGAGCGCTGGAAACAAATTCGACTGAAACAAGCAAGCAAAAGACGACAGCAGTCGCAATCCAAGTTTTCGACTCAAACAAACAAAAATGACAGCAGTCGCAAAATTTCTTTAGTCCCTGCCCGAGTCTTCGACTCAACCAGGCACTCGGGGGCTACTCCCATAGGGAGCGCTGGTCGCGCACCCTATGATTATTTGCACGAAAGCTGTGTGTTGATTACATCAGCACTCGCAGATCACGCCGACACTGCCTCATAATTTTCCCTACAAAGAGATTATGTCTCTTGGGTTGCCTGAATCATCTCCGTGATGATAAAATTCGGATGCCGTGCTTACAGCATGAAGGTAAGACCTGAATAAAGGCCTGGCAACGCATTTAACTGCGCACTACCAGAAACATATCCGTGCCTACAGGCACGATGAACATGCCTTGACGGACGCGTCAAGCGCTCACACTCATATAACTGGAATTTGACTCCTGTAAGACCTCCGCGGCTTGATTCGAATTACGCCAGCACTTTTCCGGATTCGAGTCCGGGGACTCGAATTTGAGTAGATTGCGTTGTTTCACCCTAAGGTGGTTAACTGGTACTGATACTTCGGTTATATCAGGCACGTATATCAACAATCCCTATGACACAAATAAAAGCAGTCGAAATGTACTCATTTAGGCACTCGAAACTTCAAAAAGTACCCAGTCGAATCTGCGATTCCACTGGATATTCGGGGGCTACTGACATGGGTATACCTTACAGGTACTCAAGCTTGGTATATACGGTCTAAATACGTACAGGCCCACGGTGTCGCCAAGGCCCAGACGAAAGGATTCGAGTGATCTGTGGACTCTCGATTGCTTGAGAGACAAGAAGAAGCTAAAGATAGAAAGTTTGAAGGGAAAAACCCTAACTTGTAACCGACTCGACCTGCTACCTGAGACCTAGCCTATCTATATAAAGGCTAGGAGGGGGCGGCAAGGAAAACACACGCAACCCTAGTTTCCACAACCCTCGCCAGATTGCATCTGTGCACCATTGTAACTTTCGACTCCCTCGATAATTCCATGAGCAGACAAGCAGGAGTAGGGACCTCTACGAGGCCTGAACCTGGGTAAATCCTTTGTCCCCTGTGTGCTTGTTTGCTAGCCGATAGATGTCTCCAGCACTCCCTCGTTCTCCAAAACCCAAGTCCATAACAATGGGCATTGATGAGTTAAACCCTCGTCACTTTGTCTCCTGGAAAAATAGGATTTTCCGTATATTTTCCCAGATTTTCTGAACTTCGCAAATTTTGCCTCCAAACAGCACCTTTTCCATCAAAATCCTGACTGCAGCGGTCCATGCTCTAAAAGGCATCAACCATGCAAAAACAGATGAAATAACATAAGTATCACCTCTCAATACGAAATATATCAATGAATAATAGCGAATTAAGACATAGAATAGTGATGCAAAATGGATGTATCATATCACATCACTATCTTCTATCTTTTTACCTTTTTAGTAGAGTCATATCATGAATAGAGAAGTTATCATGTAGGATGGTTTGCATTATGGAAGTGTCCCCTCTCTCGTTAGATATGTATCCCTTGGTGTGAGTTGCCGTTATGGAATATTAATGAGAAGTTCTATCATTTACTCTTTTGCATATCTCATATTAGCTTTCAATTCATGGTTATATGATTGATCTTGTCGTTAGTATTGGTATCACTTTGGGATCATGGAGTTAATTTAGTTGGTTTTGGTAAACCTGGCTCAGTCAGTAGCAACACTATTTTTGAGGGTTGAATGAAAAGATAAAAGTACTCTAAAGAAATTTAATTTCATCATCTTTCTTTCTTGATTTTCTCATACGTTTAGTATTCTCTAATTAAGATCTTTTGTGCTTCCAAGGAAGATTGCATGTTTGTTTTTATCACTTGTATGTTTGTTTGTTTCCTTCAACTCTTATGCTTGCTATCTAGCCTTGCTAGCCAAAAACCTGTACTGAGAGGGAATGCTTCTCGTGCATCCAATCCTTAAACCAAAACCTATGCCATTTGTGTCCACCATACCTACCTATTAGCATTATCGCCATCCCAAGTAAATTCATGTTTTTATCTACCTTCCAAATTAAACTTGTTTTGTGAAAATTAGTGATTAAAGCTCTCACGAAATTGATGGCACACTTTACTTTCTTGCAATTAATAAACTTGAACCATTGTGTCCATCTTTGTTGCGTATATGCATGCGCTTTATAAGTTGAAGTTAGCAGAACCATGTATCATGGGGAACGCTTTCAGCATTGCACTAGTACTTTGTACCTCGTTGATATCATGATTCTTTTGCTTATGGATCCCAGCGGTGTGAAATAAAAGGGGAACTTGTAAGACCATGGAGTTTATATGTGTGTTAGAGAAACGCCTGGGCCGCTAGCCTAAGCCATGCCTAATCATGGTGGAAACTTGTAGCATAACCATAATGAGCACTCTATGAAACATCCTCAATAAAAACCTATGCAAATAGAAAATAAAAGGATCGCTGAGATGCTTATTGTCTGCTTGGCTTGTCATTTTGATTATGGGATAGCTCCTGTATCATGTGCAAGGGGTACCCCGTTGGTGGTTCTTTATGATACATATGTATTTACAATGACAAGAGCTTACTTGTGACTGAAGTTGAGTAGCATGAGGTTCGGTACTCGTAAGTAAGGGGCATGAGATTTCAACTTATAACTTGTCAAGCATATCCTCTTAGTTGTGTTGCTTTAACTTTAATCACCTAAAGATGCCTATGATAGGGGCAATGAGAGCTGAAAGCTAATAAGTACCATAATTTTTGGAAGCTTTGTATGAAACTTGAAATCCCTGCTTCCCTCTACGAAGGGCCTATCTTGTACTTTTTAGTTGAGTCAGTAAACCTATTCCCTTCTACCTCAGCAAGCATTTTGAGTTGTTGTGTTTCATTCATTCATATGATGATTTATTCAATCATGTTTCTTATGTTCCTTGTTTTGCACTTGGCTCTTATCTTAGTGTCTACTACTTTGAAAGCTATCATTGAAAATCAGTTATTTGTGAACTCCAACAAATTGTCAATTATTCTTCGACCAAGTGCTAAGTTTGCCATTACCAATTATGATTCACTTTATGTATCTTTATTGTGTTTCCTTTACTTATTGCAAGTTAAGTTATATAATAGTGAGTTGTCTTCTATTATGATCTATGTATTGATTAATGTGATGCTTCCTGTCCGTATTCTTTTATCCACTCTTCACTCCATAAACCTGAGGTCATGTTTATTGAGTTCAGTTTTCGCTTGGGGACAAGCGAAGTCTAAGCTTGGGGGGAGTTGATACGTCCATTTTGCATTACTATTCTATATCATAATTTACAGTTATTCATTGATATATTTCATATTAAGGGATGATACTTATGTTATTTCATCTGTTTTTGCATGGTTGATGACTTTTGGAGCATGGACCGCTGCAGTCAGGATTCTGATGGGAAAGGTGCTGATTGGAGGCAAAATTCGCGAAGATCAGAAAATCCGGGAAAATACATGGAAAATCCTACTTTTCCAGAAGACGAAGGAAACCAAAAGGGGAGGCTGAGATGGCCCACAGGGGGCCCATACCACCCCCTGGCGCGGGCCAGCCTAGGCCGCGCCACCAGGTGGTGTGGCCGCCCTAGCTCTCCCCTCTGGTGTATATTATCCTCCCGAAACCCTAAGACTCGGGGGGGGGGGGGGGGGGAGGGCGACCACAGAAAGATTCCGCCGCCTTTGCGGGGCGGAAAACACCGAGAGAGAAAGATCTCTCTGGCAGGAAGAATTCTGCCGGGGGAATTCCATCCCGGAGAGGGGCGATCATCGCCATCAACACCACCATCAAGCGGGACTTCATCGGGATCATCATCATCATCATCTCCACCATCATCTCCACCAGCACCATGATCACCATCTCCATACCGCTGTAACAATTGGGTTGAATCTAGCATAGTTCTTAGGGGAAAATTTCCCGGCGTTGATTACTCTTTGTAGTTGATGCTATTGAGTGAACCGTTGAATTATTGTTTATGTTCAGATTGTTACACATCATTATTCCATCTTTGATCATGATCCATATGATGTCTTGTGAGTAGTTCTTTTTGTTATTGAGTACATGGGAGAAGTCATGTTGTTAGTAGTGGAATTGTGTTGAGAAAGATTCAATGGTTTGATATTTAAGTTGTGGTGTACTTCTTCTAGTGGTGTATGAAGCGAAAGCACTTGATGGTATTCCCATGTGTCCTCGAGAACGTTTGGTCATCTTAAGTAATACAATCGGCTTGTCCTTTGCTGAATAAAGGATTGGGCCACTTGCTGCATTTATTCTTATTGTCTTTTATTTACTCGTACTTTATTTATTTGCATTATCAAAACCCCCTAAAAATCTGTTTGCTAAGTATTTGCAGGGAATTCCTGATCCATACCACTAGCCAGCACCTTCCGCTCCTTGTTGGGTTTGACACTCTTACTTATCGAAAATACTGCGATACACCCCCTATACTTGTGGGTCATCAAGACTATGTTCTGGCGCCGTTGCCGGGGATCGAACCCGGGTCACCCGTGTGACAGGCGGGAATACTTACCACTATACTACAACCACCTGATGAAAATGATACTTTTAAAATACCTACGATAATTATTGATCGTGTTATGGATAACTACTATGTTGGGGATGTAACTGTCCATCCCGATGATCATTTTCTCTTTATACACGAATTATGCGGGTTGTTCAAGTGTGCAGGTATTACTATAGATCAAGTTAAGAAGAAGTTATTCTCATTGTCACTTCAAGGAAGAGCTGAGGAATGGTATAAGCTGCTGAAGAATGGTCAAGCTCTTGAATGGGAGGAAGTAGTACCTCTCTTTTATTTAAAGTTTTATCCTCCTAGTGAGATTCATAAAGTTCGGAATAAAATATACAAGTTTTGGCCTCTTGATGGAGAGAGTACAGCTCAAGCTTGGGGGAGATTGAATTTACTAATGCTCAAATGTCCCATTCATGAGGTCCCCAACAATATTATTATCAATAACTTTTATGCAAGGCTTTCTCTTCATGATAAGGATTTATTGGATGCTTCTTGTGCTGGATCATTCACTCGCATGGAAGAAGAAGCTAAATGGGATCTTCTGGGCCGTATTCAAGATAATGCTGAAGCATGGGAGAAAGACAAAGGAAGAAAGTCAGGTATAAATTATGATTATGAATGCATTGAGTCTTTTATGGGAACTGATGACTTTAAAAATGCTTATGGTCTAGACTCTCAAGCTATTGCAACTTATTTTAAGGCTTTTGCTTCCTACATTGAAGTGCCTAAAAAGAAGTGGAATAAGTATCATGAACCTTATAAAGATATTACTAAGAGTGTTCCTGCAAGAAATACTGAAGTTTATACTGCTAATCATGTTTTATCTGAACCTTACATTGAGAAAATCCCTTTCCCAGTTAAGATAAAGGAACATTCTATGATAGCTAGTATGGTTAATGAAAGTACAAGTAAAGCTGTTGAACCTGATAAACAAATGGATGATGAACCTATAATAGCAAATGTGAAAGATTTTGTCACTAAATATGAAGAAGATGTACAGACTATCCTTTGTAAGGATACCTCTAATATTGTTTCACAAAGTAGTATCATAAGAACTAGTATTCCTGTGTTTTCTGTTAGAATAAGTGATCATTGTTACGATGGTCCTTGTGATAGTTATATTGTTAAGTTTATGCATGATACTGAAAGTTACTATGAGAGAGGGAAATGTGTTCTTATGTATCTCAATAATATCAAGTTTCCTTGTTTTATGCTGAAAGTTTTTATGTTGCACTTCTTTTGCCTTCCTATGCTAGTAGCCGCTGGTTTCAACAACTTGTTTGTTTACAAAATTCCCTTGCATAGGAAGTGGGTTAGACTTAAACGTGTGTATTTTTGCTTCTTAATGCTCTCTTTCACTTCAATTCATATTCCTAAATGAGCATCATCAAAATTATCATGCCCATCTTAATGGCTATAAAGAAAGAGCTTTTTGGGAGACAACCCAATTTATTTGTGTTTTCGGTTTATTTTTGTTTTTCTTTGAGTCTTGGAATTTATTACTTCGGTAATAACCTCTACTTATTCTTTTTTTTTGGTTTTTGTGTCAATATCAACCTCTAATGAGAGAGAAGTAATATTTGGGGAAGTTGCTTTCCCGAAACAGATTTTTGTGCTTCACCGTAAAAATTCGTGAGAGATCTATCTATGTCGGATTGAGCTGTAATTTTTTGTGCTTCTGGACCAGGTTGTTATTTAACTTTCGATAGTTTTGCACTTTTTGATTTGAGTAACAGAAGATTTTCGAAAAAATTGATCTTTACCTGCTGGTCTGTTTTGACAGATTTTGTCACTCTTGCATTTGCTTCTTTAATCAATTTCCTTTTTTGAATTCTTTTTGGGGTTTCGGAAGGATTTGCTGCAGTAGCTTATGTCTTGATGGTTTTCGGTTGAAATTGGACTCAAAAGGTTTTATCACTTCACTTATACTAATGTTGCTAATGAGAACTGTGTGAAGTTTTGTGTGAAAGAATTTTCCCGGTTAATGGAGATAATGGTGTAATAAGGAAGTGAAAGGTTTCATGACTCAAGCAATAAGTGTATCAAGATGAAGATATTGATGTTATTCAAGTGGTGAGTCCGGAAGAATCTACTTAATACCAAATTTAGAGACCTGCAGAGTCTGTTTTCAAATAGGTAACAGTTCTGGTAAGAAAAGTTTCACGAAAGATCTGTCTAGTTATATTTTTGCAGTTTTTAGCCAATAAGGAAAGCTACGAAGGGAAAGAGGGACGGAAACGGAGCCAGGGTGGCTCACACCACCCTGTGGCTCGGGCCCACCCCTGGCCGTGCCACTAGGTGGTGTGGCCACCTCGGACTCCGTCTTCGACCCATTTTCTCCCAGTACCTTCCTTTTGTTGTAAAACTTCGTAATATATAATCCCCCGGATCCCCCGAGGTTCGTATATCGTGTTCTCGTCGTGTTTTCATTTTCAATCTGTTTCTGCCAGGAACTATTTTTGAAAGTTTAGAGGCACAATGGTGTCCGCCAAGGATAAAGGAAAGGAACCTATGGAGGAAGATCTCCAAGACCCCGGTCAGGAGGAGGAGATCAAGAGGAAGATGAAGAGGAGCAAGGCCAACATCCGCACACCGGCACTACCATTGCAAGCATTGGAGTGGTGAAAAAACCTGCCAGGGTTAGAAGGACTGCACGGATGCAGACTGGGGGGAAACCTCCTCGTCACTGCTTGGCTCCACGGTCACTTCCTCCACACACCAAGAATCCTTTCCATACCCTTATCCATGAGCATCAATACCAGAATATGCCCAAGGGGAAACTACCCTCCAATTGGGATTTGCCTCGTTCTAGCCATGTACGAAAAGAAGACATCAAGGAGGAAGAGTGGGGAAAGAATCGCAAGAGCTGGGATTCTCAACCCGACATGATCATGAGCCACATTGAGAAAAACTCACAGCTGATTCGTAATCTCACCTTCGAGATCGAGGACTTGGGGAAACTGATCAAAGAGGTCATCGAGAGAATCCACCACCACCGAAGGAGTAATTCGTCATCAGGTTTGGCATCCCCTTGGTTTGTTCCAAGCTTGGGGGAGTGCCGCGGTATCACATCACTATCTTCTATCTTTTTACCTTTTTAGTAGAGTCATATCATGAATAGAGAAGTTATCATGTAGGATGGTTTGCATTATGGAAGTGTCCCCTCTCTCGTTAGATATGTATCCCTTGGTGTGAGTTGCCGTTATGGAATATTAATGAGAAGTTCTATCATTTACTCTTTTGCATATCTTATATTAGCTTTCAATTCATGGTTATATGATTGATCTTGTCGTTAGTATTGGTATCACTTTGGGATCATGGAGTTAATTTAGTTGGTTTTGGTAAACCTGGCTCAGTCAGTAGCAACACTATTTTTGAGGGTTGAATGAAAAGATAGAAGTACTCTAAAGAAATATAATTTCATCATCTTTCTTTCTTGATTTTCTCATACGTTTAGTATTCTCTAGTTAAGATCTTTTGTGCTTCCAAGGAAGATTGCATGTTTGTTTTTATCACTTGTATGTTTGTTTGTTTCCTTCAACTCTTATGCTTGCTATCTAGCCTTGCTAGCCAAAAACCTGTACTGAGAGGGAATGCTTCTCGTGCATCCAATCCTGAAACCAAAACCTATGCCATTTGTGTCCACCATACCTACCTATTAGCATTATCGCCATCCCAAGTAAATTCATGTTTTTATCTACCTTCCAAATTAAACTTGTTTTGTGAAAATTAGTGATTAAAGCTCTCACGAAATTGATGGCACACTTTACTTTCTTGCAATTAATAAACTTGAACCATTGTGTCCATCTTTGTTGCGTATATGCATGCGCTTTATAAGTTGAAGTTAGCAGAACCATGTATCATGGGGAACGCTTTCAGCATTGCACTAGTACTTTGTACCTCGTTGATATCATGATTCTTTTGCTTATGGATCCCAGCGGTGTGAAATAAAAGGGGAACTTGTAAGATCATGGAGTTTATATGTGTGTTAGAGAAACGCCTGGGCCGCTAGCCTAAGCCATGCCTAATCATGGTGGAAACTTGTAGCATAACCATAATGAGCACTCTATGAAACATCCTCAATAAAAACCTATGCAAATAGAAAATAAAAGGATCGCTGAGATTCTCATTGTCTGCTTGCTTTGTCATTTTGAGTATGGGATAGCTCCTGTATCATGTGCAAGGGGTACCCCATTGGTGGTTCTTTATGATACATATGTATTTACAATGACAAGAGATTACTTGTGACTGAAGTTGAGTAGCATGACGTTCGGTACTCGTAAGTAAGGGGCATGAGATTTCAACTTATAACTTGTCAAGCATATCCTCTTAGTTGTGTTGCTTTAACTTTAATCACCTAAAGATGCCTATGATAGGGGCAATGAGAGCTGAAAGCTAATAAGTACCATAATTTTTGGAAGCTCTGCATGAAACTTGAAATCCCTGCTTCCCTCTACAAAGGGCCTATCTTTTAATTTTTAGTTGAGTCAGTAAACCTATTCCCTTCTACCTCAGCAAGCATTTTGAGTTGTTGTGTTTCATTCATTCATATGATCATTTATTCAATCATGTTTCTTATGTTCCTTGTTTTGCACTTGGCTCTTATCTTAGTGTCTACTACTTTGAAAGCTATCATTGAAAATCAGTTATTTGTGAACTCTAGCAAATTGTCAACTATTCTTCGATCAAGAGCTAAGTTTGACATTACCAATTATGATTCACTTTATGTATCGTTATTGTGTTTCCTTTACTTATTGCAAGTTAAGTTATATAATAGTGAGTTTTCTTCTATTATGATCTATGTATTGATGAATGTGATGCTTCCTGTCCGTATTCTTTTATCGACTCTTCACTCCATAAACCAGAGGTCATGTTTATTGAGTTCTGTTTTTGCTTGGGGAGAAGCGAAGTCTAAGCTTGGGGGGAGTTGATACATCCATTTTGCATCACTATTCTATATCATAATTTACTGCTATTCATTGATATATTTCATATTAAGGGATGATACTTATGTTATTTCATCTGTTTTTGCATGGTTGATGACTTTTGGAGCATGGACCACTGCAATCAGGATTCTGATGGGAAAGGTGCTCATTGGAGGCAAAATTCGCGAAGATCAGAAAATCCGGGAAAATACATGGAAAATCCTGTTTCCAGAAGACGAAGGAAGCCAGAAGGGGAGGATAAGATGGGCCACAGGGGGCCCACACCACCCCCTGGCGCGGGCTAGCCTAGGCCACGCCACCAGGTGGTGTGGCCACCCTGGTCCACCCCTGGCTCTCCCCTCTGGCGTATATTATCCTCCCGAAACCCTAATACTCGGGGGCGACCATAGAAAGTTTCCGCCGCCTCTGCGGGGCGGAAAACACTGAGAGAGAAAGATCTCTCCGGTAGACAGAATTCTGCCGGGTGAATTCCTTCCCAGAGAGGGGAGATTGTCGCCATCAACACCACCATCAAGCGGGACTTCATCGGGATCATCATCATCATCACCACCATCATCTCCACCAGCACCATCATCACCATCTCCATACTGCTGTAAAAATTGGGTTGAATCTTGCATAGTTCTTAGGGGAAACTTTCCCGGTGTTGATTACTCTTTGTAGTTGATGCTATTGAGTGAACCATTGAATTATTGTTTATGTTAAGATTGTTACACATCATTATTCCATCTCTGATCATGATCCATATGATGTCTTGTGAGTAGTTCGTTTTGTTCTTGAGGACATGGGAGAAGTCATGTTGTTAGTAGTGGAATTGTGTTGAGAAAGATTCAATGGTTTGATATTTAAGTTGTGGTGTACTTCTTCTAGTGGTGTCATGTGAACGTCGACTACATGACACTTCACCTATATGGGCCTAGGGGAATGCATTGTGTATTTGGCTACTAATCGTAGGAGTTGCCGGAGTGACAGAAACCTGAACCCCCGTTAGGAAACCATTACACAAGGGACACCAGGGTCTTAGAGTTTAAAGCCGTTGTTAGGTTTCTACCTTAATTACTTTCTTGTACTTACAGATGTTTGCAAGGGGTATAATCACAAGTATGTATTAGTCCTAGGAAGGTCGGTACATTAGCACAGGTTCACCCACACAACACTTAGCAAAGTAAAGAAGATTGATCAACTGTATGAAGCGAAAGCACTTGATGGTATTCCCATGTGTCCTCGACAACGTTTGGTCATCTTAAGTAATACGATCGGCTTGTCCTTTGCTGAATAAAGGATTGGGCCACTTGCTGAATTTATTCTTATTATCTTTTATTTACTCGTACTTTATTTACTTGCATTATCAAAAAACCCTAAAAATCCGTTTGCTAAGTATTTGTAGAGAATTCCTGATCCATACCACTAGCCAGCACCTTCTGCTCCTTGTTGGGTTTGACACTCTTACTTATCGAAAATACTGCGATACACCACCTATACTCGTGGGTCATCAAGACTTTTCTGGCGCCGTTGCCGGGGATCGAACCCGGGTCACCCGCGTGATAGGTGGGAATACTTACCACTATACTACAACCACCTGCTGAGAATGATACTTTTAAAATACCTACGAGAATTATTGATCGTGTTAAGGATAACTACTATGTTGGGGATGGAACTGTCCATCCCGATGATCATTTGCTCTTTATACACGAATTATGCGGGTTGTTCAAGTGTGCAGGTATTACTACAGATCAATTTAAGAAGAAGTTATTCTCATTGTCACTGAAAGGAAGAGCTAAGGAATGGTATAAGCTGCTGAAGAATTGTCAAGCTCTTGAATGGGAGGAAGTAGTACCTCTCTTTTATTTAAAGTTTTATCCTCCTAGTGAGATTCATAAAGATCGGAATCAAATTTACAACTTTTATCCTCTTGATGGAGAGAGTACAACTCAAGCTTGGGGGAGATTGAAGTTACTAATGCTCAAATGTGTCCTCGAGAACGTTTGGTCTTCTTAAGTAATACAACCAGCTTGTCCTTTGCTAAATAAAGGATTGGGCCACTTGCTGCATTTATTATTATTGTCTTTTATTTACTCGTACTTTATTTACTTGCATTATTAAAAACCCCTAAAAATCCGTTTGCTAAGTATTTGCAGAGAATTCCTGATCCATACCACTAGCCAGCACCTTCTGCTCCTCGTTGGGTTCGACACTCTTACTTATCGAAAATACTGTGATACACCCCCTATACTTGTGGGTCATCACTAAGCCTCCACATGTACTAAGTATGAGCTCCACTCATGCATTCAACCCCCAAGAAAACCAAGTTGTTCCAAAGAGTCCACTATAAATTCCTATGCATGGTGTGTTACACCATTCCAACTATATTCATGCTTTTATCTACCCTTCCAATTTATTACGTGAAAATTAGTGATTAAGGCTCTCACGAACTTGATGGCACACTTTACTTTATTGCACTTAATAAACTTGAACCATTCCGTCCATATATGTTACGTATATGCTTGCACTTTATAAGTTGAGAATTAGCAGAACCATGCTGTCACGGGGAACGTTTTCAACATTGCACTTATTATTCAGTCGATATCATGTTCTTTTGTTTACGGATCCCGGCGGTGTGAAATAAAAGGGGAACTTGTAAGCTCATGGAGTTTGTATATGTGTTAGAGAAACGCCTGGGTGGCTAGCCTAAGCCATGCCTAATCATGGTGGAAACTTGCAGCATAACATAGTGAGCATTCTGTGAAGCATCCTCAATAAAAACCTATGCAAATAGCAAATAAAAAGATCGCTGAGATGCTTATTGTCTGTTGCCTTGTCATTTTGATATAGGATAGCTCCTATATGATGGGTCAAGGGGTACCCCGTTGGCGGTTCTCCATGATACACATGTACTTACAATGACAAGAACTTATTTGTGACTAAAGTTGAGTAGCATGAGGTCTAGGACTCGTAGGCAAGGGGCATTAGATTTTCGACTTATAACTTGCAAGCATATCCTCATATTTGTTCACTTTAACCTTAATCACCTAAAAGATGCTTATGATAGGGGTAATGAGATCTGAAAGCTAATAAGTACCATAATTTTTGGAAGCTCTTTATTAAACTTGAAATCCCTATTTCCCTCTTATGAAGGGCTTTTCTTTTTTACTTTTATGTTGAGTCTCCATCTTCTATCTTTATTCACTAATTGAGAGAGCATAGTGACCATTCTTAGTTTAATGTGCACTGTTCCAAAACTTTTTGATTGATTCATAACTGTGATATTGCTTGCTCCTAAAATTATTTGTATCTAGTCACCCTTATGAGGGACAAGATGAATACCATTTTTATTCGAAGGTGTCCTATGCATTTATGTTTTGCTATAACATGAGGGACAAGATGAATACCATTTTTATTATGATTTCTATATGTGAAACAAACAAATGTCTTTTAATGCATTGTTATTCATGAACCTTTTGATTGTATCTTTTTCATGTTACAACATAGTTGCTATGTCTTACTGTTAGAACTCTATCTTTTATGCTCATGATTAGAGTACTTTGATCCTAGATATCAATGCTTTACAAATATGATGGTGCATGTCACCTAAAAAATTATTCTTTTTGTCACTTACCCACTCGAGGATGAGCATGAGTTAAGCTTGGGGATGTTGATACGTCGTAAATGTATCTATATTGTTTGATGTTCCATGCTTGTTTTATATCTACTTTCTTATGTTTTGTTCACACTTTGAGATATTTTTATACATTTTTTGGGACTAACCTATTAACAAGATGCCACAGTGCCAGTTGCCTGTTTTCTGCTGTTTTTGGTTTCAGAAAAGCTAGTAAGGAAATATTCTCGGAATTGGATCGGACAAAAGGAAAAGTCAATATTTTACCCGAAGCAACACGGAGTCTGGAGGGTAGACGAAGTGGCGCACCAGGGCGGCCACACCTGGTGGCAGCGTGGCCAACCCTAGGGTGCGCCACCAGGGGGTGTGGGCCTCCTGGTACTCCACCGACCTTACCCCTTCGCCTATAAAAGCCTCCTGGGATGAAAACCCTAAGTACCCGATCAAAATTCCACGAAAGAGTCTGTAGCCGCCATCATCTCCATCCCTCGATCGGGAGGGATCTGAAGCTCTTCTCAGCACCCTGCCGGAGGGGACAGATCACCCTGGAGGCCTTCTTCATCACCACGCCTGCCTCAGGTGTGATGTGTGAGTAGTTCATCCTTGGACTACGGGTCCATGTAGTAGCTAGATGGTTGGTTCTCCTCCTTTGTGCTATCATGTTTATATCTTGTGAGCTCCGTTCATGATCAAGATCATCTATTTGTAATCTTACATGTTGTGTTTGCGAGGATCCGATGGATATTGAAATGCTATTTCAGATTGATTATTGATTCTATCATGTCTATGTTATTTGTGATCTAGCATGCTCTCCGTTGTTTGTAACTATCTTGGCAAAGTAGATGCTTGCAACTCCAAGAGGGAGTATTTATGCTCGATAGTGGGTTCATGCCTCTAGTAATCTGGGGAAGTGACAAGAATCTCTAAGATTTTAGATGTGCTATTGGTACTAGGGAGAAAACCACAATCCTATGTCCATGGGACAATCGTATTGTTTACTTTACACACTTTGCTTAATGCAATTATCTGTTGCTTGCAACTTAATACTGGAAGAGGTTCAGATGATAACCTGAAGGTGGATATTAGTCATAAATGCAGTTGGATTACGGTCTATGTATAATGTTGTAATGCCCAATCAAATCTCATAGGAGTCAAGATGTCTAGTATATGCATTGTATGCTTTCTCAAATCTGTCAATTGCCCCGCTGTAATTTGTTCACCTAGCATGTTATATATCTTAAGGAGGATCACCTCTAGTGAACTATGGACCCCGGTCCATGCTTTTACCATTACTATACCATCTACTGTTATTGTTTACTGTTTACTTTCTGCAAGCAATTACTATCTTCCACACAATACGTTTAATCCTTTGTTTTCAGCAAACCGGTGAGATTGGCAACCTCACTGTAAGTTAGGGGCAAAGTTCTGTGGTTGTGTTGTGCAGGATTCCAAGTTGCTAGCAACACCTTGCAGTTGTTTCCTTGCTCCTACTAGTTCGATAACCTTGGTTTCATAACTGAGGGAAAACTTGTGGTTGTGCTCATCATACCTTCCTCTTGGGGTCCCCAACAAGCTCTACATTTTGAGCCATCACGGACTCCAAAGACCGCCAAGTTCTCCCACATGGATCCGAAGACCAAACCCTGAAGCCCCGACACTACAAGAAAAGTTTGCTTTTACAACAGATGGTTTTCATGGTTGAATGCCCATTTTTCATGGCTAAAAAGTCTTCCGTGATGAATGACTTTCGTGGTAAAAGCCCAATCACAAATGAATCAACCACGTTTTTTTCGACTGTGGCGGATCGCACCCTTCGGCAACAAAAACTTGTTCCGTCGTAGATCTGTGCGCCAGCCACGCTGACTGCTAACGTCACGCAAACTGCCACGTGGCATCCGCCGTTAACGTCCGTTTACTGCCGTTAACGGTCGCTGAAACCATGGTAGAAGCCAGGCCTAGCCAAGGCCTGCTAATAATAAAATGGGCCAGCCCATGTGGAGAGCCCAATAGGAATACGACCCTTGACTGTTTTGTCCTGCACTATTTGGAATCGTCCCAGTACTGCAGCCAACAGCGACCCATACACTTTCGGGCCCTACACTGTTTCGGCCTACTTAAGGGCCAAATTAGTCCAACACTGTGATGCCACTTGAGGCCTGCACCAAGACGGCCCGGTACTGTTCAAGATTATGGCCAATCTAGTCTTTTACTGTTCAGACATGTTACTGTTCCAGCCTTTTAGGAATTTCGCCCCGTTACTGTTTAGGCCCTTTAGAGTTTGGGCTTTTGCCTATTCAGGCCGGTACTGTTCAGCCTGTTACTATAGTGGCTGCCACCATACTAGCCTTTTACTGTTCTAGACGTTTACTGTTCCAGCCATTTACTGTTGAGACCATTCACGATTCTGGTCTTCCACTGTTCAGGCCTTTCACAGTTCTGGACTTTCTCTGCTCTGGGTTTCTACTATTCTGGCCTTTTACTGTTCTGGCCTTTTACTGTTCTAGCCATTCACTATTCTGGCCATTCACTGTTCTGGTCTTTTACTGTTCAGGCCTTTACTGTTCTGACCTTTTACTATTCTGGCCTTTTTACTGTTCTAGCCTTTTACTTGTCGTGGGAATGGCCACGGCAGTCGTTGCCATGGGCAATGATTGATAGAATCGGGGGCGAGAGCTGGCGGCCATCTGCGGTGCGAGATGGGGGCGGATGCACATGGATTTACCTAGGTTCGCCCCCCGGAGGGTAAAGACCTACTCCTGCTAGATTAGATTGATGGAGAGCAAGTTACAGGGGTGGCGAGCTCAGCGTCTAAGCAGCAAGTCGCTCCAAGGGGTGTATGATAGAACGTAAGTCCTCAAGCTACCCTAGGGAGGCTTATATACGGGGCACCTCGCTAGGGTTTACAGTTTACAACTGAACAAGATATGGATTCAGAGGCTTTGACCTAATCCGACCGGGCATCAGCTACACTTCTCGGCCTCCTATCTCCAATCGCTAGGCCTTCATCTCAGTCGCATTCCAGTCACCGTCCTACAGACCCACTCGCGAGGCCTTTGGCTCGATCAGAATGTCCTGCTAGGCATACCCCATTCGGCATATCCCCATCAGTAGTCCCTGAGGCCATCGTTGATTCAAACGCAGGTGTTTCATTTGGCAGTCGGAGTAGGAGAGTCCAATTTGGACGCCTAGTCAAATCGGCGATGGACTCTGTTGAGAACTGAGGAAATTTTCCACTAGGTTTCCAGTCGTAGCTTTGGCGAATGCA
Source organism: Avena eriantha (assembly GCA_910589775.1). NCBI lineage: Eukaryota > Viridiplantae > Streptophyta > Magnoliopsida > Poales > Poaceae > Avena > Avena eriantha. The sequence continues at coordinate 355,891,672 of OU342741.1, forward strand.
TTCACTACCGAGTCGCTACTCCTGTCGACTAAACAAGGTATAGCTACAGGCGAGTCGAGTGGAAGGAGTTGGACCGTTAGCTCGGTCAAACTGGTCATTGGGTAATCCAACGGTAACTTCGACATAATTACCGCAGGTAACGGCTATCCCGAGATTGGCGGGTAACGCTTCATTATAAGGAGAGCGACAAAAAAGTCATGTAGACCCTTCCCCACATTCCTCACCTTCGCGCATCCATTCTCTCTGTATCTCCTTGATCCAGATTCCCCAGACCGAGCGATCTTGCTCCTTTCCTGATGGCGCCTCTGAAAGATCTGTGGGGGAAGTCCAAGTGCACCGCGGCGCGGCTGAAGTCATTCGAGGATGCGGGGGTCCTCTGTAAGGGGAATTGTCGGATTCCCGCGCCCTCCGAGGTCGAGCCGAAACCATGTGCCGACGAGTTCATCTGCTTCCCAAGCCACTTGGAGAGGGGCTTGTGATTCCCCATCTTGGTCTTCTTCCGGCAGTTCTGCGCGTACTACACGATCAAGCCATCGGACCTTGGCCCACACAACATCAAGCAACTGGCGATCTTTGTCGCCTTCTGCGAATGCTACCTCAGCCGCAGGCCGTACTTCCCACTGTGGTTGGAGCTGTTCCACGGTCGCATTGGGCGCGAGGGGTCCGGCTGTCCGGTCTTGGCGGCAGGTGGCGTTACTTCCAGTTGAAGCCGAAGACAAACTTCTTCAAGCTCCTGCTGCCGAAGAAGGCCACGAGCGAGTGGAAGAAAAGCTGGTTCTATGTGAAAGAACCCACCCCCTCCGGCGAAGTGGCGCTTCCCGAGTTCGTCGCGGAGAGAAGCGAGCCCCGTCGACTGACAGCGGACAAGCTACCCGACGATCAGAGAATGGCTGTTGCGGAGATGATGGACCAGATCCAAAAGTTGAAGGACAAGGGATTATCCACAATCAATCTGTATAACTGATGGCTTGGGCGGCGCTTGGTCCCGTTGGCGACCCGGCCCCATTGGATGTATGAATACACCGGGAAGAATGATCCTTCCCGGACCAGCAAGGAGCAGTGGGACACTGCAAATTACAAGACTGCTCGGAAGAAGATCACCGACACGGAATTTACCACCACGTCGATCGGGCTCGCCCCGTACGTGCCCGAGAAGAATGAAGCTCCCACGGTAGGCCACTCTCACTAATTTGACTCGTGGCCGCTCTCTTGATTACGATGCTGATTCGTGGCCATTCTCAGTTATTTCAGGTCCTCGAGGGTTGGCTCCCCCTGCTCGATGAGGAGGTACCCAAGGAGCTCAAGGAGGGGACTGAAGGAGAATCTTTCGAGAGCAAAGAAGAAGAGAGGGAGGTCCCTCCCCCAGCGCCCGTGGCTTGCAAGACTCACATGCAGAAGCAGCGCGAGATCGAGGCGAGTCGCAATCTCGAAGAGCGTGATGAAGATGATGAAGTTTTGCAAGAGCATAGTTCGTGGCGAACGTCCACGCCGGTGAAGCCCACGCGCAAACCAAAGTCGCCCGTGAAGAAGCCGGCTTCGAAGCTGGCGTCGCCACCCAGATCGGTGGTGGCGTTTGGGTCGGACAACGAGTCCAATGACAACGTGGCCAGGACCTCGCCCGAGATCCCGGAGAATACGACTCCGATGATGGGAACAGAAGTTGCGGACGCGACAGTGGGGGTGCAAGTTCCACTCGCGGCGATCACGCCAACAACTCCGGCCATGTCAGAGCCAAAAGCCGCTGAATCTGCAGCACCAAAGTTGCCACAACCTACGGGGACGACCGCGTCGTCCGGGCCAGAAATTCCTATGACCGCGGCTTCATCATTGAAGAAGCCCGCAGTGTCATGGGCCTCAGATGTTTTTGAGAAGGGTCTCTCGTGCAAGCTGGGCTGGAAACTAGATAAGCCTGCCTGCATCAGCACGGGGCTACACGTTCTTCCGGTCGCCAAGTGAGTCACAAATCTTCCTTTCTATTCTCGGTTGCTTTCTTGTATGATTTCTTGCTAACCTTGGTGATTTCGTAGGTCCGTCGCCAAAAAGATAGGTCACCCTTCGGTGGCTAAAATTCTGCCGGTCGTCACCACAGAGGAGGCCGATCCCCCAGGAAGAGGAAGCCTGTCGTGGAGGTCGCGCCTGCTAAGGGCGCAAAGAAGCAGAGAGGAGATGCCGATGATGCTGCGGCAGAAGGCAACACCAGGGGGAATGACCCTGCTGCCGGTGCCGAGGAGGTGGCGGTCGCCCAATCGGAGCCAGCTAAGGGGGCTCCATCGACAGAACCACCGGCGCCGCCGACTAGTGCTCCAACGAGGGCGGCTGCATCGCTTCCGCGCTTCATGGCAAAGGGATTTCCATTCATGGCGGAGAGCCAGTCTCTGCAATTTCCAGAGATTCTTGATGAAGACGTTGGGCCTCCTCGTGGGCGTACGTCCTTTGTGGTTCCTTTGTCGGACGCCAACCAACTTCATGGCATGCTTGGTGCCGCCATTCAGGTATGTCCAGTCCCCGAGTGCTTCATCGCTAAATTTCAGCGATTGGGCACTAAAACTCTTCTAGTCGCCAGTCCCCGAGTGTCTAGTCGCTGAATTGGAGTGGCTAGGCACTAAAATTCTTCTAGTCGCTAGTCCCCGAGTGTCTAGTCGCTGAATTGCAGCAGCTAGGCACTAAAATTCTTCTAGTCGCTAGTCCCCAAGTGTCTAGTCGCTGAATTTCAGTGGCTAGGCACTGAAAAGTGTGGTTTTGCTGTTGCTGAGTGTTCATTCTGTTTGCAGGGCTTGCAGAGGGAATCGGCGGATCGGAAAGCCGCAAAGGAGGCCAACCGACAACTCTAGGGGACTGCTGGTGAGTTGTTGTTCTACTTGGCGATCGCGAGCTGCTGGTGTTTACATGAGACTGCCTTTTGTTGCTATTCCTTTGTAGATGGTCTTCCGGCTGCTATTTCCAAGGCCCGAGAGGGGTATGTCCCGGTTGTTGAGCTGGACATAGCGAAGGGGCGGATCGACTCGTTGGTGAAGGAACTGGAGGAGGCAAAAGCGTTGATGGTCTCTTCTGAGGAGAGGGCCAAGGCCACGGTCGCTGTGGCGGAGGAGGAACAAAAGGCTGTTGATTCAATAATCCTTGGGCTGCAGGGCGACCTTGCTGCCCTTGAGAAGCATGTGACGGAGAACTGCAGGAAACTCCTTGGTAAGTGATTGCTCTTCCCTTTGATGTATGCGGTGAGTCCCTGAGCAGGTGAGTTCGTAGTGACATTGGGTGTGTGACATTGCAGCTTTCATAGGACAAGGCGATCCAGTGGTGCAGACCTTCGATGCCTCACAATGCGTGACCGTGGTGGTGATTGCGGCCACCGCCTCGACGTTGTGCGTCTAGGCCGTGCTTCAAGGGATGTCTCCCACCGAGGTTATACCTGGGGGACTGGCTGAATTATGGCGCTACCTGGAGGAGGCGCCTGCCGTTGTAGAGTGGATGGCGTGTTCGGCCTTCAGGCGCGGGGCCACCATGGCATTGAGCATGGGGCTCGCGCATTTCCCTAACGACTTCGACCTCGACGACGTCAATAGTGGCTACCCTTCGGCGACTGGCTTGGTCGAAATGTCGGAGGTGTTGAGGCTGACCGCCAAGGTTGCTCCCTTCGCGGATCGGGTGCTGGCTGATAACCCACAAGTATAGGGGATCGTGTGTAGCCTTTTCGATAAGTAAGAATGCCGAACCCAACGAGGAGCTAAAGGTAGGATAAATGTTCTCTCAAGTTCTATCAACCACTGATACAACTCTATGCACACTAAATGTTTGCATTATCTAGGGAATAAAACTAGAGCAACAATACGAGTACTAGAGATAGCCTTGCATGATAATAAATAACAAGAAAGTAAAATTAGTTGCCGCAGCAATAAAATACACTAAACTAACAAAACCATGAGTGTGGAATAGTGGTGGTAATTGTGGTGGCTTTGTTAAAATTTAATTAGTGAATAAATCGGGTTCATTATCTTCGATGCAGTTTTCTATGTGGTAGAGACTAAGTATACATGCACTTCACTACTTGGAATTACATGTACTATATGATTGGATTGTTAGCAAACATCCGTAACTACTAACAATGCATTAAGGTTTCCCCAACCATAGCCTTAATTTTAATGGTCCTCTTACTCCCATACGTGCAACGTTCCAGTTCGTGTTCTCAGGTTTCTGTCACTCCGACAGAACTCCTCCTTCCTCTTACACATACTACAAACCCTATGATGATTAATCCATGCGCACACAAATATAATGGACACCAAAGGACCGTACCATATCAATATACAACTCTAATGAACTAAAGGCGTTCAACCATTCAATCTAAGAACAAAGAAACTACACAAACATGCCATAGATCATAGGATTATAACTTATAGCATCAAACACCATGTTTATATAGGACGGTACAGAGGTGTGTGGGTGGATGAACCACTGCATACTAGGAGGATTAGGTGATGGAGATGGCGGTGAAGATGGTGAAGAGGGCGGCGGCAGCGGTGGCGCGGGGGACTCCTTCCCCGCCGCCGGTATCATGGGGGAGCACCGCCCCTAAGCCCCCTTCCTTCATGGGATCCATGGGGGAGGAAAAAACTTGGCTTTGGTGGCTGCAAATTCGTGGGTGGAGATGTACTGGGCGAATTAGGTTTCCTCCCTTTATATGGCTTCTCGGATTCCCGTCACCCCATCTTGGACTGCAGTAAATCGGGACTAGCGGGCCCATCCGAACATGGAATCAGCTAAATTTTATGTCCAGAACGTTTGTCACGAAATTTCCAACAACTTTGTAGTTGAAGAGTTTTCCGTTTGACGCCTTAAACGTGACCATCTTCAAAAAGAGATCTGAGACATATTTCTGGAAAAAATCTCAATTTGACTCCAACAAGGTTTCCACTTGTATTCTTGGTAATTCCTACACATCAAAGTGTAAAACAAGAACATTGTGCACTTTTGCAACTATTAGTAGGTTAGTCCAAATAAAACATAAACTTTATAGAAAAACGAGTGTCAAAAGCATATTATTAGCATAAAACCATCAAAAATTATAGATACGTTATGGACGTATCAACACCCCCAAGCTTAGTTCATGCTCGTCCTCGAGTAGGTAAATGATAAAAACAATATAATTTTTGAGGTGACGTGCAAACAACACAATCTTGATCATCATTATTGTAAACGCATTGATAGCTGGGATCAAGGTACTCTAAACATGAATCAGAAAGATAGAGTTCTAACAATAAGACATAGTAACTATGTTGTAACATGAAAAGGTACAAACAAAAGATCATGAATAACAATGCATTGAAAAACGTTTGTTTGTTTCACATATAGAAAACATAATAAGAGTGGTATTCAGCTTGTCCCTCATGGTATAGCAAAACATAAATGCATAAGACACCTTGAAAGTTCATAAGGGTGACTAGATACAAATAATTTAAGAACAAGCAATATCAAAGTTATGAATCAATCAACAAGTTTTGGGACAATGCACATTAAACTAAGAATGACCACTATGCTTTCTCCATTGGTGCATAAATATAGAAGATGGAGACTCAACATAAAAGTAAAAAAGAAAGACCCTTCACAAAGGGAAGCAGGGATTTCAAGTTTCATAAAGAGCTTCCAAAAATTATGGTACTTATTAGATTTCAGCTCTCATTGCCCCTATCATAAGAATATTGAGGTGCTAAAGGTTATAGTGACACATATATGAAGATATGCTTGACAAGTTATAAGTTGAAAATCTCATGCCCCTTACTTACGAGTGTCGAACCTCATGCTACTCAACTTTAGTCACTAGTAAGTTCTTGTCATTGGAAGTACATGTGTATCATAGAGAACCGCCAACATGGTTCCCCTTTCCCCATGATATAGGAGATATCCCATATCAAAATGACAAGGTAACAAACAATGAGCATCTCAGCGATCTTTTTATTTGCTATTTACATAGGTTTTTATTGAGGATGCTTCATAGAATGCTCACTATGGTTATGCTGCAAGTTTCCACCATGATTAGGCATGGCTTAGGCTAGCCGCCCAGGCGTTTCTCTAACACACATACAAACTCCATGAGCTTACAAGCTCCCCTTTTATTTCACACCGTTGGGATCCATAAGCAAAAGAACATGATATCAACTGAATAATAAGTGCAATGTTGAAAGCGTTCCCCATGACAGCATGTTTCTGCTAATTCACAACTTATAAAGTGCAAGCATATAAGCAACATAGATGGACACAATGGTTCAAGTTTATTAAGTGCAAGAAAGTAAAGTGTGCCATCAAGTTTGTGAGAGCTTTAATCACTACTTTTCACATAACAAGTTTAATTTGGAAGGTAGATAAAAGCATGAATAACTTGGAATGGTGTAACACACCATGCATAGGAATTTATAGTGGACTCTTTGGAATAACTTGGTCTTCTTGGAGGTTGGATGCATGAGTGGAACTCACACTTGGTACATGCGGAGGCTAGCAAGAGACTAGGAGCGACCAACTCAGAGAGCAATAATGGCCATAATCATGCAAAGCAACAAAACATTATTAATTAAAGCATAAAGTGATATTACAAGTCAAAAACTAAATGATCATAGAGGCTAAGGTGACTGGTTCATAGTCTTAAAATGGTGTAAGCATGCGCCAAGTCAACCAAAATAAAGCATCAAAGGAGAATACCACAATAATATGCTTTTGTATGCTATAACAACACATGATTCTTTCAAGGCACATTAAGCAATCTTAATTGTTTGGAACAAGTCATGCTACAGCAATAATCACTAAGCATAAAGTTAAAACAATATCAAACATGACATGATAAAGTCTAGGCCACAGTCTAAACAAGCTCCTTTTGTACCACTTATAAGCATGAAGCTTCCTACTCTTTTCCAATCACCAATCAACTTATTTAAAACCACATATGAATTCAGGGGTCCAACAATTTTTTTAAGCAAACCAAACAATATAAAACTAAAAACAAAAACAAAGACGCTCCAAGAACAACGCAATTATGCATAAAACAATAAAAATGAAGTGTTTGGAAGAAAACCTGAGATTTTTATTGATGACGAAGGGGATGCCTTAGGCATCCCCAAGCTTTGACGCTTGTACTTATTGAATATTTCTTGGGGTGACACGGGTGGCATCCCCAAGCTTGAGCTTTTGTCCATACTTCATCTCATCACATTGTTCTTCCCTACACTTGAAAATTTCCTTCATACAAAACTTCACACAATCTTCATTAGCAACATTAGTGTATTAAAGATAATAAGTCTTTGGGTTTAGTTTCAACACAAGTAAAACTTCCATTAAAACACAAGCTTTTTTAGAAATTCCTTCTAAAAGCTCAAGTTATCAAAGAGAACTCAAAGAGAAAGAGATTAAAAGGCAAATGCAAATAATGGCAGAAATCTGTCAAAACAGAACAACAGGTAAAAACTGAATTTTCCGAAGACCTTATGTTTCTCAAATAGAAGAGTGCTAAACTAATGAAAGTTAGATAAAAAACTGGGGCATAAGCACAGAAAATTAGAGCTCGATCCGACATACAAGGATTTTACACGATTTTTTACAGTGAAGCACAAAAATCTGTTTCAGGACAACGACTTTTTCAAGTCTTACTTCTCTTTCATTAGAGGTTATTCTTGGCACAAAACCATACAAAAAGTATAAGGAGAGGTTATGGCTGAGGCAATAACTTCTAAGACTCAACAAAAATAAAAACTTACTGAAATTAAAAATAATTTGGGTTATCTCCCAATAGTGCTTTTCTTTAACGCCTTTCAGCTAGGTATGTTTTTAACTGAAAAGCTTCCATGGGAAGATTTGTTTTGGTTTCATTGGCATGAGTACAAGTGTACAAGGTCGACCCCCACTTAACCATTACTCATCTTTCCAATCACTTTCCTTTTTGAAAACATTTTTAGGTAACAAGTACAACTAATTTTTTGTAATTCGCATTCCCTATCCATACTAAGATAGAGAACAACTTAAAACTGAAAGTAAAAACTACTTGGAGATAAAGCAAACAAGTGCACACACGAATATTCACCCACACGCTATTGCTCCCCGACAACGGCGCCAAAAAAGGTCTTGATAACCCACAAGTATAGGGGATCATGTGTAGCCTTTTCTATAAGTAAGAGTGTCGAACCCAACGAGGAGCTAAAGGTAGGATAAATGTTTTCTCAAGTTCTATCAACTACTGATACAACTCTATGCATACTAAACATTTGCATTATCTAGGGAATAAAACTAGAGCAACAATACGAGTACTAGAGATGGCCTTGCATGATAATAAATAACAAGAAAGTAAAGTTAGTTGCTGCAGCAATGAAATACACTAAACTAACAGAACCATGAGTGTGGAATAGTGGTGGTAATTGTGGTGGCTTTGTCCAAGTTTAATTAGTGAATAAATCGGGTTCATTGTCTTCGATGCAGTTTTCTATGTGGGAGAGACTAAATATACATGCGCTTCACTACTTGAAATTACATGTACTATATGACTGGATTGTTAGCAAACATCCGTAACTACTAACAATGCATTAAGGTTTCCCCAACCATAGCCTTAATTTTAATGGTCCTCTTACTCCCATACCTGCAACGTTCCGGTTCATGTTCTCAGGTTTCTGTCACTCCGGCAGAACTCCCCTTCCTCTTACACATACTACAAACCCAATGATGTTTAATCCATGTGCACACAAATATAATGGACACCAAAGGACTGTACTATATCAACATACAACTCTAATGAACTAAAGATGTTCAACCATTCAATCTAAGAACAAAGAAACTACACAAACATGACATATATAATAGGATTATAACTTATAGCATCAAACACCATGTTTACATAGGACGGTACAGAGGTGTGTGGGAGGATGAAAGACTGCATACTAGGAATATTAGGTGATGGAGATGGCGGTGAAGATGGTGAAGAGGGCAGCGGCGCGGGGGACTCCTTCCCCGCCACCGGTATCATGTGGGAGCACTGGCCCTTAGCCCCCTTCCTTCATGGATTCTTGGGAGCCCTCCCCCATGGATATGGGATCCATGGGGGAGGTAAAAACATGGATTTGGTGGCTGCAAATTCGTGGGTGGAGATGTCCTAGGCGAATTAGGTTTCCTACTTCTCGGATTCACGTCACCCCATCTTGGGCTGCAGTAAATCAGGACTAGCGGGCCTGTTCGGACTCGGAATCAGCTAAATTTTATGTCCAGAATGTTTGACACGAAATTGCCAACAACTTTTAGTTGAAGAGTTTTACGTTTGACGCCGTATTCGACCCGAAACTTGGACATCTTCAAAAAGAGTTCTGAGACAGATTTCTGGAAAAATCCCAATTTGACTCTAACAAGGTTCCACTTGTATTCTTGGTAATTCCTACACATCAAAGTGTAAAACAAGAACATTGTGCACTTTTTCAACTATTAGTAGGTTAGTCCAAATAAATCAGAAATTTTATACAAAAAGGAGTGTCAAAAGCATATTATTAGCATAAAACCATCACAAATTATAGAGACGTTTTGGACGTATCACTGGCGATGGGGGACTTGTTGCCGTACCAAGAGACGGTGGTGGCACCGGGCGACCCCGAGCCGGAGCATCGCGACCTGAAGTCGGAGCAACCCTTTCGGTCGGCGCTATCGAAGTCGCTGATGACATACCCGACGAATCCATGGGAGCCATTCGTCTGGGTCAAGGGCGGTGGTGGCGCTTCTTCGTCGGAGCCTACAAAATAGATAGCCGCCCCGGGGGCTTTTGTAAATTATGCCGGATGGACATTTTGTGATATGAACAATACATATGTATGAAAGTAAGGGGGGTCAATCGACTCGCAATGCATGGTCAGTTATGTGATATGTTGACTTTTGTTTGAGCGAGTCCCGAGCGCATCCGCCCTTTAGTGGGGTATAACTCGTTTATGTGCATGTGTGTTTGCTTTGGATTTTTGTTTTGGTTTAGGCTGATTTGCCGTGGCGTGTGGGGCCAGTCGCCTTGCGACTCCGAAGGGGCTCTGTACTTAGTCGAGTCCCCGAGCGCAAGTGAGGTTGGTTTAGGCGAGTCCCTGAGCGTGGCACTTAGCCATTTTGGCCGTGTGCCTATTGTAGGATCTGGTGCGTTGTTTGTAACACGTCTCTTCCCCTGGCTTGGAAATCCAGTCACGTGGCGAGTTCAAGGCAGCTCTCTTACTTGGTGTGTTCCTAATCCGCGTGGGGTTTTCGTGTTGTGAAGTCCCCGTGCATGGTACTTAATCGTTCGAGCCGCTTTGCGGGAGGATGGGGAGGACATGTCACTATGGAAGCATTTATCGGTCGTCTTGGCCCGGTAGACCAGTCGAGTGGCGTGACTCCGATGGTGGCTCTGGGTTGGCGTGTTCGTGGATGACACAAAGCCCGAATATCTTTGGTGCCCTTGGGTCACACTACTTAGCCTTGCCGGTCGCTCGACCAAGGGTTGACTTCCGTAGGTAGCATATTGCTGAATGTACGAGTGCAAGTGGCACAAGAAGATGGCGAGTAGACGCAATTTGTGCGATCCGGATGTATTTCATTATATAGCAGCTGAGTACAAGTTTGAGTTCTATGTATAGAACTTTCGAAAGGGGTTTACATTCCATGGCCTCCCGACCTCAAGCTGGCCATTTCCTCGTATGTCGATGAGGTAGTAGGCGTCGTTGCCGAGGATGCGCCCTATGCCGAATGGCCCCTCCCATGGGAGGGAAAGCTTGTGCATGCCCTTCTTGTCCTGGACCAGTCTTAGGACCAAGTCGCCTTTCTGGAAGGTGCGGGTCCGGACTCGGCGGCTGTGGTAGCGGCGGAGTCCCTATTGGTAGATGGCGGTGTGGGAGCGGGCTAGGTCGCGTGCCTCGTCGAGCTGGTCGACTCTGTCTTGGCGGGCGACCTCGTTGGCTGCCTCGACATATTTGGCCACTCTAGGTGAGTCGTGCTCCAGGTCGATTGGCATTACGGCCTCGGCACCGTACACCATGAAGAAGCGCGTGAACCCCGTGGAGCGGTTGACGGAGGTGCGGATGCCCCATATTACAGAGGGGAGCTCTTCGACCCAGCATCCTGGGATTCGCTCAAGGGGCACCTGAAGTCGCGGCTTGAGCCCATGGAGGACACTCTGATTAGCACGTTCTGCTTGGCCGTTCGACTCCGGGTGGGCGACTGAGGCGAGGTCGATTCGTATGCTATGCTCTTCGCAGAATTCTACCATGGCACCCTTGGCGAAATTGGTGCCGTTGTCCGTTATGATGCTGTGCGGGTAGCTGTACCGGTAGATGAGCTCGCGGAGAAACTTGGTGGCCGTCTTGCCGTCACACTTTTTGATCGGCTTGGCTTCGACCCACTTGGTGAACTTGTAGACCGCGACCAGGAGGTGGGTAAAGCCGGATAGGGCCTTCTTGAACGGGCCGAACATGTCCATGCCCCATACGGCGAATGGCCAGGTGATGGGGATGGTCTTGAGTGCCGAACCAGGGAGATGCGTTTGGTTGGCATACTTCTGGCACTCGACGCACCGTTGGACGATGTTGGTGGCATCGGCGTGCGCGGTGAGCCAATAGAAGCCATGTCGCATGGCTTTGGTGACCAGAGACCTAGCACCGGCGTGATGGCCGCAGTCGCCGGCGTGGATGTCCTGGAGGATCTTGCGTCCTTCTTCTGGTTGTACGTAGCGCTGGAACACGCCAGTCATGCGTGCGTTTGTGGAGCTCACCATTGATGATGACGAAGGATTTGCAACAGCGCACGATCATTCGCGCTTCCATCTTGTTGCTTGGAAGGATCTTGTGCTCGAGGAAGGCGACTTATGGTGTAGTCCAGTTGCTGGGCTCTGTGACCATGGCGACGAGGGCGGGCTGGGGCTACAGTGGTATCCCGATGTCGATCTCCTTTGGCAGGGAGACCGAAGGCTTGTGGATGATGTCGAGGAAAACTCTTGCGGGTGGCGTTTGCCTGGCCGACCCTATTCAGGAAAGGGCGTCTGCCTCCTCATCCTCGACCGCCATTTTGATCTGGTTGTAGCTAGAATACGTGTCGAGGAAGCACAGCGACTCCGATCTCGTGGTCAAATCGATGACCTGGTCGATGCGCGCTAGGACGAACTCCTCCTTCGGGCAGGCATTGTTGAGGTTGGTGTAGTCGATACACATTCTCTAGGTATTGTTCTTTTTTAGGACCAGGACTGGGTTTGCCAGCCACTTGGAGTATTTGATGGGCCGAATGAAGCCTGCGGCTAGCAGGCGCTGTACTTCTTCGATGATTGCTCGACGGCGCTCTTCATTGAAGGGCCGAAGCGACTGCTTTACTGGTTGGACTTTGGGGGCGGTGTTGAGTTTGTGCTCAGCTAGTTCCCTCGGGACACCAGGCATGTCAGATGGGTTCCATGCGAAGATGTCGCGATTCTCACGGAGGAACCCGATGAGCACGCTTTCCTATGTGGGGCTCATGTGCTCCCCGATGGTGACCGTCTAGCTTGAGTCGCCCAGGACGAGCTCGACGGTGCGAGTGTGCGTGGTCGCCTCGAACGTGGAGCTCGTGGCGGTTGGCTTCTTCAAAATGGTGGGGTCGTCCATGTTGATGTTGCTCGCGTATTTCGCCAGCTCGTCCGCGTGGTTTGTTTCCATGGCGATGACGACGTCGGCGAGCTCGACGCCTTTGTCTTCGCACTCCACGACCATGTCGGGGTCGTCATGGACGTTGATGATTCCGCTTGGCCCTAGGAGCTTCATCATGGTTTAGGCGTAATGCGGGGTCGCCATGAACTTGGCGCACCCTAGGACGTAGTGGTAAGGGATGCTGAAGTTCACCAGCTCGAAGACGATCTGCTCGGTGGGGAAATTCACTGGTGTTCTGAAGGTGACTGGCAGTGTCACCTTGCCAATCGGATACGCCTTCCGACCAGGGACGATGTCGTGGAAGGTGGTGAGTGTCAAATCGATTGCCGACTTCGGGAGGTGCAACCTCTTAAATGTGTCCAAGTACATGATGTTGTGGAGCTTCCACTGTCTATCAGCGTCTTGGGCAGCCAGTAGTCGGCCACTTTGGGCCTGACTACCAGGGCGACTCGCCCTAGATATTCGATCCTTGGCGCGTGATCCTAGCGACTCTAGGTGATGCTTTGCTTGGACCAATTGAGGAAGCGGGGGATGTCAACTTGGGTCACCGCATTGACGACGATCGCACGGGCGAGCACCTTCTTCTCGCATTTGGTGCCGAGCCCAGTGAAGGTGTGTAGCGAGCCGACGACATTTATGAACCTGCCGGCATTGCCGTTTTCCCTTGTTGAGTTGTTGTTGGGGTCCTCCCTTGCTAGGCTTGCCTTTTCGATCTCCTTTAGAGAATGGCAGTCCACGGTGGTGTGGGTGGCGGGTTTTCCCTCCCTGCTGTGCTAGACGTAGGGCTGGTTGAGCAGGGCGACGGGGTCGAATTTCAGCCTTGCCACATTGTTGGTGCGGTAGTTTCCGCTATCGCGGTAGTTTCCTCCATCACGGCGGAAGTTCTTTAGGTCGCGTTGGCCATGACTAGCGTTAGCGACGAAGTCGATTCGCCCGTCACTGCGGCGCTTGCCGGTGATGCGGGTGTTGTTGTAGCGCATGTTGCGCTGTCGCCCGTTGTCATGGCCGCTAATGTGACGTCTTTCTCCCGACTCATCGTCAGAGTCCGGGTTGGGGTCCTCCTCCGCGTAAAGCTTGGCGATCTCGAGGAGGTCAGGTATGTTGTCGAGCATCCTGTAGACCCTCTTGATCTTAGCGACCTGGGGTTCATACCGGCACGCATTCTTGAAGCAGTGGATCGCCGTGTCCGGGTGGATGCAAGAGGCGTTGATCCATAGTTCTTGCCACCTCTAGATCCAGTGGCGGGTCGACTCGCACTGTCCCTGGATGCATCGCTCCAGGTCCTCAATGGTGGTGGCGCGGGTGTAGGAGCCCTCGAAGTGCCCGACGAAGGAATCCCACATCTCTTCCCACGAGTTGATGCTGTCCCTGGGGAGTTTGTTGATCCATTGCCGGGTCGCGCCCTCCATCATCAGGGGGAGGTAGTGAGCAGCTAGCAGGTCGGTGTGGCCGGCGATTCCCATCACCATGAGGTATGTGTCCAGCCACACCGCTGGGTCGTACGTTGGGTCGTACTTTTCGATCTCCTTGGGCACCTTAAAGTTGGCGGGGTACTTCTCGCCTCGGATCATAGGTCTGAAGCACTGGGGCCGACTCGGCTGAGCGAGCCCCTAGGTTCGGGGTCGTCACGGTTGGTGAGGGTGTGCCTCAAGTCGTTGGGCTGGCGTGCCCGCCAAGCCTGGTTGTTGACGATGTGTGTTCGGGTGTCGATGGGTTGCCTGTTGGCGGCGACTGTGTTGTTCACCAGCCGCGGCTCATTGGTGGAGAGCGCAGGGTTGGCGGCCCATGGCTGATGCGCCAGGGGCTAGGGCGGTCGGCAGGTCACGACATTGGTGATGGTTGGAGGGCCGCTTGAGGCTACCCTGCTTGCCGATGAGCGGGAATACATCCGCCCCCCGTGGGTTGACTCCCGTGGCTTACTGCTCGACGGCCCTGGCGAGGGCCTTGGCGTATTGCATCTGCAGCGAGCCCTCTCCTTGGACGTCGAGGTAGGCGACTATGGCGTTGGCCGTGATGCCATTGTCCATTGGAGTGGAGTATAGTGGGAGCCCGTTGGCGTCGTGGGCTTGTGGCGAGATTATGATCCGCGGTTGGTCCGGTGGGGGCGCACGACCAATGGGTGGCAGTAGGGCCCCAGTCGCCGGTGCGCTAGGTGGTGGTCGGTTGTTGCCACCTGGTGGTGCGTTCTCGTAGTATTCACGCTCGACCACGTGTGCGGGGTCGCTTTCATCGTTGAAGTTCAGGACGTGGCCCTGGACGTTGGAGTTCAGGCGGGTCCTAATGCGGCGCTGGTGGTAGAGCGACAGCTCCTGCGCCGTTGCCTGCTCGAGGCAGTTTCTCGCGCTCGGCTAGCTCCCTACGCTGCACCTCCTCCAGTCACGTGCGGGCTTCCTCCACCTCCGTGGCCGTGGCAGTTGCCGGGATCAGCATGGAGAATGGATCTGGCGGGGCGGCCGTGCTACCCGCCATGCAGATCGTGTTGAAGCGATTGGATCTGGCGCGGAAGTCCTCAGGGGACTCCGAGCCGGAGTCGGAGTCGAAGATCCCAAGTATGGAGGAATCCTCGAAGTCCTCAGGGTTGGATACCCGTGTGATGGAGTCTTCTCGCAAAGCAGCGGTGATGGATCCGTCGACCGAGGTGGGGGTCACGGAGTTGGCGTCATCGTGGAGAGCCGCGTCGTCCATTGCGGCGTTGGTCCCGACCGCGTTGCTGGCGGCTGAGTCGTATTCGGTGGCAAGGCGACTGATGGAGCAGACCTGCCCCTCCGAGAGCAGATCGCGGTGCGGCGGCGATCCGTCGACGATCATCGTTGCTGCCGGGTTGACAGCATCAGTGAAGCCGACGAACAGGTTGATGGTGCCGACCAGCATCACCGCGCTATGGGTGATCGTGCGCGACGCCGAGATGTAGCTGCTGGGCAGGATCTGGAGGATCCTGCCGCTGGCGATCATGTAGTTGGTGGCGACCGGCCGATCGATTGGCGAGTAGGGTCTCGCCGCAGAACTCAGGCCAGGCCGGCTAGGCCACACGGTGGGCGCCAATGTCGTGGGAATGGCCATAGCAGTCGTTGCCATGGGCAGCGATTGATAGAATAGGGGCGAGAGCTGGCGGCCATCTATGGTGCGAGATGGGGGCGGATGCTCATGGATTTACCCAGGTTCGCCCCCCGGAGGGTAAAGACCTACTCCTACTAGATTAGATTGATGGAGAGCGAGTTACAGGGGCGGCAAGCTCAGCGTCTAAGCAACGAGTCGCTCCAAGGGGTCTATGATAGAACTTAAGTCCTCAAGCTACCCTAGGGAGGCTTATATAGGGGGCACCTCGCTAGGGTTTACAGTTTACAACCGAACAAGATATGGATTCAGAGGCTTTGACCTAATCCGACTGGGCTTCAGCTACACTTCCGGGCCTCCAATCTCCAATCGCCAGGCCTTCATCTCAGTCGCATTCCAGTCACCGTCCTACAGGCCCACTCGCGAGGCCTTTAGCCCGATCGGAATGTCCTGCTGGGCATACCCCATTTGGCATATCCCCATCATTACTGTTCTAGCCTTTTACCCTTCTGGCCTTTTACTGTTCTGGTCATTTTGGGTCGTCCATGCGCACGTTGTTCCAACGTTCGGCATGTTACTGTTTCAGCCTTTTTTGCTAGCGCCTACATTTTGGCAGAACAGAGGAATATCAAGACATCAATTAATAGACACACAAATTTAAACTACTTATTACACAACAATAAAAGTTTATTACAACAGGTTATACAACAAGATCGAAATTCTGAAAGATTACGAAGTGTGGGTATCATTAATAAGAGATCGGTACATGGCAATTCACTTCAATGTATCATCTGTCCTCTTATTCAACATTTCAGCTACGGATCTAAGAGTAGCTACACCCTTACTTTTTACATGCAATACATCGTTTATATATTTATCACCTGCAGGAGTTGTTCTGGGTGGACTTTTAAGTAAGTTGTTTGCTTCGGAAATGCAATGGGAGGATGAATGGGAAGAGGGATCACAACTTTCAGTCCTTCCCTCCAAGGAGTCTTGCTTGGTTTTAATTGCAGCCTGCTAAAATATGGTGAAAGAGATTAAAACAAAAAACAAGGGAAACAAGTAGTATTATATAAAGTAGAGATCATTTAAAGTATGAACTTACAGTAGCACGTTCAGGTTAACAGTAGCTCCTTCTCGAGCGGGTGCGACTCCTGGTCAATCTGCTAGAAGAATCTGAGCCGAGTAGTTGGAACTATGGTCCTTGTCTCCATTGTCATTTCTCTGCATTAAGGCATGCCATTTAGAACCCAGTTTGCTGGTTTGGAAGGATGAAAAATATTGAAAAACGCCAAAAACATAGCATTAAAAATTACCAGATGTATGATTCAAACTAGATAGCTGGTTTAGAAGGATGAAAGCAGGTGAAAACACCAAAATATAGCATTAAAAATGACCAGATATATGATTCAAACTAGATGGACATTTTTTGAATTAAGCATTCGCGGATAGAAACACAATAGAACATGAATGGAAATGTTATGGCAAGGTCTTACGTAGAATGGGTTATTAACTTATTAGGCATGTAGGTTATACAACTTATTAACATGATAAGAAACTGGCCTAAGTAACACAAGGAAATCTCACACTTCGGCCTTGTTGGGCATCAGATTGTTAGTGTTGTATCCTCTATGAGTTGTTTGCATGACCCATGCAAGCGCTCGGAAAGAATAGCATCTATGAGTTGGTGTTGGAGGATTAAACCGATAGCACGGGAATGTAAGAAAGGGAATAAAAGCGAGAAGATAATTATGTGGATAGGACCTACCAGATGTGGGATGCAAATGAGATGGCAATAGCATGCATGATATTGAGCAGCATTCTAATGATTTCGTAGATTACGAGTACCAAAAATATAGCAAACGGGCAAGAGAAATTACCGTTGCGCGGCAAGGACGGGTGGGACGAGCAAGAGGGCGGCAGGGGCGGCGACTCGACATTTCAGGGTCAGGGACGAGTGATTCAGATCCCGTGCAGTGAGGGAGTCGGTGAAATATTTTCGGTGAAGAGCGTCAGTAGTGGAGGAGCTCTGGTGTGGAAGAGAGGGCCGACGGTGAAGCAGCTGGAGGAAGGTCGAGGTTGGAGGCGTGTTGGCAGGGAAGAGGCGGTGGGGGTATATAGGTTGGATGACACGCATTTACCACCTATACTCCTCTATTATTGCAGTACTCACACGGTCCTTGTTTCCAGAGAAGGGATACAAGAGGAATTCTGCATTTGCAAAAAGCAGGGCGGGATATTTGAATAGATGTGCGCGGGATGTTTCGGCGCCTTGCGAAAATTTTGAGGTTGAAGCTTCGACGTACGCTACTTCGATGCAGCAACTCTCACGTGTTGACCCCGTCTGGACCCACACGCCAGCGATAGTATGCTTATCAACATATAAATGAGTTTCCACACATTTGTCAAAGTTGATAAACATTAAATTTTGAAGGCTTTCATACAGGATGACCAAGGTCATGGCCATATCTCTGATATTGTTTATGATAGTGTGTCCATACCTAGTAGATCGCTCATCTTGGCATTTCAAAATAAGATTCTGGATTTGATGGATAATTCCCAACTTTCATGAATTTCCAAACTTCCTAGCTAAATCTATGAAATAAAATGACGTTTTGACAATCTGAAGTAAGTATGTCTAATTTCGAACTACAAAGTGTTTGATATACCTTGCTCTTGACTTTTTAAAAATAATTCAAAGATACCAAGTAGTCAAATATTGGAGAACCACCAAGGGTTTTGCAAAATTCAAATTTTTGATATGAATGGCAATGACACTAAATTTCGCCCATTTTTTAAAAAATACAAAGAAACAAAATATAAAACAAAATACAACCATTCTTTTCTCTCTTCGGGTCTCACTATGTAAACTAGCATGTTTCCATGGAAAAATATAATCTTATAATTTGATAACTTTTCAAAAAATTGTACCATAATATATGGAGTACCATGTAAGAATAACATGGCTTTCAAACCAGATGACCAAGGTCATGGCCATATCTTTTCGGTAGTTTATAATAACATGTCCATATATTTGGTAGTTTGTGCGTATTGCCATTTAAAATATTATTTCCAAAGGAATCTTCTAAATTTGAAGTTATTTCAATTTTCTAAGGCACAACAATGGCTTTTGTCATGAAGCAACTACAAAATATGGCTCAAAATCCCACTGCCCCAGTTTTCACACGAAGTATAGATAGCCTAGGGTTAAGTTTAGGGTTCGGGGTTTATTTTGGGTTGAGGGTTTAGGGGTTCATGGTTTATGGTTTAGAATTTTAGGGTTTAGGCTTTTAGGGTTTAGGGGTTTAGGGTTCATGATTTAGGGTTTAGGGTTGTTCAAGGTTTTAGGGTTTATGATTGTTTAGGTTTTAGGGTTTCGAGAATTTTCAATAATAATGTTCAAGCTTTATATATATGGTTATATTCATGGAATAGAATGGCGTTATCGCAATTTAATGAAAGTATCTCAAAGTTTGATCTATAAGTGCATTATACCTGCTTGGTAAGGGTTTAGGGTTCTAGGGTTAGGAGGTTAGGGTTCTAGGGTTAGGAGGTTAGGGTTTAGGGTTAAGGTTTTTGATTTTCAATAATGTTCAAGCTTTATGCTTATATTCATGGAATAGAATGGCGTTACCACAATTTAATGAAAGTATCTCAAATTTTGATCTATAAGTGCACGGTACCTGCTAGGTTTAAGGTTTATGGGTCGATGATTTAGGGTTTTATGGTTTTATGGTTTAGGTTTTATGGGTTGTTTAGGGTTTAGGGATTAGCGATTTTTCAATAATGCTCAAATATTTATGATTATATTCATCGAATAGAATGGTGTTACCTGTTTTAATGAAAGTATATCAAATTTTAATCTATAAGTGCATGATACCTGCTTGTTTAGGGTTTATGGGTCGAGGGTTTTTGGTTTTAGCGTTTTATATTTTAGGTTTTGTGGTTTTATAGGGTTTAGGGTTTAGCGAATTTAGAATAATGCTCAAGCTTTATGCTTATATTTGTCGAATAGAATGGCGTTACCTAATTTATTGAAACTATCTCAAATTTTGATCTATAAGTGCATGATACCTGCTTGGTTAGTTTTTATGGGTTGAGGGTTTGGGGATTTAGGGTTTAGGCTTTAGGGGTTGTTTAGGTTTATGGTTTAGGGAATTTTTGATAATGCTCAAGATTTATGCTTATATTCGTTGAATAGAATGGCGTTACCAATTAAATGAAAGTATATCAAATTTTGATCTACAAGTGCATGCTACGTGCTTGGTAAGGGTTTAGGGTTTTGGGTTTTAGGGGTTTAGGGTTTCGTGAATTTCCAATAATGTTCAAGCTGCTTTATTCTTATATTCGTGGGATAGAATGGGGTTACATCAATTTATTGAAAGTATCTCAAATTTTGATCTATAAGTGCATGGTACCTACTTGGTTAGGGTTTATGGCTCGAGGGTTTATGGTTTTACAGTTTAGTTTTATGGGTTGTTTAGGGTTTAGCACATTTTAAATAATGCTCAAGATTTATGCTTATATTCGTAGAATAGAATGGTGTTAGCTGATTTAATGAAAGTATTTCAAATTTTGATCAATGAGAGCATGGCACCTGCTTGGTTTGAGTTAATGGCTAAGGGTTTAGGGATTTAGGGTTTAGGGGTTATTTAGGGTTTAGGGATTTTTTGATATTGCTCAGGATTTATGCTTATATTCGTCAAATAGAATGGTGTTACCCAATTTAACGAAATTATCTTAAATTTTGATCTATAAGTACATGCTACGTGCTTGGTGAGGGTTTAGGGTTATAGGGTCTAGGATTTGGGTTTTAGGGGTTTAGGGTTCAGGAATTTTCAATAATATTCAAGCTTTATGCTTACATTTGTGGAATAGAATGTTGTTACCCAATTTAATGAAAGTATCTCAAATTTTGATCTATAAGTGCATGATACCTGCTTGGTTAGGGTTTAAGGGTTTAGAGTTTATGGTTCAGGATTCCGTGAATTCTCAATAATATGTTCAGACTTTATGGTTTTATATATTCGTGGAATAGAATGGTGTTACCGCAAGTTAATGAAAGTATCTTAAAATTTGATCTACAAGTCGATGATACCCTGCTTGGTCATATTTTTTGTTAAATACAGTCGAAGGTAGCCAAGTACTAAAACAAGGGAGAAACACCAAGAGTTTCATGAGATTTAGGCACTATTTGGTTGAGCTCTAATTCCGGCTTTTGATTTTTGGCTTATAAAGCGAGGACCATGTTTTTGGCTTTGTTTTTTTAGCTTTTACTCTGACACAATTGAATCATGGTATATGCCAAAATAAAAAATCTAAAGTGGCTTATAAAATAAAGCTAAAAGCGATAGATAAGCTTAACCAAACAACCCCTCAACTTCTTGATATGAATGCTAATAATGCAGCCTAATTTGGGACCTTTTGAAAAAAAATACAAATAAAAAATATATAAATTGAAGCAATGTCTTTCCTTCGCAGAGTTTTTTTATGTGCACTGCCTAGTTTCCATGAAAAAGTATGCTAATATTTGACAACTTTCAAAGAAACCCGTTTCACAATATGGCGTACCATGTATGAACATTCAGGTTTCAAATGAGATGACCAAGGTCATGGCAATATGTTTGCCACAGTTTATGACAACGCGTCCATGTTTGGTAGATCGGTGCAAAACTGCATATTGGCATTTCAAACAATTTTTACAAAAAAGGTGGATCCAAATTCAAAGTTAATTGAAATTGTCCAAGTGACAACAATGGCTTCCGTTGTGAAGCAACTACAAAGACTATATGTGGATCAAAATCTCACCGCACCAATTTTCACACAAAGTATAATTTTTTGACGGATAATCCCCAAGTTTCATGAGTTTTCAAGCTTCCGAGCTAGGTTCGATGATTTTAACGATTTTATCTCGGTTTAGCAAAAAATGTTCGAATTTTGAACAACAAACGATGGGAATCTCTACTTCCCGTAATTTTGGCTCACTAACATGTGGGTCACTTGCATGGCAGGTCCAAAAAGTTAGTGTATGTCAGAGTGGGTGGGCAGGTAAATATTGTAGAAGGGCTGCGAAACATCAATGGGGTGATGCACTTGGGAGAACGCAAATTTACCACCTATATCCCTCTGTTATTGCAGTGCTCCTCAGATTCTTGTTTCTGGAGAAGGGATAGAAGAGCAATTTTGCATTCTAGAAAGAGGTGAAGCATGTTTGAATGGATGTGCTGGATATTTGAATGGATGGGTGCGATGTTTGGGCACTGTACCAAAATTTTGAGATCAAAGCTTCTAGCATACGCTACTCCGGCGTGGGGCCTCTCAGATGTGTTGTCACCGTCTATACCCACACACCAGCGAGAGTTGATTTGCAACATTTAAACGAGTTTTTAGGCATTTGCTGAAATTTTGGAACAATTTAAGGTTTTTAAGAAGACGACCATCGTCCAAAAAAAGGTGACCAAGGTCATGGAAATAGTTTATGATGACGTGTCTGCATTTGGTAGATCGATGCATCTTGGCAAATCAACCAATATGTCTGGTTCCAAATTTGAAGTTTGTTTTCGAATTTCCACGTAACAACAATGTGTTTTATTGTGGAGCAACTACAAAGATGATGGCTCAAAATTCCACCACCCCGTTTTTTCACACAATGTATAACTTCCTTTCAAGCTTCCAGGCTAAATTTGTGCAATAAAATAATTTTTGGGGCTGGATGTTTTGAATGGATGGGCGGGATATTTGAATGGGTGGGCGGGATATTTCGGCGCTCTGCCAAACTTTTGAAGTTAAAGCTTCTAAGGTATTCTACTCCCACTTGGGATGTTGACCCTGTCAGATAGACCCACAGGTCTATATGCTTTCCATCATTTAATGACTTGACAGACATCTGCTGAAATTAATGAACATTAATTCAAGGCTTTCAAACAAGAGGAGCAAGGTGACAACCATAGTTTATGTACCTTTTTCATTGTTTTGTACTACTCCGTACATTGAAGCATATTGGCTAATCAAGCTTACAAACGTGTCCATATTTGGTAGATTGGTGCATCTTGGCATTTCAAGCAATTATTTACAAAAGGATATTCCAGATTTGATGGATAATGCCCTACTTTCATGAGTTTCCAAGCTTCCTAGCTGAAGATGTGCAATAAAATGAGCTTTTGACAATTTAAAGTAAGTATGTCTAATTAAGAACTATAAAGTGTGTGATATAGCTTGCTCTTGACTCTTTAAAAATAATTTAAAGTTACCAAATTAGTCAAATATTGGAGAACCACCGAGAGTTTTGCAAGATTTCAACTTTTTGATATGAATGGTAATGATACCAAATCTGGGCCATTTTTAAAAAATTAAAGAAACAAAATCTAAAACGAAATACAACCATTCGTTTCTGTGTTGGTGTCTCACTGTGTGCATTAGCTAATTTCCATGAAAATATATAAAATTTGATAACTCTTGAAAAACTCGTTTCACAATATGGTGTACCATGTTTGAACATTCATAGCTATCAAAAACTATATGACCAATGTAAGGCCATATGTGTTACCATACTTTATGATAATGTAACCATGTTTGGTAGATTGGTCCATATTGGCATTTCAACATTTATTACAAAAAGAGCTTCCATATTTGAAGTTATTTTAAAAGACCCAGTCGATAATAATGGATTTAATTTTGTCATACGATATATGGCATACCATGTGTGAATATTCATAACTTTCAAACCAGATGACCAAGGTCATGGCCATATCTTTGCTATAGTTTATAACAACATGTCTGTATTTGGTAGATTGGTGTGTTCCATTTAAAATATTATTTACAAAGGAAGCTTCTGAATTTGAAGTTATTTTCAATTTTTCAAGCGACGACAGTGCCTTTTGTCATGAAGAAACTACAAATAAGTATGGCTGAAAATCCCACTGCCCTAGTTTTCACACAAGATATATATAGCCTAGGGTTCAGGGTTCGTGTTTTTTGGGTTGAGGGTTTTGGGGTTTAGGGTATATGGTTTAGGATTTTAGGGTTTTGGGTTTAGGAGTTTAAGGTTGGTATTTAGGGTTTAGGGTTTTCCAGGTTTTTGGGTTTATTAGGGAATTTTCAATAATAATGTTCAAGCTTTATATATATGCTTATATTCGTGGAATAGACTGGTGTTATTGCAATTTAATGAAAGTATCTGAGATTTTTGATCTATAAGTGCATGATACCTGCTTGGTAAGGGATTGATGGGATGAGGTTTTAGGATTTATGGTTCTAGGGTTTATGTTTTTGGGGAATTTTCGATAATGTTCAAGCTGCTTTATGCTTATATTCGTGGAATGGAATGGCGTTAACACAATTTGATGAAAGTATATCTGAAATTTTGATCTACAAGTGCATGATACCTCATTTGACAGGGTCGTTTAGGCGGGGTTGAGGGACTTTAGGGTTTAGGGCATTTTCAATAATGTTCAACTTTATGGTTATATTCGTGGAATAGAATGGCATTACCGCAATTTAATGAAAGAATCTCAGATTTTGATCTATAAGTGCATGGTACCTGCTTGGTTAGGGTTTATGGGTCGAGGGTTTAGGGTTTTAAGGTTTTACGGTTTTGGTTTTATGGATTGTATAGGGTTTAGGGTGTTTAGCAAATTTTCAATAATGCTCACGCTTTATGCTTATATTTGTCGAATAGAATGGCGTTACCTAATTCATTGAAAGTATCTCAAATTTTGATCTATAAGTGCATGATACCTGCTTGGTTAGGGTTTATGGTTTGTGGGCTTGGGGTTTTAGGGTTTATTAGGGTTTGGGTTTTAGGGTTTGTTTAGGGTTTAGGGAATTTTCGATAATGCTCAAGATTTATGCTTATATTTGTCGAATACCAATTTAATGAAAGTATATCAAATTTTGATCTATAAGTGCATGTTACGTGTTTGGTAAGGATTTGGGTTTTAGGGGTTTAGGTTTCGGTAATTTTCAATAATGTTCAAGCTTTATGCTTATATTCGTGGAATAGAATGGTGTTACCACAATTTAATGAAAGTATCTCAAATTTTGATCTATAAGTGCAGGGTACCTGCTTGGTTAGGGTTTATGGGTCAAGGGTTTAGGGTTTTACGGTTTAGTTTTATGGGTTGTTTTTAGTTTAGGGTTTAGCGAATTTTCGGTAATACTCAGGATTTATGCTTATATTCGTCTAATAGAATGGTGTTACCTGATTTAATGAAAGTATCTCAAATTTTGATCTATGAGTGCATGGCACCTAATTGGTTAGGGTTATTGGGCTGAGGGTTTTAGGGTTTAGGGAATTTTCGATAACGCCCAGGATTTATGCTTATATTCGTCAAATAGAATGGCGTTACCCAATTTAATGAAAGTATCTCAATTTTTGATCTATAAGTGCATGCTACGTTCTTGTTCAGGTTTTGGGGTATAGGGGTTTAGGGTTTGGGTTTTAGGGGTTTAGCTAGCGATTAGGGTTTCGGGAATTTTCAATAATGTTCAATAATTTTCAATAATGCATGATACCTGCTTGGTTAGGGTTTGGGGTTTTGATTTTATGATTAACATTTCGTGAATTCTCAATAATATGTTCAAACTTTATGTTATATATATTCGTGGAATAGAATGGCGTTATCGCAATTTAATGGAAGTATCTCAAAATTTGATCTACAAGTCGATGATACCCTGCTCGGTCATATTTTTTGTTAAATACAATTAAAGGTACCCAGGTACTAAAACAAGGGAGAAACACCAAGAGTTCTATGAGATTTAGGCGCTGTTTGGTTGGGCTCTAATTCTGGCTTTTGATTTTTGGCTTATGAAGCGAGGAACGCGTTTTTGGCTTTGTTTTTTTAGCTTTTACTCTGACACAGTTGATTGATGGTATTAGCCAAAAGCAAAAATCTAAAGTGGCTTATAAAATAAAGCTAAAAGCAATAGATAAGCTTAACCAAACAACCCCTCAACTTCTTGATATGAATGCTAATAATGCAGCCTAATTTGGGACCTTTTGAAAGAAAATCCAGATAAAAATATATAAATTGAAGCAATGTCTTTCTTTCACAGAGTATTTTGTTATGTGTACTGCCTAGTTTCCACAAAAAAGTATGTTAAAATTTGACAACTTTCGAAGAAATCCGTTTCACAATATGGCGTACCATGTATGAACATTAATGGCTTTCAAACAAGATGACGAAGGTCATGAAAATATGTTTGCCATAGTTTATGATAACGTGTCCATGTTTGGTAGATCGGTGCATAACTGCATATTTTGCATTCTAGAGAGGTGAAGCATGTTTGAATGGATGCGCGAGATATTTTAATGGATGGGTGCGATATTTGGGCGCCGTGCCAACATTTTGAGGTCGAAGCTTCTAGCATACGCTACTCCGGCGTGGGACCTCTCAGATGCGCTGTCACCGTCTAGACCCACACGCTAGTGAGAGTTGCTTTCCAGCATTTAAACGAATTTCTAGACATTTGCTGAAATTTTCGAACAATTTAAGGCTTTCAAGAAGATGACCATCATCCAAAAAAGGTGACCAAGGTCATAGAAATAGTTTATGATAACATGTCGACATTTTGTAGATCGGTGCATCTTGGAAAATCAACCAATATGCCTGTTTCCAAATTTGAAGTTTGTTTTCGAATTTCCAAGTAACAGCAATCCGTTTTGTTGTGGAGCAACTACAAAGATGATGGCTCAAAATGCCACTGCCCCCTTTTTTCACACAATGTATAACGCCCTTTCAAGCTTCCAGGCTAAATTTGTGCAATAAAATAATTTTTAGGTCTGGATGTTTGAATGGGTGGGTGGGATATTTCGGTGCTCTGCCGAAATTTTGGAGTTGAAGCTTCTAAGGTACGCTACTCCCACTTGGGATGTTGTTCCCACCAGATAGGCCCACATGCCTGTATGCTTTCCAGCATTTAATGACTTGATAGACATCTGCTGAAATTAATGAACATTAATTCAAGGCTTTCAAACAAGAGGAGCATGGATAGAAGAGGAGTTATGCATTCTAAAAAAAGATGAACTATGTCTGAATGGATGCGCGAGATATTTGAATTGATGTGTGCGATGTTTGGGCGTAGTACCAAAATTTTGAGGTCGATGCTTCAAACATACGCTGGTCCGACGTGGGGCCGCTTAGATGTGATGTTACACTTTAGACCCGCATGCCAATGAGAGTTGCTTTCCAACATTTAAATGAGTTTTTAGGTGTTGGGGATATACTTTCTAGGTATCCTCACAGTTCCTCACTGATCATGGTGGCCCACTTCGGGTTAGAGCTTTGCTTCACGGGCGGCCCAGTCAGGGAGAAGAGATGGAGTCCAATCCGGCTACGGGAAGGCCCAGAAGACTTACCGACATAGGCCCATAGTGTTACTTGAAGTTCAAGATGTACTCTGTAACTGACTTTAGTCGTAGCCGGATAGATCTCTCCTGTAAACCCTAGGCCGGATATCTATATAAGCCGTCCTAGGGAGAGCCTTTAGGGCAACTACCACCAGACAATAGTCTACAACCTAAACTCGCACAGGCGAAACCCTTGTAACCCATATTCTGGCTCTGCGGTATTACTGGATTGCTAGCAGGAGTAGGATTCGTCCAAAGCCGGCGGATTCGAACCTGGGTAAACTTGTGTGCTCATCGTCCCGGAACACCAAACGTCTCACACCCCTCTCTTCCACACGCCTCGAGGACCCCCTCATGGCGTACTTGTCATCAATCCGACGACATTTGGCGCCCATAGTGGGGCAAGTGAGCTTCGGATCTGCATTCAGAGCGGAATTTGCAAGAATCGGAATCGGCGAGACTATCACCGTGGGTCGCATCCTCGACGCTAGTGACGTCCCGCTCATTGTCCTAGAAGAGACGTGGACTCCGGCTAGGAAGGCCGTGACCACCTACACCATTATGTCTTTCGGTGAGATTGATGTTTACATCAGTTTTGCTGAACCTGCCCTACCCACCCCAGCGGTGATGATAGAGGCAGAAGAAATTTCTGGGCCCCCTGCCCGCGGAGGCGGCAGCGTTCCGGATCTCAGAAAACCCTAATCCCACCCAGCCCGCACCAGTTGCGGAGATAGTGGAGAAAGCTGCACCTGAGGCAGATCTCGTGGTGCATGACCGATCCACCTACAGAGGTCGAAATCCAGGAAGAGCGAGAAGATAACTCTGGTTTCGGCTCTGATGACGCCGGGACGGACATTCCCTTCTTGAGATACACACTAAGATGCATGATGATGCAAAACTCAGGCGTAGATGCAATCCTCGAGACCATCAGGCATTTCGATGAAGCCTACTATGAAGACCACAGTTATCTCAGGAGGAGCACATCACACTTTGTCGGATATGTGGGATCTGGATCCGGCTCCGCTGATGCTAGAGACAACACCGACTCTGTGCTGGAGGCTATCGGAACAAGCGTCGAATTACCGGCATCTTCGGATGACTCCATGACATCGACAGATTTCTGGAAGTTCTCCGCGGAATATGAAGAGGAGATTAACTCCACAGCTGCTGCAAAAGGAGAAGACATGGACGAAGGATCCGAAGAAAATTCTCCCAAAGCACAGGACAACATGGATCTCGGAGATGATCCCGAGAACCAAATGGCTAAAAGTACCGATCAAAGTTTGATTTCGGGAAACGGGCCCAAAGCCGTCTTTGCTACCGGCGCTGCCAAGAAGGCAAAGAAGAAGAACAAGAAGAACAAGAAGAACAAGACCCCGGCAAAAGACCCTCCGGAAGAGGAGGTGATTGCCGAGGAATATGAGGAAGACTCGGATGGAGCACTTATCCCAGACAAGCCCAAAGAAGAGTCGGTGGATGGACACATGATCACTGAAGATGCGTGTAAACTCATCAATGCTGCATTAACCACACCTATTCCTATAGCCGCAGAACTTACTGCTGAAGAGCTGGACAAAAGGGCCCAGGCCCTAGAAGCGCATCGCCAAGTACTCCCCGATGAAGCCAAAAACCTTGAGGAAGAAAAGAAACGCATGGCAACTGCAGAGAAATACAACTCTAGGCAACATCAGAAGACAAGGAAACGTCATACTCATGACGACCAATTCCCGCAGATTCACAAAGTCCTCTTTGGAGGAGAACATGGGATGCCTCGACACGACAACAACTGGGATTGGGTATATCCAACTCCAGTGCAAAACACTGTTGCGGCTCGAGAAATCCTATCTGCTAATCTAGGCCCAGAGCAGATCCGATTGGGGATTAAACTACTCAACAAGGGTCTGGAGCAGCAAAAGGTCGCCCTGTCTGGAAGCCAAAAACTGGTCTCCCATTCTGACCAATGTCGCACGGATCCGGCCTGGAATGATGTAAGACCCCAACGTGTTCCGAAACAGCATCATCATTCCGACCGTCAGGAAGATAACTACTCAAGAACCGGATCTTCAGGAGAGCACCACAAAGCTGCACGTGACTGGCGTAATGTTACCCCAGTTGCGGAGCAAGAGGCAATCGCTGCGCTGAATCCGAAGAATCCTCCTCGGCGAGAGTCGAAAGATCGCAGTGAAGAAGATAAAGAGAAACGTTGGGAGGAGGACCGACAAAGAATGCCACCTCCTAGACACGCAAGCCGTCCTGCTGACGGGCGAGGGAACGACGGACACCGTGCCGAGTCAAACCCACAAGGGGCTCATCGTAATGAAGATCCTCCCCAGAACCGGAATAATGACGCTCTGGACGGAGGCCAGCGATTAGCCAGAAACAACCCAACTGCCCCACCCTCTCCACCAAGTAGCCATCACAACGGACCCCAAGGAGGCCAAGGAGGGCATGGTGGTGGGGGAGGTGGTGGCAGAAGCCGAAGTCCGGCTCCAAGGAACCGCAGCCGCAACCGTCATTTGGGACGATCTTTATCCCCAAGTGACGCAAGACACAGGATCAATTCCAACATAGAAGCGTGGCGCTACGAAAACGATGATCTATACGTGGGCCCAAAGTGCTTCGGACCACGTATAAGAGCCACAAAATTCCCGGAAGAATTTTCTATCTCAATACATATTCAAGTCTACGACAGCATAGCTCGGCCAGATACTTGGCTCCAGGATTTCTTCCAAGCTTGCTGTATCGCCAAAGGCGGAAACAGCCTGGTCGCAACCCGATATCTCCCACTCATGTTGCGGAAGACGACACGATCATGGCTCAATGAACTTCCAGAGAACACGATCCACAACTGGTATGACATGCAAAGTGCGTTCTTTCGGAATTTCGAAGGCACATACCGGAGGCCCTGTATGGTAGGAGACCTACAGCGTTGCACCCAGAAGGAGTAAACGACCAAACTGCGATTGAAGCTTTCATTGCAGGACTCCCAATTGGTTTACTACGTCATCGCTTGAAGCGTGACAAGGTCACTGATTTGGGAGAGATGATAGAAACAGTGAGCAAGTATGCAGATGCTGACAACAACGCAGAAGGATTACTTAACGCCCTAGCTGTGCCACAGTCGGCAAAACAACCAAAGTAACAAGCTCAGAAGCGCAAAAACACCTCGGAAGAAAAGCCCAACGTGGAAACCGCAGTGGTCACTGCTACTTTCGGGTCTGGAGGATGAGGAGGGCGCGGTGGTGGACGTGGACGCGGTCGTGGAACATCAAGAGTCCAGGGTAGAGGAGACCAACAACCCGGAAAAGCCTACTCCTGGGCCGACATTGCCAATAACCCATGTGTGCATCACTTAGATGCCAATGGGGGATCGTCCCACACAAACGCCGAGTGTCGTTTCAATGACGACATCAAGAAAGACGATACCGCTGGCTATAGGGACAAGTGGAAGAAGGGAAAGAAGAATCCCGAAAAAGATAAAGTGACCAAGGATGATTCCGACATGGAGGAAGCTGATGCTTCAAATCCCAAGCCGGAAGGGAAAAAGAACTTCCCGACAAAGAAAGACACTTACATCACCTTCCTCGGATCTCAACCAGCTAAGGTCAAGAAAGCAGTTCTACATGAGCTCAACGCAACAGTTCCGGCTATCCCTCAATTTTTGGATTGGTCGGAAGTGGCAATCACCTTTGACCGTGTTGATCATCCGCCTAAGTTGCACAGGCAAGGAAAATTCGCCTTAGTCGTCAATCCACTTATTGACGGCTATGGTTTCTCCAAGACTCTCATGGACGGCGGCAACATTAATATTCTGTATGTCGAAACGCTATGCCGGATGAAGATCTCGGAAACCTAGCTGAACTACAGCTATGTGATCTTTCATAGAGTTATCCCAGGAAGACAAGCAAATTCCCTAGGGGAAATCACTTTGGATTTTACCTTTGGAACTCCAAAGAACTATCGGACGGAAGCACTTTCCTTCGAAGTGGTCCCGTTCAAGAGCGCTTACCACGATATATTCGGACATCCGGCTTACTAGGATTTTATGGCTCATCCGTGTTACATTTACAATATGATGAAAATTCTAGGTCCCAACAGTGTGATCACCATCAGGGGAGACCCGAAGGAAGCGCGAGAGTGCGAGGATGGAAATGCCACCTTTGCTGAAGCCGTGCTGCACGCCCAGGAGTACCAGGAGATCAAGAAGAGCATAGATCTGTCCGAGATTCCCGCAACGAAGAAGGAGGTGACAAAGCCGAATCCGGAGTTCAAGGCATCAGAAGAGACGAAGAAGACGTCGTTGAAGGATATGACCTCTCCAAGGTGACCTAGATAGGCATAGGCCTAGACAACGCATAGGAAAGCACGCTCGTCAAGTTCCTCCAAGCAAATCAAGATATCTTCGCATGGAAGCCATCTGACATGACCGGAGTACCTAGGGAACTTGACGAGGACTCTTTAAATGTACACCTGAATGCTAAACCCATCAAATAGTCCCTATGAAGTTTTGGCGATGAAAAGCATAAGGCAATAGCTAAGGAACTAGCATGGCTCAAGTTAGCCGGATTCATAGAAGAGGTCATCCACACTGAGTGGTTAGCCAATCCTGTAATGGTCCCTAAAAAGGACACCAGTGATTTAAGGATGTGTGTTGCTTATACTGCCTTGAACAAGGCTTGTCCCAAAGATCCATTCGCTCTGCCTAGGATTGATCAAGTTATCGATTCTACGGCAGGCTCGGAACTCATATGTTTTCTCGACGCATATTCCGGTTATCACCAAATTCGGATGAAGGAATCTGACAAAGTCAAAACTTCATTCATAACCCCCTTCGGAACCTTCTGTTTTGTTATGATGCCCTTTGGGCTGAAGAATGCAGGAGCTACGTACCAACGCATAATGCAGCATTGCCTCCATGATCAAATCGGATGCAATGTACATGCATATGTGGATGATATTGCGGTAATGTCCAAAAAGAAGGAAACCTTGATTTCCGACTTGGAGGAAACATTTTCCAATCTACGAAAATACAACATAATGCTTAATCCGAAGAAATGCTTCTTTGGAATCCTAGCCGGAAAATTGTTAGGTTTTATCGTGTCTCAAAGAGTCATAGAGGTAAACCGAGACAAAATCAAGGCTATACTGAATATTTCCAGGACAACTCGGCTGAAGGATGTACAAAGACTAACTGGTTGCATTGCCGCAGTCAGACAGTTTGTAAGCCGGCTCGGTGAAAGAGCCGCACCACTATACAAACTCCTGAAAAAGACCAAGAATTTTGTGTGGACCGACGAAGCTGAAGCTACACTGCAAGACCTAAAAGTAGTACTCTCATCTGCTCCCATCCTTGCAGCACCGGAACCACAAGAACCGATGTTGCTCTATCTCACTGTGACAAACAAAGTCGTCAGTATCGTCATGGTGGTGGAGAGACCGGAGGAAAATCAGGAACACTTGGTGCAGCGTCCGACTTACTATCTCAGCGAGGTCTTAACAGAATCAAAGTAGCGGTATCCGCACTATCAAAAGCTGGCTTGCGGTGTGTTCTTAGCATCTCGTAAGTTATGACATTATTTTCAAGAACATCCAATTACCGTGGTGAGCACAGCTCCCATGAGAGATATAATCAACAATAGTGACACCATATGGCGCGTCGCCAAATGGGGCATAGAGCTTTCAGCTTTCGATATTAAGTACAAACCTCGTACAACAATCAAATCCCAAATCCTTGCTGACTTTGTCGCTGATTGGACAGAGACAATGGAGAGTATGACCCTACCAGAGTCAGAATACTAGACCCTGCATTTTGACGGGTCTAAAGCGCTCGGGGGCTCGGGTGCTGGCGTGGTGCTCAAATCACCCCAAGGAGATAAACTTTTCTATGTATTGCAGATACACTTCACGGCAACAAATAACATTGCCGAATATGAAGCACTACTGCATGGAATCCGGATTGCTAAGGATATCGTTATCCGACGATTAATGTGTTACAGAGATTCGGATCTTGTTGCACAATAAGTATCGGATATCTGTAAGGAAAATAAGCACATGGCAGCATATAGGGCTATCGTGGATGAACTCTCTAAATCGTTTGAAGGGTTTGAAGTTCAACACATCCCTCGAACAGAAAATGAGGAAGCAGATGCACTATCTCGAATAGGCTCTGCCCGAAAAAAGGTCCCGGATGGCGCTTTTTTAGAGCACCTCAAAGTTCCCTCTATAAAAGGAGTGGACGAGGAATATCCGACCAAATCCGAATCACCTTTAATAGCAGTTCTGTCTGTGATTCCTAGCTGGACTCAACCCTATCTTAATTTCTTGATAGACGAAAAATTACCCGAAGACGAAGTTCTGAGCCGATAGATCATCCGACGAGCAAAAGCCTATACTATAATTAGTGGTGAGCTCTATAAGCGAAGTGCGTCTGGGGCCTTTCAGCGCTGTGTATCTCCGGAAGAAGGAGTGGAAATCTTACGAGAAATCCACGAAGGCAAGTGTGGTCACCATGCTACAGCCAAATCTTTAGTGGCAAAAGCTTTCTGACACGGTTTTTCTGGCTTATAGCCAAGGCAGATGCCGAACGGC
This sequence comes from Avena eriantha, assembly GCA_910589775.1. Lineage (NCBI taxonomy): Eukaryota > Viridiplantae > Streptophyta > Magnoliopsida > Poales > Poaceae > Avena > Avena eriantha. The sequence goes on from OU342741.1 coordinate 355,925,296, forward strand.
TGGTCAAGACGTGCAAGGGCTGCCAAAAGTATGCCAAACAAGCTCACGTTCCGGCTGATCAGCTGCGAACAATACCTATAACATGGCCTTTCGCGGTCTGGGGGCTTGACATGGTAGGACCGTTTAAACAGGCTCCAAGTGGATTTACACACCTCTTAGTGATGGTGGATAAATTTACCAAATGGATTGAGGCTAAACCCATCACTAGTTGTGATGGAGCAACAACCAGAAGATTTGTTGTGGATGTTAAAATCCGATACGGTTATCCGCATAGCATTATCACGGACAATGGGAGTAACTTTTCTATGGGAGAGCTTGCCAAATTCTGCAACAAACAAAATATTCGGCTTGACATTGTGTCAGTCGCACATCCACAAGCTAATGGACAAGTTGAAAGAGCAAATGGTTTAATCTTACATGGCCTAAAACCGAGACTCAAAGCACCACTACAACGTGTTGCGGGGGCTTGGGAAGAGGAATTACCTTCTGTAGTATGGAGTTTGCGAACAATTCCAAACAGGTCAACTGGATACACACCTTTCTACTTGGTCTATGGCGTAGAAGCAATTCTTCCTAGTGATTTGATTCACACTTCTCCTAGAGTGGCCTCGTATATTGAGGAGGATGCCAAAATTTCTCGACAAAATGATCTCGACTTAGTCGAAGAAGTTCGCGTCGTTGCTGAAATGAGATCAACAGCCTATCAGCAGAAGTTACGCAAGTATCATAGCCAGAGAGTCAGAAACCGGTCTTTTAATAAGAGCGATTTGGTTCTCTGGCTTGTGCAGGAAAGAAAGCACAAACTTTCCCCAATATGGGAAGGGCCATTTTTAGTTAGTCGAGTATTACACAATGGTTCATACTACCTAACTGATATGCGGCCAGTCAAAGAAAGACCTGCTACTAAGAAGAGAAAGAGAGCTGGAGGCAGTACAAATCCGGATTAGTTAGACAGACCATGGAATATTGCTTAGTTATGTCCCTTTTATTCTTAGTTTATTTTTTCTTTGTAAACATATATGTGTACGTGTTCAATGAGAAATAAAGTCTTGGTTTCCTCAAAATCTTTCTAAGAAGTTTTTACCATCTTATTTCCGAATGATCATGTCACAAGTCGAAAATCCCAGAATACTTGAAAGTACTTTATGCTCATGTTTGTTCTAGTTTAGATTTCCAATTCTAAAATTGATACCTTTGGGTATAAATCTAAATTTTCTAGTCTATACTTTGGTTATTTGTCTGATTGCTGGATGCGGGCATTTTCCAAGTAGTGAATTGTTGGTACTGGAAGCCAGCTTTGTTTCCGAGTTTAAACTAGTTTAGCAATTGAGCTCCGTTGCTCAGCAAAGTTTCCATGCTGAAAGTTTATCCGGCTCACAGAAGGGACGAGGCAGAAAGCCAGATAAACGATAAGTGCAGACAAAAAATACAAGTGCTTATGCAAACATTTCAGGGACATAATATCAAAGTCAAAAGTGCTGAATAGATAAATTAAAACTTAGCACTAGCAAAGTATCATACTACTTAACTACAAACCCAAATTGTTTTTTCAGAATAACACATTGTTCTTCTGATATTCTATGATGCAGGAGGAGAGGTAGGAGCTGCCGGCTCGCTGGATACATCAACCTCGGCTTGATAGTGTTCCGAGATGTTCAAATCCGATATGGTTTGATCATCGTCGGAAACCTCAACTGTTTCTTCAGAAGGAGGAGGCGGCGTGTCCACGTGGGTGAAGAAGGGAGTGTCGTAGCTAGTCAAATCAGCTACGTCGCACCATATCCGGCGCAGGAGTCCATGATAGCCTTAATGTCTTGATCCTATCCGTCTTCATCCACCTTGCAGTACCCTCTGGTTACTTGCCAGATTTCCATGTTTCCATGGTGGCTCATAACCATGGTGAGAGCGTTTTGCGCTGCGGTTCGCGCGTAGGACATGTTCCAGTCCTGAACAATCTGCGGCATATCCTTGGCCTTGTCTCGCACTTCAAAACCGAACATGTTGTGCATATCTGGAACCTTGAGAACCTCGTCAATGTCTTCGAGAGATTGGCGAAAGTCATGAAGCAAATCACCGACTTGGGTAAGCCGGTGGGTGCGAGGCTCGGCAGAGGCAGAATCCGTCAAGTTCAGAGGACCTGCACATATAATGCAAAGGGTAAGTCAAATAAACCCGAATTCTAGAGAGTCAGAAGATGCAGAAAAATCAGAGAAAGGGAAACATACCATGGATGACATCGTCGACTTTGGCCTTCTCTTTGCAAAGACTCTAGAGCTCAGCCCGGAGCACCGCGGAAATGTCCTTTTCTCTAAATAACTCATCATTGAGATCCGAGATTTTCTTATCTTGAAGCACAATCTTGTGATCATGCTCATCGGTTGCCATGGAGCTAGACTCGAGAATCTGAGCAATGCTCTTCTCATGATCTGCCTTGAGCTTATCCAGCTCTTGGCGAAGTTCTTTGTTCTCCACCACCAAGGTCTTAAGATTCTCGGCCTCTTCGATCATGGCGCAGGACTATTTTACTAGTGTTGTAAGTCAAAAGAACAACAGTTCAACAAAAATTCGACAATGAAACAAAAAAGACAAGGTTTGAGTTTCGAAATGTTTACCTTTGACCTCATCCTTGGAAACCTTCAGCTGTGCATTTTCAAGTCGGAGAACTCTGATCTGTTTTCGCTTGTTGCAGATATTTTTTTAATAATTCCTGGTTATACGAATTAACTTTCTATAAGTCAGAATACCCAGAGTCAGAAGTCTACTAATGACTCGGGCTAATAAGGTAACTAATATCAGCACGAGCCTTGGGGGCTACACTAGTTCATTCTTTGGCATCCTAAGTAAGCATAAACCTGGATTTGACTATCCAACTTCATGCTTGGGGGCTAGAGGATAGGATATAAAGTAACATAAAAAAAGTGAGTTGGAATTCCGACTTACATGTTGTTCATGTGTGACTTGCTCAAGCACATGTTCACTTCAGTTGTAACCTTCTCGACAAGGGTGAGCGGAATCACTGGTGGAGGTGGTAATACACCAGCTCTCAGTCCCTCGTCACGAAGGCGGACTTGTTCAAGAAGTTCGGAGTATTTGACGTCCTCCGCTTCTTGTGCTTCTTCTTCGACAGAAAGATTCCGGCTTTCCAAGCATTGCCGAGCCAAACGCTGGATTTCCTCCGTAGATTTCCGAGATAGGCCAAGTTTGGCAAGTCCCGGATTACTTAGGAGATTCTCAGCGAAGATTTCTGCCGAGGGATCATTACCCAAAGAGGGTTCACCCTTATCAACGCCCGAGTCACTCATGGTGACATCAGTTTGCGACTCAAGGATCGCAGGCTCTGTTGTTTGAGCCGGATCTTCTACAACAGTCGGAGATTGAGTAATCTCCGGTGCTGCAGAAGGGTGAGGAGCGGGAGTCGGAGGAGCCACAGCAGGAGAAGCTAATTTGAGCTTCTACTGGCGTAGAGGCTTCGAGGCAACTTCCTTCCCCTTTCCCTTGATGAGTTGTTTAGCTCTGAGAAGATAATAGAACAAAGAACATTACATCTCAGACGGAATTACATGCAAAATACAATGAACTTGTGAGGAAAGATTACCTCTTCACAACGGGCACTTCTTTGGTGCCGATGGACAATGTCGGAGCCTTGCGTTTCCGAGGAATGACATCTGGCATTGGGATAAACTCACCCTCGTCCTGAGAAAACTCAGGAGGGTATCCCTCGATAGGAGCAAGCTCGGACTCGAGGAGGTCGACAAGCTGAAAAGGAAAAACATCTCAGTATTGCGAAGATAACATATGGATGAGTATGAAAAAGAGTTACTGCTGAAGTTTACCGGCACAACAGGATTTTCTGCTGTATGCATGTCCAGGGACAGCTCCAGATTTTCCTCTCGATCCACTCCCTTATCAGCCATTTGATTTGGCTTACATAATCCTTCAGCTTGAAGGACTTGGAGCTGACGCAGAGGGAGTCATTCTTCGATGACATGATGGAGTGCATCAGTCGATCTCCATGATGTTGAAGAGATTGGATCCGGCACGCCACCCAGCATTGAACTAAGTCGGACCCTTTCAGGCCCTTGTGCTTCATCAGATATTCAATCCATCTCTTGGTGAGAAACAGATCATCGCTGAGAGTCAGAGCGACCTCGTTCCAAGACTCTTGAGGCGTGGCGGCTCCATCTACAAAAGCCGGCAAAGCTATGTATTTGCCGGGAGCGGGGATATCCTTGTGGTAGAAGAAGGTGGACGTCCATTGTTTGACCGAATCACTTGCCATAATCCGGGGATAAACGCGCTCGCGCCTAACCGAAAAACTAATGGTGCCGGTAATATAAGGATTACCGGCAGTAATGGAATTTCTCCGGACATGAAAGTTGTATCGGAAAAGAGTAAGGCTCGGCCTAATGCCGAGATACCCATCGCACAAAGAAGCATATGCGCTCATCTCTAAGATGGAGTTCGGGGGAAGATGGTGGAGATGAACGCCATAATGATCTATAACCTCGGAAAAGAATTCCGAGGGAGGAAAAGAAAAGACCTCTGTCAAGGTGAGTGCCGAAATGCACTCGCTCGTCATCGCGGGGGTTGGGGACGGTTTCGCCGAAGCCGCTCCGCCTGTCTCTAGCGTGGAGGAGCCCTTCGTCTTCAACAACCTGGAGCTTGGGATCATCCAGGATGCAGGGGATCCAGACTCCACGGTGGCTCTCCCTCTCTGCCGCCGCCGTCGCTGCCGCTAAGCCGGAGGATGATGAAGAAGCCATTCTATCCGGTGCGTCGGTGACCTTAGATGGGCGGCGCTGGAGGTGTTTTTGCAGCAGCAGTGGAGCGCTGGGTTCGTGGGAGGCGTAGAGGAGAAGGAAACGACGCTGGAACTGGTGAAGAGGATTGGGGGAGAAATCCACACCAATTATATCCGTCAGGCGCGTCAAGATTCGTGTAAACGCTACAGTGAACATGCCACGCATGGTGGAAAGAACGGGGAAACCTCCGCGCGATGATTACGCCGCCTCGATCTCCGCGCATGCATTGAAACAGCGCCTCGGTTCCATGAAAGGCGGACCCACCAACGGTCGTGCTGACAGGAAATGTCTGTAAGTGACGTGACTTGACCATGACTGGTGTCAGGCTACGTCAGAGACCAAGTTCCGGCTTAGTTTGAATTTCAAGCTAGAAATCTAAATAAATGTACTGATAGATCTGACTTATTTTAAGACCCGGATCATATCTTTTGTTTTGAAGTTTCAGGAACCCTTCAAGATTCTGTAAGCCGAAGATCAAGCTAGATGATGATGAATTCTACTTTGGATCTTGGAGGCTTCTGGGGGCTGCTATTGGGGATATACTTTTCGGGTATCCTCACAGTTCCTCACTGACTAGGGTGGCCCACTTCGGGTTAGAGCTTTGCTTCACGGGCGACCCAGTCAGGGAGAAGAGACGGAGTCCAATCCGGCTAGGGGAAGGCCTAGAAGACTTACCGACATAGGCCCATAGTGTTACTTGTAGTTCAAGATGTACTCTGTAACCGACTCTTAGTCGTAGCCGGATAGATCTCTCCTATAAACCCTAGGCCGGATATCTATATAAGTCGTCCTAGGGAGAGCCTTTAGGGCATCTACCACCATACAATAGTCTACAACCTAAACTCGTACAGGCAAAACCCTTGTAACCCATATTCCGGCTCTGCCGTATTACTGGATTGCTAGCAGGAGTAGGATCCGTCCGAAGCCGGCGGATTCGAACCTGGGTAAACTTGTGTGCTCACCATCCTGGAACACCGAACGTCACACACCCCTCTCTTCCACATGCCTCGAGGACCCCCTCATGGCGTACTTCTCATCAATCCGATGACATTAGGCATTTGCTGAAGTTATCAAACAATTCAAGGCTTTCAAAAAGATGACGATCGTCCAAAAAAAGGTGACCAAGGTCATGGCCATAATTTGTGATGACATGTCTGCAATTGGTATATCGGTGCATCTTGGAAAATCAACAAATATGTCTCGTTCAAAATTTGAAGTTTACTTTCGAATTTCCAAATTTGGCCCTTTTTCAAAAAATTATAGACGAAATTAAATATATATTGAAATAAAGCCTTTCGTCCGCAAAGTGCAATGCTATGTGCATTAGTTTCCATGGGAAAACATAAACTTGTATTTTGACAACTTTTGGATCAATTTTGATCCATGGTGACTAGCTGGTGGGCCACGTATATAGTGGTGCCAAAAGCAAGGTAGGTCAGAATTTCCAAAGTTATCCTTCCCCACCCCTTCGCGTTGTGTAATAACTTCCACCCTCCGCCGCCTAGGTCCTCACCCCTTGCCCACAAAACAGACGTGCTCATAGCCGCTCCTCATCACCACCACACACGAAAAAGCTTTCCCTACCTGTCGGTCTTCTTGAGACGCACCGGTGGGCACGTCATTCCCACGGTAGTCCTTATATCTCTAGATTGATCTGGTTGGCATTTTATTGCACTTTCACCCAATGTGCCTCCTCAAATCCGTAGTTGAATTTGTCCTCAATCTACATGGTCATAGTTTATTCTGCGCTCGATCTGTGTTCCTAAATACCTTGGCGATTTTTGCTATCAATATGTTTGCTAAAATGCATTGGCATATATAGTTTTTGTACTCCATCTATATGATTCCTACTTTTCTTTTAATAATAACCAACCTTGTATGTCATAATTAAACATATGGGCAGATTTTGGATAGAGATTGCTCCATTAGGCAGCGCTAAACATATCCTTGGTGTTCTACGATTTATGGGGTTTGTTAGAGCTCATTGTGACAACTCCAAAGTATATTGCCCCTGTCGGTTGTGTGTGAATCATAGGGTGCTGCCTCAAAGTATAGTGGAATACCATATTTTTACATTTGGGATGCTAAGCACATATATTAGATGGGTATTTCATGGTGAACCATATGATCCTCCATATGAACCGGGCAAAGCACATCTTCATCATCAAGATCAAGTAGGGGAAGCAGATGTTGATCAACTAGATCAACTGACAGAGGCAACTCCTAAGCATCTAGATCAACTTGGAGAAGGGGGAGGCGAGAAAAAGCACAAGCTGCATGAAACAGGTTTAATTTCTGGTACTACCGCTATGCCAGATGACAAGGTATATCTGTAGAATGACAAATGTTCAGGTTGTGTGTCTTTGATGTTTCTCTATAAATGTATATGTTAATCTACTAATCGTAGAAGCAAACGACCAAAGAGGACTTTGATGGTAATGATGATGACTTGTTCATTTATGAGCCTACACCTGAGGCTGTGGATCGGGTACACTGCTTCTAGATGGATTTGATGCAGGGCTGCTGATCATCAGGGGTGTACTTTTGGTGCTGTCTGGGTAGTCTCATGACCACTAGCCGAGCTTCAAAACTCTTGGGGTGTAGAGCTATATCATGATTGGTTCGCCACTGTCGTAGTTCTATAATATGGAGCTACCTTATGATTTCTAGGCCTTTGTTAGCAGAACTATAATTGGAAACTATTCTGTATATTAGTATATATATATATGTGTGTTTGTGTGTGTTTTAAGTCTAAAATCCGAGTTTATGCTTTTATCAGTTCCTAAACGGTTTTTGAGGCCCCAGCGCTGGTGCCCTATGCTGCTAGCCCTTCCCCTCCCTCAATGTTCCGTGAGCCGAATCAACAAAAGGATATACTGTATAAGCTGGGATCAATTTGATTCGAAGAGGGGTGATTTTCTCGGTCCTTGGAAGGAGTACCAAGGGAAGGAGGAGGTTGGCTCAATCAATTATCTCACCCCCTTATGCGGGACCCGCTTTAACTAACACCTAACGTGGGTCCCGCTTAAAACAGCTGTAGGCCCCACATGATAGCTGGGATAAAAAATTCGGGAATCTCTCTCGGCAAAATGTTCCTGCCACTGCCACTTAAAAATACTTACTATAGAAAAAGTATACTGCCTAGCTCTACTACTACTAGTACTACTACTCCCCTGCCCATGACTTTCTACCGACGACAAGATAAGAAACCACCACTAGCTAGCTCCCATCCAGCAAGCAATTGTTGGAACTGGTGCAACCTCCGATTGGGGAGTTCTTGCTGAAATAGGTGGGTGTATTTGCTCACCTCAAAATCCGTCTTTGTTTAATTTGCTTCTGGTTGGGCCATTGGGGGTACTATTAGTACTAGTAGTAGTATTCAGTATGCTTTGATTGTGGAGTTCTTGCTTATTGCTCACCTCGGAATCACCTAATCCGGATATTTTCCCTCTGCTCTGATCGATTAGGTCATTTGGGTGGGGGTTTGGCGGGTACTGATTTCGTATGGATTCGGGATCAGGGCATGGTCACTCTAATTGGGGCATTTGGTCGGGTTCGATTTCAGTGTTCTTCACTTTTGTAACCTTTAGTTGGTACTTGTAATGTGAAGTGGATTTTGCGTCAGATTCTGTATGGAGAACTATGGGTCAGTGGCACACACGGCCACTATGGACAGGGATGGTCCCGTCAGTTCCCATAAAAGTTGCCTAAAAAGTTAACGTAGTAGTATATTCGTTGTGCTCTTCTATTCTTTCCAATGCTAAAAGTGGTTGGCTGCAAGCTAGATGTATCCTTGTGTGAAAAGTTGTCTATGTATGCATCCTGTTTTTGTGGAAGCCTCTGTGACACAATCTCTTCTTTATTTACTATAACAAAGTGGTACATTTTAACAACCCAAGTTTTTAATATATGTATTTATTACTTAAGAGCATAAGCATGCATGAATATTTTGCACTCTTGTTGTGTTTTGGAGACAGGAGGGGATAAAAACCCTAATATCTAAATTGTTTTCCTTCTCAATTCTATCCCATTTTCAAATGGTTTTGTTTTGGTGAAATGGATTCACATGTGGACCCTACTATTGAAATGTTCAAAAGGTTTACAAAAGTATTCTAAAACTTTGCCTCATTCAAAGCTGCTCAAAATATTTTGAATTGAGTAAATATAAGCCAGCCCGCCTCCCCTTTACAGAAAAAATGTGACCAGACAGGAAAAAGGCTGCATTCCAGCAAGCCAGCGCACCTCCCTTTCTCTTCCGCGGCCCAGTCGGCACAACACCGCGGCCCAACCACGGCCTGGTACCGCTTCGGCCCTCTCTCTCCCCTTCGTCTTCATCATCGACGACGTAGAGCAGCTGTGTGGCACCAGCACCACCGTCCGCCGTGCCAAGATGCGTACCGCCGCCCCCGGTTGTCTATATAATCGCCTCCGCCGCTGCCGGAGAACCCTAGCACGCACTCTCCCCCCTAACCTCTCTCTCCTAGGCGAGGACCAAACCCTAGCCACCGGGAACCGCCAGTCGCCATCGTTCCCGAGCTCCCCTCGACCAGCCGAGGCGACCGTTGGAAGCGCCTCCCTACCCTCTTCATCCCTGCCAAAGCATGCAAGCCGGGGAGCCGTCTGCTCGCCGGAATCGAGCTCGAACCACCGCCGGCCACCACCGTTGCCGTCGTCGATTCGTTGCCGTCTAAGCTCGCCTCGCCTCTCCGACACCGGCATCGCGTTCATGGTGAGCCCCTAAGCACGACAGTGCTCTCCTCTGTCTCCCTCTCGCCCTCCCCCATGCCTGTGATGTGTGCCTACAAGCCCTGCCGTTGGTCGCCGTTGTGCTTGTCGCTCCGGCGACCAAATAGCAGCAGCGCCACCATGATAAGGTCGCCCGCGCCGTGCTCTTTCTAGCGCGCATACTCCCGCTGGCCCTCGCGCGCTCAATCGACCAGAGCTTGTTCGACCTGAGGAGGAGTTCCATGGCTGACGTCAGCATGACGTTAGCATGAGGCAATAATTTTCCTTTTTTTTTATTTAAAATGTTTTCGGTAATTATTAATATGACAGGTGGGCCCTGTTTGTCAGGTTTTTAATATTTTTGGAAATATTTTTTGAAATGATTAAAAATCTGACAGGTGGGGCCAGATGGACATAATTTAATTATTCCAAAAATGTTAATTGTTTTAGAAATGATTTAAAAATGGATTAAAAATGAGAAAAATCATAACTAATTCATTTTAAGTCATAAAAATGTGTATAATATATCAAAATGTTCAGAAAAATGAGATCTACACTTTAAAAATATATTTATGCATTGTTGATCAACCTACACCCTAGCTAGTTAGAGGAACATCGAAACCCCCCTAACTGCATATGGGATCGATGGAATGCCAAACCCTCGGCACTCTGAACCCATTTAAATCGATGCTAATCCTAGTGTTGCCATGATAACTTTAATCTACCATATCATTCATGTGCTTGCGCATTGCATGGTTCGATATATTGATTGTTGCCTTTCTTTCCGGTATTGCTTCTTCGCGATAGGATCCGAGCATGAGACCGAAGTCAACGACACCGAAGATCCTTATCTGTCTACTGAAGGGCAAGGCAAGCGTAGCCTCTCATTCTGAACCTATGTTTTACAAAGTATCTACTTTCTCACGATATTGCATACGATTCCAATGTGGTCTTTTGTCAGTAGTTAGAGTTACCTATCTGCTGCATAGTTTCCCTATTGTAGCCTTATATACCTGATCCACAACTCCTAGCATACCTAGGTCTGGCATGTGAGCATTGCTAGAGCTTCTTCGATGGTCAAGCTTAGCCATGCTTAGTAGTTACGCCTGATCCATCCGACGATGATGAATCGGAGATGCTAGAGAATCTAGAAAGGTAGGAGATGGAGACATGATCGGAGGTGACAGATAATCATGCTAAGGCTTGTATGGGAGGGCACATTGGGTGTGATTTTTGCAGTCCCATGCTCGCCACCACTAGGAACCGAGTTCTTGCCTTTGGAACTGAGACGAGCGTACAGCCACACGGGGCCTAGAAAACCCCTCGACTAACTAACTTGCCTAGTAGATTCCATGAGTCACATAGTTCGGGCTTTCCATTTGGCATACACATTGAAAATATTTTCGAAAGAGGAGGTGAAGAAGGTGCATCATAACAGGTAGGTAAGCATGGTCGGGGTTGCTTGGGGTCGATGGAGCCCCTGGTAAACCAACCTCGACACACATCTCTAGGGACCGGCTTTGGGATTTGACCCATTACGGTAGAACCCTCCTTAGGGCGTGACTCATGGTCTCGGCGACAACAAGGTAAAGGTCGTGGTAAACCACCCTCTGCCGGCCCTCCAAGGAAGAGGGCTAATAATATTTGGCACTAAGAGTCGGTTGGTACGTGTGGGTAAAGTTGTACACCCCTGCAGGGTTAAATCTTTTCGAAAAGATGTATTCACGGTTATGAACGCTTGGTGACCGAATTCTAAGATCATAGATAAACTTAACTAAAAGTAAAACTTGTTGTTCCACATGTGCTTAAGGATGCTTCCTCGGGGGTTCGAGGGGGTGATCATAGATGAGGAGTTCAGATGTACTTGGTTAACAAGTTCGGATGTTCAAGATGGAGTCGTCGCTCTCTTACCCCGTTTAAAAGTACTTTGTGTAGTCGAGCCTCTACTCTCTCTTGTTTACAAACAAAGTTGGCTTTATGCAAAGAAAATCCAGAGAAAGGTTTTCTAGCCAGAGCATGTAGATACTAGGTTATCTAAGTCTCGCGGAGTACATTCTCGTACTTAGCCTTGCGCTATTGTTGTTTTTCTTCAGATGATCTAGTCGCAACCGAAGGTGGCTTCTACATTGACATCGACGAGTAGTTGGGGGTCCAAGGTTGCAGCCTGAGGACTATGGGTTGGACGTCGCTTATGTTTATGGCCTCTTAGGCCCTTTGTTAAGTTTGTTGTGTAGAACAACATAATTTGCTTTCACTGTTTGGTGTAATGATGGGTCTGTGACCCCTGGTTTGTAATAATCTGATATCGTACTCTATTAAGAGTTTAAACTTATGCTGTTGAATCCCTATGTTCTGTAATGCTACCGAATCATATACAGTGAGTCTCTGAGGTTGGAGTTAAGTTTATCTCGGAGGATAATCCGAGGATTGTTTAACCCTAATCCTGGGGGTGTTACAGGTTTTGGTATCAGAGCAGGACTACCTGTAGGAAACCCTAGTATTGGTCAATGTTGATTCTAGAAGCTGACAAAACTATTTATAGGTTGAAAACTATTTGCAAAAACTCTGACTAGGATTCTTTTTACTCCTTTCCTGGTGTGATTCTAATGCTGGAGTTTTCTTATCCTTATTGATTCAAAAAGATTTTCATTCCTTACCCCTATTTTCAAACATTTAGGATCGTGTCTTCGGGGTTGTTTTTCTAAGTACTCCGTAACTGGTTGCTATTCTCAGAGTTATCAAGATGTCTTAGTTCTGCTTGATGCATAACATCTTAGCACTCCATTGTTATGGTTTGTAAGTCAGCTGGTTAGTGTATACGTTAGTATGCTTTGATACTACCATGCTTGATGAGATGACATGTTTTTCATTCAGCATCTTGTGTCTTTGAAACCCATGGCTAACGCCTTCTATTCTTATAGGATGGGTGACACTTCTCGAGCTCGCACCTGTGCTCAAGCTCATGGGTCTAGGAATGAGGATGATCCTTCTAATCTTCCTCCACCACCATCTATGGTTCAACTCATGGCTATGTATGAGACCAACTGTGCTGACAACATGAGGCTCCTTGAAAGGATTAAGTGCAATACTCAGCGCCCAAACAACCAAATCGGTATCAAGGGTTTCATACGTCTCACTCTGCCAGTCTACAACTATTCCACAGAGCCACTTGATGCAGACTACTGGCTTCACACCATGGAGCGCAAACTTCAGGTTGGTCATGTTCGTGAAGCTGATTGGGTAACCTTTGCCGCCTACCATCTGGAGGGAGTAGCTAACTCCTGGTGGGAAAATTTCGTAGCACTGCAAGCTGCTCAACATGTCGTTACTTGGCAAGAATTCACTGAAGGATTCTGAGCCTATCATATTCCGGAGGGTCTAATGGATGAAAAGAGGGAGGAGTTCCTTAAGCTGAAACAAGGCACTGGTTCTATGTATGATTACCAGCGCAGCTTCAATCGTCTTGCATGCTATGCTCCTGAAGAAGTTTCCACTGATGCTAAGAAGCAAGCTCTGTTCCGCAAGGGACTGGACCCTGATGTTAGTCGTGATCTCCATCTGATGGATTTTGGGAATCTGCAAACTCTTGTGAACAAGGCAATAAAAGCAGAGCATGGAAACGTGGAGTATGAGGAAACTCGTAAGCGTTCTTATGAAGGATCCAACAAGGCTGGTTCAAGCAATAAGAAGCGTCGTGTCTTCGTTCCTTACAGTGTTGTGCCACGTGCTCCTTACACCCCAAGGTCTTCTGGATATGCTCCTCGCCCGAATGCTACCTCAAGCAATGTTGGTAGGACAAACTATCCTGCTACTGGTACCACACCAGGTCTTACCTGCTTCAACTGCCACGAACCTGGTCACTTTGCAAAGGAGTGTCCACAAAAGAGTGCTACTGAGAGAGCACCACCAAAGAAGTATACCAAGCCTCAAGGTGCTAGAAGTGGTCGTCTGGCCCATATCTCTGCTGAAGAGGCTCGGGAAGATCCAAGCGTCGTTATGGTACGCTTCGTATCAATCACATTCCAACTAAAGTTTTGTTTGATTCTGGAGCATCGCATTCATTCATGTAGAAAGCTTTTGCTGAATTGCATGAGATAATTTTTGATGGGTCGTCTAAGCCTTTGATGGTTCATTCCCCTGGTTCCAGCTGGTACACCACCATGGTTAGTCATGGGAACCTAATCAATGTTGCCTCCCAGTTATTCCCCACTTCTCTTATTGCCCTCAAGTCAACTGATATTGACATTATTTTGGGCATGGACTGGTTGTCCCAATATCAAGCGGTCATTGACTGTGCAACCAAGTCCGTGACTCTTACTAGTCCTGCTGGGATAACAGTCACTTATTGGACCGTAGGGTCACTATCCCCTTCAACTGTTTCTATTCCTCAAGCGGAGTTGTATGCTCTTGAAGTTCAACCTCAGTTAGAGATTCAAGATGTTTCCGTAGTATGTGAATTCCCGGATGTATTTCCTGAAGAGTTGCCTGGTATGCCACCTGATCTGAGTGTGGAGTTTGTCATAGAGTTGGTCCCTGGAACTGCACCTGTTTCCAAGAGACCCTACCGTATGCCCCCTCATGAGTTAGTAGAGTTGAAGAAGCAATTAGAGGAGTTGGAGATAAAAGGATACATCCAGCCTAGCACATCTTCTTGGGGATGTCCTACAATCTTTGTTAAGAAGCGGGATACCAATATACCGCGACTGATTGTGGATTATCGCCCTCTCAATGCCGTGACTATCAAGAACAAGTATCCTCTCCCTAGGATCAACGATCTTTTTGATCAGTTAAGTGGTGCCACCAACTTTTCCAAAATGGATTTGAGGTCAGGGTATCATCAAATCAAGATCCGAAAGGAATACATTCCAAAGACTGCTTTCACCACTCGTTATGGTCTTTACGAGTACACTGTCATGTCCTTTGGTCTTACCAATGCTCCAGCCACTTTTATGCGGCTTATGAACTCTGTCTTCATGGAGTTTCTTGATGAGTTCGTTGTGGTCTACATCGACGATATTCTGGTCTATTCCAAGACTGAAGAAGAACACGCTGAACATCTGCGTTTGGTGTTGATAAAGCTTCGAGAACATCGTCTCTATGCCAAGTTATCCAAATGTGAGTTTGGTTAGAAGAACTCATATTCCTTGGTCATGTTGTTTCTGCCGAAGGGGTTTCTATTATTCTGGACAAGATTCAATCCATTCTTGACTGGGAATCCCCCAAATCTGATAAGGATGTTCGAAGTTTCCTTGGGTTGCTGAGATACTCCCATCGATTCATCGAGAACTTCTCCAAGATTGCCAAGCCAATGACTGATCTTCTTAAGAAGGATAAGAAGTTTGAATGGTCTGGTAAGGCTGAAGAAAGCTTCAAGGTTTTGAAAACCAAGCTAACAACTGCTCCGGTGCTAGTTCTTCTAGACACCAGTAAAGACTTTGTTATCTTCTATGATGTCTCGCACCAAGGTCTCGGTTGTGTGTTGATGCAAGATGGTCATGTGGTGGCCTATGCCTCTCGACAACTGAAACCACACGAGAACAACTATCCAACTCATGATCTCGAGCTTGTAGCTGTTGTTCATGCTCTTAAGCAATGGTGACATTACCTCATCGGTAGTCGTTGTGAGTTATACTTGGATCATCAGAGTCTGAAGTATCTTTTTACACAACCTGATCTAAATCTCAGGCAAAGAAGATGGTTGGAACTCATCAAAGATTATGATTTGGGTCTCAAGTATCAACCCGGCAAAACAAATGTCATTGCTGATGCGCTAAATCAGAAATCCTACTACAACAATTTGTTGATTAAACAATCTCAACCTTCTCTTCACGAGGAATTTTCTCGACTGAATCTTGAAGTTGTTCATCGTGGATTCCTTTCTACTCTTGAGGTGAAATCTTCTATAGAGGATGAAATCAAGCTTGCTCAAAAGAATGATTCTGAAGTTGCTGAGATCAAAGAGAACATTGTTAAGGGAGTTGCAAAATGTTTCTCTAGTAATGATCAAGGTATTGTTTACTTTGGTAACCATCTGGTGGTGCCGAAGAGAACAAAGTTGAGGGGTTTAATTCTTAAAGAGGCTGATGAATCACCTCTCTCCATTCACCCTGGAGGTACCAAGATGTATCGGGATCTCCATCTAAGATTCTAGTGGTCTGGTATGAAGCAATATATCGCTCGTTTTGTTGCTAAATGTGACGTTTGTCGTCACGTCAAGGCTGAACACCAGACCCGCTGGTCTCCTACAACCGCAGCGTATCCCTGAGTGGAAATGGGATGAAGTTGGTATGGATTTCATCACTGGTTTTCCCAAGACTCAAAAGGGAAATGATGCCATATGGGTAATCGTCGACAATTTGTCCAAGGTTGCTCACTTTGTACTTGTCCCTGAGAGCATTAATGCTAATTAGTTTTATGAATTATATATCTCACGAATAGTGGTCCTTCATGGAGTTCCGAAGAAAATTGTCTCCGATCGAGGAAGTTTGTTCACTTCAAGGTTTTGGTCAAGTTTCCAACAAGCTATGGGAACTCAATTATCCTTCAGTATAGCTTATCATCCTAGCAGCGGTGGTCAAACCGAAAGGGTGAATTAGATCCTTGAAGAAATGTTAGAGCATGTGTCATATCTTTTGGTAAGAACTAGGAGAAATGTCTACCTTTTGCCAAGTTCTCCTACAACAACAGTTATCAGTCTAGTATAGACATGGCACCTTTCCAGTTCTTATATGGAAGAACATGTCGTACTCCTCTGAATTGGTCCGAAACCAGTGAAAGAAAGTTCTTTGGACCAGATATGATCAAGGAAGCAGAAGATCAAATTTGTATTATATGAGATCGTTTGAAAACTGCCCAGTCTCGTCAGAAGAGCTATTATGATCGTCACCATGAACATGTTGAATATGAAGTTGGTGATCAAGCTTATCTCCGAGTCACCCCGTTGTAGGGTGTCCATCGTTTCCGTATCAAAGGCAAGCTGGCTCCTCGCTATGTTGGTCCTTTCCGTGTTCTTTCCAAGTGTGGTAAGCTCACATACCAGTTGGAGTTACCTGTAAACTTCCCCGAGGTGCATGATGTCTTCCATGTGTCTCAACTCAAGTTTTGCTTCAAAGACCCTATCCGTGGTGTTGATCACCAAACACTTGACCTTCAAAATGATCTGACCTATCAAGAGTATCCTGTTCGTATCCTTGATGAATTCGAGCGCAAGACTCGTCGTCAAAGCATCAAGTTTCTGAAAGTTTAGTGGTATCATCACTCTTAGGATGAAGCAACCTAGGAACAAGAAGATCATATTCAATCTGAGTACCCTGCCTTCTTTTCTAAAACTTAGGAATCTCAGGACGAGATTCTTGTAAGGGGGGTAGAGCTGTAAGAACCCAAGTTTGTAATATATGTAATTATTACTTAAGAGCATAAGCTTGCATGAATCTTTTGCACTCTTGTTGTGTTTTGGAGACAAGAGGGGATAAGAACCCTAATCTCTAAATTGTTTTCCTTCTCAATTCTATCCCATTTTCAGATGGTTTTGTTTTGGTGAAATGGATTCACATGTTGACCCTACTATTGAAATGTTCAAAAGGTTTACAAAAGGATTCTAACACTTTGCCTCATTCAAAGCTGCTCAAATATTTTGAATTGAGTAAATATAAGTAGGGTTTTTAGAGAAATCAATCAGAAAAGATTTTTACAAAAAAAATGTGAGCAGAGAGGAAAAAGGCCACAGCCCAGCAAGCCAGCCCACCTCCCCTTCTCTTCCGCGGCCCAGCCGGCACAACACCGCGACCCAACCACGACCTGGTACCACTTCGGTCCTTTATCTCCCCTTCGTCTTCATCATCGACGATGCAGAGTAGCTGCGTGGCGCCAGCGCCCCCGTCCGCCGCACCAAGATGCGCACCGCCGCCCCCGGTCGTCTATATAATTGCCTCCGCCGCCTCCGGAGAACCCTAGCACGCACTCTTCCCCCTAACCTCTCTCTCCCACGCGAGGACCAAACCCTAGCCACCAGGAACCGCTAGTCGCTGTCGTTCCTGAGCCCCCCTCGACCAGCTGAGGCCATAGTTGGAAGCGCCTCGCCGCCCTCTTTGTCCCTGCCAAAGCACGCAGGCCGAGGAGCCATCTGCTCGCCGGAATCGAGCTCAAACCACCGTCGGCCACCGCCATTACCGTCGTTAATTCGTTGCCATCCGAGCTCGCCTTGCCTCTCCGACACCGGCATCGCGTTCGTGGTGAGCCCCTGAGCATGGCAGTGCTCTCCTCTGTCTCGCTCTCACCCTCCCCCATGTCCACGACGTGCGCCTGCAAGCCCTGCCGCCGGCCGCCGTTGTGCTTGTCGCTCCGGCGACCAAATAGTAGCGGCGCCACCACTCTAAGGTTACCCGCGCCGCGCTCTTTCTAGCGCGCATACTCCTGCTACCCCTCGCATGCTCAATCGAACGGAGCTTGTTAGACCTGAGGAGGAGTTCCATGGCTGACGTCAGTATGAGGCAATAATTTTCCTTTACTTTTAATTAAATTTTTTTCGGTAATTATAAATATGACAGGTGGGCCCTGTCTGTTAGGTTTTTAATATTTTTGGAAATATTTTCTAAAATGATTAAAAATCTGACATGTGGGGCCAGATGGAAATAATTTAATTATTCCAAAAATGTTAATTGTTTTAGAAATGATTTAAAAATGGATTAAAAATGAGAAAAATCATAACTAATTCATTTTAAGTCCGAAAAATGTGTATAATATATCAAAATGTTCAGAAAAATGAGATCTACACTCTAAAAATATAATCATGCATTGTTGATCAACCTACACCCTATCTAGTTAGAGGAACATCGAAACCCCCCTAACTGCATATGGGATCGATGGAATGCCAAACCCTCGGCACTTCAAACCCATTTAAATCGATGCTAATCCTAGGGTTCCCATGATAACTTTAATCTGCCATATCATTCATGTGCTTGCTTATTGCATGGTTTGATATATTGATTGTTGCCTTTCTTTCCGGTATTGCTTGTTCATGATAGGATCTGAGCATGGGACCAAAGTCAACGACACCGAAGATCCTTATCTATCTACTGAAGGACAAGGCAAGCGTAGCCTCTTATGATCGCCACCACTAGGAACCGAGTTCTTGCCTTTGGGACCGAGATGAGCATACAGCCACACGGGGCCTGGAAAACCCCTCGACTAACTAACTTGCCTAGTATATTCCATGAGGCACATAGTTCGGGCTTTCCATTTGGCATACGCATTGAAAATGTTTTCGAAAGAGGAGGTGAAGGAGGTGCATCATAACAGGTAGGTAAGCGTGGCCGGGGTTGCTTGGGGTCAATGGAGCCCCTGGTAAACCAACCTCGACACACATCTCTAGGGACCGGCTTCAGGATTTGACCCGTTACGACAAAACCCTCCTTAGGGCGTGACTCATGGTCTCGGCGATAGGAAGGTAAAGGTCTTGGTCAACCACCCTCTACCGGCCCTCCAAGGAAGATGACTAATAATATTTGGCACTAAGAGTCGGTTGGTATGTGTGGATAAAGTTGTACACCCCTGCAGGGTTAAATATTTTCGAAAAGCCGTGTTCACGGTTATGAATGCTTGGTGACCGAATTCTAAGATCATAGATAACCTTAACTAAAAGTAAAACTTGTTGTTCCACGTGTGCTTAAGGATGCTTCCTCGGGGGTTTGAGGGGGTGATCCTAGATAAGGAGTTCGGACGTACTTGGTTAACAAGTTCGGATGTTGAAGATGGAGTGGTCGCTCTCTTACCCCGTTTAAAAGTACTCTGTGTAGTCGAGCCTCTACTCTCTCTTGTTTACAAACAAAGTTGGCTTTACGCAAAGAAAATCCAGAGAAAGCTTTTCTAGCCAGAGTATGTAGATAGTAGGTTATCTAAGTCTTGTGGAGTACATTCTCGTACTCAGCCTTGTGCTATTGTTGTTTTTCTTCAGATGATCTAGTCGCAACTGAAGGTGGCTTCTACGTTGACAGCGATGAGTAATTGGGGGTCCCAGGTAGCAGCCTGAGGACTATGGGTTGGACGTAGCTTATGTTTATAGCCTCTTAGGCCCTTTGTTAAGTTTGTTGTGTAGAACAACATAATTTGCTTTCGCTGTTTGGTGTAATGATGGGTCTGCGATCCCTGGTTTGTAATAATCTGATATCGTACTCTATTAAGAGTTTAAACTTATGCTGTTGAATCCATGTGTTCTGTAATGCTACCGAATCATATACTATGAGTCTCTGAGGTTGGAGTTAAGTTTATCTCGGAGGATAATCCGATTTTTGTTTAACCCTAATCCTGGGGGTGTTACATATATACCTACGAACGTGTGGTGCTCCAGGTGCGGCAAACAGGATGGTTCCCCCACATGACATAGGATCCGGCCAGTACCACTACTCACCAAACAAGCGCAAGGCTACTCACCAGCTGAGAGGGCCCAACTTAAAGAGAAAGGTATTTTTTCTTAATACCTTTATTAGCATGGTGCAATCTGATTTAATTATTACCCGCTTGGTGTTATGCATGCTTATTAGATGTTCAGAAACATATGTGTGATTTTATTAATTCTGGCACTGTGTTTATGTGAATCCAGATCTATCTGACTGTCTCATATAGTTAGTATATGAATACTATGTACTGTATTGAACTGTTGAGCTCTGTTACTATTTATGCAGATTGACGATGCTGCTGCGGAGGCTGAGGCCAGTGTAGAGGCTAGTACATTGCTGATGCCCGCACCAAAAGCAGACATCGTCTAAACAACAAGGAAGCGCCAACACAGTACCCAGGTGGGTAGTGACCTCTCTAGGAAGTGGGTATAATTTGGAAACCCACAATTTCACATGTTATGATTTTTCGTGTTATTGTTATCAACTAGTACTATATATTTACGCTCATCAAAAGTTCACAAAAATCAAATCTGTTTGCTTTACAGGCAATCGTTTTGTCTTATAATATTAGATTTACTTGCTCTTTACATAATTCAACCTTTCCACTTAATTTCAATCAGTACCACGCACTAGTTGCTCAGCCCTTTCTGTTACCATCCTTTTGTCAAGCTTGTGGATTGAAAGGGGGCCTATATGCCCTTCCAAAGGCAGATGGAATAAAAATGGTGCAAGATCACCCTTCGCAAAGGGTACCCATGGTATCAGGTATGGATTCCAAGTGGTTTAGACCGATTTGATGTAAGATCTTGTATCTCACTTTTTTTGTCGCCTTATTTCTCTATCAATTTTCTCATGAAGGTTGTTCTTGTGTCGCTTGCCCCATTATAAACAAGATGTCCAGAAACGACAAGTTTCTAACTCTGTATAGCGAGGGCCCTAAAGGCATGCGGAAACTGTATGATGTGGATGTCTTCCATACGATGGCCACCACCTATTTGGGTGGCCGAGGTTGGTCCAAGTATGTCCGTGAGAATGGTCTGAAGCAGGGGGACGAGATAACATTCGACTTTAGCAAGCCTGGGTAAATACTTGCACACCATCGTACACCTATTGACCTAAGGACCAAGAACAGAGGTAGTACTAATTAATTTTCTTATGTATTCATCACAACCTCTAATGATTTTCTTGTGAATAACTGTTCTGCACCATTGTCTTTACTTATCATATGACCCTGACCACTTCTAAAATCTGCTTCCCCTTATGTACCCCCAGAAGGGTGCCAACATCAAGCTGCTGGCACCGGCACCGGCCCCAGTTCCTGCAACGACACCTATTGACCTTAGTAGGAGAAAGAATAGAGGTAGTAACTTAATTCACTTGTATACTCTCATTTCTGTCTAGGGATATCTGTTGTATAAGAAACCATTTTGCTTGCACACATCTCATATGTCTCTCTGACCACTCCTAAAGTCCCCCTACCTACCCCGCAGAAGGTAACCAGCATCAAGCTGCTAGCACCCGCATCGGCACTGGCCTAGTTCCTGCTCCAGCACCTATTTGACCTAAGGAGAAAGAATGGAGGTAGTAACTTAATTTGGTTGTATACTCATCATATCCTCTGATCACTTTCCTATGAGTAACTATTGTATAAGAGGCCATTTTTCTTGTACACATCTCATCTGCCTGTACCATCCCTGCAGTCAGCTTAGCTACCCCTTAGAAGGAATCTAGCATCAAGTTGCTGGCACCGGTACCGGTTCTGGGCCTTCTGGCTCCTACACCAAACCCTCTACAATTAGTGGCATCATCTCCTGCACCAGCACCAGCTGCCGCACGTGCCCCAGCACAGGCACCGGCACAAGCTCCTTCATCACCCCGGTTAGTGCCTTCTTAGAGCATATCCTACACTTGTGTCATCACAAGGTCGCACCGGATTATGTTTGTGAGTATATGGCGGCGGATAAACTACTCTAAATGTCTTCTCAAGTTTCACATGATTCAGTGCATTTCTATTAGTAATTATGCTATTAACTCGACTTATTAACTCGACTTATGGGCGCTTGGCAGCTACTTCTAGGTGGATCAAGTTCGGAAAGCAGCTAATCTTACCATTGGAAGAATGGTCAAGGTCGATGTATCTAGCTATCCTGAATGCCGCATACTGTTCATGAACTTCCTAGCTGTCTAGCTCTTTGGTCGCATGCTATTGTAATTAATTATGTGGTTGTATTATCTCCACTGATCATATATGGGTGGTTAAACTGTGATAACCTTTTTCTGAATTGGAGCTATGAGTAGTACGTACTGGTATGGTATATCTGTATCTATATGATAGTTCCCTATATGACCAAATATTATGACAATGATTGACTGATTGTGTTCCAGTGATCGAGTGTGTTTAGAGAAAAGGGCAAACTAATCATGTGACATGGTTTTTAGAGATGAAACAAGAACTTGCTCTCTTTGTACTGCTATTGAATTTTAGTGTCTGTATTGCTCAATCAGTCACTTTGAAATACTTCTGAATTGTTCAAGTTCTGTTGAATATGAACTAGGAATCTGTCGATATTTTTATGTCTTATTATTCTGTACTCCTTAATCTTTTAGATGCCACTGAATTTATCAAAAGTTCTATCATTGCTGCTGGCTGCTTGCTCTAGAGCTTTTGCATGTGTGTCATCGGAACCGTTGGATGTGTTTTGGACAGAGATTAGAGGGCAAAGATATACAACATGATTTTACCAAGTGAAGTCATTGGATACCAGCCCTGTTTTTGCACACATGGTGTGTGTTCTTTAGATATTTTTACATGAATATCTGTCAAGGAATTATCCCTTTTTTCCTCCCTTGGCGAGGTCTATGTTTGAATCCGGCGAGCCACAACCCAGTGAAATTTGAGATAGGAGCCCATTGACCATAGCCCAAAAACTTTTTAATATAGACTTTTTGGCGTTGCGCTCACATCTAAAAAGACTCTGCCTACCCATGTTTTTAAGAAACGAATCCATTATATGACTTTTTATAAATTGAAGTTCCAGTAGCACTGCCCTTTTATTTTAAGAGAGATAAACATGGACACACAAAATATTTTTAAGAAGACTAATACATAAGTTATAGTTACTATAAAGCTTTTAATGATATCTTTCGTCCGATTTATTTTGCGTAGTGGCAACGCATACGATTTATATTTGTTAAGGTTTTGAGTTTGAATCCTGTGTGCTTGACATATATCTATTTGGGTTTACTTTTTATATAGCAATACTGTTTTTGGAGAGGCTGACATCGCGGACCCACCAGCCTGCAGTGTCTCTCGAGTTTAATGGGTGGATTTGAAAAATATAAGTTAAGTACTTGTACAGAGAGGCTGGCATCAGGAACCCACAAGCTAGAACATACTAGGTAGACTGACATCCACAAGCCAGAACATACTAGGGAGGCTAACATGTGGGCCCCAATAGCAAGACCACAAGGGGCTACGGCATCGAGCAATGTATCCAAGGTCAAAATAGCATATGCAGCCAAAAAAAGTCCATCATACACACGTTTCATTTACAGAGAGACTGACATGTGGGACCTAGTAGCGATACCTTATACAGGCGCTGCATCGAGCAACATTGCCAAGTTCGGGACAAGGAGGTACGAGCGAGGAAAACATCCAGCATGGGCACTTTTGTTCTAATGAGAGGGACATGGGGACTGTTTTTTTAGAGAAAGACATGGTGGACTGCTGAGCACAGCCTAGAGAAATTTGAGAAAGGAGACCATGAAGCATAGCCTATGTAGTATAGCCTATGTAGAGCATGCCATATAGATAGGCAAACTCTTTTTAATTCGGCATGTTGGGCATTTCCCCCACCTCTCAAAATAAAAAACTCTCTCTACCCATGTTTTAAACTACTCCATTATGTGGCATTTTATAAATTGGGATGCCTGAGCGCTGCCATTGTATATTTTAATAAAATAGATAAACGTTGACACACAAAATATTTTTTAGAAGACTGATACATAAGTTGTAGTACTAATATATGTTTAATGATTTAATTTCTATAAATATCTTTGGTGTAGTGGCAAAGCACTCAGTTTACGTTTATTTGATTTGATTAGAAGGTCTTTAGTTTGAATCCCCTGTGTACATATTTATATATATATATATCTTGGGTTTACATTTTAATATCGCATAATGGAAAGGCTGACATCCGGACCCACCAGCCTAAAGCATCCCTCGAGTTTAATGGTCGGGTTTGAAAAACAGTTAAATACTTGTACACAGAGGCTGTCATCGGGGACCCACCTACCAGAACATAAAAGGTTACATCGGGGACCCACAAGCCTACCAGAGAGGCTGACATGGGGGCCTTAGCAGCAAGACCTTACACGGTTTCCGCATCGAGCAATGTTGCCAAGGTCAAAACAGCGGACATAGCTGGAAAAGAAGTCCATCATGCGTAGGTTTCATTTATAGAGAGACCGACATGTAGGACCCAGTAGCGTGGTCTTATATAGGTGCTGCCTCAAGGAACATTGCCAAGTTCGAAACAGAGAGGCACGAGTGAGAAAAAAGTCCAACATGCACACGTTTCTTCTAATGAGAGGCTCACATGGGGGACCCAGTAGCCTGAAAAAACGGCGGATGCATCAAGCAACACTATCAAGTTTGAAATATGGAGGCGCGACCGAGGGAAAAAATTCCATCATACACATGTTTCTTCTAATGAGTGGATGACATGTGTGGCCCAACAACGTGATTAAACTGTAGATGCAGCAAGCAACGCTATCAACTTCGGAACACGGAGGCACGATCGATGTAAAAATTCTATCATACACACATTTCTTCGAATGAGAGGATGACATGTGGGGTCCAGGAGTTCGATTAAACGGTAGATGCATCGAGCAGCTCTATCAAGTTCGGAAGAGGGTAGCGTGAGCGAAGAAAAAATCCCATCATACACACGATTCTTGTAATGTGAGGCTAACATGGGGGACCCAACAGCATGACTAAATGGAAGATAGATCGAGCAACGTTATCGAGTTGAAATTAGGGAGGAAATAGCCATGGAAAAAATTCCATCATGCACACGTTTCTTCTAATGAGAGAATGACATGTGGGACCCAACAGCCTGATTAAACGGTAGATGCATCGAGCAATGATATCAAGTTTGGAACAGAGTAGCGCGAGCGAAGGCAAAAAATTCCATCATACACATGATTCTTCTAATGAGAGGTTGACGTGTGGGACCCAACAACTTGACTAAATGGAAAACATATCAAGAAACGTTATCGAGTTCAAATCAGGGAGGCGCGGCCGAAAAGTATGGTCCGCTAGAGATACTGACGTCCGGGACCCACACGCCTCAAAATACTCCGGCGAGTCAACATCGCGTGAGGAACCGAAAATCTTACTTCTGCCACGCGCCAGCTAAGCTTCCTCCACATTTTTAGTGGTTCCGTCGTAGTAGAGGGCAACAAAACCAGAAAAAAAAGTTGTCCATCGGTCACGGTCGAGCTGAGAATTTCGTCGCGGAAGACGCGCCTTGTACGATGACCGTCGGGCCAAGTCGTTGCGGAAGGAAATATTTCTTATAGTGCGACCCCGAAGACCTATCCCGAGAATCAGAAGACTGAACCCCGTCGAAACCTCAAGACCTTTGACCCTAATGTGTGACCCCGATCTAAGAGTCCTATTTTATAAATTGCCATCTATACACTTGTTGCAAATAAATTGTTCATGCTCACATACATATTCTTTTCTGGGGGGTATTTTGTCGACTCACCTCATAATTAAATATGGAGACTATATGCGGGCTATTCTAGTCTTATATTGACTCCATTTAAATTTGTGTAATGAACCGATGACATGTTTTGCCTTATTATACAACATTTAAATTGTGGGGTATCTAAACAACTTGAACCATATAATTAATTATCGGGACCGCGATTCCGCTTAATATTGCCTAGTTGCATCACATCTTTGCCACGTCATGCATCATATCATGAATATGCTGATCTTGTGTCATAAAATTAAATAGTGCATCCTGTGTTTCTTTTAGTTCTCGGCTTCTTCACGAATTAGGCTATTGAGTTGATGCGAGTCTCGACAAGTCCTTCTGATAATGTATCTTCGGCTATGTTCCCCAGGCGAGCAATATCCCCCTTTCTACCTATTTTGCATTTATAGTCTTTACTTCCTCCTGTTGATCTATTGCTATCCGTGTTGTGATGCTTCAGTTTCTGAACCATTTATATTCCTTGTAACCTCTATATAGCCTTGGACACCTCCTATTTCCTGTTGTTTGGTAGAGAGTTGGCCTTGCGAGTCGTAGTTGCTTGCTCAGGTGTTGGTTCAAGTTATCGAGTACCATAGTTCTTCTAGGTTTCCACATGCTCAATGTTGGAGATAATCATGGTTCTACTTAGAACTTGATAATTAAAATGCTAGAATAAATATAACTAATGCAGAGGCATCGGTGGGCAGTAGATGTTATTTGGGTTTTACCAGCTCACTTGTGTCCCCTAGGACTCCAAGTACTTGATGCCCGTTCCTTGACTATGGCACTATCCGCATGTGGGACCATGAATACCCTTACCCCGACCTTGATTATCTTATTTTTGGGGGCCCAAAACTAGTTTGGGGCTTTATTTCTATCCTGTACTTATGCCATGCTTTACTGCTTTATTTACTATTGCGTGTGGAGCGCATGTACTGTTTAGGAATTGTGCTATGTTTCCGCGGTATCGACAAGTCCAGTCACACTTTCGGGTTCCCAGTCGTTTACGGCCGTCGACACAAACCCTGTGTACGTCTCGGAGCCGGCCAACTTTGTTGTAGGTAGCTTAGTGGGGTGGCCCCCCGAAATAATTTTTAAATCCTGTGAATGCTTTGTCGTGAGGCCTCGTTGCGTTTTATTTGGTTTTTCCCGAGGTTGATCATGCGTGTGTTGCTATTTGTGCACTCCTGCAGGGTAAATATTTCCGAAAAGCCGTGTCCGCGATTATGGACTACTTAGAGCACAATGTCTCTACCATATACAACTATAACTAAATTAGTGCTATAATTTTGACTTTGGCATGACTAGCAGTTAGCTGCAGTATAACGGAATGGATAAATAAAAGTGCCACCAACTAAGGTAATTGGGGTGTCTCATGCTATCTATATCTGACTAGTAAGCATTGCAACTACAACGGAATGGTTAATTAAAAGTGCCAACAACTTGTGATATGGGAACTATTTATGATATCTACATCTGACTAGTAATTATGGCAACTCCAATGGAATGATTAAGAAAACTACCAACTATGTGAGTTCCTCGGGATGACTTCCTCGTTTGGTCTTGAGGGGGAATACTAGTATGGGTATGTTTGGTGTTAGTATCAGGTTGGTTCCGAATAGGTCTTTCTTATCCCTCTCTGATAGCCGACAGTTATACCGAGTCTCTATAGGTTGTTTAGTGCATGCTTCGCTGCCGCTTCAATCCACCATACCTATGTAGGTTAGAGCCGCCGAATTCTAGACTCGCCGTGTACTGGCCTCAGTACTAACCGCTCCCTTTTTTCCTTTGCCCTTTATCGACACCCCTTTTTCTTTAACAGGTACGACTTCGACGTTGTTAGCAGGATCCCGCCCACAGATCTCATGGATTTCCATCTCGGGAATCTCTACACCTGACAGTCGTTGCCACTATCAATGGTCTCCTCGACCAAGTAACCTTCCTGTGAGTAAGCTTGTCCATCTGAACCAAAACATTTATCGTGTGAGTAAGCCTGTCTGCCTAAGTAAGCATGTCCATCATCGGTCTCCTCAACAAGTCTTTATGCATCTAAAGGGAACAACCTAGGGTGAAGCAACTACTATGAAAGATAATATCTAAAGAGTTCTATAGAGACACACTATAACATCCGCCCAACCAGAGATGTAGGGACGTTCGTTAATTAGAAACAACAGTTATAACAGTAACATAAATAAACATTGCTCGCCCTCCTTCTCGCTTACCGACGAGAAGGCGGAAGAACATTGTCAACACCCAGATTTTTAATTCCAGATGCCTGTTATGCCAAACATCGCAATCCCAGGATTACCATTTTGGATATCAAAGTACATCATCCATTACAAACCATAATAAGGTCTTACACAAATAAAGGATCTCATGATCCAGTCTTAGTACAAACAAATAGCTGAATAAATAGCGTAGCGGTGGGCTCCATCTTCAGTGTCATAGGCAATGCTGACGATGGGAGATGATCCTAGTTGTCGTAGCCATCCTGATGTCCTCCTTCCAGGTAGTCCTCCTCATAGTATGGCCACGGGAATATCCAGGGACAAAGCCATGAGTACTCTTTAAGTACTCGCAAACTATCACTAACAAGTAAGGTAGTTCTAGTAGGAATGCTAAGTTCTAAGTTTATTTGTAAAGTTAAGTTTGAAACCTAAGCTGAGTTCAGAAACAAAGAAAGATAAAATAAAGTTTGAAAACACCTAAGTGGGAACTTAGTTGTCATAGACACAACTCTGTTGTGGTCAAGTCATGCCACAATTCATTTCATAAGTCATTTTGAAAACATCTGACAACGGAACAGTATAGCCACTCCAACTGTCCATAACCGCGGACGCGGCTATTCGAATAGTTTGACACTCTGCAGAGGTGGTACACTTTCACCACAAAATTCGATACATCTATCAGGGATAACCCTGAATCATCATACTTAGTATGCAGATAATCAAACATAACCTTTCCTTTACACACTCTAGTATAAGCACCTCTCCTATGAGCTCGGCCTCCCAGTCATGGCCATCTGCCATCCTGGGCACTGCATAGGTGGACAACATTGAGAGGTAGCCTCAGCTCAAACCTCTCCCGCGAGGGAACTAATACTAATGCATATAAACTTCCGGCTAAGCCTTACCCAATTCAGGTATTGTGGTTGTACGGTAAAATTGGAATGGTATCACATTCGCACCCAACCATCAATTTTTTATAAAAGGGGCTAAGGCTCATGCCTCAACATTTTCATCATCAGCAACCATTTGTGTTTCTCAACACATGTCAAAAAATCTCAATAGAATGACTCATCATTCCAAGGTTTTCACAAGTCATTTTCACCAAGTATTCCCGTCTAGAGTGATCAAGTTTTGGTTTAGCTCTAAACTACTAAGTTAAGAGTGTTCACTAATGTGGGATGCTAAAATCAATATCATGCCATAGAATGACATCTAATTCTAACTAGATAGATCAAGTTTTATACTCTTTATGCTATCTATAAACAAGTAAGAAACTTTGGTAAGTAAAAGAAAGTAAAGCTTGTAAATAAAACTTGGAGTATGTATAAGTCAAAGGGTATAACCAAAGCATGCCTAATGCATTTGCTTAGGTTATCTAGCTTACAAGGGTTAGCTTGACAATAATAGCTTGCTAACAATAGCTTGCATTGTTAATGATGGCTTGCCTTGGTTGGTGTAGTGGTTGAAATTCTCCTCGTCTTCTTCGGGGTAGAACTCCTCCTCCTCGTAGACTCGGTCGGTAGTATCGTCTATAAATACATACAGAATACACAATCACCAAACAATACTTAACTAGTCTACTTAGCACACTAAGGCACCCATTTGATGATCTAGTATCATCACAAACATCACAAGGTTTAATGAACTAAGTTCATTTATTTTATTTGAGAAAAGTAATTTCTACTCATTGAAATTAACTAAGATTTAATATTCTCCAATTAAAATATGGGATCATGTGGACACATGTCTTCACCACATATTCTAATACATGGGAATATGATTTAAATGTTGGATCACATTTTAATAAGTTTAAGTTTAATATTTAAAGATTTAAAGTGACTAGAAATGCCTATATAGCATTATTTTGGTACTAGTCCAAAGTCACTGCATGCAAACCTTAATATTATTACATATTCAGATAGATATGGTTAAATGTGATTTTTGAGAGTTGGAATCAACCTGAAAGCTATTATGGTTGATTTTAGAAAAATGTTTGAATGTGAAAAAGCTTCCGTCTTGTTATTTTATCTAGGAGAGATCTATAACTCTAAATGATTGAAATCCAACGGGGTTGGATAGAGATTTTCATTACCTTTCCAACAAAATTGTAATCACTCAATTTGGGTTTGTAAAACTCTTTGAATTGAATTTCAAACTAAGGGACAGAACTAAGTTTCAGCTAAAATAGAAAAATTTAAATTTGAATCTACGGGCTAAGGCGGGAATACTAATGGGCCGGCCCAGTTTCACTCCGTGGCGCTGAGGACTACTGACAGGGGGGTCCCGCTTGTTAGTGGCTCATTAAACACAAATCGGTACGTGGCAGTGCGGACCGTAGGATTGGAACTAGCATCTACGGCTCACGTTCATCATCGACGACGAACCTGTCGCCGGCGAGGTGGAACCCTAACAGCTCAGTGGGGGTGTGGTGAGGGTGTACCAGGGCTCCAGCGAGTGCGGCGAGGCAGGCAAATGAAGGAGGAGACGACGGCAGGCTCAGGCGAAGTCACGACAGCGGCTGGGGTGGATGAAATCGATGGGAGCGTCTCCTCCTCTGCTGCGGCTATCTCCGGCTAAATTGCGGCGGCTGGCTGCTCGAGCTGCTCCGGCGAGAGGTGGGGAAGGACCAGTGGAGAGAGGGGAGTGTGAGAGTGTGAAGAAATGGTGCTGGGCAGGTTCCCTTATATAGGCCCGGCGAGGCGATAGAGAGGTGTGGGGGGATCTCGTCGGTGACGACGGCATAGGGGGCTATCAGCATGGGCGATATAGGCGGACGGTGGGTGGTTCCCTGGCGGTCAGCTAGGGCTTAATGGCGGTGCTAGGGGCGGTGGATTGCGGTCAGGAGCATTGTGCGCTCTGAGCGATAGAGGCGGTGCTCGTCGTGGTTCCCGGCGACTGTGGGTCGCGCGGCGGGGTAAGGGCGTGTCTGGTGGGGTGAGGTGGTCAAGGCGGAGCGGCGCGCGCGGTCTGGGGTCGAGGTGCGGCGTGTGGCGCTCTGTCGGTGATGGCGCTCTGGCGTGCGTTGGCACGGCGCAGAGACTTTGTGCGGGGCTTGTCCTCGGTGGTCCAGGGGTTAGCTATGGCCGTGGGGTGGACCGTGGACGGCGGTGAGGTCACACCTTCCTTCCTGGAGCGGCGGAGAGGGGCTGGTGGTCTCCTGTGGCTGGGACACGGTTGGCCGGCGAGCATGGCGTCGGGGTGGCGCGGCACTGTGGCTAGGGACAAGGGGGTGGCTGGTTATGGCCTGGTTAGATCAAAGAGGGATAGAAGGAGTGAATTGGGGTCAAATGGGTTACAAAACCCTATAGAAACAGTGAGGCTAAACTAGGGTGTGATCAGTGCATACCAAGTGTTCGACCAAATGGCCGCATGGCACAAAGATTTGAATTTTGAAATGAAATTTGGTGGAGTTGTTTGTCACATGCTTAAGCATCTCTGGTTGCTGGGATTTGCTAAGTTGAAGTCATTTGAGTGGTTTTTGAAAAAGTGGGATCTAGACATATGAGATAGATTCCATTTTCAAATGTCTTTTAAAATTAGAGTTTGAATGTTTTTGGAAGATCACTGTAACATCCCAAAACTCTAATCCAAGGTTAATCAAGATCAAATCTACCCAATTTAGGGTTAACAAAACCTTTTTCCATTTAAAATGATTAAGCATTCATATGTGTGTGCATTTAAATTAGGAGTTGTTTTGAATTGCCATCTTTGAGTGATCCATTGGTTGTAAAATGATTCTAAGGTGAATTAAACATCATCTAGATCATTCACAAACAAATCCCAAAGAAAAACAAATCAAAATGAATAAAATAAAGAAATGGTCATTTGTGCCATTTTAATCACCTAGCCTACTTTGGCTATTCCTAGAACTCAAATCTTAACAGAAACAATTGTGGTTCTTTACACCCCTTGCTAGTACAAGTAGTGATGTGCCAAGGCCCACTTTGTTTCATCCCAAAAACTTTCGAACACTAAATTTAAATGACATTTGAAAATTGAATGTAGTTCATATGTATAGATCACACTTATTCAAAAACCACTCAAATGAACTCCACTTTCCAAACCCAAGCACACCTAGAAACTCAAGCATAAGATACATCACTCCACCAAAATTCAGCTCAAAATTCAAATATTTTGTTCATGCGGCCATTGTGTCGAACACCTGGCAGGCAAAATCAAAATGGCCTAACTATTACTGTTTTGGGGTTAACCTTGTCGAGCCATTTGGTGTGCATTGATCATCCTTGGCTCCCCTAGTCCAACCAGATGAAAACCAACCCTACCTCTAGCCCCCGGCGCCAGTGCCATGCCGCCCCGACCCCTCTCTCTCTCGCCATGTCTAGGAGCTAGACCAGACCACACCGCGACTCGCTGCCCCTTTCCCAAGCCCAGACAGGCACTGCACCACTCCCCAGCCTCGCCGCCCTTTCTCTCTGCGTGCAGCCAGAGCGCGTGAGAGCACCCTCACCGCCAGCACGCCACATACCGTGCCTCGACCACAGACCACGCATGCCGCTCCGCCTCGACCCCAGCACCCCGCAAGACATGGCCGTGCACCGCCGTGCGACCCACAGTCGCCGAGCGCCGCGTCGAGCACCGCCTCTGTCTCCCAGAGCGTGCAATGCTCCTGACCACATGCCACCGCCCCTAGCTGCGCCATTAAGCCATAGAGCACCGCCCGGAGGCAAGCCACCGTCCGCCTACGCCGCCCATGCCTGATAGCGCCCTGTATCGTCGTCACCGACGAGCTCGCCGTCGCCCTCTCTGTCCCCTCGTCGAGCCTATATAAGGAGCCCTCCCCAACACCATTTCTTCACACTACTTAACTCCCCTCTCACAACTGATCCTTCCCCACCTCTCGCCGGAGCCGCTCGAGCCATAGTTCGCCGGAATTGCACCGGAGGAGCCCGTTGTAGAGGAGGAGACGCTGTCATCGATTCCGACCACCCCGAGCCCTGCCGTGACCTCGCCTGAGTCTGCCATCGCTGTCCAGTTAGTTTTCCCACCTCGCCGCACTAGCTAGAGCCCAGGTACATCCCCAGTAGACCCCCACTAGCAGTTTAGGGTTCGGTCTCACCGGCGACGAGTCCGTCGTCGACGACGACTATGAGCCGTTGATCTCTGTTCTAATCGTGTGGCCCAGATTGATAGATACCGTTTCGGGTTTTAAGTCTCGCTGACAAGTGGGACCAACCTTTCAACCGCCCTCTGCGCCGCTGAGCGTCACTGGGCCGGCCCACATCCTTTCCCGCGCTGACCCAGTAATTCCAATATAGATTTTTCTATTTAGGTTTAAACTCAATTTTGTCCCTTAGTTTAAAAATCAATTCAGGAAGATTTACTGAACCAAATGGAGTGATTCAAATTTTGTTGGAAAGCTTCTGAAAAGATCTATCCAAGCCCGTTGGATTTAATTCATTTAGAGTTAGAGATCTCTCCTAGTAAAAATAACAAGGCAGAAGCATTTGCACATTCAAACATTTTTATAAAATCAACCATAATAGCTTTTGAGTTGATTCCAACTCTCAAAAATCACATTTAACCATACTATCTTAATATGTAATAATATTAAGGTTTGCATGCAGTGACTTTGGACTAGTACCAAAATAATGCTATATAGGCATTTCTAGTCACTTTAAATCATTAAATATTAAACTTAAACTTAATTAAAATGTGATCCAACCTTTAAATCACATTCCCATATGTTAGAATATGTGGTGATGACATGTGTCCATATGATCCCATATTTTAATTGGACAATATTAAATCTTAGTTAATTTCAATGAGTAGAAATTACTTTTCTCAAATAAAAAGAATGAAGCTAGTTAATTAAACCTTGTGATGCTTGTGATGATATTAGATCATCAAATGAGTGCCTTAGTGTGCTAAGTAGACTAGTTAAGCTTTGTTTGGTTATTTTGTACTCCGTATGTATTTATAGAAGATAGTACCGACCAAGCTTTTGAGGAGGAGGAGTTCTACCAAGAGGAGGAGGAAGAAAACTTCAACCACTGCACCAACCAAGGCAAGCTAACACTTGCAAGTATAATACTTAGCAAGCCATCATTAACAATGCAAGCTAACCCTTGCAAGCTAGATAACCTAAGCACATGCATTAGGCATGCTTTGGTGATACCATTTTACACTCATATCTATTCCAAGATTTAATTCCAAGCTTTACTTTTCTTTACTTTACCAAAGCCCCTTACTTGTTTGAAGGTATCATAAAGAGTATAAAACATGACCTATCTAGATAACCTTAGATGTCATTCTATGGCATGAGATTGATATTAGCATCCCACCTTAGTGAACACTCTTAACTTAGTAGCTTAGAGCTAAATCAAAACTTGAGTCACTTTAGATGGGAACACTTGGTGAAAATGAATTGTGAAAACCTTGGAATGATGAGTCATTCTATTGAGATGTTTTGACATGTGTTGAGAAACACAAATGGTTTATGATGATGAAAATGTTGAGGCATGATCCTTTGCCCTTTTACAAAAACTGATGGTTGGATTCAGATGCGATACCATTCCAAATTTTACCGTACAACCACAATACCTGAATTGGTAAGGCTTAGCCGGAAGTTTATATGCATTAGTATTAGTTCCCTCGCGGGAGAGGTTTGAGCTGAGGCTACCTCTCAATGTTGTCCACCTATGCAGTGCCCAAGATGACAGATGGTCATGGTTGGGAGGCCATTCTCATAGGAGATGTGCTTATACTAGGGTGTGTAAAGGAAAGGTTATGTTTGATTATCTGCATACTAAGTATGATGATTCAGGGTTATCCCTGACAGATGTATTGAATCTTGTGGTGAAAGTGTACCACCTCTGCAGAGTGTCAAACTATTCGAATAGCCACGTCCGCGGTTATGGACAGTTGGAGTGGCCATACTGTTTCGTTGTCAGATATTTTCAAAATGACTTATGAAATGAATGATGAATCTTGACTTGACCACAACAGGGTTGTGACTATGACACTAGCTTCCCAACTTAAGTGATTCTAGAACTTTGTTTTATCTTTCTTTGTTTCAGAACTCAGCCTAGGTTTCAAACTTAACTTTACAAACCAACCTAGAGTTAGCTTTTCCCACTAGAACTACCTTACTTGTTAGTGATAGTTTGCGAGTACTTAAAGAGTATTCATGGATTTTGTCCCTGGCTATTCCTAGGCCAGACTATGAAGGAGACTACCAAGATGAAGGACAGTAGGACGGCTATGATAACTAGGACTATCTTCCATCGTCAGCATTGCCTGTGCCTCTAAAGATGGACCCCACCGCTACGCTTATTATTTATTCCGCTGCTTGCTGTATTAAGACGGGATCATGAGATCCTTTATTTGTGTAAGACTTTATTATGGTTTGTAATGGATGATGTACTGTGATATCCAATCTGTTATGTCTAGCAAAAATGGTAATCCTGGGATTGCGATGTATGACATAACAGGCATCTGGGATTAAAAATCGGGTGTTGACAAGTTGGTATCAGAGCCATCCTGACCATAGGAGACCCTAGTTAGAATGGACGTCCGAACAAAAACTCAATTCCAAAACCAAAGTGAGTATTTATGAAAAAATATTTCCTCTCTTACCCTTGGCAATTCATTCTTTCTCAAAAATTCATGTTCCTCAAATTCTTACATTACTACATAAAACTTTGACACACTTGATCACTTCACTAACTTCCTCATCCTAAATTCTTGTAGACGGAGACTCAGTTCAGCAAGTTCTACCAGTTGGGCAACGGAGGCCAACTGATCTTCGAGAGGGATCTAGATTTACTGTTTGAGTTATTGGGACGCCCACATCCGGAGTTTCTTGGAGCTCAACTTCCTGGACCCCCAGGAGGAGATTTACAATGGCTAGTCACCGCTGATCTTCGAGGAAGCATAGAAGCACCAACGTCCAGGAGAATCCAGTTCTCCATAAGAGAGAACAACTGGCTAGATTGATTAGCCAGGGCAATGCATGAAGCTCTCGCACGTCTATGTGCCCTCAATGTCAACCAAATCCAAGGAACCCGCTTTGCGCACCATGCAAGGCGTGACTTCATGGGAATTCCAATGGAGATGCCAAGTCACCCGGAGTTGAAGCGTCAAGTGGAGAACCTTGACTTCCTGCTGTACGATCGCCAGAAGGAATTGGACAATGCTAGGGAGTTTGCCAACCACAACCGTGCCATTGCCACCCAGAAGGCCCAGACTTTCTCACTACTTTTCAAGGACCGCCAGTCTCTTCTCCTCCAGCGCAAAAAGAAGGATCGTACCATCGCCCGTCTTCGCAAGAAGGTGGCCGACCTAGAGAAGACCATCAAGGAGCAAGAAGCTCAGCTTGCAGCAAAGGAAGAAGAAGAGGAAGGTGAAGACATCCAGGGAGATATGGATTCTTACCTCAGCAATGATGGTGACTTTCTAGAGGAGGATGCCGTAGACTTCTACACCGATGATGACGACTCCAACTTCATCGATGATGAGTAGATGCACTAGAGCACTGTCATAGCATGAGATGTATCGGTCCCACTGTATCGTAGCTTACAGAATGGTTCTTAAAAGCATCTGTTTTCCCTTGTTGTTGTGGTGTGTGTGTGTTTGTATCGTGTGCTTTGCTTGAATGAATGAAAAGAAGTTAGTTGCAAAACCTGTGTCAAACTCAAAGTTTTAGCTTTGAAATCAAAACCATGAACCTTAGAACCTTCCCTCTTACCCCTTTATCTACCTCAATCTTCAGATGACTCGTGGAAACCAAGGAGGGAACATCTCATCGCAAGACCCAATGCCGCAGATCCTGTAGAATCTCATCACAGACAGGGAAGCAAGCAGGGCAGAGCCCCAAGCTAATCTAGCAACACTGCAACATATCGCCCAGATTTCTCTCAACAACCAGAACCACGGAAATCAGGATCATCAAGGATCCAAGCTGAAAAACTTCCAGAATACCAATCCCCCAATCTTTAGCACTTCGGAGAACCCATTAAATGCTGATGACTGGTTGCAGACAATGGAGAACAATTTGGAAGTAGCCAGAGTTGATGACAATGAGAAAGTTCTCTTTGCCACCCACTATTTGGCAGGAGATGCAAGAGCATGGTGGAACAGTATCCGCACAATGAACCATGGACAAGTGATGACATGGGAAGCCTTCAAAATCAAATTCAGCCACACCCACGTGCTACAGGGCCTAGTCACCCGAATGAGGGATGAATTTCGAGATTTGAAGCAAGGAAGAATGACTGTAGTGGAGTACCATGACAGATTCCTGTCCCTTGCAAGGTATGCACCTGATGAGATCAACACGGAGGCAAAGAAGAAAGAGAGATTCTTGAACGGACTGCATGATTAGATGCAGACTGTCCTCGTCAACATCCGTTTCCAAGATCTTGAAGAGCTAGTCGACTCTACAATTCAGATGGAAGGAAAGATTAACCAGGTAAACGACAACCGCAAAAGTCGTATGATGCAACAATCTGGATCCAACAGTCACCAGAAGTATCGCCCCAACCCCTCTCCAGGATATGCACCAAGGAACAACTGACCCCAATGTCTCGCCCAAGCTACCCCAACCGTAGCGGAGGAAATGTGAAGTCCGGAGGAAACAACAACAACCCCGGCAACACCAGCAATTTCAATCGTGCCCCTCCCAAGAGCAACAAAAACAACAACAACAACACTACACCCATAACTGGAAGCAATGCCGTGCCCGTCGCAGCTAAAGACAAGTCCCATATAACTTGTTTCGAGTGTGGAGTGAAGGGTCACTATTCAAATGAGTACCCCAAGAAGACTGTCGCCACTGCCAATGTGAATGCCCTAGCTCAATAGCAGCATCGTGTTCAACCAGGAAGAAGATTTTCCCCAGGAAACCCTCACAACCGCAATGGTTGTCTCTTCCACATGAACGCCGAAGAAGCCCAAGAAGCAACAGATGTAGTGCTGGTTATGTTTTCTGTCAACTCAGTTTTAGCAAGAGTGTTGTTTGATTCTGGAGCATCACACTCATTTGTCACTGAAGAATTTGCATGCACTAGTAAGGTTCACCCAACCAACTTGAAGCATGTCATGATAGTTCAAATTCCCGGTTCAACTACAAAAGCTAGAAAAATTTGCAAACCTGTGCCTATCGAAATACATGGGATAGATTTTTATGCTAATCTAATAGTACTTGGAACCAAAGGATTGGAAGTAGTACTAGGAATGGATTGGATGTCAAGGCATAAACGACTGATAGACTGTGCTAAGAAAGCCATCACCATGAGCAGTAGCTCTGGAGTAACAGTAGAGCATATATCTGAAACCTTACCTCGTCAATTCAAGTGCAACAAGAGTCTAGCCCTACCCACCATAGACCAAGTCAGAGTAGTCTGTGAATACCCCGACGTATTCCCAGATGAATTGCCAGGTATGCCCCTGGATAGGGATATTGAGTTCATTATTGAATTAATCCCCGGAACCGGACCCATAGCCTAGAGACCCTATAGCATGAACCCCTCAGAGTTAGTAGAATTGAAGAAGCAGTTGGATGTTATGTTAGCAACAGGCTTGATTCAACCAAGCGCATCGCCATGGAGATCACCAGTGTTATTCCTCGACAAGAAAGATGGAGGCAACCGTTTGTGCACCGATTACAGAAAGCTAAATGATGTCACCATCAAAAACAAGTACCCTTTACCAAAGATAGAGGATCTATTTGATTAGTTGAGTGGTGCCCAGGTATTCTCAAAGATTGATCTTAGGACTGGTTATCACCAACTAAAGATTCGTGCAACGGATATTCCGAAGACCGCCTTTACTACTCATTATGGTTTATACGAGTATACGGTCATGTCTTTTCGATTAACCAATGCCGTGCTTATTTCATGAATCTCATGAATAAGATCTTTATGAATTTCCTGGATAAGTTTGTCGTCGTGTTTATCGACGATATCCTTATCTACTCCAAGTCAGAAGAAGAGCATGAGCAACATCTGAGAATCATCCTTGCAACCCTTAGAGAGCATCGGTTGTATGCCAAGTTCAGCAAATGTGAGTTTTGGCTATAAGAAGTAGGATTCCTAGGACATATTGTGTCTGCCGGAGGAGTCTCTGTTGATCCCACCAAGATCAGAGATGTCAAAGCATGGGAAGCCCCAACCACTCTAACCCAAGTCCGTGCATTTCTCGGATTAGCGGGATACTACCGCAAGTTTGTGGAAGGATTTTCTAGCATCACTAGACCCATGACCCAATTGTTGAAGAAGGACAAGAAGTTTGAATGGACCGACAAATGTGAAGACAGTTTCCAAGAGCTAAAGAAGAGATTGATTTCAGCCCCAATATTGATCATGCCAGATATCAAGAAGCTGTTTGATGTGTATTGTGATGCAGCCAAGATCGGTCTCGGATGTGTACTGATGCAAGAAGGCAAAGTCATCGCTTATCTGTCTCGACAACTGAAGCACCATGAGCAGAACTATCTGACCCATGATCTGGAGTTAGCAGCCATAGTTTTGGCATTGAAGACATGGCGTCATTATCTGATGGGTAATCGCTGTGAGATTTACTCAGATCACAAAAGCTTGAAGTATATTTTCACTCAGAAGGAGCTGAATATGAGGCAAAGAAGATGGATAGAGTTAATCAAGGATTATGACCTTGACATTCACTATCACCCCGACAAAGCCAATGTGGTAGCAGATGCTCTTAGCAGATTGCCTTGTAGGCTAAATACTATGATCAAGGAGAAGCAACCAAGTTTGTATGAGGAGTTGGAGCAGTTCAGGACTGAACTAGTTAGCAAAGGATTCTTAGCTAGCATTGAACTTCAACCCACTTTGATTAGCCAAATCAAGGAAGCCCAGAAGGGAAATGAAAGTATCGACGGAATCAAACGTCGTATTGGTACAGGAAAGGTACCTGGATTCACCGAAGACAAAGAAGGAGTTCTGTGGTACAAAGGCC
Organism: Avena eriantha; assembly: GCA_910589775.1. Taxonomy (NCBI): domain Eukaryota; kingdom Viridiplantae; phylum Streptophyta; class Magnoliopsida; order Poales; family Poaceae; genus Avena; species Avena eriantha. Next base: position 355,965,147 of record OU342741.1, read on the forward strand.
GTATCTGTGTGCCAGTATATTCGGAGCTGCAGGAAGTTATCATGCAGGAAGCTCATGATACTCTTTATTCTATCCACCCCGGAGGAACGAAGATGTGCCAAGATTTGAAGGAGCAATTTTGGTGGCACAAGACGAAGAGAGAAATCAGAAGCTACATCACCAAGTGTGATATCTGTCAGAGAGTCAAAGCGGAACATCAGAGGCCCGCAGGACTATTGCAACCATTGCAGATTCCGGAATGGAAATGGGATTCTGTCGGAATGGACTTTATCACCGGTTTGCCTACTTCTAGTAGGGGAAATGACTCAATCTAGGTCATCGTTGATATACTGTCCGAGGTAGCCCACTTTATACCTGTCAAGGCAACTTAACAAAGTTCGAAGCTAGCAGAGTTGTATATTGCTAGAATTCTTAGTCTGCATGGAACCCCCAAGACCATCGTATCAGATCGAGGAACCCAGTTTACCTCGAGATTTTGGCAGAAAGTCCAGGAAGGACTAGGCACCAAGTTGAATTTCAGCACCGCTTATCACCTGCAAACTGATGGACAGACTGAAAGAGTCAACCAGATCTTAGAAGATATGTTAAGAGCTTGTGTGTTAGAGTACGGATCAAAATGAGAAGACTGCCTGCCTTTCGCAGAATTCTCATATAACATCAGTTATTAAACTAGTTTGCAAATGGCCCCATTTGAGTTCCTATACGGAAGAAAGTGTCGCACCCCTTTGAATTCGTCGCAAGTAGGAGAGAGTCAGATCTTTGGACCCGACATTCTCCGAGAAGCTGAAGAGAAGGTTCACAAAGTCCGTGAGCACCTCAAGACCGCCCAATCCAGACAGAAGAGTTATGCTGACAAGAGAAGGACATACCTGACTTTCAATGTCGGAGATTTTGTATATCTCAAGGTTTCGCCATTGAAGGGAACCCAGCGCTTTAGTCTGAAAGGAAAGTTAGCCCCCAGATATATCGGGCCTTTCAAGATTCTGAACCATCGAGGAGAAGTATCGTATCAACTGGAACTACCAAAAGAGATGTCAGGCATCCATAATGTGTTCCATATCTCGTTGCTTCGCAAATGCTTAGAAGTGCCGGCGAAGACCGAAGTTTTCAAGAACATCGATCACCGAGCTGTTGATATCAACAAAGACCTGGCGTATCCTGAAGTGCCTATCTGTATCCTGGAGGAAGCCTACAGAAGCACCAGGACCAGGAATATCAAGTTTCTCAAGATTCAATGGAGCAACCATACCAAAGAGGAAGCCACTTGGGAGCGAGAAGATTACATTAGGACTGAGTTCCCAGATCTGTTTAGTTCCTAGTTTTCTTTCGTAAATCTCAGGATGAGATTTTGTTTAAGGGGGAAGGTTTGTGACATCCCAAAACTCTAATCCAAGGTTAATCAAGATCAAATCTACCCAATTTAGGGTTAACAAAACCTTTTTCCATTTAAAATGAGTAAGCATTCATATGTGTGTGCATTTAAATTAGGAGTTGTTTTGAATTGCCATGCTTGAGTGATCCATTGGTTGTAAAATGATTCTAAGGTGAATTAAACATCATCTAGATCATTCCCAAACAAATCCCAAAGAAAAACAAATCAAAATAAATAAAATAAAGAAATGGTCATTTGTGCCATTTTAATCACCTAGCCTACTTTGGATATTCCTAGAACTCAAATCATAACAGAAACAATTGTGGTTCTTTACACCCCTTGCTAGTACAAGTAGTGATGTGCCAAGGCCCACTTTGTTTCATCCCAAAAACTTTCAAACACTAAATTTAAATGACATTTGAAAATTGAATGTAGTTCATATGTATAGATCACACTTATTCAAAAACCACTCAAATGAACTCCACTTTTAAAACCCAGGAAAACCTAGAAGCTCAAGCATAAGATACATCACTCCACCAAAATTCAGCTCAAAATTCAAATATTTTGTTCATGCGGCCATTGTGTCGAACACCTGGTAGGCAGAATCAAAATGGCCTAACTATTACTGTTTTGGGGTTAATCTTATCGAACCATTTGGTGTGCATTGATCATCCTTGTCTCCCCCAAGTCCAACCAGACCAAAACCAACCCTATCTCTAGCCCCTGGCGCCAGTGCCATGCCGCCCCGATGCCATGCTCGCCGGCCAAGTGTGCACAAGGTGCATCCGACCACCCCTCTCTCTCTCGCCATGTCTAGGAGCTAGACCAGACCACATCGCAACTCACTGCCCCTTCCCCAAGCCCAGCTAGGCACTAGACCACTCCCCAGCCTCGCCGCCTTTCTCTCTGCCGTAGCTAGAGTGCGCCAGAGCACCCTCACCGCCAGCACGCCACAGGCCGCGCCTCGACCTCAGACCTCGCACGCCGCTCCGCCTCGACCCCAGCACCCCGCTAGAAATGGCCGTGCACCGCCGCACGACCCACAGTCGCCGAGCACCGTGTCGAGCACCGCCTCTGTCTCCCAGAGCGCGCAACACTCCCGACCACATGCCACCGCCCCTAGCCGTGCCATTAAGCCGTAGAGCACCGCCAGGAGGCAAGCCACCGTCCACCTACGCTGCCCATGCAGATAGCGCCCTGTCTCGTCGTCACCGACGAGCTCGCCGTCGCCCTCTCGGTCCCCTCGTCGAGCCTATATAAGGAGCCCTCCCCAGCACCATTTCTTCACACCACTCAACTTCCCTCTCACCACTGATCCTTCCCCACCTCTCGCTGGAGCGGCTCTAGCCATAGTTCGCCAGAATTGCACCGTAGGAGCCCGCTGCAGAGGAGGAGATGCTGCCGTCGATTCCGACCACCCCGAGCCCTGCCGTGACCTCGCCTGAGTCCGCCGATGCTGTCCAGTTTGTTTGCCCCCCTTGTCGCACTAGTTGGAGCCCTGGTACGTCCCCCGTAGACACCCACTAGCCGTTTAGGGTTTGTTCTCGCCGGCGACAAGTCCGTTGTCGATGACGACTGTGAGCCGTTGATCTCTGTTCTAATCGTGTGGCCCAGATTGATAAATACCGTTTCAGGTTTTAAGTCTCGATGACAGGCGGGACCAACCTTTCAGCCGCCCTCTGTGCCGCTGAGCATCACTGGGCCGGCCCATTTCCTTTCCCGCGCTGTCCCAGGAATTCAAATATAGATTTTTCTATTTAGGTTTAAACTCAACTCTGTCCCTTAGTTTAAAAATCAATTCAGGAAGATTTTCTGAACCAAATGGAGTGATTCAAATTTTGTTGGAAAGCTTTTGAAAAGATCTATCCAAGCCCGTTGGATTTAATTCATTTGGAGTTAGAGATCTCTCCTAGTAAAAATAACAAAATAGAAGCATTTGCACATTCAAACATTTTTTATAAAATCAACCATAATAGCTTTTGAGTTGATTCCAACTCTCAAAAATCACATTTAACCATACCTATCTGAATATGTAATAATATTAAGGTTTGCATGCAGTGACTTTGGACTAGTACCAAAATAATGCTATATAGGCATTTCTAGTCACTTTAAATCATTAAATATTAAACTTAAACTTAATTAAAATGTGATCCAACGTTTAAATCACATTACCATATGTTAGAATATGTGGTGATGACATGTGTCCATATGATCCCATATTTTAATTGGAGAATATTAAATCTTAGTTAATTTCAATGAGTAGAAATTACTTTTCTCAAATTAAAAGAATTAAGCTAGTTAATTAAACCTTGTGATGCTTGTGATGATATTAGATCATCAAATGAGTGCCTTAGTGTGCTAAGTATACTAGTTAAGCTTTGTTTGGTGATTGTGTACTCCGTATGTATTTATAGACGATAGTACCGACCAAGCTTTCGAGGAGGAGTTCTACCAAGAGGAGGAGGAAGAAAACTTCAACCACTGCACCAACCAAGGCAAGCTAACACTTGCAAGTATAATACTTAGCAAGCCATCATTAACAATGCAAGCTAACCCTTGCAAGCTAGATAACCTAAGCACATGCATTAGGCATGCTTTGGTGATACCATTTTAGACTCATATCTATTCCAAGATTTAATTCCAAGCTTTACTTTTGTTTACTTTACCAAAGCTCCTTACTTGTTTGGAGGTAGCATAAAGAGTATAAAACTTGACCTATCTAGATAACCTTAGATGTCATTCTATGGCATGAGATTGAGATTAGCATCCCACCTTAGTGAACACTCTTAACTTAGTAGCTTAGAGCTAAATCAAAACTTGAGTCACTTTAGATGGGAACACTTGGTGAAAATTAATTGTGAAAACCTTGGAATGATGAGTCATTCTATTGAGATGTTTTGACATGTGTTGAGAAACACAAATGGTTTATGATGATGAAAATGTTGAGGCATGATCCTTAGCCCTTTTACAAAAACTGATGGTTGGATTCAGATGCGATACCATTCCAAATTTTACCGTACAACCATAATACCTGAATTAGGTAAGGCTTAGCCGGAAGTTTATATGCATCACTATTAGTTCCCTCACGGGAGAGGTTTGAGTTGAGGCTACCTCTCAATGTGTTCCACCTATGCAGTGCCGAAGATGACAGATGGTCATGGTTGGGAGGCCATACTCATAGGAGAGGTGCTTATACTAGGGTGTGTAAAGGAAAGGTTATGTTTGATTATCTGCATACTAAGTATGATGATTCAGGGTTATCCCTGACATATGTATCTAATCTTGTGGTGAAAGTGTACCACCTCTGCAGAGTGTCAAACTATTCGAATAGCCGCGTCCGTAGTTATGGACAGTTGGAGTGGCCATACTGTTCCGTTGTCAGATATTTTCAAAATGACTTATGAAATGAATGATGAATCTTGACTTGACCACAACAGGGTTGTGACTATGACACTAGCTTCCCAACTTAAGTGATTCTAGAACTTTGTTTTATCTTTCTTTATTTCAGAACTCAGCCTAGGTTTCAAACTTAACTTTACAAATCAACCTAGAGTTAGCTTTTCCCACTAGTACTACCTTACTTGTTTGTGATAGTTTGCGAGTACTTAAAGAGTACTCATGGCTTTTGTCCCTGGCTATTCCTAGGCCAGACTATGAAGGAGACTGCCAAGATGAAGGACATCAAGACGGCTATGATAACTAGGACTATCTTCCATCGTCAGCATTGCATGTGCCTCTAAAGATGGACCCCACCGCTACGCTTATTATTTATTCTGCTGCTTGTTGTATTAAGACAAGATCATGAGATCCTTTATTCGTGTAAGACTTTATTATGCTTTGTAATGGATGATGTACTGTGATATCCAATCTATTATGTCTCGCAAAAATGGTAATCTTGGGATTGCAATGTATGACATAACACACATCTGGGATTAAAAATCCGGGTGTTGACGATCACAAAGTGGGCCTTGGTACATCACTACTTGTACTAGCAAGGGGTGCAAAGATCCACAATTGTTTCTGTTGGAATTTGAGGGCTAGGAATACCCAAAGTGGGCTAGTCGATTAAAATGGCCAAAATGACCATTCCCATTTATTAATTCTATTTGAATTCTTTTTCTTTGGATTTTTCCTGGGAATGATCTAGATGATGTGGAATTCATCTTAGAATCATTTTACAACCATTAGAACAAACAATCATGGAAATTCAAATCAATTCCTATTTGATGCAACACACATATGCATGCTTAAATATTTTAAATGGGAAAAAGTTTTTGTTAACCCTAAATTGGGTGATTTGGATCTTAATATATTGGATTAAAGTTTTGGGATGTGACAAACATCCCATCCATTGGCAGTTTTATTAACCATTCCATGAGTGTTGCACTATTTACTAGTCATGCTTTAGTCAAATTAAAGGCGGTACTTTACTTATAGTTATCTATGATCGAGAAACTGTGCTCCAAGTCGTCCATAACCGCGGACACAACTTTTAGAAAGATTTACTCAGCAAGGGTTCACAGATAGCAACACACGCACGATCAACCTCAGGAAGAACCAAATAAAATGCAACAAGGCCTCACGATAATTCATTCATAGGATTCACAAATTATTTCAAGGGGGCACCCAAAATGAAGCTACCCGCAACGAAGTTGGCTGGATCCGAGACGGACCCAGGGTTTGTGACAATGGTTGTAAATGACTGAGAACCATAAAGTGTGACTGAGCTTGTCGATACAACATAAACATGGCATGGGGTTCCTAAACATTACAAGCGCTCCACACGGAATAGTAAATAAAGAAATAAAGCATGAATAAGTACATGATAGTAATAACGTCCCAAACTAGTTTGTGGCCCCAAAAATAAAGTGTGAATCAAGCTCAGGTGAAGGGGGGTCCATAGAGTCTCCCACATGTGGATAGTGCGAATATTCAAGAACCAGTTATCAAGTACTCAGGGTCTACAGAACACAAGTGAGCATTGAAGAACCAAATAACAACTATTGCCCACCGATGCCTCTTTTTTAGTTCTCCCATTACTACTCAATTTAAGTTGTTTAGGCACCTATCCAAAGACGCTCACAAACCCTACACATGCAATTCTATGACTCACATGGCTCAAACAACTCATGTAGTAATGACTCATAGGATTGAGGAACAAGTTTTGGCAGGGTATAAAAGTAAAGGCTATGCAGTACTTGGGATTCCAATTTAATGCAATCGTGACTCAATGATGCAAGAATAAGACAGAGGCATAGGTGCTATATGTATGAAAGCATGGGGAAATGCTTGCCTATCGGATCAGTAGTGGGGTAACCGGGATCCGGGTAGTACTCTTGGTTCTCTTGGTAGTTCCCTTGCTCGGCGTCTGTCCGGAATAAAAGCCAAACATACAAAGGCCATAATAAATAAAGTGTGCATTCATATGTTCATATATGCGACCATTAAACAAGGTAAGCCATGATGGAATAATGCACAATTGCATGGTATAACATAGCATTGCATGGGTCAAGTTTGGGAATATAAATAAATCATTTTAATTATTTATTTAGGCATGTTTTGCTCCCATAAACCTCTCATTAACTTAATGTTTATATGATAATGCTTCAATTGATATCATGGAATGCATAGTTAGAACGGGCTTGTCACATTGATCGATTTAGACATATTATTTGTCGAATTCGGAATTACGGAATTGAAGGTATGATTTAATTAAGAAAATTGTATTTAATAGTATTTAAATTATTTCGAAATTTTCAATTTCCCAAATAATATTTTTAATAGAATATTCATAATACTCATGTTTTTCTGATTCAAAAACATATATTATTTATATTATTTGGAATTATGAATTTAAAACAATATTTAAAACAAACTAAGTCAAATTAGGCTCAAAGTCAAATGTTTGACTAGTTTGAATTATTTCTGGAAATATTTGAATAAATATTTGAATTTACATTAAAAACAAAACATATTTCATATTAAGTTTGAATTCAAATCCAAATGTATTTAAAAGTTATGATTTAATTCAAATATATTTATATTGTGTTTTTTTTTGAATTTAGAAATTCTAGAAACTTTTGTTACTCACATGATAACTAGCCACTTCAACTGACATGCGGGACCGGGGCTGACCCAGCGCCGCGCTGGCAAAACAGACGCGCTGGCACTTTCTCACGTGGGCGCAACATACCCATGGGCGATGACAGGTGGGCAAAAGAACGGCGGGGCCACAACACGCGCGGCCAGCGAACCGACAACACATGTGCGAGCCGGGGACGTTTTTGTGAATACACGAAACCCCAGGTTGTTTTTTATAAAATGTTGCTGGAGAGTTTGACGGTGAGACTGACATGTGGGCCAGCTGGTTGGACCGCAGTTGAGGCCGAAAAAGATGCAGGGGTATTGGCAATAAGTTCACGCGGTACTATTTCTCTTCTTGCGTTAACTGACGGAACTGACACGTGCGGTTCAGAGAAACGACAATGCGTGGGGGATCGAACTGGCAAGCTGGGCTTGTGCTGGTGGGGTGGAGCCACCGTGGTGGTTCTGCGTTGGTGTTAGGATAGGATGTGTGGCAGGGAAGAGCTTCAGGAGATGGTCTCCGACAACCACAGACGGGCGGCGCCATGGCCGGCAGGGCGACGTGCTTGGGGTGAGGCTCCAGGAAGCATGGTTGGCTTCCGACGCAGCACAGCGAGGCGCTTTACAGAGGCTTTACGCAAGGGGTGTGGCGGCTAGCGGTGGCGCGTGGCAGGTGTTCGACGAAACAAACATGCAAAGCAGGAAGCACGCGAGCAAGCGACCATGTCTAGGAGGCTCAGGACGTCACCATGGTTCTGTTGATGGCAATGGATCGGCTCGACGCAATGGTGATCTGGGATGGTGCTCGCGGACTAGAAAATTAGGGTTTGGCATCGGCCTTGTCGGGTTCTACTTGTTCTGGCCTTCTCCTTCCTCGGCTCCGTGTTCAAGCAGGTACATGGGGACTGCTCTAGGTCTTCCTTGATGCCAGATGCTCCTCGCCTCCGTCTTCCTTCGCTGGAACAAGGTGGAACCGATAGTGGCAGCTATGGTGGCTCGGTTGGGTAGCAAGGGAGGTATGGGATGGAATAGACGGTGTTGGGCAGTGCCCTGGGCGAGATCTAGATCGAACCAGAGGTGCCTAGGTAGCTAGATATAAAAGGGGAAGGGAGGATGGAGCTCGGGTTAGGTTAGACAGAAACCAACTCGGTTGCTTTTCCTTCTCTCTTCTCTCTCCCTCTCTAGGTGTACAACAGGGTTAGCAGGGCGCTGGGCAGCTGGGTGTCTTGCACAACAAGAAAGGGAAGACGGTGACGTGGACCGATGTGGCTAATCTTGGCATGTTCACCATGGTTGGGTTCGTTGGGGCTAGGGTTAATCACGGTGGGGTGGTGAGGTGGTGTGGTAAGGTTGTGGGATGGTTCAACCAAACCACAAAGAGAGGGCACTCAGGTTAGCTAGGTTTAGTTAGAAGGGGTAGGTTTAGTTTTTATTTGAATTCAAAATGTTTTGTTTGATTTATTTTGTTTGTTTTCAAAATATGCAATATCAAAGAGGAAAAAGGAAGGTTAAGGTAGAGCCTTGCAATCCTTAGGCAAGCTTGGACAAAACAACAAGAAAATAAGGAGGAATAAGATGGACAAAGGTTATCTATTTTAATTAACTCAAATATCAACCACATGGGATGAGGATGGTGCATGATTGCATGGATCATGCATGTGGAATAAATGCCCCTACTAGTTGTGAAAACAACTATTTGTTGTCATGGTCATTATTCACACATACATTCAAATTTGAATTAAAACCCACATAAAGAAGAGACTTGCTTGCCATATGAAGTTAATTAGCATATGCACATGTATGAAGCTAGATGACCAATATAGTGTGTATTTCCCACTAGATCACTTGTAACCAAAAATAGCCCATACATGAGCATATAATAAAAAAAAACACGGAAGCTTAATAAGGGAATTATACTATCATGGCATGCAAAGGTGGCCATGAGGCTCCACATACTCCATATTGTGAAAACAACATGTGACACATATAGGTACATGTAGATTTAGAAATGGATCCATCTTATTATATATGAGCTTGACATAATACCAAAAGAATTGCAAATGCTCATATATAGTTTGGATGGTGGAATTATAAGGTGGTGACAAAGAAAGGTGGTTGAGTCAAGAAAAGATATGCCCCCAACTCAACTGGGGCATGCAGTAATTTATCAAGAAGCAAATACAATATATCAAGAGGCAACTACAAGTGATACAATATAATGCATATGGGATAAGAACCAAATAGAGGGGTTTTTATATGATACTCAAATGCAAGGTGACATGGTGACATGAGCATGATATAATGATGATGCAATAAATTATGTAGGATGTAGCATATATTAGAATAAACCAAGTAGCATTACAAGGGTTAGAACATTGGGATGCTACAACTCTCCCCCACTAAACAGGAATCTCGCCCCGAGATTCTAGGAAGAAGAAGACTCAAAGATGGCAGGATACTCGGAACGAAGGTCATCCTCGCGCTCCCAAGTTGCTTCATCCACGGAATGATGCGACCACTGCACCTTGCAGAACTTTATAGACTTTTTGCGAGTCTTCTGTTCCGCGACTTCAAGAATTTTGACGGGGTGTTCTTTGTAGGAGATCTTCGCGAAGATTTATTATCTCGTGATCCACTGTCATTCTGGGATCCTTGAAGAACTTCTTGAGTTGATAGACATGAAAGACATCATGCACTTTGGAGAGTTTTTCAGGAAGCTCGAGCATATAGGCAACTTCTCCTCTTTTTACTTGAACTTTAAAGGGACCAATGTATCTAGGAGCAAGCTTGCCTTTGATACTGAAGCGATGAGTTCCTCGCATGGGAGTCACTTGGAGGTATACAAGATCACCAGGGACATACTCCATATCTGTGTGTTTACTATCATAGTTGCTTTTTTGCCGACTCTGAACAATTTTCAAGTTCTCAAGAATAATAAGAACCTTCTCTTCTACTTGAGTGACAATGTCGGGGACGAAGAAGTTTCTTTCACCCGCCCCTAACCAACCAATCAGAGTTTGACACTTGCGACCATAGAGAACCTCGAAGGGTGCCATCTTGAGACTCTTTTGGAAGCTGTTGTTTTAGGAGAATTCAGCATATGGGAGGCACTCTTCCCACTTCATGCTGAAAGAGATGACGCACGAACGAAGCATATCATCTAGAATCTGATTGATCCTTTCAACTTGCCCTTGCGACTGAGGATGGTAAGATGTGCTGAAGTTCACCTTGGTTCCCAAGTCTTGTTGGAAACTTTCCCAGTACTTGGAGGTAAAGATACTTCCACAATCTGAGCTGATTTCAAGAGGAACCCCATACAAAGAGATAATTTTTTGGATATAGAGCTCAACTAGCTGACTATCAGAGATTGTTTCCTTGATTGGAAAGAAGTGAGACACTTTTGAGAGCCTGTTGATGACAACAAAGGTTTCATTGTTGCCTCTCTAATACCTTGGAAAGCTAGTTATGAAGTCCATCTCCACTTTCTCCCATTTCCATTTCGGACGCTTCAATGGTTGTAGAACACTAAATGGTTTCTGATGAATGGCTTTCACTCTGCGGCAGACATCGCACTCAGAGACATACTTGGCACAATATCATTTCAACCCAGGCCACCAATATTGTGTTCTCAGGTCCATGTACATCTTTGTGCTACGAGGGTGTATAGAAAGAATAGAATCATGAGCCTCTTTAAGAACTTGCTCTCTCAAACCTGAATACTTCAGAACAAACATCCGGTGCTTAAAGAATAGAGTGCCTTGGTCATCAAGGTGGAAAGGTTCATACCTCGGAAGCTAAATCTTGGAGATGATGTTTCTAGTGTAAGGATCATCGAGTTGAATGGAGCGAACCTTTTCTTCCAGGAGAGGAGAACCCGGAGTGGACACGGCATGTTACATGTGCCGGCATTGGACGCACAGACACGTACCAAGAGTGGACGTTCCTGGCTTGTGCTTGATCGATGAGGGCATCGATCTTCCAAGGGTGGTTGTATGTGAGATCCAGGCACATGGCTTAATAGGATTGATAGGATCCCATATAAACAAGTTGCAACTTGTTTTCCGAATGTTTTATCGGGTGCCTTCTTATGTCATATGGATAGTTGATATGCATGCCTGATTCATCTGACAGATCGGGATCAGTTAACTGCCTTAGGGCAAAACAACACTATCTACTCAAACTCGAGTCCTCAGACTTGAATTCGGAAAATTGCTATCGTTCGACTCATGCTGTGGATGCCTTAAACACATTGAGGCTTTTTCATCGAGACTATAGGCATGGTACGTTTCTAGCAGAGCACATCAGGTGTGTTGCAAACGTGGCATCCGAAGTTTTATCACCGCGGAGGTGTTTCGGGTGGCCCAGGAGATGTTGTCTTGTTGCAAGGCACTTTTGTATTTGGTCAGAGGCGATGTCGCCGAATGCTTCGAATGCTTACGATACGGACGTGGTCAATGCTCTTTGTCATAAATAATTTATTTTGCCTTTTCATAGGGTGCGCGACCAGTGCTCCCTATGAGAGTAGCCCCGAGTGCCTATTCAAGTCATAGACTCGAGTGGCGACTTTGAATTTTTGCGATTGGTGTCATTGGCCATAACTTGTCGATTGAGCTTTCAGTGCTCCCTATGGGAGTAGCCCCCGAGCCCGTAATCGAATTGATGATTGAAAAGAGGGTCAGAGCGTAATAGCCCTAGATTTCTATTTTGGATTGCATGTTCACTGGACCCGGAAGATCTTCGGGTGCACGACTAGCACTACTGTTAGGAGTAGCCCCCGAGTATTTGGTCGAGTCGTAGACTCGAGCTAAAACTGCGTTAGTCGAAGAAAAATTACCGTTGCATGATTTTTCTTGAGCAATCGACGGTGCGAGTGATGATGACATCATTGCTGACGATTGGATGAGCTCAGGCGTAGGCGTGAGCAGTGCTGATGGGATATGATAGTAGTGGGCCCTAATATCTGACCGGGATTTGACTAGTCACGCGTAATTTTGGGGTTTTAACTGTGTCTCCTTGTTTTCACGCTGAGTGGAGATCGTGCAGCGACGGTTGAGTACACACGCCGCCACGTGTATTTTATGATGTGTGCCATGCATTAGGGTAGAGAATTGCTGGCCATCGGATGATCTTTCACCAGTGCTTAAGTAGCAGATCGAGGCAGTAATTTTTGTACTTTGCCTATTCTTCCTCCTCGTGCTGCTGCCGTTGCCGCTCTTCTCCTCTCCACTGCTTCGCACCTCTTGCTGCGCTGGATGTCCTTAGAGAATTTCCTAGTTACTTTCTTCGATCTCTCTGTTGAAGAGGGATGGGAAAGAAGAAGGGAGCCGCTACTGTAGGATCTAGCATCGTCGCCACCAGTGCGAAGAATAAATCCATCGCCACTACTGGGTCCGGCACCGCCGCCGCTGCTGCTGCGAAGAAGAACAGCACCGGGTCCTGCGTGACCAACGGTTCTTGGCGGCGGTCGATTCTGAAGCCGCACGAGCTCCATCCTCACCGCCAAGCCGGTCTTATTCTAGCCAACAAAGATGACTGCCGGATTCCTGGGCCAGAGGTAATTCCCGATCCTCCCGCCGGATTTCGAGTGATGTGCATTTCCTTCCTTCTTCGAGGTCCTCGCTTCTCCTCCACAACCTTGTCCGTGGATTACTTTATTTTTATAGGATTTAGCTTCACCAGCTGACTTCCAATTCTATTCTGCACATCACGTGCTTCATTATTATTTGCGAGTGTTGGCTCGGTATCGAGCCACACTTTGGTCTCTTCAAGAAGCTCTTTAGTTTGAGGAGGTAGTCGGGGTCAAGATCCGTAGTGTACGACCTTGGTGGGTGTGGGATAGCTATAGATTCCCATGTGCAGTATTTTATCGTCAACATGGTCGACTCCGTCTAAGGGTGGAGGGACAAGTGGTTCTATATTTAGGACCATAAGGCAATAGGGCAGAGGTTCGGCCTTGCTCCCTTTGAATCGAAGGCGGAGCTGAAGAACAAGAGGTCTTGGAAGAATGTAATTATGCCCGGCGAGAAGGACGAAGTGGAGGTCTTGTACCAGCGGGTGCTATACCTCCAACTTGTTCGAGGCAAGGAGGTCACTAGAGTGGACCTCATCCGAACGTGGCTGCGACACCGGGTGCAGCCACTGTAAGCCAGGGCCTATCCAATTTATCTATGGTCGAGTGTGATGGATCTGACACAGGTCTGCATGGAGGACATGTCTTCGGTGGAGTTCGAGAATAAGATCAAGTCGTTGACTGAGATCACTTTGAAGGAGAAGCTTCCCGCGGAGTCGAGCACCCTTCCTTTCCGTGCTACTTTTTCTCCTCCCGAGGTAATCTTTCGTTGAATGTTTCTTTGTGTTCGTAGGACAGTATTGGTGATGAACTAACGACATTGTCTCTATTGTTGCCGAGTGGAAGGTGTGGGCCCAATGCCTCCCCAGCCAGAAGACGTGATCCCTCCCGAGGTTGCAAAGGAGGACAAGTTGGACTCGACTATGCCCGTCACTAAGGCATAGGGAGCCCTCGAGTCAAGCGAGGCTGAGTCTCGCAAGCGGGAGCGAAACAAGGAGTCCGATGCCTCCACGTTAGGGACACAGAGGGAATTTGCTCCTAAGGAGGGTGCCACGGATCCAATTCTGGCGGTGCCCATTTGTAGGGTGCGTCCCCTGCCACTGAAGAAGCAGAAATAGGACGGACCTCAATAAATTTGACGGGTGAGTCTCTGCTCCTTTCGTGATGTTTGTAGATTGTTCTTCTTATTGTTCTCCTTGTACTTATTATCTTGTGCCTGTACCGAAGTGCCACAGTGTCGTGTTCGTCAGACACCGTCCGTGAGCTAGAAGATGAGGGAGTCGTGGACTCCAGGGGGAAAGGCACGGAACAACCCATGCCTTCCCCGAAGACGGTAGCCAACTTCGGCGCGATCTCTTCAAGTTTCTCCAAGTTGGAGGAACATAGGGTTTTGACCTGGACGACCAGAAGGGAACCTTCGGAGTCTGCGGGTGATCACATAAGTGTATTTTTAGTCATTCGAGGGAGCCCCCAAGTACTTTTGTGCTCTTCTAACACAGAGTCCATTGCAACTGACATAGGTATCATTACTCGGATGCTTATGATTCGCTACCCTATACTTGGTAAAAGGCTTACGGCCCATGAAGATTTCAGATGATAGGCCAAGGAAGCAACCAACAAAGATTTTGATTGTATTAGGAAAGAGTCTCTGAACCGACAATGTATTGGTATTGTAATCACACGTATGTAAAACCTATCTACATACAGTTTTGAGACCAGGCCTATTATATATAGGATGGGAGAAGCCCAAGCGAGGGTACAGAAAAATCCCAGGCAACTTGTAACAGTTCAATTTCCCAATATTCAGGCGACTTTGACTCCATTGTTTTCCTGACATCCGATGAAATCCCCAGCGTTCACTTTTCCGTGAAACCCTAAGTCCTTCACTATGGACATTGTCGAGGTTACCCCTCGTCAGCAACCCTTTCTTTAGGAGATGATTCGCCTTGGAAAGTATTATGTGTGACTAGATACTGACCACCGGGAGCTGTATAGTAAGATCCTTTCTTCTTTAAAGTGATTTATATGAAAAAATGGAAGTAATTCTTGACTAGTGTGTCTTCTATTTCCAGAGGAGAACAACAAGAGTCTTTGTTGACTGAGTTCTCTAGAAAAGAGCCTCAGTGCGGCAGAGACGAAGAGGAAGGATGCAGTCAATGCCCTCGAGCGCTATAAGGAGGAGTCACAATGGTGCAAGGAAGAACGGGCGGCCGCTGTAGCTGAAAGAGAGCGTGGGTTCACGGAACAGCTCCTGGCCGCTGCCCAAGATCTTTCTGGTTTGTCTTCTGGTTCGTGTTTACTTTCGAATGCATTGATGTTTTGACTTCTTCTTCTCTTTGATCGTGAACTGATGTTGTTTTGCAGATGCGTCCAGCGTCGACCTTGACTGTCGGGCGCTAGCCCTCGAGGATTTCTTGGTCGGCTTCGTTGCTGTAGTTGATGATCGCAACGCTTCTACCAAGGACTCACTCCATAAGACCAAGGTAGTGTTTTGGTGTCTCCAAGAGGAGATGATGTCGAAGGCCAAGGCTATTGAGGACATCGATAGCCTCGCTGAAGCTTTAGCTGGCGGCATACCAGCGGAGTACAAGCAGCTGCAGAAGGGAGCAGGTGCATCCCTTGGGCTGGCGATGGCATAGGCCTGTGGCGCTGACATAAACGTGACTAGGATCACGTCGAAGATGCTAGTGACTGCGGATGGCGAAGAGGTAGCATTTGCTCCTTTCATTGCTCGCTATCAGAAGTACGGGCCCCGACTCATAGAGACGCTCGCAAAGTATTCCATGGAGCTAAAGCGACTAAACATGGAAGACCATAGCATCAGGGGATGCTGCGAAGGCCACAACGTTGGAGGTCGCCATAGAGTCTGTGAAGCCCGCGAGTGCTAACGCATAGACCTAGATTTTCTTCTTCTTGTTGTATAGTTATTCTAGGAACTTGAATTGTCCTGGAATGCTTTTGTCGGGGCTCCCCATCAAGAACTTGTTTAAAATTGATATGTATATCGTGGCTGCTTGATGCTTCTTCTGCTTTTTCGGACTTGAATTCCATGATCAATGATTCTTATACTTCAATTGTTTTGCCTGGCTAGGGGCATGCGAGTGACGCGTAAGTCATGTCGTCTTCTGCCGCGACTTTGTCTCATCCTTGCACAATGGCATATGAGTCTTTTTAGATCACGCGGTTACGTGACCGTGTGAAGGAGCTAGATAAAAAGGTGTTGATTATCCGTGGTAGCGCTGATGTGTGGAAATCGAAGGCGGAGAAAGAAGCCGAGCAGTGGAAGTATCTCCTTGGCAAGGTTGCTCAGATTAATGAATGTCTGCAATGTGAGCTTTATTCGACTAACGTGTGTTTATCTATGCTTGCCATGAACTGGACTAATGTGTCTTGCTTTGCATGTGCAGTTGTCAATCTCATTCCACGGAAAGAGAGGGATCGAGTCAGCATTCGACTGGATTGCCTGACGCGGAGCTAGAAGTTGGGGTGTTCTTCTGGACCAATCGGGATCGGGAAACCACACTAGTGACCCTACATGATCGTATTTTGTAGGTGCTACACTTCTTGAAGATGGCGCGGTCATATTTTAAGCATATTTTTAGGGCGATGTTCCCATTGGACGTGGTCCCCGCGACTCTGCTGGTGTTGCTATAGAAATTCCGTGATGTTGGTGTTGTTCACGAGTGCGTGCACTAGCAACTTGTCACAGGTGCTAAAGTGGCGCTTGCACTTGTGTGTATACAACGTCCAGAGGTAGACCTGGATGCTATTGTAGAAGGGCTGTAGGCACCTCTAGATGATATGGCATGGAACGGTTCGACAATATCGAGCGGTTGTGCGGCCTACGGAGGACATCGTGAATTTTTTTCGATGAGAGAACCAACGTCCTCCTTCAACGCTAGTAGAGTAGTTGTTAGCCTGCACAAAACGTATACGTGTTGTAAAGCTCATACAGCTTAGGTTGGCCGCTATGTTGCCTTTGTAATTATTGCAAACTTGCTAGCTTTGTATATGTTTCGAGTGTAGTTTATGCGATGCCTTTTCATTAGCCTGATGCTCCCAAATCTCAGCACCTTGCCAACCTGTCAGTTGCGCTACAACTAGGCTAGAGTTGTTCAAGGGTTCGATTGTAAGCGGAATCAGCTACTCAGGCTATCACGATGCTGAATTGTTTGTGCGACGAGGTCGTCAGGGAAGCACAACCCCCGAGTGCGAAATGCATAAAGAGTAAAACATAAAATCCACATGGTTGAGGCACTTAGCTTTATTTATTGTAGAATAGTGGGAGGTACATTTTGTGGCTAAGTAGCCTAGCTGAGTACCCTTATTGTAAAGGAAAAATATCTAAGGGTAGAAACATCACAGTTGCGCGATGTTCCATAGGTTGGAGTATGCGTCTCCAGTTTTTAGGTCCTTGAGGCGATAGGCACCACCTGGTATCACTTCGGTGATCACGTAGGGTCCTTCCATGGAGATTCGAACTTGAGGTGTCCCTTCTACTTCAGTCACAGGATGAGGTCTCCTTCGACAAAGGACCTTGGTCATAGTCGTCGGTTGTGGTAGTTGCAGAGGCTCTGTTGGTACATAGTTGACCATTCCACAGCAATTTCGCGCGCCTCGTCGAGCAGATCGAAAGAGTCTTCGACTGCGGCCGTAGATTCGGCCTTGATGTAAGCTATGACCCGTGGGGCTTTGTAGCGCACTTCGACTGGTAGTACCGCCTCGGCGCTATTCAGGGTTGTCCGTAGGCTCCATAGTACGGAGGATAGCTCCTCTGCCCAGCATCCCGCCGCTCATTCGAGAGGCCGAAGGAGGCGCTTCTTGATACCATTGTAGACTAGGCCGTTGGCCTTCTCGACTTGACTATTTGTCTGAGGGTGTGCCATAGAAGCGTAGCTAATGTTGATGCCCAGGTTTTCACAAAAATCCTAGAACTCTTTTGATGACGATGTTGTGTGCTACCCCAAACCTTAAGACAATGGACTCCAAGAACTTGATGGTGGCAGGTGCCCTCATTTATTTCTAGGAGGAATCCTCTACCGTCACCGTTGGTGACACATTGTTGGAGGACGCCTGTGATTCTTTGTTTGTACGGCTTGTCATTGATTATTGTGAAGGCCTTGGACCGCCGAGCGATGTGTCATGCATCTATCGGGTCATCTAGCAGCATCTTGGTAAGCAGGTACGTGTTGTACGGCTGTGTCCAGGATCGCTGAATGAGCATAACCTCCATGGGACCTTCGGGTGCTGACCCTTGTTCTGCCTTGTTGGATCCTTTGGCCTTGTCGGGTGGAGTAGCCCCCCGAGTGCGCTGCTGAGTCTAGTGGCCCTGCGATAGCCTTCATCTTGATGGATCGTTTGCATATTTTCTCCAAGAATATGCTCGGTGGCACCAGGGTGCGGGTGGAGCCTATGTTGGCGAGTGTGCCGGCCTACTCATTACTTTTGCGTCCGATGTGCCATAGTTCACAGCCATCGAAGTCCCCTTCGAGTGCGTTGTAGAGGTCACGGTACACGACCATGTTATCGCTCAGTGCATAACACCTGTTCATGGTTTGTTGGACCACGAGGTTGGAGTCACCATAGATGATGAGCCGTCTGGCGCTACAAGCCTTGGCCATTCGCATCCCGTGGATCAGTGCCTCATACTCCGCCTCATTGTTGGATGTGCAGAACTTCATTTGTAGGATATACCACATCTTGTCACCCTGAGGAGATGTTAGGATGACATCGGCGCCAGCCCCTTATTTATGCTTGGATCCGTCGAAGTTCATGGTCCACAGGTTGGGCATGTCTGGTGTGTCTGGGACCTGATTCTCCATCCAGTGGACGAGGAAGTCTGGCAGTACTTGCGACTTGATCACTATCTGCCGCTCGTAGGTGATGTCCCATGGGGACAGTTCGATGCCCAAGAGGGTGACCCGCCCCGTTGCATCGGGGTTGTTGAGGATGTGGTTCAGTGGGGCGCCGTTCACCACAACTATTGGTGCTCCTGGAAATAGTGGCGCAGTCGTTGCGCTGTCATGAAGACACCATAGGCTATCTTTTGGTAATGCGGGTACCGCTGCTTTGTGGGTGTAAGTACCTCACTGAGGTAGTACACTGGGCGTTGAACCCCATGGATCTTGTTCTCTTCTTCTTGTTCGACCATCAGCACAGTACTAACCACCTGGTTGTGTTGGGGATATGCTAAATGGGTAACACCATTGCATTTCTCTAATCCGGATAACCTGGCTGGCCCATAGTTGGTAGCATGGACCATGGCCTGCTGGGCGCCCAGTTAGACGGATCCAGAAGGGAGGCCCATGCCGGATAAAGGAAGGCTACGTTGGAATCACCGACCTACTCGGAGCCTTGGAGCACAGGACACGAAGACTAGTTAGTATTAGTGTAGGACTATGTAACCTGTACGGCAAGGTCCTTTCCCTGTAAACCTAGGTTCTGGCGCCTTTATAAGTCAGACCTATGGGAGCCTTTAGGGCACGATTCATAACACCTGGCACATCGAACCAATCCTTGTAACTCGGTGTATTGCCATTATAGTGATTTATAGCAGGAGTAGAGTTCCACCACTGTTGTGGTACTTGAACTTGGGTAAGATGTGTTACCTCATAT
Source organism: Avena eriantha (assembly GCA_910589775.1). Classification (NCBI taxonomy): domain Eukaryota; kingdom Viridiplantae; phylum Streptophyta; class Magnoliopsida; order Poales; family Poaceae; genus Avena; species Avena eriantha. The sequence goes on from OU342741.1 coordinate 355,984,787, forward strand.
GTAACACCCTCGAATCGGCCCTATGCAAGTTTTAGCGATTCCCGCCAAACCCGCATAGAAACGATTCAAAGATGCCCACCAGGCACTTGCGTGCGGGTGGAAAATGAAGTAATATCATTACACAATAGTCCACTATGGAACCCATAGAACATATATATACAATAACGACTCCATGAGTCAAGAATATAGATATATAGTACAAAGATCCAAATCACCTTTTAAACGATATAACATCCAAGTACGGATAAGATGAAAATGGGTCTAACAGCCCTGAAGAATAATCAATGGCGTCCATAACCCTGCCTCGGCCAAGCCGGAAGGATAACCCTGCTAATGACGTCGATCTCAAACCTGCTAAAACAAAAGGGGTGCCGACAAAGGGCAAAGGAAAAAGAGAGCGGTCAGTACTGAGGCCGGTACATGGCGAGTCTAGAATTGGTGGCTCTCGCCTACATAGGTATGGTGGACTGAAGCGGCAGCGAAGCATGAACTTCACAACCTATAGAGACTTGATCCAACTATTGGCTATTAGAGAGGGATAAGAAAGAACTATTCGGAACCAACCTGATAGTAACACCAAAACATACCCATCCTGGTATTTCCCCCTCGAGACACGAGGAAGTCAAACTGAGGAACTCACACATTTAGCAGTTTTATTCATTCCATTATAGTTGCAACACTTACTAGTCAGATATAGATAGCATGAGTCATCCTGATATCATAAGCAGTGGGCAGCTTTAGTTATCCATTCCATTGTAGTTGCAATACTTACTAGTCAGATACAATTAGTATGAGACATCCCAAATCCAGCAGGTTTTGACACTTTTACTTACTCATCCGTTGTAGTGAAACTGATTACTAGACATGTCAAAGTCAAATTTATAGCACTACTTTAGTTATGGTTGTCTATGATTGAGATACTGTGCTCCAAGTCATCCATAACCGCATACACGACTTTCAAAAAGATTTACCCTTGCAAGGGTGCACAAATAGCAACACATGCACGATCAACCTCGAAAAACCAAATAAAATCCAACGAGGCATTACGACAAAGCATTCACAAGATTCAAAAATTATTTCAGGGGGCCACCCCACTAAGCTACTCGCAACGAAGTTGGCCAGCCCCGAGATGGACCCAGGGTTTGTGTAGACGGATGTAAGCGACTGGGAACCCGAAAGTGTGACTGGGCTTGTCGATACCATAGAAACGTGTCACAAGTCCTAAACAGTAGAGGCGCTCCACGCGCAATCGTAAATAAAGCAGTAAGGAATGGCATAAGTACAGGATAGTAATAACACCCAAACTAGTTTGTGGCCCCAAGAAATAATAAATGAATCAAGCTCCGGCTAAGGGGATTCATGGTCCCACATGCGGATAGTGCGATAGTCAAGGAACATGTATCAAGTACTCGGGGCCTACGGGACACAAGTGAGCGGTTAAAAACCAAATATTATCTATTCCCATTAGTTCCTCTGCATTAGTTATATCTACATCCAACATTTTGATTGACAAGTTACATTTAAAGCCATGATCATCTCCACCATTAAGCATGTGCGAACCTCCCAACAATGGTGGAACATCAACGACGCGAAGCAGCAGCTGAGCAAGCAACTATGACTCGCAAGGCCAACTGTCTATCAAAAAAAACAGGTAATAGGATGTGTCCAAGGCAATATAGAGGCTGAAATGAATATAAATGGTGCACGGAAACTAAAGCATCATAACATAGATAGAAATAGATCAACAGGAGGAAATAAAGACTATAAAAGCAAAATAGGTAGAAAGAGGGAGATTGCTCGCCTGGGAAACACTGTCAAAGGTTCATCCACAGATCAGGTCGACATCGCATCAACTCATCGGCCTAATCCGTGAAGAATCAAAGCACTAAAAGAAACACCATATGCACCATTTAATACTATGGCGGAATATCCGGCATGATTATTAGATGATGCTTGACGTGGAAAAGATGCGATGCAACTACGCAATATTAAGCGGAATCGGGATCCCCGACAATTAAATATAAGGTTCAAGTTATTTAGATACCCCACAATTTAAATGTTGTATTAACAAGGCAAAACATGGCATCAATCGCTACACGAATTTAAATAGAGGTGAGAATAGACAAATATAGGCCACATATTCCATATTTAATTATGAGGTGAATCGACATAGTACCCCAAACCACATGATAATATGTATGCAAGCATGAACAAATTTAATATGCATCGAGGTACATAGCATTTATAAAATAGGGGCTCAGAAAAGGCGTCACACTTTAGGGTATCAGCGATCTTGGGGTTCATCGAGGGGGTTCAACGGGGTTCGGGCTCAACAGGATCGGTCTTTGGTTCCATCTGGGCAATCTTGGTGTTCGGGTAGAAGACCTTCAGTCATCGGCTCCGTGAAGGAGATCTTATTGTCCCTGAAGGAGATGTTGTCGCCCATATTCTCTTCGGTGTCCACTTAGGGTTTCGGCTTCTTTGTTGATGGCGATCTTGGAGTTCGGCTTGTTGTTCTTGTTTGGGTGGAACCCTTCAAAAATAATCGAGTATTCACCAATTCGCTTCATTTGGCCCCTTCGCCGAAGCCTCACCACATGTCCTGGTCAGCAGATCATCTTTCAAATAGGGGCAGAAGGGCAGGCCACATGAGACTATGTTCGCGCGTGTACTTGGTCCTGGACACATGCGTCGGTCGAAGAGGAGCAGGTCGAAGAGGTTGACGGCAACCGGTGAGGAACCGACGGTGACTCGGTGGGGTTCCTGACAGCGACAGAGGTAGCGGGACGGTGCAGAGCTGAGGGAGGCATGGAGCGACGGCAGCCGGAGAGCGAGGCCAAGGCGGCGCTGCGAGGTTGGACGCGCAGGACGGTGTGGCTCGCAGCGAGAGTCGGCACGAGGAAGTCGGCCGGTCGGGGAAGAAGAAAGAGCAGAGGAGGACATGGGGAATAGGGTCGCGGCGGCAGAACAACGAGCAAGTCAGGGGAGGCAAGCCCACGTGCAAAGGCTTCGAGGTTCCTTGCGGCGGCGGTGGGTGAGGCAGAGGATGGTGAGTCCGGGCCTGCATGGGCTTGCTTAGCCCAAAATATATCAAGCCCGTTGGGGAACCCCAAGAGGAAGGTATGATGAGCACAACATCAAGTTTTCCCTTAGTTATGAAACCAAGGTTATCAATCCAGTAGGAGCAAGGAAACACCTCAAAGGTGTTGCTAGCTGAACTTTGGCAGGGCGCACAACCGGTGCCAGCAGCAACGTGGAGACATGCACAACACAACCACAGAACTTTGCCCCCAACTTGCGATGAGGTTGTCAATCTCACCAGTTTTGCTGAAAACGAAGGATTAAACGTATCGAGTGGAAGAAAGTAATAGTTTGCAGAAAGTAAACAGAAAGCAATAAACAGTTGATTGCAGATTGATAGTAAAAGAAAGAACCGGGGTCCATAGTTCACTAGTGGTGGCTCTCCTTAAGATAGATGACATGTTGGGTGAACAAATTATAGCAGGGCAATTGACAAACATTGAGGAAGCAATATGCATATACTACTCATCTTGACTCCTTTGAGACTTGATTGGGCATTACAACATTATACATAGACCGTAATCCAACTGCATCTATGACTAATAATCTACCTTCAGGTTATCATCCGAACCCCCTCCAGTATTAAGTTGCAAGCAACAAATAATTTCATTACGCATTGCGTGTAAACTAAACAATACGATTGTTCTATGAACAAAGGATTATTGTTTTCTCCCTAGTAGCAACATCACATCTAGTACCACAGAGATTTCTGTCACTTCCCCAGATTACTAGAGGCATGAACCCACTATCGAGCATACATACTAACTCTTGGAGTTGCTAGCATCTACTTGGCCAAGATAGCTACTAACAATGGAAAGCATGCAAGATCACAAATAACAAAGACATAATAGAATCAATAATCAATCTGAAATAGCATCTCAATATCCATCGGATCCCCGCAAACACAACATGTAGAAATTACAAATAAATGATCTTGATCATGAATGGAGCTCACAAGATCTAAACATGATAGCACAAAGGAGGAGAACCATCCATCTAGCTACTACATGGACCCGTAGTCCAGAGATGAACTACTCACGCATCACACCGGAGGCTTGCATGGTGATGAAGAAGGCCTCCAGGGTGAATTCCCCTCTCCGGTAGGGTGCTGGGAAGTGCTTCAGATCCCTCCCGATCTAGGGATGGAGATGACGGCGGCTATAGACTCTTTCGTGGAATTTTGATCGGGTACTTAAGGTTTCTGTATCAGAGGCATCATATAGGTGAAACTGGAGGCCGAGGGGGTGCCCTAGGAGTCCAGACCACCCCCTGGCGCTGGCCAGGCCTGGCTGCGTGGCCAGGTGGTGTGGCTGGCCCCTGGCCCCTCTCCGTCTCGTATTCTGGCTCAATGTCCCCCTCGGTGAAAAACTGACTTTGGCTTTTATCCCGTCCAATTTTGAGAATATTCATTTTCTAACTTTCCTGGAACCAAAGACAGCAAAAAACAGGCAACTGGCACTCTGGCATCTTGTTAATAGATTAGTCCAAGAAAGTGTATAAAAAGTACTCCAAAGTGTGGACAAAACATAATAAAGTAGATAAAATCAAGCATGGAACATCAAAAATTATGGATACGTTAGCAACGTATCAGCATCCCCAAGCTTAACTCCTGCTCGTCCTCGAGTAGGTAAGTGATAAAAAGAAAGAATAATTTTTGAGGTGACATGCACCATCATAAACTTGATCAAAGTATTTGTAAAACAATCATAGCCGGGATCATAGTACTTCAATCATAACATGAAAGATAAAGTTCTAGCAATAAGACAAAGCAACTATGTTGCAACATGAAAAGGCACAAACAAAAGATTCATGAATAACAATGCTTTGCAAGACGTTTGTTTGTTTCACATAAAGAAAACATAGCATAGTGGCATTCAGCTTGTCCCTCATAGAGTAGCAAACATAAATGCATAGGACACCTTTAAAGTTCATAAGAGTGACTAGATAAAAATAGTTTAAAACAAGGAATATCAAAGCTATGCCTCAATCAACAAGTCTTGGGACAATGCACATAGAACTAAGAATGGCCACTATGCTCTCAAAGTAGGTGCATAAAGATAGAAGGTGGAGACTCAACATAAAAGTAAAAGAAAGGCCTTCATAGAAGGACGTAGGGATTCAAGTCTCATAAAGAGCTTCCAAAAAATTATGATACTTGTTAGCTTTGAGCTCTCATTGCCCCTATCATAAGGATATTGAAGTGATTAAGGTTAATGTAAACAAATTATGGTGTATATGCTTGACGAAGTATAAGTTGGAAATCTCATGTCCCTTGAATACGAGGGCCGCTCCTCATGCTACTCAAGTTTAGTTACCATTAAGTTCTTGTCATAGTAAGTACATGTGTATCATAGAGAACCGCCAACGGGGTACCCCTTGCCCGATGATACGGAAGAATCCCCATATCAAAATGACAAGGCAAGCAGACAACGAGCATCTCAACAATCTTCTTATTTACCATGGGAATATGGTGCTTTTTTTCTCTCTTTCCTCTTTTCTCATATCTTTTTTTCTTTTTTCTCTTTTTTCTCAATATTTGACTCTTTTTTTATAAGAAGAATGCTTCATAGACAGCTCATTATGGTTACGCTGCAGGTTTCCACCATGACAGCATGGATTAGACCGGCGGCCTAGGCATTTCTCTAACACACATACATAACTCCATGGACTTACAAGTCCCCTTTCATTTCACACCGATGACATCCATAGACAAAATAACATGATATCAACTGGTACAAAGTACAAGTGCAATGTTGAAAGCGTTCCCCATGACAACATGGTTCTGCTAATCCCCAACATATAAGTGTAAGCATATACAACATAGACGAAACAATGGTTCAAGTTTATTAAGGGCAAGAAAAGTAAAGTGTGCCATCAAGTTCGTGAGACCTTTAATCACTAGTTTTCTCATAACAAGTTTTATTCGGAAGGTATATAAAAACATGAATATACTTGGAATAGCAAATGCTAATAGGTAGGTATGGTGGACTCTTTGGAATAACTTGGTTTTAGGAGTTGGATGCATGAGTGGAACTCATACTTGGTCATGGAGGCTAGCAAAAGACTGGGAGCGGCCAACTAAGAGAGCAATAATGGCCATAATCATGCAGAGCAACAAAACATCATTAATCAAAGCATAAAGTGATATTACAAGTCGAAAAATAAAGGATCATAAAGGCTATGGTGACTTGGGATAGACATAACATGGTGTGAGCATGTGCCAAGTCAACCCAAATAAAGCATCAAAGGAGAATACCACAATACTATATTTTAATATGCTAAAACAACGCATGATTCTTCCAAGGCACATTAAGAAATCTCAATTGTTTATAACAAGTCATGCTACAACAAAGAATACTAAGCATAAAGCCAAAACAATATCAAGCATGGCATAACAAAGAATAGGCCATAGTCAAAAACAAGCTCTCTTTACCACTTAAGCATGAACATTTCCTATTCTTTTCCAATCCAAACCAAACTATTTGAAAACCAATGAATGAAAGAGGGGGACCAACCAATTTATTCAGCAAACTAAGAAAACAAAGCAAACAAAAAACCAAAACAAAAACGAAAAAGAAGATGCTCCAAGAACAACACAACTGTGCATGAAACAATAAAAATGAAGTGTTTGAAAGAAACCTGGAATTTTTATTGATGGAGAAGGGGATGCCTTGGGCATCCCCAAGCTTTGACGCTTGTACTTCTTGGATATTTCTTGGGGTGACACGCGTGGCATCCCCAAGCTTGAGCTTTAGTCCATCCTTCATGTCATTACTCATTCCTTCCATACACCTGAAATTTTTCCTTCATACAAAACTTCACACAATCTTTATTAGCAACATTAGTGCACTCAAGATAATAAGTCTTTAGGTTCAGTTCAAACACCAATAAAACTTCCATTAAAAAACAAGCTATTGTAGCACTTCCCTCAAAAAGCTCAATTCCCCAAAAGAACTCAAAAAGGAACCAACAAGAAGCAAATGCAAATAATGGTAGAAATCTATCAAAACAGACCAGCAGATAAAGACGAATTTTTTCGAACACCCTCTTTTGCTCAAATCAAAAAGTGTTGAACTAACTAAAGTTAGATAACAAACTGGGGCAGAAGAACAAAAATTCATGCCTCAAAAGGACGTACAGAGATTTTACATGAATTTTTACGGTGAAGCACAAAAATCTGTTTCGGGAAAACAACTTTCCTAATCATTACTTCTCTCTCATTAGAGGTTACTCTTGGCACAAAAAGCAAATAAAAAAGATAAGGAGCGGTTATTACTGAAGTAATAACTTCCAAGACTCATCTAAAACTTTTGGGTTATCTCCCAATAAGTACTTTGCTTTAACGCCCTTAAGTTAGGCATAAGAAGCAAGAAAAAAGATCAAGTGTTCTCAAATGAAGAACCATTAAGATTAATACTAGAAATATCTTCAACAAGGCAAGGTATCTCCTCCAAATAAGTTCTAGAGGATCCTCTCTCAACACTCTTGGGTTCACTATTTTCATCAAACGGGTTTTCAGGAACAATCCAATCAAGATTCTTTTCTATGGCCTCATGCATTGCTACAAGTTTAAAATGTTTTGGTATTTAATTTTCTCCCCATTAGGTTCGGTTTTGTTTACCTTTTATCGTGTACCAACAACATCTACACATGAGCCTAGCATATTAAAACGTTCAAAGATTTTTCTATCTTCCTTGACAACATCATAAAATTCCTTAAGCAAAGTTTCCAGAATAAAATCCCTCTTTTCAGGGTCCTCAATTTCTTTAAGTTTAAGAAACATTACTTGCATTAAGGGGTTAAGGTTAACAAACCTAGCTTCCAACATGTGAACTAAAGAAGCTGCAGCAATTTCATAGTTTGGAGCAAGTTCTTCAAGGGATCTATCCTCAATATCCTCATGTTTACAAACATGATTAAAGAATTCTTCAATATTATCTTTTCCAATTATAGAACCACTACCTATTGAAAGGTCTTTTAAAGTGAATTTAGGGATCAACATGGTGAGCTAATAAAGAGGTAACAACTATAGAAAGACTTAATTTTTTTGTGTTTTTAATAAAGAAAGCAAACTAGTAAAACTAATTTTTTTGTGTTTTTGATAAAGAAACAAGCAAACAAAGAAAATGTAAACTAAGCAAAACAAAAATAACAAAGTAAAGAGATTGGTTATGAGGGACTCCCCTTGTGAACATGTCTTTGACTCCCCAGCAACGGCACTAGGAAATCGGTTGCTTAGCCCAAAATATATCGACCCCGTTGGGGAACACCAAGAGGAAGGTATGATGAGAACAATAGTAAGTTTTCCCTCAGTTATGAAACCAAGGTTATTAATCCAGTAGGAGCAAGGAAACTCCTCAAAGGTGTTGCTAGCTGAACTTTGGCAGGGCGCACTACCTGTGCCAGCAGCAACACGGAGACCTACACAACACAACCATAGAACTTTGCCCCCAACTTCCGATGAGGTTGTCAATCTCACCGGTTTTGTTGAAAACAAAGGATTAAACGTATCGAGTGGAAGAAAGTAATAGTTTGCAGAAAGTAAACAGAAAGCAGTAAACAGTTGATTGTAGATTGATAGTAAAATAAAGGACCGGGGTCCATAGTTCACTAGTGGTGGCTCTCCTTAAGATAGATGACATGTTGGGTGAACAAATTACAGCAGGGAAATTGACAAACATCGAGAAAGCAATATGCATATACTACTCATCTTGACTCCTTTGAGACTTGATTGGGCATTACAACATTATACATAGACCGTAATCCAACTGCATTTATGACTAATAATCCACCTTCAGGTTATCATCCGAACCCCCTCCAGTATTAAGTTGCAAGCCATAGATAATTTCATTATGCATTGCGTGTAAAGTAAAAAAATACGATTACTCTATGAACAAAGGATTGTTGTTTTCTCCCTAGTAGCAACAACACATCTAGTACCTTAGAGATTTCTGTCACTTCCCTAGATTACTAGAGGCATGAACCCACTATCGAGCATAAATACTAACTCTTGGAGTTCCTAGCATCTACTTGGCCAAGATAGCTACTAACAACGGAAAGCATGCAAGATCACAAATAACAAAGACATAATAGAATCAATAATCAATCTGAAATAGCATCTCAATATCCATCGGATCACCGCAAACACAACATGTAGGAATTACAAATAGATGATCTTGATCATGAACGGAGCTCACAAGATCTAAACATGATAGCACAAAGGAGGAGAACCAACCATATAGCTACTACATGGACCCGTAGTCCAGAGATGAACTACTCACGCATCACACCGGAGGCTTGCATGGTGATGAAGAAGGCTCCAGGGTGAATTCCCCTCTCCGGCAGGGTGCCGGGAAGAGCTTCAGATCCCTCCCGATCTAGGGATGGAGATGACGGCGGCTACAGACTCTTTCGTGGAATTTTGATCGGGTACTTAGGGTTTCTGTATCGGAGGCATCTTATAAGCGAAAGGGGAGGCCGAGGGGGTGCCATAGGCAGCCACACCACCCCCTGGCGCGGGCCAGGCCTTGCCACACGGCCAGGTGGTGTGGCTGGCCCCTGGCTCCTCTCTGTCTTGTATTCTGGCTCCGTGTCCCCCTCGGTGAAAAACTGACTTTGGCTTTTGTTCCGTCTAATTCCGGGAATATTCATTTTCTGACTTTCCTAGAAGAAAAAACAGCAGAAAACAAGCAACTGGCACTGTGGCATCTTGTTAATAGGTTAGTCCAAGAAAGTGTATAAAAAGTACTCCAAAGTGTGGACACAACATAAGAAAGTAGATAAAACCAAGCATGGAACATCAAAAATTATGGATACGTTAGCAATGTATCAGGGCTCTGCTCGAGGAGAGGAGTGGCCGGGGCAGCGGTGTAGGCCTCGTAGGCACAGATGATGGCTCGAAGGAGAGGATGCCCCATGGGGTCGGGCTCTAGAGAGGCAGGATGGGGTTCGTGAGCGAGGTGGTGGACACGGTTATGATGGAAAGGAGGGGCGCGTCAGGATGGTCTTGACCGGGTCGGTGCGTCTCGTTGACGCGAGGTGTGGAGCATGTCGGGTTGTGGGTGGGGTCGCTAGGATAGTGTAGTTCGCGACATGAGTGCTGGTTGAGGCTGGCTCGCGCGGGCGTGCAGGGGCATCGCTGCGCTGGCTTACATCGATGTGCACGCTGCTGTGTTAGTGCGACTAGGGTTTGGTGTGTGTGGGCAGGTGGGTTTTGGGTTTAGGTGTGGCAAGGGTTAGGGTTAGATTAGGTGGGGTTTTGTTTTAGGGTTAGGGTTTGGCCTACCGGGGTGGTAGGTGGCCTGGCCTACGGGTTGGGCTGCCTCCCCCAATCAGAACATTTTATTTATTTATTTATTTCAAAATAAAATATTTTGTAAATAGATTTTAGACAAATAGAAGATCCAAGCGGACTTAGGGTTTTGATTTGAAGTGAAGAGAGGAATATCTAGAAAAACAAAAATAGGCTTTTGGAAAATAGTTTTAGGCAAATAAATGCAGGATGACATGACGATTCTCAAATGCAATATGGCATGATGACATGAGCATGTGGTCATGATGATGCACAAAAATAAAAATAAAAATCGATTTTCTAGTAGTGGTTTTACCCGGGGTGCTACATCATACCCGTCAACTCACTGCCTTACCCCACCTCTCTAAACATGCTCTGTGAGGACCCCTCCATGGCGTACTCGTCGACAATACCACGACAATTAGCGCCCACCATGGGGCAAGAGGTTCTTCGAGCTCTACACCGGGCGAGGTCCAATCTCTTCGTGGGAATCAGTGACACCATAGCCATTGGGTGTGTTCTCTTCTCTGTCAATGTTCCGATTATCCCTCTGGACAAGTTTTGGATCCCCGGCAAAGACGAACCCCACCTGCTGATCCGTTGTTCTAGTCGGGGACATCCACATCTTCCCTAGGATCCAAAACTAACTTGGGTCCCAGCTCCCAGGAAGTTGGAAACTCGTCAAGCCCTACACTGACCGCCTCTGGGAAGGACAAGTTCGGGGAAGGATCGGAACCGGATCTCTCTTTGGAGTTTGTCGGCTCAGATCAAAAAGATTCAAGGCCCACCCAAACCACCCATGTGTAGGATATAATAGTGGAAGGACCCCACAGATTTGCTTGGCTTTCCCGAGTGTTCCAGAAATGGAGGTCACACTTTGTCGGCATTGTCAACATCTTCGATCTAGCTAGATGCGTTCAAAGGACCAGGGAATCCCCCCATGATTACCTCGCCAGATGGATGAGGGTTAGGAAAACCCTAGATGGGGACTGATGGCTGCAAAAATGTCCATCTTCCACCGCATTTAAACAATGTCTTTGGTCAAGCAATTGACAAGAAACTCTCAATCCTTGACACTAGTGACTAATAATTGCAAAGATATGCAAAACCTTGCTTTGAATTGTGTTGTGCAGGAAATCACGCTTTTTAATGCGAAATCTGGAGTCATACTGAAGGTTTTTGAGAAAGTCCACACGACCAAGTAATTGGGAAGCCATTCCCAGGCGACAACAAGCTTAACGACCACTAGTACGGGTAGTGCCCACCCGTACCATGTGGCGACGACTTCATCTTGTCAAACCCTACAACTTTCATGAAGATGCCTATATATTTTGAGGCTCCAGCCGCTGGCCAGAGAGCTGCCATTCTCAGATTACATCACAACACCACCAAATGAGATCCATGCCATTGTTCATATCTTCCATCATCCCTCCCCTCCATTAGCCACAACCATTGCTTTGTACTTTAGATCTCCTTGTGATTTGTCGACCATTGTAAGAATATTTGATTCAATCTAAGTATTTGCACAATGTTTTCCATCTCCGATCTATTTGTTATGAGTGAGTAGTCCTCATGGGCTACGGGATTGGGGAGAAACCTCGCAGCAATTATGTGCATCTAATTAATGGGAGTATCATGTTTTATTTGCAAATAGAGATTTGTATCCTTTGTTTCTTTGTCTCTTGTCTCGATCTATGGACTTGTAGGTACCCAATATCTCATAGATTGATAAAGGCTTGAGGTGAGATACTTGGCTAGCGGCGATCTCATAGGAACCCCAATGAAAGAAAGTGTAGTACGGTCTTCGCTTAGCAACCCATTCGGGATCACAACAACATCACCACTTAATGCTTTGATATGTGTTTTACACTTAATAATCGTTTGTAGCCTGTTGCTTCGATGTGCACTCGGTTGGATTAAAAGACTATTGCAATACCCGCTGCATCACGGGGGCTCTAGTATATTAGGATGTGTTGCCCACAAGAGATTATCCCTATTCAACCATTACACATGACTATGCTTATTATTATCTTTTATCCCATATGATGTGCAGCTGCAGGTGGATCTTCAACCCTGTCCTATCTCCATCCATTGATTCAACCCATTATAAAAGTAAACTAGATTGGTTTGGTAAACTAAGGTAAAACAAACAAACAAAGTCTTGTAGACATGTCCTTTTTATTTCCTTTTAACATTGTGATGACCCACAAGTATAGGGGGTGTATCGTAGTATTTTCGATAAGTAAGAGTGTCGAACCCAACGAGGAACAAAAGGTGTTGGCTAGTGGTATGGATCAGGAATTCTCTGCAAATACTTAGCAAACAGATTTTTAGGGGTTTTTGATAAGGGAAGTAAACAAAGTACGAGTAAATAAAGACAGCAGTAATAAATGCAGCAAGTGGCCCAATCCTTTATCCAGCAAAGGACAAGACGGTTGTATTACTTAAGATGACCAAACGTTCTCGAGGACACATGGGAAGACTGTCAAGTGCTTTCGCTTCATATAGTTGATTAATCTTCTCTAGCTTGCTAAGTGTTGTGTGGGTGAACCTGTGCTAATGTACCGCCCCATCCAAGACTAATACATACTTGTGATTATACCCCTTTCAAACATCCGTAAGTACAAGAAAGTAATTAAGGTAGAAACCTATCCACAACTTTAAACTCTAAGACCCTTACGCCCCTTGTGCAATGGTTTCCTAACGGGAGTTCAGGTTTCTGCCACTCCGGCAACCCCTACGATTAGTAGCCAAATACACAATGCATTCCCCTAGGCCCATATAGGTGAAGTTTCATGTAGTCAACGTTCACATGACACCACAAGAAGAAGTACACCACAACTTAAATTACAATCTATTGAATCTTTCTCAACACAACTCCACTACTAACAACATGCCCATGTCCTCAAGAACAAAACGAACTACTCACAAGACATCATATGGATCATGATCAGAGATGGAATAATGATGTATAACAATCTTAACATAAACAATAATTCAACGGTTCACTCAATAGCATCAACTACAAGGAGTAATCAACACCGGGAAAGTTTCCCCTATGAACTATAGCAAGATTCAACCAATTGTTACAACAATATGGAGATGGTGATGTGTAAGATCTCACCATAATAAGGTAAGATCCCTGTGATTGCAGTGCTAGTCCCTGGATCGAAATGCTAGCACCCACAGTTTAAGATGAAGTACACAGAAACAAAGGTCATTATTACATCGCATATCCAGGAATATAATGGTTCTTACAACTCACTTAGCCCAAGGCTAAGACACAAGTTCACATTACATAGCATAATAATAATAGAGTCTTTAGTCTTCATGTGCCACAGGCAAGCATGTCGAGTGTAGACCCGCAACCCTACTCATCATCAGAGTATCCTGCAACATAATAAGTTACAGCCACAAGGGTCAATACATTTGGAATTGTATTGGCAAGTGATACCATAGATACTTAGTATAATCCAACAACTACATGAATATATGGCTAAGTGGGGGTTATGGCTAGCTTTGCAAAAGCTAGTTTAACTTATAGTTTTTGAAGAGTAAGTTTTTCTCATTCAAACTCTAAGGTACCAATGATAGACATCACTGAACCTCTACCCATGTTCACCCACAAGTTTTTAACTTAGAGAAATTTGGATGAGGAGATTATTGAACTACTTCACTGTCTTGAGGCTCAGAAATTGTCCATAACCGGGGACACGGCTAAGTACTTAGTTTTACCCTCTCGAGAGGTGGTGCACTTTCCCCACAAGACTCGACATGCATCGAGACAAGACTTTTTAGAAGCAATCCCTAAGACCACCACGGACGCGTTCCATCCTAACATATCTACCACCTTTTGTTCGTCTGGCTGAGTTCTTGCAACTTAGTTGGTCAAGGCAGAGCCCATATGCCATGTGGCTGCACTGGAAGCTTCATGACAATAATTTCTCCAATCTCTTTGTTCCTGGGTGGCCATCCACAAGTGTGATACACCAGCTAACCATAGACATGGCCCCTGAGTAACCACTCAACATAATCCAAGCGAGTCCCATTCCACCCAAGTGTTTCATTAATAGTTGTTTTCTTAGTCAAACAAAATAATATCTTTCCATACTATCTTACATGTGTATTCCACCCATGAATTCTAATAGCATGGCTAAGCACTCTAGCATACGAAGTCTTTCAACTAGGAGATACTACCAAGATATAGTCTATAGGATAGCATAGCATAGTAACATATACATAATCCTATCATGCTAAGATCTACCAAAAATAACACTAGTGAAATAGTGAAAATAATAGGACATGAGGTTAAATATCACTTGCCTTGGTAGCTAGGAGAATAGGTACAATCCTCACAGCAACAAACTTCACAATCCACACAATCTACACAAGATCAATACAACAACAATAATTCAATCAATAAAACATTACAAAAACATGAATGCATGCAAAAAGCAATGATATGATAACAACTCTAAAATTTACAGAGTCTACAGTACAGAGGGTAAAATACCTCATTTAAATGCATAAGAAATACCCCAAAATAATTTATAGAACAATTTTTGTGAGCAAAAATACCCCTAAAAAGGTTCTGCCTATAATTCCAATTTTTCAGAGGCAAAAGTGTGAAACAAGGCCTCTGTAATAAAGGTCTTATTTTTCTGAATCCATAGACACCAAATTTGCATTTTTCTGAATTGTGGAACAAAAGTTATGAATTTTCTAAGTTTAATATATAATCTGTCTATTTTTCTAATTAAACAGATAACCTGGGCGACGTGGCGCTTTCCTATTGGCCGGTACCGATTCTGTCGAATCGACCGCTGTGGGCCGTCAGATCTTAAGTGACTACGGACGGATCTGATTAGCCCGTACCGCTTCGTCTACGTTCTAATCTTAGCCGCAGATGTGAGATCTAACGGTCCCTAAGGCCTGGCTTGGAACGGGCCGCGCTGACCAGCTGCGCGCGGCGGCGGAGCGTCGGTCGATGACGGTCCGGCGGTTCTACAGGGCAGGGAGTCCGTAGACATGTACCAGAGGTCGAGGAGGTCGTGGCGGTCTCGATGGAGGTTATGGTGGCGTGAGGGGTGCTCTGGCTTGGCCTTGATCCCTCACCCGAGTTGCGTTGCCGGCGGAGCTCTCGGCTCGGTGATAGAGATGACAACCTGGGGCTCGAACAGGCCAGCAAGGGGGTTAGCGAGATGCGCACGGATCTGCACGACCTAGCAAAGACCAAAAGGAGGCGGCGGAAACCCTAACCTCACCGGAAAACGCGATGACGGCGGCGGCAGAGAGGGTTCGCCGGAGTTGGACCGTGTCGTCGACCTGGTGCAAAAGAAGGTATGCGGCCGGAGTTAAAACACGCGCCAGGACATGGCAATCAAAATAGGGCAGAGAGTAGGGCGTAGTGTGGCCGGGCTCACCGGAATTGTCGCCGGAGTTGCTTCGGCCGGCGGCGGTTTGAGGTGGCAATTAGGGAGCCTGGGGGCTCTCCAGGGGCTGTGTCTGGGGGAATCTGTCGAGGAGGGGGAGGGGATTAAGAGGGGGCGGTAGCGGTGGCGATTAACTTGTGGTAACGCTCGAATTCAATCGGAGTTGGTAACGGCAGAGGAGGGGAGGGGGCTGTTCGTCGCCGGGGGTTGAAGACGATGGGGTGGTGGTGATGTGGCATGGGGCCCAGCGGTAAGTGGGAGGGGGTAGGTCGGGTGGGTGTGCAGAAAAGCAGAGAGGGAGAAGAGTGGCCCGGGTGGGCTGCTGGGCCAGTTTGGGCCAAAAGGCCAGAAGTTGTTGGCTGTTTAAAATTTCTTTTCCCTCCTTTTCTTTTTCCTTTAGCTTTTCTTTTCTAGTTTATTTTTTTGAATTTAGCAAAAGTGCTCCAAAAAGCCTCTAAATTTCACCAAAATTTTGGGGGATGAATCTAATGCAATGTAATACATGCCATGATGATTTGAATGCAATGTTGAAGACTTTTAAAGAAAATTTTGGGATGTTACAAATCTAACCCCCTTAAGATGAATCTCGCCCTCGAGATTAGGGTTGGCTAGCAAATAGGTGAGGGTGATCTCTCCGAAGTTCATCCTCTCGCTCCCAGGTTGCTTCTGATTCAGTGTGATGGTTCCACTGCACATTGCAGAATTTGATTGTCTTGGTACGGGTAATTCTTTCTGCTGTCTCCAGAATCTTAATAGGTTTCTCTTCATAAGTGAGATCATTATCTAGCTGAACTTCCTCTAATGGTATAGTGTCTTTCAACGAAGTTTCTTCCATCTCTGGGTGACACTTTTTCAGCTGACTGACATGGAATACATTATGAACTGCTGACAGAGATTCTGGTAATTCTATCTCATATGCCACTTCTCCTTTGCGGCTCAAAATCTTGAAAGGTCCTACATAGCGTGGTGCTAATTTTCCTTTGATTCCAAATCTTTTCACCCCACGAAGTGGCGATACCCTGAGATAAGCTCTATCACCAACCTCATAGGTAACCTCTCTATGTTTTGGATCAGCATAGCTCTTCTGCCGAGATTGGGCTACTTTTAGCCTATCCCTTACCATCTTGACCTTCTCTTTAGCCTCCTTGATTAGGTTAGGCCCGAACAAATTTCTTTCTCCTACTCCATTCCATAGCAATGGTGTAGTACACTTCCTTCCATAAAGAAATTCAAACGGTGCCATTTCTATGCTTGATTGATAGCTGTTATTGTAGGAAAACTCTGCGTAGGGTAGACTTTCATCCCAACTGGATCCATAATCTAACGCACATGCTCTCAGCATAGCCTCTAATATTTGATTGGTCCTTTCTGTCTGCCCATCAGTTTGCGGGTGAAATGCAGTGCTGAATTCTAACCGAGTTCCCAGTGACTCGTGAAGTTGTCACCAAAAGTGCGAAGTGAATTGAGTTCCTCTGTCAGACATGATATTTTTAGGTACCCCATGCAAACATACAATTCTATTCATGTAAATCTTGGCTAGCTTTGCACTTGTATAAGTGGTCTTTACTGGAATGAAATGGGCCACTTTTGTCAAGCGGTCAACGATAACCCATATAGAATCGTATCCAAATTTAGTCCTAGGCAGTCCGGTAATAAAGTCCATACCAATTTTATCCCATTTCCAGTCAGGTATTGGCAGTGGTTGTAATAATCCTACCGGTTTCTGATGTTCTGCCTTTACACGACTACACACGTCGCACAAGGCAATGTGCTCTGCTATGTCCTTCTTTAAATTATTCCACCAAAACCTCTCCTTAACATCCATATACATCTTAGTATTGCCAGGATGAATTGAATATGGTGAGTTGTGTGCTTCTTGTAAGATCAACTTCTTAAGATCAAGATCCTGCGGAACACAGATACGTTTTTCGTACCATAAGATTCCTTGATCATCTACATGGAATCCTTTTGCCTTGCCTTCTCTAACTTTACTTCTGATTTCTTCTATCTCTTTGTCCAACTTTTGAGCTTCTTGAATTATGTCTATTAGTGTGGGTTGCACTTCCAAGG
The DNA here is from genome assembly GCA_910589775.1 of Avena eriantha. NCBI lineage: Eukaryota > Viridiplantae > Streptophyta > Magnoliopsida > Poales > Poaceae > Avena > Avena eriantha. The sequence continues at coordinate 356,002,661 of OU342741.1, forward strand.
ATGCAAGGTACCCTTCAGGCACAATCTCGAGTCTCAGCTCTCTAAATTGGGCACACAACTCCTTCGGCAACTCTCCTTTGTTGAGGCCATTCACATAAGCTTTGTGGCTTAATGCATCATCCACGACGTTTGCCTTTCCAGGGTGGTATTGCAAACTTAAGTCGTAATCTTTGATAAGTTCTAACCATCTTCTTTGTCTCATGTTGAGTTCTTTCTGTGTAAAAATGTATTTCAAACTCTTGTGATCAGTGAACATTTCACAACGTTTTCCCATGAGGTAATGCCTCCATGTTTTTAGGGCATGCACAACAGATGCCAGCTCTAGATCATGAGTAGGATAATTCACTTCATGATTTTCGAGTTGCCTTGATGCATAAGCTACAACTCTACCTTCCTGCATCAATACACCTCCTAAACCTTGGTGAGATGCATCACAATATACTTGAAAGTCTTTCTCAAGGTCTGGCAAACATAACACTGTTGCTGACACAAGTCTCTTTTTCAATTCCTGAAAGTTGGTTTCGCAAGCTTCTGCCCAATTAAACTTCTTCTCCTTCTTTAGCAGATCAGTCATGGGCTTTGCTATCTTAGAGAAATTTTCAACGAACCTCCGATAGTACCCTGCTAGGCTAAGGAAACTGCGGATTTCTTTAACCGATTTAGGAGGTTCCCATTCTGTCACATCTGCCACTTTTGCTGGATCAACATCTATACCATTTCCAGATACTATGTGCCCAAGAAAACCCACTTCATTCAGCTAGAATTCACATTTACTGAACTTGGCATAAAGTTTATGTTCCCTGAGTTTCTCTAGAATCTGGCGTAGATGTTCTTCATGTTCTTTGTTGCTCTTGGAATATACTAATATATCATCGATGAATACCACTACGAACTTGTCAAGGAATTCCATGAACACCTTATTCATCATGTTCATGAAATAGGCCGGTGCATTAGTCAATCCAAATGGCATCACTGTATATTCATACAACCCATATAGTGGTGAATGCAGTCTTGGGTATGTCATGTTCTCTAATCTTTAGTTGAAAGTATCCTGATCGAAGATCAATTTTTGAGAACACACATGCTCCCTCTAGCTGATCGAAGAGATCATTTATTCTAGGCAGGGAATACTTATTCTTTATGGTCACTTCATTAAGTGAACGATAATCTATGCATAGCCTTTGACTTCGGTCCTTCTTCTCAACAAACAAGACTGGTGCTCCCCAAGATGACGAACTTGGTTGGATAAATCCCTTTTTCAATTGTTCTCCTAGCTGTTTCTTGAGTTCTTTTAACTCGTCCACTGACAGCTTATAAGGTCTCTTTGATATAGGCCATGTTCCTGGCAGTAGGTCTATCAGAAACTCCACATCCCTATCTGGTGGCATGCCAGGTAATTCTTCGGGGAACACATCTGGGTACTCCTTTACTATTGGCACACTGTCTAGGCTAACCCCCTTAAGAGAATTAACCTTGCTCCCCTTGGGTTCAAAGTTAGACTTGAACCTGATCCTTTTCTTTTCTGGGGTGGTAAGCATAACAGTCCGCTTGGCACAATCAATCACCCCCTTCAAAACGGGTCAACCAGTCCATCCCTAATATGACATCTAATCCTTGGGACTCTAGGATTATTAAACTAACTAGAAATTTGTTCTTTCCAATTTCTAGGATGATCTATCGGCACCCAGAATTTACTATCATTTCTCCACCCAGGGAGCTTACTTTAATGGGACATCCAATGGTTTCAGTGGAGAGTTCATTTTTGATTAAAAATGCTCTTGAAATGAATGAATGCGATGCGCCAGTATCGAAAAGGATAAGTGCAGGAAAGGAATTAATCTTGAACTTACCGATCACGGCATCAGATCCTTCTTGGATTTCTTCCACATTAATGTGATTCACATGACCCTTTTGAATGGGTTTGGCTTAGTCCCATCAGTCTTCTTCTCTGGGCATTCATTGGCATAGTGCCCCATCTTCTTACACTTGAAGCATTCCACCTGACTGATGTCTTTCTTTGCTGGCTGACTGTGAGGATTCTGACCATTTTGGTTTCCATGACCATTGTGGTTGTTCCTGAATCCACCTTTGTTATGCCCACGATGGTTGTTTCCATCATGGTTGTGGTTATTGTTACGATGGTTATTATGATTCCCATTCTTGTGGAATCCTGAACTCCCACTTCCTTCACCATGAGAGCGCTTGTGAGGAGATCCTGATCCATACTTATCAAAATGGTGCTTCCTCTTTCTACCCTCCACTTGTTTCATCTTGTTTTCCAGGATGGTAGCTTTATCACACAAGGATTGATAAGTTGGAACATATGCAACAGATAGTTGCATAGAAATTTCATCATTCAGCCCATCTAGGAACTTCTCCTTTCTCTTTGCATCAGTGTCAACATCATCAGGTGCATAACGTGACAAATTATTGAATTCTTCGATGTATTCAGAAATACTGCGGTGGCGTTACTTGAGGTTATGAAACTCCTTTTTCTTCAACCCCATTATTCCAGAAGAGATATGAGTGGTGCGAAACCCATCCTCAAACATTGCCCAAGTCACTTCCTCAATAGGGTGGGTAATTTGGAAGTTATCCCACCAAGCAGCTGCATGACCTTCCAATAAGTGTGTTGCAAATCTGACCTTTTCTGCATCCGTGCATCCAACCGTGACTAGGTCCTTATTCACAGAGCGTAGCCAATCATTTGCTACCATGGGGTTAGTGGTACCCGAGAACTTAGCAGGTCTCAGCCTTAGAAATCTGGTCAGCATATCCAGAGGCAGTGGATTGTTCTGGTTGTTGTTATTGTTATTATTGTTGTTGTTCTGATTCTGGGTTACCATGAGTTGAGTCATCATTTGCATCAATTGGGTCTGCGCAGCCATCATCTGCTGCATTCCATTGCCATTGTCATCCTCGTTGTTGCGTCGGGGAGGCATCTGTGGGTTTAATAAGGGTAAGTAATGATAGATAACCCCAAATAAAACAACAATCAAACAAACAAACACATGCAAGTTCAACATCACAGCAATGACAGAGTTTGCAAAAAAAATAAACATACTAGCATAGTCACCCACAAGTCGGTATGAACTATGCAACTCAATAATAATAGAACGATAGGTAGATGGAATATCATCACTACTCCTCCATGTCGACTTCCTCCTCCACTAGTGCAAGTCCTGCTGCTGCGAACCCTGCCGTGTATTCCTCCAAGCTTGTAGTCAGAGCATCGATCTTTGTCTATAACTCTCTCTTCTGAGTGCGTAGCCTCTCTATCACCTCGTGATCCGCTTCTAGCTCAATGTCCTCGAGCTCTAACTCGGTCTCCAAGTCTCTAATCTTCTTGTTCTTTTCCTAAACTCTCTTCTCTTGGCTCTTGAATTTCTTCTCTTGGTCTTCAAACTTCATCTCCATTTCCTTGATTCGATTTTCCTTCTCCAGGAAGGCCTTGTCCTTCTCCTTAAGTTGGACTCGTAGTTCGTCATTGCTAAGCATCACATTAGTCCTATCAGTATCAAGGTGTCTAATAAGGCTCTCTAAATCCTGGAGGTAGTGATGCACGGGCTTGATGGAATCCTTCGTGGCCTCGTCCAGCACAATAGGCTCTCCATCCTCATCGTGCCTCCCAAAGAAATGGAAGTAGTGGCTCCTGATCTTAGAAGAGTAGCGTCCACATAGGCGTCCCAACAGCTCCTGCATAGCGACGTCGAGGCCTCTCTCCATGTCATCATGGAGTATCTTGAAGGCAATCTCCCCAGTTTGGGGCTCTGTCTCACGTCTTGGCTGGGTAACTCTGAATCCCCATAAGTCCTTCCTCTGAAACTTCCTCAGCTGAAATCCCTGAATGGTAGGGATTGGAAGAGCGAGCACTTGGACTAGCTCCAATAGGCGAGTCCCAAAGCGAGTCCCCTTGAAATCCTCGGCCGTGCTGTAGACAAAATTCGGCATCTTTTGCATAGTATGGAGAAAATTAGTAACACACAATAGAGAAAGAAAATACAAGTCACAAAATGAAAGAAAATCAACCAACAAAACATTCCAAGTAGCAATACATGATTCAACTCAAGCACTCAAGGTTCTAGACATAACTTATTTTTGCCATACCACATAAGTTGGTATGATCAAAATACTAACGTGATAAAATGCCAAGGGTGGTGGTCCAACTAGTATTTCACTCCTTCTTAACCAAGGTGGCAATCTAGGCATCCTTGGCAGCAATCTGCTTGTCTTGGTCACATAGCTCCAAAGCTAGGCCTATGATATCCTTACTTAGATGTTTCACAGTAGCCTTTGAGTCTTGGACAAGACGCTTCTCCTCCTTGAGATCTTCCTGAGTATTGAGCATTCTATACTTGAATCTCTCCCCAAGTTCCTCAATAGATTTCCATGCAGCATTCCTTGCAGAGTCAAAGAATGACGGGTGCATTTCAGAGTTGGTGAACATGCAGAATCCCGTACTCTTGGGATCGTCTTCCTTGTCCTTGTACAAATGGAGTTGCACCCACCAATACTCTTGTCCTTTGTCTATCACAGGAAATCCCTTGTACACGGCTTCACCATGCATTTCCAAGCCAAGCATGAGGTTCTTGAGTACATTGGGAAATTCTGTCTCACACTCCAGGGTCATAGTCATCAGTGGTCCCTTCTTGACAGATTCATTGATGGTGGACATCTACAAAGTAGATGAGAAGGATGATTAGGGAAAGTTTTACGAGATGAAAAGACAAGTAAGGTTGGAATATAGAGTTATTTTTCCTAAAGGTTTTCCTTAGTCTAATCCATTCTAGGGTCACGAACCTACAGGCAACACAGTGCTCTGATACCATCTGTAAGATCTCACCATAATAAGGTAAGATCCCTATGATTGCAGTGCTAGTCCCTGGATCGAAATGCTAGCACCCACAGTTTAAGATGAAGTACACAGAAACAAAGGTCATTATTACATCGCATATCCAGGAATATAATGGTTCTTACAACTCACTTAGCCCAAGGCTAAGACACAAGTTCACATTACATAGCATAATAATAGTAGAGTCTTTAGTCTTCATGTGCCACAGGCAAGCATGTCGAGTGTAGACCCGCAACCCTACTCATCATCAGAGTATCCTGCAACATAATAAGTTACAGCCACAAGGGTCAATACATTTGGAATTATATTGGCAAGTGATACCATAGATACTTAGTATAATCCAACAACTACATGAATATATGGCTAAGTGGGGGTTATGGCTGGCTTTGCAAAAGCTAGTTTAACTTATAGTTTTTGAAGAGTAAGTTTTTCTCATTCAAACTCTAAGGTACCAATGATAAACATCACTGAACCTCTACCCATGTTCACCCACAAGTTTTTAACTTAGAGAAATTTGGATGAGGAGATTATTGAACTACTTCACTGTCTTGAGGCTCAGAAATTGTCCATAACCGGGGACACGGCTAAGTACTTAGTTTTACCCTCTCGAGAGGTGGTGCACTTTCCCCACAAGACTCGACATGCATCGAGACAAGACTTTTTAGAAGCAATCCCTAAGACCACCACGGACGCGTTCCATCCTAACATATCTACCACCTTTTGTTCGTCTGGCTGAGTTCTTGCAACTTAGTTGGTCAAGGCAGAGCCCATATGCCATGTGGCTGCACTGGAAGCTTCATGACAAGAATGTCTCCAATCTCTTTGTTCCTGGGTGGCCATCCACAAGTGTGATACACCAGCTAACCATAGACATGGCCCCTGAGTAACCACTCAACATAATCCAAGCGAGTCCCATTCCACCCAGGTGTTTCATTAATAGTTGTTTTCTTAGTCAAACAAAATAATATCTTTCCATACTATCTTACATGTGTATTCCACCCATGAATTCTAATAGCATGGCTAAGCACTCTAGCATACGAAGTCTTTCAACTAGGAGATACTACCAATATATAGTCTATAGGATAGCATAGCATAGTAACATATACATAATCCTTTCATGCTAAGATCTACCAAAAATAACACTAGTGCAATAGTGAAAATAATAGGACATGAGGTGAAATATCACTTGCCTTGGTAGCTAGGAGAATAGCTACAATCCTCACAGCAACAAACTTCACAATCCACACAATCTACACAAGATCAATACAACAACAATAAATCAATCAATAAAACATTACAAAAACATGAATGCATGCAAAAAGCAATGATATGATCACAACTCTAAAATTTACAGAGTCTACAGTACAGAGGGTAAAATACCTGATCTAAATGCATAAGAAATACCCCAAAATAATTTATAGAACAATTTTTGTGAGCAAAAATACCCCTAAAAAGGTTCTGCCTATAATTCCAGTTTTTCAGGGGCAAAAGTGTGAAACAAGGACTTTGTAATAAAGGCCTTATTTTTCTAAATCCATAGACACCAAATTTGCATTTTTCTGAATTGTGGAACAAAAGTTATGAATTTTCTAAGTTTAATATATAATCTGTCTATTTTTCTAATTAAACAGATAACCTGGGCGACGTGGCGCTTTCCTATTGGCCGGTACCGATTCGGTCGGATCGACCGCTGTGGGCCGTCAGATCTTAAGTGACTACGGAAGGATCTGATTAGCCCATATCGCTTCGTCTACGTTCTAATCTTAGCCGCAGATGTGAGATCTAACGGTCCCTAAGGCCTGGCCGGGAACGGGCGGTGCTAACCAGCTGCGCGCGGCGGCGGAGTGTCGGTCGATGACGGTCCGGCGGTTCTACAGGGGCAGGGAGTCCGTGGACATGTACCAGAGGTCGAGGAGGTCGTGGCGGTCTCGATGGATTTTATGGTGGCGTGGGGGGTGCTCTGGCTTGGCCTTGATCCCTCGCCGGAGTTGCGTTGCCGGCGGAGCTCTCGGCTCGATGACGGAGATGACGACCTGGGGCTCGAACAGGCCAGCAAGGGGGTCAGCGAGATGCACACGGATCTGCACGACCTAGCAAAGATCAAAAGGAGGCGGCGGAAACCCTAACCTCACCGGAAAACGCGATGACGGCGACGGCAGAGAGGGTTCGCCGGAGTTGGACCGTGTCGTCGACCTGGTGCAAAAGAAGGTATGCGGACGGAGTTAAAACACGCGCCAGGACATGACAATCAAAATAGGGCAGAGAGTAGGGCGTAGTGTGGCCGGGGCTCACCGGAATTGTCGCCGGAGTTGCTTCGGCCGGCGGCAGTTTGAGGTGGCAATTAGGGAGCCTGGGGGCTCTCCAGGGGCTGTGTCTGGGGGAATCTGTCGAGGAGGGGGAGGGGATTAAGAGGGGCGGTAGCGGTGGCGATTAACTTGTGGTAATGCTCGAATTCAATCGGAGTTGGTAACGGCAGAGGAGGGGAGGGGGCTGTTCGTCACCGGGGGTTGAAGACGACGGGGTGGTGGTGACGTGGCACGGGACCCAGCGTTAAGTGGGAGGGGGTAGGTCGAGTGGGTGTGCGGAAAAACAGAGAGGGGAGAAGAGTGGCCCGGGTGGGCTGCTGGGCCAGTTTGGGCCAAAAGGCCAGAAGCTGTTGGCTGTTTAAAATTTCTTTTCCCTCCTTTTCTTTTTTCCTTTAGCTTTTCTTTTCTAGTTTATTTTTTTGAATTTAGCAAAAGTGCTCCAAAAAGCCTCTAAATTTCACCAAATTTTTGGGGGATGATTCTAATGCAATGTAATACATGCCATGATGATTTGAATGCAATGTTGAAGACTTTTAAAGAAAATTTTGGGATGTTACATGATGAGGGTGCTGATGGTGATGATGGTGGTGCTGATGATGATGACGATCCCGATGAAGTCCAGCTTGATGGTGGTGTTGATGGCGACGATCTCCCCTCTCCGGGAAGGAATTCCCCTGGCAGAAATCTGTTTGACAGAGAGATCTTTCTCTCTCGGTGTTTTCCGCCCCGCAGAGGCGGCGGAATCTTTCTGTGGTTGCTCCCCGAGTCTTAGGGTTTCAGGAGGATAATATACGCCAGAGGGGAGTGCCAGGGGTGGACCAGGGTGGCCACACCACCTAGTGGCGCGGCCTAGGATGGCCCGCGCCAATGGGTGGTATGGGCCCCCTATGGCGCATCTCCAGCCCCCCTTCTGGCTTCCTTCGTCTTCTAGAAAAATAGGATTTTCCGTATATTTTCCTGGATTTTCCGAACTTCGCGAATTTTGCCTCCAAACAGCACCTTTTCCATCAGAATCCTGACTGCAGCGGTCCATGCTCCAAAAGTCATCAACCATGCAAAAACAGATGAAATAACATAAGTATCACCCCTCAATATGAAATATATCAATGAATAATAGTGAATTAATACATAGAATAGTGATGCAAAATGGACGTATCAACTCCCCCCAAGCTTAGACTTCGCTTGTCCCTAAGCGAAACTGAGCTCAATAAACGTGGCATCAGGTTTATGGAGTGAAGAGTCGATAAAAGAATATGGACAAGAAGCATCACATTCATCAAATACATAGATCATAATAGAAGACAACTCACTATCATATAACTCAACTTGTAATGAGTAAAGGAAACACAATAAAGATACATAAAGTGAATCATAATTGGTAATGGCAAAATTAGCTCTTGGTCGAAGAATAGTTGATAATTTTCTGGAGTTCACAAATAACTGGTTTTCAATGATAGCTTTCAAAGTAGTAAATATCAAGATAAGAGCAATGTGCAAACAAGGAACATAAGAAACATGATTGAATAAATCAACATATGAATGAATGAAACACAACAACTCAAAATACTTGCTGAGATAGAAGGGGGTAGGTTTACTGACTCAACTAAAAAGTAAAAGAAAGGCCCTTCGCAGAGGGAAGCAGGGATTGCAAGTCTCATAAAGAGCTCCCCAAAATTATGATACTTACTAGCTTTCAGCTCTCGTTGCCCCTATCATAGGCATCTTTTGGTGGTTAAGGTAAAAGTGACACAACTAACAGGATATGCTTGACAAGTTATAAGTTGAAATCTCATGCCCCTTACTTATGAGTACTGATCCTCATGCTACTCAACTTCAGTCACGAGCAAGCTCTTGTCATTGTAAATACATGCGTATCATTGAGAACCACCAACAGGGTACCCCTTGCACATGACACAGGAGCTCTCCCATAATCAAAATGACAAGGCAAGCAGACAGTGAGCATCTCAGCGATCTTTTTATTTGCTATTTGCATAGTTTTTTATTAAGGATGCTTCATAGAGTGCTCACTATAGTTATGCTGCAAGTTTCCACCATGATTAGGCATGGCTGAGGCTAGCTGCCCAGGCGTTTCTCTAACACACATATAAACTCCATGATCTTACAAGTTCCACTTTTATTTCACACCACCGGGATCCATAAGCAAAAGAACATGATATCAACTAGGTACAAGTACCAATGAAGTGTTGAAAGCGGTCCCCATGATGCATGGTTCTGATAACTTCAACTCATAAAGCGCAAGCATATACGCAACAAAGAAGGACCCAATGGTTCAAGTTTATTAAATGCAAGAAAGTAAAGTGTGCATTCAAGTTTGTGAGAGCTTTAATCACTAATTTTCACATAACAAGTTTAATTTGGGAGGTAGATAAAACAAGAATTTACTTGGAATAGCAATAATGCTACTAGGTAGGTATGGTGGACACAAATGGCAAAGGTTTTGGTTTAAAGGAGGTGGATGCACGAGAAGAATACCCTCTCAGTACAGGTTTTTGGCTAGCAAGGCTGGGTAGAAAGTATAGGAGTTGAAGGAAACAAACAAACATACAAGTGATAAAAACAAACATGCACTCTTCCTTGGAAGCACAAAAGATCTTAACTAGAGAATACTAGACTTATGAGCAAATCAAGAAAGAAAGATAATGAAATTATTTTTCCCTTTAGAGTACTTCTATCTTTTCATTCAACTCTCAAAAAGTGTTGCTACTGACCGAGCCAGGTTTGCCAAAACCAACTAAATTAACTCAATGATCCCAAAGTGACACCAATACTAACAACAAGATCAATCATATAACCACGAATTGAAAACTAATATAAGCTATGCAAAAGAGTAAATTATAGAACTTCTCATTAATATTCCATAACGGCAACTCACACCAAGGGATACATATCTAACGAGAGAGGGGATACTTCCATAATGCAAACCATCCTACATAATAGTTCCTCTATTCATGATATGACTCTACTAATAAGGCAAAAAGATAGAAGATAGTGATATGATACCGCGGCACTCCCCCAAGCTTGGAACAAACCAAGGGGATGCCAAACCTGATGACAAATTACTCCTTAGGTGGTGGTGGTATCTTCTCATCTTCGTCCGTCTTCCAGGGTAAAGGCTTCCCATCAACAAAGGACATCGTGGTTTCCAACATCCTGAAACTTGCAGCAGCACTTATGCGTTTAAATCTAGCCTCATACTCACAGTTTTGATTTTGAACGTCATAGAACTGTGCTTGTAGTTCGTTGGTTGTTTGGCGGAGTGAGAGGACTTCGTCTTTGAGTTCAGCAGTCTCCTTTTGGTGCTCGGTGATGAGTTCAGAACAAATCTTATGGATGGTATCCACTTCGCACTCCGCAATCTTCTTGTACCTAAAGACTTCTTGCTCCAGTGCTTCCATCCTGTCCTCCAGACTTCCTTCACCTTTAGGGCCTTGAACCTCTTTAATCTGGACCTCCCCACCTTCGAGCAACAACTCCTTGGGATGAATCTTCAATTCTCTCATGTATGGGTTGATGATATCTTCTAAGGAATCTCCCTCGGCTGATCCAGTGGAAGACATTGTGGCTACAAATCTGGGATTTTACCTGGCAGAAACAGATCAAAACAAAAACATGACGAAAACGCGATATACGAACCTCGGAAGATCTGGGGGGTTATATATTACGAAGTTTCATAACAAGAGGAAGGTACTGGGTGAAAACGGGTCAGAGGCGGAGTCTGGGGTGGCCTCAGCACCTGGTGGCGCGGCCAAGGGTGGGCCCGCGCCACAGGGTGGTGTGGGCCACCCTGGCTCCGGTTTCGTCTCTTTTTTGCTTCGTAACTTTCCTTATCGACTGAAAACTGCAAAAATATAGTTGGATTGTATTTTCGCGGAACTTTTCTTACCAGAACTGTTACCTATTTGAAAATAGACTTTGCAGGTCTCTGAATTTGGTCCTCAATGAATTTCTCTGGAGTTATAACTTGAAAGGCATCAACATCTTCATTGTAAGAATATCCAGCAATATAGTGTTTGAGTCGCTGTCCATTCACTACTTGTGTAGTATCATCTTTTAAAGAAGAATTTTTTATTGCTCCTGAACGGTATACTTCTTCTATAATGAATGGTCCTTCCCATTTTGACAGTAGCTTTCCTGCAAAAAATCTGAGATGAGACCTATACAATAGAACTTTCTCACCAACATGAAATTCTCTCTTAAGTATTCGCTTGTCATGCCATCTTTTAACCTTTTCCTTAAAGAGCCTAGCATTTTCATAGGGCTTCACTCCTCCATTCATCTAAAGAACTTAAGTCAAATAATCTTTTCTCACCAGTGAGCTTACAATCTCTATTTAGTTCTTTAACTGCCCAGTAAGCTTTGTGTTCTAATTCTAAGGGTAGGTGACAAGCTTTCCCATAAACCATTTTATAAGGAGACATTCCCATAGGATTTTTGTAAGCAGTTCTATAAGCCCATAAAAAAGCATCATTCAACTTCTTAGCCCAGTTTTTTCTAGACCTATTAACAGTCTTTTGCAAGATAGATTTAATTTCTCTATTTGATAACTCTACTTGCCCGCTAGTTTGGGGGTGATAAGCTGAAGCAATTCTATGATTAACATCATATTTAGCAAGGGTCTTCCTAAAACCACCATGAATGAAATGAGAACCCCCATCAATCATGAGATACCTAGGCACCCCAAACCTAGGAAAGATAACATCCTTAAGCATTTTTAGAGAAGTCTCCCCGTCAGCACTCTTTGTAGGAGTGGCTTCTACCCACTTAGTAACATAATCAACGACAACAAGAATATGAGTGTAACCTTTCAAAGGAGGGAAAGGACCCATAAAGTCGAATCCCCAACAATCAAAAGGTTCAATAACTAGAGAGTAGTTCATAGGCATTTCATTGCGCCTAGAAATATTACCAACACGCTAACATTCATCATAAGATAAAACAAATTTTCTTGCATCTTTAAAAAGGTAGGCCAGTAGAAACCTGATTGTAGCACCTTTTGTGCAGTTCTATCTCCTGCATGATGTCCTCCATAAGCACTACCATGACATTTACGCAATATCTCCTTTTGTTCATATTCTAGAACACATCTTCGCATAATACCATCCACTACTTCTTTGTATAAGTGTGGGTCATCCCAAGAATAATGCCTCAAATCATAGAAGAACTTTCTTCTTTGCTGAGCTGTAAAAGTTGAAGGCAAATACTTGGAGACAATAAAGTTAGCATAATCAACGTACCAAGGGCTCCCTCGCGAGCTCAACCCTACCGCAGCTAACTGTTCATTTGGGAAACTATCATTAACATGCATAGGGTCAAAAGAGATGTTTTCCAAACGAGATGAATTATCAGCTACATGGTTTTCAGCACCCTTCCTATCTACCATATGTAGATCAAACTCTTCTAAAAGCAGCACCCATCTAATAAGCCTAGGCTTCGCGTCCTTCTTCGTCATAAGGTATTTAATAGCAGCATGATCAGTATGAATGGTGACTTTTGAGTCTACAATATAGGGCCTAAACTTATCACAAGCAAAAACAACAGCTAGAAATTCCTTTTCAGTAGTAGCATAATTCCTTTGAGCAGCATCTAGAGTCCTACTAGCATAATGGATAACGTTTAACTTTTTATCAATATGTTGCCCAAGGACAGCCCCTACAACAAAATCGCTAGCATCACACATTATTTCAAAGGGTAAACTCCAGTCAGGTGGTTGAACAATAGGGGCTGTAGTTAAAGCCTTCTTAAGAGTTTCAAAAGCTTCCTTACAATCATCATCAAAAACGAAGGGTACATCTTTTTGCAGAAGATTAGTGAGGGGTTTTGATATCCTAGAAAAGTCTTTAATAAACCTCCTATAGAAACCAGCATGACCAAGGATACTACGAATACCTTTGATGTCTCTTGCACATGGAATCTTTTCAATTTCCTCAACCTTAGCTCTATTAACTTCTATGCCTCTTTCAGAAACTTTATGCCCAAGAACAATCCCTTCATTAACCATGAAGTGGCATTTCTCCCAATTAAGAACAAGATTAGTTTCTTCACATCTCTGCAAAACTTTAGCAAGGTTGTGCAGACAATTATCAAAAGAAGTTCCATAGACAGAAAAGTCATCCATGAACACTTCTACAATTTCCTCACAAAAACCATGAAAGATAGTAGACATGCATCTCTGAAAAGTAGCAAGAGCATTACATAAACCAAAAGGAATACGTCTATAAGCATATGTTCCATAAGGGCAAGTAAAAGTAGTTTTTCTTTGATCTTGTTGTTTAACAGCAATTTGAGAGAAACCAGAGTAACCATCAAGAAAACAAAAATGGGTCTTTTTAGACAACCTTTCCAACATTTGATCAATAAAAGGAAGCGGGTAGTGATCTTTCTTAGTAACTTTATTAAATTTTCTAAAATCGATGCACATCCTATAGCCTACTACTATTCTTTGAGGAATAAACTCATCATTATCATTGGGAACTACGGTAATACCTCCCTTTTTAGGAACACAATGAACAGGACTAACCCATTCACTATCAGCAATAGGGTAAATAATACCAGCATCAAGGAGTTTCAATACCTCATTCCTTACCACTTCCTTCATCTTAGGATTTAAACGTCGTTGGTGCTCCACTACTGGCTTCGCATCTGGTTCTATGTTAATAGAATGCTGACATATAGTAGGTGAAATCACTTTTAAATCATCCAGAGTATAGCCCATAGTTCCTCGGTGTTTCTTCAAAAACTCCAAAAACCTTTCTTCCTCCTTTCTTGAAAGTTTAGAGCTAATAATAATAGGATATATCTTTTTTATCATCAATATAAGCATATTTAAGATCATCGGGGAGAGATTTTAGATCGAAAACCAGATCCTTTTTAGGCGGCAACGTGGTACCCAAGGCTTCTACATGCAAGTCATGCTTCAGCATCTTGGGTTGACGACGGAGGATCTCGTCAATCTCATTCCTTTCTTCCATGAAGATCTCACTTTCGTGTTCTTCCATAAATTGCTGCAAAGCATTGTTAGGAGCAAGAGAGATAGAAGCAAGTTGTTCAACTCTAAAATCCTCATTATGGGTTTCCTCTTCGCAAGGTTCTTTAGTAAATTTCGAAAAATTAAACTCATAAGATTCTCCATCAAACTTAGTCAAGATTTTCTCCCTCTTGCAATCAATAATAGCTCCACAAGTACTCACGAAAGGTCTACCAAAAATGATAGGATAAGTTTTACTAGCAGCTGAACCAAGTACTAGAAAATCAGCAGGGTACTTAATCTTACCACAAAGAACTTCCACGTCTCGTACAATACCAATTGGAGAGATGGTCTCTCTGTTAGCAAGGTGAATAACCACATCAATCTCTTCCAATTCGCAGGGACTGATTTCATGCATAATTTCTCTGTAAAGCTCATAAGGAATAACACTGGAACTTGCACCAATATCACATAAACCTTAATAGCAATGATCACCGATTCTAACAGAAAGCACAGGAACACTAGCTTTTTTAGTTCTATTAGGATGTGAAACAATATTAGAAGCATCCTCACAAAAGACTATGTGTCCATCTTCTATATTTTTAGTGACAAGGTCTTTCACAATTGCTACCACAGGTTCAACATTTATTTTTTCATCAGGTTTTACAGTTCTCTTTTCACTTTTAGTGATTACATTAGTTATCATCGGATGATCCTTTACCTTATCCGGGAAGGGAATCTTCTCGATATAAGGCTCAGGTAAGATATGATCAATAATATAACACTCAGTGCTCCTAGCAGGAACACAGTCAACAATATCTTTATAAGGTGCATGGTACTTATTCCATCCCCTTTTTGGAATTTCAATATAAGAAGCAAAAGCTCTAAAGCAATTCGTAATAACTTGCAAATCAAGACCATAAGCATTAATAAAATTTTGAAAGTCATCAGTTCCCATAAAAGATTCAATGCATTCATAATCATAATTTATACCTGACTTTCTACCTTTGTCATTCTCCCAAGTTTCAGCATTGTCTTGAATACGGTCCAGAAGATCCCATTTAGCTTCTTCTCCCATGCGAGTGAATGATCCAGCACAAGAAGCATCCAATAAATCCTTATCATGTAGAGGGAGACTTGCATTAAAGTTATTGATAATAATATTGTTGGGGAGCTCATGAATGGGACATTTGAGCATTAGTAACTTCAATCTCCCCAATCTTGAGTTGTACTCTCTCCATCAAGAGGCCAAAAGTTGTATATTTGATTCCGATCTTTATGAATCTCACTAGGAGGATAAAACTTTGAATAAAAGAGAGGCACTATTTCTTCCCATTCCAGAGCTTGAACATTCTTCAGCATCTTGTACCATTCCTCAGCTCTTCCTTTCAGCGATAATGAGAATAACTTCTTCTTAACTTGATCTATAGTAATACCTGCACACTTGAACAACCCGCATAATTCGTGTATAAAGAGTAAATGATCACCGGGATGGACAGTTCCATCCCCAACATAGTAGTTATCCATAACACGATCAATAATTCTTGTAGGTATTTTAAAAACATCATTCTCAGCAGGTGGTGGCTAGTAGCATTACCAAATAAGAAACTCAGCGAATTATCCATAATAAAAATAAAGCAACTAGCAGAAGTAAACAATACTCACAGTAGAAGTGTCCTTTACCAGTTCCACTCTCCAATAGCGCTTCACTCCCCGGCAACGGCGCCAGAAAATAAGTCTTGATGACCCACAAGTATAGGGGGTGTATCGCAGTATTTTCGATAAGTAAGAGTGTCGAACCCAACGAGGAACAAAAGGTGTTGGCTAGTGGTATGGATCAGGAATTCTCTGCAAATACTTAGCAAACAGATTTTTAGGGGTTTTTGATAAGGGAAGTAAACAAAGTACGAGTAAATAAAGACAGCAGTAATAAATGCAGCAAGTGGCCCAATCCTTTATCCAGCAAAGGACAAGACGGTTGTATTACTTAAGATGACCAAACGTTCTCGAGGACACATGGGAAGACTGTCAAGTGCTTTCGCTTCATATAGTTGATTAATCTTCTCTAGCTTGCTAAGTGTTGTGTGGGTGAACCTGTGCTAATGTACCGCCCCATCCAAGACTAATACATACTTGTGATTATACCCCTTTCAAACATCCGTAAGTACAAGAAAGTAATTAAGGTAGAAACCTATCCACAACTTTAAACTCTAAGACCCTTACGCCCCTTGTGCAATGGTTTCCTAACGGGAGTTCAGGTTTCTGCCACTCCGGCAACCCCTACGATTAGTAGCCAAATACACAATGCATTCCCCTAGGCCCATATAGGTGAAGTTTCATGTAGTCAACGTTCACATGACACCACAAGAAGAAGTACACCACAACTTAAATTACAATCTATTGAATCTTTCTCAACACAACTCCACTACTAACAACATGCCCATGTCCTCAAGAACAAAACGAACTACTCACAAGACATCATATGGATCATGATCAGAGATGGAATAATGATGTATAACAATCTTAACATAAACAATAATTCAACGGTTCACTCAATAGCATCAACTACAAGGAGTAATCAACACCGGGAAAGTTTCCCCTATGAACTATAGCAAGATTCAACCAATTGTTACAGCAATATGGAGATGATGATGAGGGTGCTGATGGTGATGATGGTGGTGATGATGATGACGATCCCGATGAAGTCCAGCTTGATGGTGGTGTTGATGGCGACGATCTCCCCTCTCCAGGAAGGAATTCCCCTGGCAGAAATCTATCTACTAGAGAGATCTTTTTTTCTCGGTGTTTTCCAGCGCCCCTTCTGGCTTCCTTCGTCTTCTGAAAAATAGGATTTTTCGTATATTTTCCCGGATTTTCTGAACTTCGGGAATTTTGCCTCCAAACAACACCTTTTCCATCAGAATCCTGACTATAGCGGTCCATGCTCCAAAAGTCATCAACCATGCAAAAACAGATGAAATAACATAAGTATCACCTCTCAATACGAAATATATCAATGAATAATAGTGAATTAAGACATAGAATAGCGATGCAAAATGGATGTATCACATTGCTTTCCAAGGTTCAATTTCAAGGTAATATGCCCGAGAGGCAATAATAAAATGATTATTATATTATTCCATGTTTATGATAATGTTTATTTTGCATGCTATAATTGTATTAATTGGAAACGTTAATACATGTGTGTTTAATAAACAAATAGAAGGTTCCTAGTTATGCCTCTCCTATAAACTAGCTCATTGATTAACAAGATGATCAAGGTTTCCTCATCATGGACATTGGATCTTGTTAATAATAAGGTCACATCATTGGTGGAATGATTTGATGAACATTCATCCGAAGTATATCATTACGATCAAAGTCATTATGTTTATATTGCTATGACATCATACGAATTAATCCTAGTCCTTAGACCATGAGATCATGTTAATAACTAATACCGGAAGAGTATCTTGATAACATCAAACGTCACACCGTGAAAGGGTGACTATAAAGGTGGGTTCAGTGCTACGAAGGTGTTATGTAGAGGCTCATGGATCAAGAGTGGGATTTTTCCATCCCGATGATGGATAGGTATACTCGGGGCCCACTCGGTGATATCACATTGAAATAGCATGCAAGAAAGTGATGTGATCACTAGAATGTTATATCACGGGAACGTGAAAAGAGTGCATGTCGGTAACAAGATCAAACTAGGTATTGAGATACCGATGATCGAATCTCAGACATGTAATGTATCGTGAGACAAAGGAATTTAGTTATGACGTTAAAGGTTCACACGATCACAAGAGCCATCGTTGAATGTGTGGGAGTCAGTATGAACTCCAGGTCCCACTGCTGATTATTGATCGGAGAGGGGTATCTATCATGTCTGCATTATTCGCAAACCATAAGGTGACACACTTAAGGGATACCGACACTATTTGGAGAAAAAATATTTCAGATAAGGATTTAAGAAAACGTTGGAATCATTTCGATGGAAACCGGAATTGTTTCAGGTGAAATTGTAGAAACTGGTTCTGCATGTGATATTGAAATGTAGCAGGGGGTTTTATGTGAATGTTTGTTAATTAATGTAATTAACAAAATTCTATATAAAATAAATAAAATAGTTTTATTTAATGAGAGCTTGCATTAAATTTGGTGGAAATTTAATGGAGGTGAGTGGAACTATGAGTGGGAGGCTAATTATGTCAGTGGGAGCTCCACCCACATGAATGTGGAAGAGGTGGGGGCACCTCTCTTGGCTGCTGGCCATGGTGAGGGGCTTCCCCTCTCCCTATAAAAGTCACCGCACTCCCTCCTTTCATCTCACACCTCTTCGTGAAGGATCTCTGTCCCCCTCTAGAAATTATTCCCCATGGTCTCGGATTAGCGTGATACATGTTCTCGGTGGCTTCATCTGCAAAGAAGTTGTTGCTTCCGCTGCATCACTGGAGTGAGGACGCGGAGTTGTCGGGGTACCGGACATGTGTGCGATCACGGATGCACCACTGCTTTGCGGTGCTGGACTTGCTGCTATTGGACCTGATGGATGTGCTGGTGCTAGACCTGCTAGACTCGCTAGACTTCGTCACGATCTTGAGATCGGCAAGTGTACGACTACATCAACCATGAAATAAGTTTCGTTAACAAAGCTTTTTGTTCTTCAAGGGTATCTTCTCTATGGATGTATATCCACCCGTTGATTGTATCTAGTAGATAGATCCTAGCGTATAATAGTTCCCATCATAGGAATTTTTTTGTTTTCTATGCTGCGAACCCAACAGTGGTATCAGAGCCTGATCTATGCATAAATGTTTTGCACGGGTAGTACACATATGATTATGTGGGCGATGATGATCATGTCATTTCTTCTTACATGTATTTTGGATATTGGTGGTATAGTGGGATGACGCGTCTCGGACTAACTTTACATGTCCTCGCACATGAGACCAGTTCCATGCTTGACATGCAACTAGTTTTGCATAAGTGGCTAGTGGGTGTCTATCTCTCCTACTATAGTCAATATCTAATTTATAATGAGTTGCTAATAATTTAGTTATCATCGTTGTGGTTCCATGTTCATAGGTAAGATCGGTTCTATCTTCGAAAGCCCTAAGCCACGTAAAACTTGCAATGGATAAATTAAAGGTGTCTAGTTTATATTGTTGCTAGGCTGGTGTCATGATATGGTAATATTGTAAGTTGATGTATAGCTGATACTCTTATAACACACCCAACGTGTAAGTTCCATAGACCTTGGCCTTACACATAAAGGAATGATAAAGATCACACCACGATGCACATGATAGTGATCAAGTGCAAGAACCATATCATTTCACTTTATGCATATGATATTTTGTTTGCATCTTATATTGCTTGTATGGCGCTTTAGTAGCATTATAAGATGATCCCTCATTTAGATATCAAGATAAAAATGTGTTCTCCCTTAAGTACGCATGATTTATGTTTCGTCGCTTCAAGACATCACATGATGATCGGGTGTATTTGAATCCACGATCATATTTCGGGTGTACGACAGTTTACACACGTGAGTACTAAGGTTCTACTTGGCGAGCCTAGCATGTATAAACATGGCCTCGGAACACGGACCGAATGGTTAAGCATGAGTCATATATATTTAATATGATGTCCATATAGATGCTCGCCTTTGAAGCTACACTGACTCACGTGATGATCAGACTTGGTGTAGTGAATTTGGTTCATGTAATCACCAAAAGGCATGAGGGATGTTGTTTTTGAGTGGGAGTTCATTTCTAATTTAGATTAGTCGAACTCAATTTGTCATAAACTAAATCAAACTGAATTTGCATAATTTGTTGTAGTCATTGGCATCTGTTTACTACCTTATGCTTAGTTTATCGAGATAATAGAACTTTAGAATTCTGGATATTTACTTTATGAACTATTGTTTTGAATGTCAATTTAAAGTTTAGAAGTCCTATTGCAAACTTTTAGCAAACTCTATTTACTCCGTGAAGTTTGTATTAAATCGAGAGTAAGAATTCCAATGTTAGTATATAAAGTATCATGTTTGTCTCCATGATTCTTGATATTCAAAAGTTGTTTTTAATATCGAGGTTATCTAGGAGCGAAAGAATTGTTTCAGAATCCATCATGTGTGGAAGATATTTTGATATATAAAACAATGTTTATGGTTGCAATATGATCTATATTATATACCTAATAATAAACAAAGGACTATTTCTGTCCATCGTCCGTCTGGAAAAGACTATTTTACCCTCGGACGTTCGGATTTGTTACTACATATGCCACCGCTAAGTCAACTTAATTGTTTGGTACCGAAACAAACCAAACCCTATCCTCCCGAACGGAACCTTCCTATCTTCCTGCATCGATGCCGCCGCCGATCGGAACCTCACCTTCCCCCATTAGTGCCCCTCCCCGATCTCCCCCCGTGGTCCAGCGTGAGCTCCACAAAAGAGGTTGCCACCATGAACTCCCAGCTTCTCGCGGTGCCCGCCGACCTCCTCCTCATCTTGCTCAAGCACCTTGAGCAGCAGCCCGGCCGCCATCCTCTGCTCCATGCCGCCACGACCGCCCTCCACCATTGCGCCAACATCGTGGCCCTTCCTGGCCATCTCCCTCTGGCTAGCACGAGATAGAGCTTGTAGCCTGCCAAGGTCGGTATCTCGACATCCCTGCAGCCAGACCCGAACGAGTGAAAAAATTCTACCCCGTCTAGGTTCCTAGCATGTACGGTAGAGCGCTGGTGGCCGGGTCCGCTCCAAAGGGCGATGAGGAGGCCGTCTACTAGGAGGAGGAGGCCTACGAGCAGGAGGGACTTCCCAGCCCCAGCGGCGTCGGTAGAGGCACAAAGTGGAGGCGCCGCTGTCGGATCGTCTTACCCTGCCTAATGCCTCCGTGCTCACCCGTCCCCTGAACACCGCCACCTACCCCTGAGTGCCAGCCTGCTGCCGTGCTCGCCCTAGACCAGAACCCTCACTGCTATGCCCTTCAATCTGGTAGGTCAACTCCGCCCTTCGATCCAGTCAGCAGGAGAAGTCGGGTGGCAGGCTCGCTGTTTGTCAGAGAATGGGGGTTGGCTAAGGGAGTGGTTACTAGGAGCAGGTGCGTGCGGGTCGGGGCAAAGTGCTCGGAGGATCCGTTTAACAAATCGTCTCAGAGCTCGTGAGGATGCTGCCTAATCTGATGTCCGTCGTAATCCAGGTATGGAAGAGCTTACAGATGAGACAAGATCCTCATGCGTTAATATCTCAATTCGTGAATGTTCAGTAGGAGCTATTTCCTCTTTGTGTCCATGGTTGATATTTCTTACCAATTACTATTACTGCCAAACTAATGATTGTTCTGGTGGATAATTGTCATTATTTTTATTGTCCTGTTTTGATTATAGAGTTTCTTCTCCATGTTTCCTTTCTAACATTGTTTTTAGATTCACAAGTACATGAGCATGATAATTTCCCGTAAACATTGACCTCTTAAAAGCAAATGATTTGGTATATCTTTCCTTAAAATTTGAAATTATACAGTATCTTCAATTATTTTCAATCCTCAAGTGTTGCTTTTGAGTTCCCCAAGGAATATACCTTCTTTGTACAGTTGTTTCTGTACCACATACAAGCAATGGCAAATCTTGATATTTTACAGGATAATGTCCCTGATTACATAAACCTGTTTTTTTGCGGGTATAATACATAAAACCTGATAGCTTACCCTAATTCACGAGAGAAAGATAACACCGGCTAAGTTGGCTCTACTGATGCCATCCTATCGTCAATGATTATTTTTTAGTGGCTCAGTTATTATAATTTCTCGAGTTAGGCATGGCATGTTTCATCAACATAGGGTGTGTTTGTTTTCGGTTGAGCTAAAAACGTCCAGTTTAGTTCCTGCAGTTATTCTGAGATTCTTAATTCATCAACGAGTTGATGTTTATATCACGGAGAAGTTAATGCATTGCAAATAGTTTGATATTCTCTAATCTAATGGCATTGTCTCGTCTCGGTAAAATATGATTCTATCTGGGCTACTGGAACAACGGCAATATGCCAAGAAGACTAAGAATACTTGGAGAGAACGAGGAAAGGATTCCTAATCAGGTAATAACCATCTTTGACGCAAAGAACGATTTATTTCTGGACCGGAGGTCCTTGGAGAAGGATAGATACAACAAATGCAGATAACTTTGCATCTGAAGAGGGTAAGTTTTGTGACAATACAATCGTTTGCTTCATCTAATCTACTTCTTGAATTATTGTTATGTTGACATGTTGAACATTTGGCTATCTAGGAGAATAGGAGTAGCTGTGAGGGTGACAGGTTCATTAATCAAGAAGAGACCTTATCTGATGGAATGTTATACAAAGTTAAAAAAATTATGTCATGGGAAAATAATACAGGTTCCTCAAATTCTAGAACTGGTTAAAATACCTTCATATTTATGAAAGGGGAAATTTTGTATATGTCAGTGCTAATGAGTGTGATTAAACAGACACCATCCAGATGCCAATACTATTGTCGATGACTTACACATGACATAAAATAAATTGATGAACATTATGTGGTTTTGATCCAACACATGCATATATGGTTCATAGGCTGATTGATTATCATGATCTGCTTCCAAGCATGATAGTTCTCATTATCTAGCTTAATTCACTTGATTTTTTTGAAAGACTTGAGTTTTTGAACATGTCATCTTTATAAAGCTTCCTTGCAAGTCAATTTCAAAGCGACAGACCCCTTTAGTAAGGAATGGCAGAGTGCCTGGATGATAACATCCTTTGTGATGTTTTTGTCCATCCAGTGTGAGAAAATAATATGGAATTAAGTGCAAGTTTTGCTAGGTTCTAGAGTATGAGTTCATCTGTATTGTGTGATTGAATCGGGTCAATAGATAGGGCTCGTGCTTACTGCTTTCTCAATGCTGAAATTCAACAATGATGAACTGTGTGGCACCGCCAGCCAGCTGCACGTGTGCTGACGGGCGTCTGACGGGCGTCGTTGACTCCATGTTGCAGCTCCAGCTCTGCACACAATATGCCCCAGGAACCTTTAGGTTACCGTGGCAGCTTTTTTCTCTGAAGACTCATCTCCAATCCTATGTTTGATGATCAGCAAGCAAGAGGGAGCAAGCAAGAAGGAGGTGTCCCATGAGATGCTACAGCAAGAAACAAGAAACTTTTTGCATAAGCACCAAAGGTTAGTACTAAAAGAATTATCAGTGATGGGTCACATAGGATGTGAATATGGAAAATCCACTACTTGCAGGTAGAAAGTGGTAAGCGGCTTAAGAAGATTTTGTGTCCATACAGTTGCGTTGAGTGGGTGTGGAATAATGAACTGAATCTCTATAATGAAAAGAGCGCCTTTTTTGCTGTATTATTTGTACAGAAGACATGAATTACACTACAAACGGTGATGTACTCAGGAACAAATGGTACAAAATTAATTTGTAGTGTGGAAGACATAGACATCCAGATACGAAATTCACATCATTGTTATCTTCTCTCTGTCCTTTTTAGAGGTCTTAGATATATATTTTATTATTTTTCTGAATTGATGTTTTAATGACAACCGCAAAGCATAGAGTATGCCTTTCTTAACTTTGACAAGCGACACGCAAGCATAAAGCAAAAGCAAAAGCAACATTTCTTGACGGTGACAAAAATTATCAAGAAAGACTTGCCATTCTTGATGGTTGCACGGCCCAAAAAATAAGCTATCTTTGATTATTAATGATAGATGTGTTTCTTGACAATAGATGTGTTTCTCGGTGTTGTCCCATGACAAAAGTATAATCAACAAAAAAAACCGTAGCAACGCACGGGCATTTGTGCTAGTAGAGTATAATTTAGCAAAATACATGTTCTCATATTGTATAAGAATTTGCGAATATTGGAGACACTAGACTTCCTAATCTACCTAAAAGGTTTTCGGAACTGACATTATACTCACGTTCGTCCTTATAAGATATAGTAGCTTGATAATGAAAGTTGTCATGATAAGGATGAATAGAAGATGTAAGTAAAATGTTTACTACACTAAAAGATTACTAAATAATGGATTTTTGAAAGAGCACCAAACATTTGATGATGGTGATCTAATTCAAAGTGTAAATCCAAAGGTATTAGTATTTGACTATACATGCTTTGGACTATGTGTCATATGTATGGCACCACTGTTGATGTTGATAGATTCTTTTAAAAGGAAAAAGAAATGCTAAAAGATAATCTATAAAAAATTTGGTAGAAAAGAAAGACTGGAAATATCCAGCTAAGGTATATAAATGCTATACATGTTATGGTTGTATTTTTTGCTTGTTAAACAATGTGGTTCTTGGGTATTGGATACCGAATTGGTTGGTACGAAATGTCACACAGATCGACACAATTTATGAACTACAATGGCCTAAGTAACTAGCAAAAGAATATGTGATAATGTTCATCGAAAACAAATAAAGTGTTATTATGTTTCTCATTGACATCAAATCTTGCCTTCAAGATTTGTTTAAATAAGTGTTATTTTGTTCCGGTATTATGAGAAAAATGGTTGTTCAAATAATTACCGTATTCCATAGAAGATGGATGAACTTTTACAAGTCTAGTTGGATAAATCACGTCCATAAAACTAATGCTAAAATGTTGCAAGACAAATGATTGAAAGATCACTTACGAAGTGACATCGTCATTTAAATTATATTTGAAAGTAAACATGAAAAAACTCCATGTTGATGGATTTTTTGAGTCTTTTGATTTTGATCAATCGATGTTTGTAAACTTTCCTCGAGATAATTGAAACTCCGTTCATAGGCCAAAGAGGAATGGATGACTAACTTATTGGAAATTGTGCATGCTGATGTGCATAGTCCGTTATGTGTAGCCATATGTGATGTATCCTTTTTGCTTCATATGCTTTCTCCGGAAATTTGAGTGAATATATCTGTATATTTACTTAATAAGGAAGAAGTATAAAACATTTGAATATTGTTCAAAGAATTTCAAGATGAAGTGGGAAATCATTGTAACAAGAAAATAAAGAGTTTACGATTCGATCATAAAGGAAGATATTTGAGTTACAAGTTTAGCAAAACACCTAAGATTGACGAATTGTTCCATGGATTTGCATTTCCCGATAAACCACAGGAGTATGGTATGTTCGAGAGATCAAATCAAACATTGTTTGACATGGTAAGATCAAAGGTGTCATTTATAAAACTGCCATTATATTTTAAGAATTAAAGCTTTAGAGACTACCGCTTTTACACTGAAAAGAGCACCATTGTGATCCATTGAAATGACAACCATATGAGTTATGGTTTGGGATAAAACCCGAGTTGTCTTTTCTTAAAATTTTGGTATGCTATGCATAAGTAAAATGTTTACAACCAAAGTCGGATACCAAAGAATTTGTTGGGTATTCCTCCATACCACCGAGGACACAAGAGTTTGTCGCTTGAAACGTTAAGTTTCTTGAGAAGGAATTAAAAGTTAAGTGGGAGGACAATAGAACTTTGATAAGTTTATTGAGCCTTAGCTATATGTGCTAAGTAGCGCTACACCGGAAAGTGTCCCGGTGGCGGCCACAATGCTCATGGCTCCTGTGATTACAAAGGTTATGATCTTGGAGATTAAAGTTCCTATTTGAACTGTATGCATTGGGTAACAATCAAATAGTGAGATTTTATAAACAAGTCGTTATTGTTTTGAAAATGATGAACCGACTGCGGGCAAAGAAGCGATGATGGGCCCTGACTCCATGACTACAAGTCATAAAATCCGTGATAGTTCCCATACACGCGAAATCATGTTTTTGAACTTGGAAGACCCTCCGAAAAGGCATGCAGCCTATCGGTCATTTTTGGATCTATAAAGAAATAGACATGGATGTTTGACATCTATGAAATAGTCGACATGTCGGAAATAAGTTTACAGAAATGTTCAAGGAGTTGACTATGACAAGATTTGATCTTTCATAGCAATATTTAGTCTTAGTTGAACAAACAAAACAATATTCTTCTAACAGAATGGTTACCCATGACGTGTACAAGACACGGTCTGAAGGGTTTTGTTAATTCAAAGGGTGCTAAAAGGGCATGCAAACTTCAGGAAGTGAGCATAGCGGATTTGGAATCTTCACCGTGATGAAAATATTAAAAGAGTTTAATTTCATCGGAGACGATGAAGATGCTTGTGTAACATCCCAAAACTTTAATCCAAGGTTATTAAGATCCAAATCATCAAAATTAGGGTTAACAAAAAAAATTTCAATTGAAATTATTAAAGCATTCATATGTGTGTGCATTTAAATAGGAGTTGATTTGAATTGCCATGATTAAGTGATCCATTGCTTGTAAAATGATTCTTAGCGAAATAAAAATCATCTAGATCATCCCCAAACAAATCCCAAAGAAAAACAAATCAAAATGAATAAAATAACCAAATGGTCATTTGTGCCATTTTAATCAACATGCCTACTTTGGCTATTCCTAGTACTCAATTCTTAACAGAAATAAATGTGGATATTTGCACCCCTTGCTAGTACACATAATTAGGTACCAAGGCCCACTTTATGATCTGCCAAAAACATTCAAACACTAAATTTAAATGAGATTTGAAAATTGAATCTATTTCATATGGGAAGATCCCACTATTTCAAAAACCACTCAAATGAGCTCCATTTTCAAAACCCAAGCACCCACAGAGTCTCAAGCTTAATACTAGCACACCCACCAAAAATATTTTCAAAATTCAAAAGTATTATTCTTGCGGCCATTTTTACAAACACTTGGCAGGCATGAATTACACCCTAATCCTAGCTCACTGTTTGCAATAGCGTTTTGCCCCCAAATGATCTCCATTTAATCCCTCTGTCCCCTCATGATCTAACCAGGCCACTTGCACCCCATCCCCTACCCCCTAGTGACATTGCCATGCCATGCCGAGCACCATCTCGTCGGCCAAACTTGCAACCGCCACAGCAGACAACCCCTCTCCCTCTCACCATGTCTATGAGCTAGCCAGGACCTCACTGCCACTCTCTGTCCCCTCCCCGAGCCAGGCCAAGCCGTGGACCACTGCCAATGCGCCGCGCACTGACTGTCTGTGCCATGCCGAGCACGCGCCAGAGCGCCGCGCCCGACACGCTTGCACACGCCGCCCCTTGACCGCAGCCCGCGTCCACCGCTCCGCCACGACCCCAGGAACACCGCAGACATGCCCGTTCGCCGCCCCTTGCACCACAGCCACCGCTCGCCGTTGAGACTGCCGCCTCTGCCGCTCATAGCACCAGCACCTCCCGACTGCATACCATCGCCCCTAAGCCCGCATTTAATCCATAGCGCACCGCCAGGAGACCAGCCACCGTCCCCTACCTCGAGCCACGCTGCTAGCATGCTGTGCAGCCCTCGCCGGAGTCGCCTGCCCATCCCTCTCGGTTGCATCGTCGTCCTATAAATAGAGACCACCCCCAGCCCCATTCAGCACACCACTCACCTCCCCTTACCTCAATGACCGTTCCCCACCTCTAGCCGGAGCAGCGCGAGCAATTGCTCGCCGGAATTTGGCCGGAGTAGCCCACAGCAGAGGAGGAGAAGGCCCCATTGATTTCGTCCACCCCCGGAACCACCTCGACCACTCCTGAGCTCGCCGTCGTCTACCAGTCCATTTGCCTGCCTCGCCGTCGTCGCTGGAGCCCTGGTACGCCCCCTAAACACCCCCACCGAGCCGCTAGGGTTCGACCTCGTCGACGACCTGTTCGTCGTCGATGACGATCCCCAGCCGTTGATCTTATTTCTAATCCAACGACCCATATCGCCCCGTATCGCTTCGTGCATTATGAGCCACTGACCGGTGGACCCCCCTGTCAGCTGAGCCCCGCACTGCGTAGTGTCACTGGGCCGGCCCATTAGCGTTCCCGCGCGACCCAGTTAGTTTGAATTAGGATTTTTCTATTTTAGTTTAAACCTAGTTCTTTCCTCTAGTTTGAAATTCAATTTAGAGAGATTTACAAATCCAAATGAAGTGATTCCAATTTTGTTAGAAAGCTACTGAAAAGATCTACCCAAGCCCGTTGGATTTAATTCAATTAGAGTAAGAGATCTCTCGTAGTAAAAATAACAAGATAGAAGCATTTGCACCTTGCAACATTTTTATAAAATCAACCATGATAGCTTTTGAGTTGATTCCAACTCTAAAAAATCACATTTAACCATACCTATCTGAATATGTAATAATATTAAAGTTTACATGCAGTGACTTTGGACTAGTACGAAAATAATGCTATATAGGTAGTCACTTTAAATCATTAAATATTAAACTTAAATCAAAGTAATGGTCATCCAACCCTTAAATCACATTCCCACATGTTAGAATATGTGGTGATGACACGTGTCCACATGATCCCATATTTTAAGTGGTGAATATTAAATCTTAGTTAATTTTTCAATGAGTAGAAATTACTTTTCTTAAATAAAAAGAATGAAACTAGTTAATAAAACTTGTGATGCTGGTGATGATAATAGATCATCAAATATGTGTCTTAGAGTGCTAACTAGACTAGTTAAGTATTGTTTGGTGATTGTGTACTCCGTATGTATTTACAGACGATAGTACCGACCAAGCTTTCAAGGAGGAGGAGTTCTACCAAGAGGAGGAAGAAAACTTCAACCACTGCACTAACCAAGGCAAGCTATCGTTAGCAAGCTAGGATTAAACTAGATGGTTTAGCAAAGATGCTTTAGGCATGCTTTGGATGTACTACTTTGACTAGTATTTACCCCAAGTCTTATTTTCACGCTTTACTTCCTGTACTTTACCCAAAGTTCTTTACTTGTTTTGAAGGTAGCATAAAGAGTATAAAACTTGATCTATAGATAAGTTTAGATGTCATTCTATGGCATGAGATTGATCCCATCATTTCCACCTTAGTGAACACTCTTAACTTAGTAGTTCAGAGTAGATAAAAACTTGAGTCACTTTAGATGGGAACACTTGGTGAAAATGAATTATGAAAACCTTGGAATGATGAGTCATTCTATTGAGATGTTTTGACATGTGTTGAGAAACACAAATGGTTTATGATGGTGAAAATGTGGAGGCATGAGCCTTAACCCTTTTACAAAACTGGTGGTTGGATTCGGATGCGATACCATTCCAAATTTACTGTACAACCACAATACCTGAATTGGGTAAGGCTTAGCCAGAAGTTTATATGCATTAATATTACTTCCCTCGTGGGAGAGGTTTGAGCTGAGGCTACCTCTCAATGTTGTCCACCTATGCAGTGCCCAAGATGACATATGGTCATGGTTGGGAGGCCATGCTCATAGGAGAGGTGCTTATAGTAGGGTGTGTAAAGGAAAGGTTATGTTTGATTATCTGCATACTAAGTATGATGATTCAGGGTTATCCCTGATAGATATATCGAATCTTGTGGTGAAAGTGTACCACCTCTGCAGAGTGTCAAACTATTCGAATAGCCGCGTCCGCGGTTATGGAAAGTTGGAATGGCCATACTGTTTCGTTGTCAGATGTTTTTCAAAATAACTTATGAAAGGAATGATGAATCTTGACTTGACCACAACAGGGTTGTGATTATGACACTAGCTTCCCAACTTAAGTGATTATAGAACTTTATTTTATCTTTCTTTGCTTCTGAATTTAGCTTAGGTTTCAAACTTAACTTTATAGTTAAACTTAGAGTTAGCACTTTAACTTAGAACTGTACTACTTGTTAGTGGTAGTTTGCGAGTACTTAAAGAGTACTCATGGCATTTGTCCCTGGCTATTCTCATGGCCAGACTATGAAGGTGACTACCAAGATGATGGCCAGCAGGACGGCTGTGATAACTAGGACTATCTGCCTTCGTCAGCATTGCCTGTGCCCCTGAAGATGGACCCCACTGCTACACTTATCTTTTATTCCGCTGCTTGTTGTATTAAGACTGGATCATGAGATCCTTATTTGTGTAAGACCTTATGTATGGTTTGTAATGGATGATGTACTGTGATATCCAATCCGTTATGTCTCGCAAAAATGGTAATCCTGGAATTGCGAGGTATGACATAACGGGCATTTGGGATTAAAAATCCGGGTGTTGACAGCTTACATTTGCAAGAAATTAAGTGGGATCGTTGAGACAAATTTCCAATACATTATGTAGAGTACATATCGTTGATTGGAAATAATGTATCTTTTATTGACACGGGTTAAGAATTTCATTAAAAATAGATTTTGATGAAAGACTTGGGCAAAACCGGAATATTTGGCATCAATGACTATATGGATAGATTGGGCGCTAATATGGTTGTGCTAGGCGTACATATATGAGATATTGAAAGGGGTTTAATATGGAAACAACAAGAAAGGTTCTTGCTGCATGGAAAGGATTGAATCAAGATTCAAGTGTATCGACACTTGGTGAGTGAAATCACATGAATATTTTGATGAATAATACCGTGATATATACATATCCAGATATGTCCTATGCTCTAAATGTTGTGAGCATATACCAGAATGATTCATAAGATGATCATTGGACGATAGTAAAGATATTCTTATGAGCTTTGGAAGAACTAAGAATATATCATGTATAAGTGACAAATAGTTGAAAGTAGTTCATTATAAAGTGTTACATTGATAGTAGTTTGTCACAAGATACAAATTAAATTTATCTCAATTTAAACTATGGGTGGCACAATGTAATGGAAAGGAAGTTCCATGATGGATTTGGATGAGATCCAAAGTTAAGACATTGTGACGGATACTACAACAAAAGGCTAAGTATATGACTGCTATAATAGCAGCAAAGGAGAGTATTTGTGTTAAGTAGTTTGTTATCAAACTAGTTGTGGTTCACAGTGGGATAATACTATGAAGATATATTGTATGACAATACTATCGACATGTTTTAACCCAAAGGAACTAAAGGTCTCACCAAAGGACTAAATTTATACAATGCCATCTCATTTGAGAATGAGTGATGCGTAGAGACGCAAAGACATGCAAATAAACACATACCTGAAAATGTCAGATCCAGAGATTATGTTAACCACTAGCAAACACGTATATTCAACACCTAGGTGTTGTATATACAAGTTTACAAACTAGATTATTGACTCTGGTGCAAGTGGGAGACTAAAGAGAATATGCCCGAGAGGCAATAATAAAGTGGTTATTATATTATTCCATGTTTATGGTAAATGTTTATTTTGCTTGCTATAATTGTATTAATTGGAAACATTAATACATGTGTGTTTAATAAACAAATAGAAGTTTCCTAGTTATGTCTGTCTTATAAACTAGCTCGCTGATTAACAAGATGATCAAGGTTTCCTGATCATGGACATTGGATGTTGTTAATAACGAGGTCACGACATTGGTGGAATGATGTGATGAACATTAATCCGAAGTATAGCATTACGATCAAAGTCATTGTGTTTATATTGCTATAACATCATACAAAGTAATCCTAGTCCTTAGACCACGAGATCATGTTAATCACTAACACCGGAAGATTATCTTGATAACATCAAACGTCACACCGTGAAAGGGTGACTATAAAGGTGGGTTCAGTGCTACGAAGGTGTTATGTAGAGGCTCATGGATCAAGAGTGGGATTTTTCCATCCCGATGATGGATGGATATACTCGTGGCCCTCTCGGTGATATCACATTGAAATAGCTTGTAAGCAAGTGATGTGATCACTAGAATATTATATCACAGGAACGAGAAAAGAGTGCATGTCGGTAACAAGATCAAACTAGGTATTGAGATACCGATGATCGAATCTTGGACATGTCATGTATCGCGAGACAAAGGGATTTATTTACGATGTTAAAGGTTCACATGATCACAAGAGTCATCGTTGAATGTGTGGGAGTTGGTACGGATCTCTAGCCCCCTGCCGATTATTGATCGGAGAGGGGTCTCTATCATTTCTGCATTATTCGTGAACCGTAGGGTGACACAATTAAGGGATACCGACACCAATATTTTTTAGATAAATATTTAAGAAAGCGCTGGAATAATTTCGATGGAAACCAGAATTGTTTCGGGTGAAATTGCAGAAACTGGTTCTGCATGTGATATTGAAATGCTGTGGGGGGGGTTTATGTGAATGTTTGTTAATTAATGTAATTAAAAAAATTCTGAATAAAATAAATAAAATAGTTTTATTTAATGAGAGCTTGCATTAAATTTGGTGGAAATTTAATGGAGGTGAGTGGAACTATGAGTGTGAGGCTAATTATGTGAGTGGGAGCTTGATGAGTGCATATTTGCATCATGTTTTACATTATTATTTTGCATTTTAGATGTAGGATCTTGGTATTTTACGGTGCTCGCGTGCATATTTTATGTCTGTTTTCACCAGGATGAGGACAGATGATGGATCCAATGGATATAATTCTTGGAGCAGTTGTACTGTGGAGAAAAGGAGTAAAAAACAATGTAAACCGATTATTTGTGAAATATTAATAATACCAGAAGAAAACCAGAAGCGAACAAGGGAGGTAGAGAGTTCAACGACCAACTATATGACCGGAGGAAATTTTTCGGCCGTATAGCTCTAGCCGTATAGTTGGCGCCGCCTCTGCCTCATCAAATAGTTTCACCGGTGCAATTGGTTCGAGGAGATGACATACAGAACACCTAGAAATCGCAGAAACCTCACCTCCGGAAGGCATCTGGAGGGGGAACTCATCCACAAGGGATCCATCTTCGCCCTGCGCAGATCCGGGAGGCTAAGGCATCGATATTCATCATCCACCACTGCATTACCACCCTCTCCATCCATCCCATCTACATCTTGTCTAGATCTTGTTGTAATTACCGTACTCGTTGTGGATTTATACAAGTACTATTCATCTATGATCGTTTCCATTACCATTGCTACGATGTTGATTGCCTCCATGCCCGGGTAGATCATTAGTTCTTGAGGAGATAGAGAAGCCCTAGTATGAGATTGAAATAAGATAAAGTCTATTACGATATTCATCGCTGTGACCAAGTGTTAGATTTTCTACATCTTGATGTTGAGAGAAGTCGACCTCTCAATATTTGCCTCTCGTGGGGACTTGATGGAGGAAATTACTTGTTGGTAGACGCAGGTGTGCTAGCACTTACAGTGATTATAAAGCTATTGGCACCCCTTACGTATCAACTTGGGAAACCGAGGAAACTCACAGAACATTATCCATGCCATGGGATACGTCATACGGGATTACGTCCCTTAATAGCGCGGTAATTCGATTGATGTCGATTGCTGACTGCGATGGTTATGAGGATGATGTGAGCAGCGGTTGCTACCTATTTGTACAAATACGGAGTTCCTCCCATACATACATAGTTGAGAATGTTCATGATGATAATCTTTATCTTTGATATTTATAATACTAGTGGTGTATCCATTACTCCTTGAGAATGCTTTTCCCCTATTGCAGCTCCAATCTATCTTGCATACGCGATACTTACTTTCTGTATTCAGTTTTTTTACTTTACTTTATTATTTCTCTTATACCTAAAACCGAAAACACCTTTTTACACAATACTCGCATTTTATCTTGTCACTTAGAACTTTATCTAGCATTTGTATTGTAATATTTATTTCAAGAGTTATTAGACTTCAGACACCTTCTCCCTGTGGGATCGATATCTTTATTTCAAAACTAGCTACAGATGATCTGTGCACTTGCAATCATCAAGCTATTTTCTGGCGCCGTTGCTGGGCAGCTAAGCGCTGTAGGTCTATTAGTTTTTGCTTATTTGTTTTTTCTTGCTCAATTTTGTTTTGAGTTACAGGTTTCCACCAACATGATGGAGTTTGAGCATTTGACTAGTGCTAACCCACTCAACCACTTTGGGAAGCCCTATGATATTTATAAAAGTGACAACTCCAATGAGAAGATAAGGGGGTTTTAAATAAATCCTCTACTACTTAGTATTCTACATAAAAAGCAATTTACTAGAGATGAAGAAGATCCTAATCCATATGAGCATATTGCATGTTTCAAAGATATATGTGGCACTTTTCTATTGACGGGATATACCGCTGATGAGGTAAGGGTTAAACTCTTTAGTCAGATTTTGACAAGTACAACTCTCTCATGGTATAGAAGTCTACCCCCTGAAGCCACTACTACTTGGGATAATCTAGCCTATGAATTTCTAGCAAAATATTATCCATTATCAAAATCTTTTGGAATGAGGCGTCTTATAATGACTTGGAAGAATCGTTCTAATGAAGGGCTAGTAAGAGCTTATGTGGGGCCCCCGGATTAATCCTCCGAGAATCCCTGTTATGCATACACCACGATCCCATGATCAGTTAGTTGTGGCACATAACAGACAAGTATCAAAGTAAACATCCCATACATAACGAATACATGTCATACCTTATTTGCCATTATGGCTACATCGATCAATCATCAGCGGAACTTCATTAACCGTAGAGCCCGAGCCATGCCTTAACCTACAGGCAACTGACTAGGAGAATGTCCTAGCTCGCATAGTCGCCAACACCACCTTCCTCTTGATATCTGACCAAGTTAATAGCCAGGGACAATGCCAGTGAGTACTTTGAATGTACTCGCAAACCACCTTAAGATAACAAAAATAACAAGAAGATATGCATTATAGCTGTGGTAGTAGGAGGGCTCCAAGAGAGGTTCTTTTCTCAATTAGTTTCTCTTGTAGATATAACATCTACATATCTTTGTTGAAAACCTTTGTAAACATTTTGGAAACCTTTTTGGAAAGTTTTGGAAAACATCAGGACTGGGTCACCCATTTGTTCCCGTCTTCAGGTCGTCCCACGACCAAACTCCTTTCTCCTCCTTCCAATCATCCCATAGTCAAAACCTTTCTCCTTTACAACCATCCCATGGTCAAAACATTTCCAAAGCCATTTCTTTTCCGAAAATCCTTTTTGAGAACAAAACCAACACCTCTCTACAGAAGTTTGTCCAACCCGTCCATGACCACGGACACGGCTATTCGAATAAATTTACACTCTGCAGAGGTTGTACACTTTCCCCACATCATCCAGGTACACTACCCTGATCTACACCAATCATGGGTCGAGTAACCGATCAAGAATCTCCAGATGCCCACTCCAATATAAGTTCCTACCCAATGAGTGTTACTCCCCTCAAAACCGGGACGTCGAGTACCGTGGACCAACTCGAGCGCATTTTACACTTTACACAGTGGGCGCTTTCAAAGAGGGGCTCATAGTAATGCCTGGCTTCCCGCAAACAGTTCGTTCCTTCTCTAGGTCGATGTCCCACATGGACCTTTAAGGGAGAAGGCCCAGCCTCCGGGGATCGCGATCCCCTGTAGTAGTTGCGAGGCAGCTTAAACCAGAATAGACAAACACCAAATCCAGCCCTGTCCCATTCCAGAGTAATGTGGTTGCACGGGTTAAGTTGTTATAGCTAAACTGCAAAGAACCGGGTGCGTTTTTGTAAACCTTTTTCCTCCAGCATTCCTTCATCATTTTGTAAAACAAAATCTTTTTCTTTCTCAACATCTCTTGGGAGGTCCCACCTTACCAAGGTTTTATCATAAAAACATTTGGTAAAACTTGGTCAGGGTCTTCCCATCCTATAGCTTTCCTTCGGCTAAATCGGGGTCTCCAAAGGGTATGGTGTATTACACCATCTACCACACTAGGGACAAGTAGGTGTAATCAAGGGGGTTGTAATTAAGAGTACAAAAGTGTAATAGTTCGGAGGAGCCAAACCACTACCATATATACATCAACATATAGTAAAACAATGCAATTTTAATAAACGGTAGATAAAACATGCATAATAAAACGGTAGGACAATGCTTATGAGCAAGAAGATGGCTTGCCTGAGATCAGTAATATGGCAATATGTCCCTGGACTTCTTATTTAGATAACCAAGAATACCAATACCAATAATAATAGCCCCTTTGTTGGATCTCTGTTATAATCGTCACTATCGTCGTCGCCACAGCACATGCAAGCAAACAAAACCAGTATCAACACAAGGTATACAAGCATCATTACAATAGATCAAACAAACATACCACACATTACTCAAATCAGTAGGCTTTGACAGGCTGAGTGGGTTGTAATTGGAATTACTTTAATTGCCCTTGTGGTCTTTGTTTTAGGATGTATGTGTCCAAATACCACCTGTTAAGGGGATTTAGAACTAGGCTTGGGTCTGTATGATATAAATATGCAGAGATGATACCATCAGGTAGGTATTGACAAAATAAGTCCAACACAAGTGGTTTTACTATTTTATCACTTTTCTTTAATTTCTTATGAATATTCTAGTGATAAAAGCTCTAGTTTTAGGAAATAATTCACCAGAAAAGTTCTGGAGCTCCAAAAATTATTTCCTTGGACAGTCAGAGTTTGATGTACCGGTTCACTGAGAGTTGGAGTCATGTCAAAATAATTACGAGAATGCCCTCAGGAAATTCCCAAAGGCAGTTCTGGAGTTGTTTTGTCTTTTTCACCAGATTTAAACTACAGAAGGTATTGATTTGGTTCCAATGGCACATGGTAGGTATTTAGAATACCTTTCTGTAAAAATTGTAATCAACCTTTTTGGAAGTACAGAACTACTAAAGTGATTTTATTAGTGAATTAACTCTACACATAACAGATTAATTCATAATAAGTCAACCATGGCTCATAAAATTGTGGGCTCCTGGAATTTGATAGATATTAGTATGCAAGTGTTCTGGGAGTTGGAATTGGGCCAAAATAATTATTGGTTTGGCCTAAGGAATTTCCTAAAGGCAGATCTAGGGACCTTTTGTCATTTTTACAGAAGTCAAACTACTAATCCACTTGGAATGAGGCTAAGTTAATGAGATAGGTGCATAAAATTTCTACCAAAGGAAATTGGATTTATTCCATTTGGGATTTGAAAACTCCCTGCAAGGATTTATTAGCAAAACAGATACTTCTTTCCATTTTAAAAACTAGGAATAAAATGGAAAACTTTATGGTGTAAAAATGGTTTTGCATGTTGCACAAAACATGTGGGAACCATAAGAAATTTAGATCTAGATAGTTTGGCTGCTTTTTCATTTTATTTCTGGATTAAACCAACATGCCTATTAAACAGATCTAGAAAAAAATGTAAAAAGAAAAAGGGAGGGAGAACAGTGCGGGCCGGATCCGTGGCAAAGTGGGCCGGCTAGCGACCGGCCATACCTAGGATTTCAATCCCGCCTCGTGGGGCCCGACTGTCAGCGGGGTGGCGCTTCGAAGCGGTACCAGTGGCGGGTGACCATCCGATTAAGTGTAATCGAACATCCCTCGCTCGTCGTTCCCAGAGAAGGCAGCGTGGTAGTGACGGAACCCTAGGGTTGCCGGAGATGGGCATGGGTGCTCACCGAGGGAAGGAGAGGAGCTGGGAGACGGCGGAGGAGATGCGGTGCATGGAGAAGACTCCACCGACGGGTGGCACAATTTACTATCTGCCAACCTTGCGGAACGCGTGTCCACGGCGGAGCACGCTCGGGATGCTCCTCTCGGTGACGTCTAGGGCCGTACCTGGAAGAAGGGAAGGCGGGATTAGATATAGGGGATCAAGGAGGGTCCATGAGTGAGACATGCAGAGGAAGGGGAGCAGGGGAGAGAGAGCTACGCTCAAAATATTGCCATGGCCGAGAGATTCTTTCTCTTCCTCTCTTGAACAGGGCAGAGCAGGGGAGAGGGAGAGGGTGCTCCGGGGAGGTAAGTGGATATGAGGGTAAGCAAATGAGAGACAGGGGCATGCTGGGAGGGCCTCTGGCCTATTTATCTCGAGGTGGATCGGTTCATGGTGGATTTGGTCCAAGGAGAGGATGGGGAGGGAGCTGGCCTTCCATTGGGCAGCAGAGGTGGTGGAGAGGTCGTGGTGGGGTCCTGTGAGCTGCATATGGCAAAGAGAGAGGGGGAGGGTGGCTGCTGCACATTATTTCAAGGTATTGCCATATCTCTTTTTATCTCTCCTTCCAAGCACTGGTGGACATGGGGAGGAGTGCCCTTCTATAGGGGTGCTCGACCAGAGGAGGGGTGGTGGGGCATGGTGGAGTGATGGAAGGACTTGGTGATGATTTTATTTTGGTCTAGGTCACTAATTCCCTAGTTTGCCATATTTGATCAAAATGAGGCTTGTGAAGGAAGTTTAATATTTTGCATTGGGCAATGTGGGAATATGGTACTGGTAGATGGGTATGGTTGAGGCACAACTCTAGGAATTATTTTAGGATTTTATGAATATTTTAAATCCTCATTATATCACTTATTCAAAAAGTTCAGAAATGATTTGTAGAATCTCATTTGATATTTTTGAATTGGACAAGTGTGGTTTTTGGTGTGAGATGGTCCCAAATGTGAATACACACTTAGGGGAATTTTCCCAAGATTTATTGGAAGATAAAAGGATTTAAAACAATTATTATTCCAATTTAGCCATTTAAGAAAATGGGCAAAAAGAAATAATAAAGCTCTTCAAAAATATTTATTTTTGAAGTGGGAAGATGGGGTATGATATGTGGACCTCAATGGAGCAAAAATTTGGGGAAGTGTTTTGGCAAAAACCAAACTTTCCTTTATGGAAGAAGTTTTGGAGATTTGGTCTATTGAAGAGATTAATTAGATTTGGAGCCATAATAATTGTGGATAATATTTGATAAATCTTGATTATCAAGGTAGATGATGTAGACAAGGTGTAGCAAGCATTTTCAACCTTGGGATTGGAGAATCCAAGTTAAATTTGGTGAAAACTAGAGATTTAAGGATCTTGGGTAAAATTGTTTTCATGCCACCAAAACCTTGTTGGATCTTGGAGCTCAGATCTCCCCTTGGGGCATGGGATAGATGGATTGTTATACCAAGTCATATATATGATCATGGCAGAAAGATTTTGGATTGGTTACATTTGAGGTGGTCTGGAAGTGGTGGCAAACTTTGTTGATAATAAGGCTGCCATACCAGATGAGTCATGATGCCTTATAAACCATGTGGGTTTAAGAAGCACAAAGAGCCACTAGGAAAAAGTGAAGTAGATGTTGATATAAATATATGAGTAGAACACAACCATGCAAATAGTTGGTCCATAGAAGGTGGGATGGTGGTGTGAGCTTCTATCAAAGTAGGCATGTTGACTAGATTTGTAGGAATAGTTATTTTCTTTCCTGCAAAACCATCAAGAACAAGTGGGTTGGAGGATGATCTAACCGAGGTAAAGAGTGGTCCTTGGTATTACTTAGGATGGTTAACAATCTTGTTTAAATGCATTTCCAAAAATGCACCAGGGTTGAGAAAGGGAGACATTCAAAAAGGTGATGTTGAAACGGTTTCCAGACTTAGTTAAATTTGGCAGTTTTGAGGATTTTGACTAGAATATGAGAGGGGATGTTTTTGATGGGTTGCAAGGTATCCAAGCATCATCAAGTGGATGATGTTGAAGTGTGGAAGGATCCATGCTTGATATTGGTCTTCATTGACTTGGAAGCTTCTAGATTAGATAACTTTAGAAATGATCTGGTTAAGGGTTTTTGATGACCACCTAGTGGCCAGAGATCAGATCTATCTTGTATTCTTGCTTTGGGTTTGGGGATTTTACAGTTTCTTGATCCTAGGGGATGAGCTCCTAGAGTATCTCATACTACTTCTAAGCCATCAAGTCAAACAGCAGATCAAGGCAATTCATCTTACAAACAAATCAACTACTATTAGGGTTACCATCAAGCCCAGCTTGAGGTAAGGTTGGGGCATTTTGAAGAGGTTGGATTTTGAATAAGATGAGAGTCCTTGGTATCTCTACCAAGAGTGGAATTCAACAACTTAATAAAAGGTTGTGGAGATCCTAGAGGTAAGAGTAGTTGAAGGTTCTGTCTTGAAAACATAAGGAGGTTATAGCTCTCCATAGTTTGAGCAATAGAAGCTAATAAAATAGTTTGTGTTGCAAGGGCATCTTGGCTCAAGTTTTGAAATGCCAGAACATTTGAGAATATGAAACATAAGCCAAGACAGTTTTTGTTAAATAGTTCTTGTCAACTGAGGTTGAGGTAAGGAGTCTATCAACTGTTCCACATTCGGAGGCATAAGCATAGACAAGCAATCAAGCAACACTACATCAATCAATAAGAAAAAGTTTTTGTTCCCCTGATTTTTGCATTCTGGAGAACTAATCAGGGTTGCTAAAATTGGGATGTTACAGCTTATATCAGATTTAAAGATTTATTATGTCTATGTCCTCATCATGATTTGCCTGCATGGTATTTACTACATATCTTTTATGGCGATTTAATTGAACCTAATAAAATTGAACTAGACTCTTTCGTAGAAGGAGCCTTTATGAATCTTCCTATACCTAAAGCTTGGGATTTACTTAATAGAATTCATGATCATAGTGTTTCATGGAATTTAGGTCTAGGAAGTGAAGGAGGCGTATAAATAGAGCATGATTATATTCATGACTATAATAAAAAAAGGCCATGTTAAAGAATTATCTGAAGAACTTTATTTGGATTCAGATCTTGTGTTGCAAGTTGTTAAAGCTTTTATAGAACATATCAAAGCTCCAAAAGAGGGACCGACAAAGTATGATCCACCACCCGAACCTGAAAAGAGAAGAGAAGATAAAGCAACACTGGCCTCCCTAGAACCAATATATGAAATGCCTTTCCCTAACACTGCACAAAAGCATATTCTTGAATATGAATATTTTAAAGCAGTATAGGAGAAGAAGGAAGACGAAAGCATACCAGAATTCGTGGAACATCTAGAAGAAACCAAAGATGAAGAGGTAACCAAGGAAGCAATTATGGCTATGTACGCACATTGTAACATAGTTGAACTTGATAAAAGAGACTTTCGTATTGGTTGAAGTTAAAGCAAAGGTAAAAGATGTGGGTAAGCCTA
The DNA here is from genome assembly GCA_910589775.1 of Avena eriantha. Taxonomy (NCBI): domain Eukaryota; kingdom Viridiplantae; phylum Streptophyta; class Magnoliopsida; order Poales; family Poaceae; genus Avena; species Avena eriantha. The sequence goes on from OU342741.1 coordinate 356,043,716, forward strand.
TTCTTCCCGGCATATTTAAAGAAACCTCGCATTACAGTTTATGTGATCTTGGCACCAAAGTTAATGTTATATCTTATGACTTCTTCCTAGAAATAAAAGAAGAAATAGAATCGGCCACAATTGAAAATACTAATATGACAATTATGTTAGCTAATAAAACCCTTAGAATTCCAATCGGAGTAGTTGAAGATGCAATTGTCACAATTGGCAATAAAAAAATTCCTATCGATTTTGAGTTGTCGATATGCCAGCTGACACTCTCTGCCTAATTATATTTGGAAGGAACTTTTTGGGTGATATAGGTGCCTATGCTAATTTCAAGAAGGATATTGTGTCTCTTAAGCTGGGGGGAACGGAAAATAAATTCCATTTTTCCAAATTTAAAGACATGCCTCCACAAATATGAGAAGAAGAGGAAGAGAGAACTATTGAGGAAATGGCGGATCTTTTCTTTAGTAATCAAGAAGAACAAATAAATGAAGATCCAAATTACGAAGAAATAGTTATGGAGGACAAGTCCCTGGGAGAACTAGAAGATGAATTTGATTCACTTCCCATTATGGTACCTCCAACCGATGAGGCTTTTGAAGAGCCAAAAAAGAGAGGGGGCGAGGAACTACCACCCCTGGAGTTAAAGACTCTGCCAGAAAATCTTAAATACAGGTTTTTAGATGATACAAATAAATTTCCTATTATTAGTGCTAAACTTTCAGGAGAAGAAGAAGAAGGACTCATGAAGATACTTAAGGAGCATCCCCAGGCCTTTGGATACTCAATGGATGACTTGAAGGGCATCAGTCCCATGATAACTGTCCGTCGAATATTCATGGAAGAAGGTGTTAAACCAGTTGTAGAATTTAATAGAAGATTGAAGCCTGAAATGAAAGAAGTGGTAAGAAAAGAAATTTTACGCCTACTGGACACAGGTATAATCTACCCTGTTAAGGAAAGTGAATGGGTAAGTCATGTTCACTGTGTCCCTAAGAAGGGTAGTTTTACTGTTGTTCCTAATGAATACACTGAATTGATACCTACTAGAACTATTGTTGGGCGTAGGATGTGCATAGACTTTAGAAAATTAAATAAAGAGACTAGTAAAGATCACTATCTATTACCGTTCATAGATCAAACTTTAGAAAGGTTACCAAACCATACTCATTTTTGCTACTTGGACGGATACTCTGGTTTTTCTCAAATAGCTGTTCATCCGGATGACCAACTTAAAACAACTTTCATTAGTCCTTATGGTTTACATGCTTACCGATGTATGCCTTTTGGTTTATGTAATGCTCTAGCTACTTTTCAAAGATGCATGACTGTTATTTTTGCGGATTTTATAGAACTTATAATGGAAGTATTTATGGATAACTTTTCTGTCTATGGAATTTCGTTTACTAGTTGCTTGGATAATCTCAAAAGAGTTTTGCAGCGTTGTGAAGAAACTAATCTTGTTCTAAACTGGGAGAAATGCCATTTTATGGTCAAAGAAGGTATAGTCCTTGGACACAAGGTATCAGGTAAGGGAATTCAAGGTTATAGAGCTAAGGTTGAGGCAATAGAGAGAATGCCACAACCTATGGATATTAAAGGTATAAGAAGTTTTCTTGGTCATGTGTTTATTATAGAAGGTTCATTAGAAATTTCTCTGGAATATCTAAACCTTTGACTAACCTCCTGCAAAAGGGAAAAAGATTTAATTTTGATGATAAGTGTCTTGAAGGCTTTGATAGACTCAAAAATGCTTTATCTCATGCTCCCATCATTAAACCAACTATCTAGGATACAACCTTTGACTTAATACGTGAAGCTAGTAATGATGTTGTAGGAGTAACTCTGGGACAACATATTGGTCATAGATTTAATATTATACATCATGCTAGTAGAACTCTTAATGGTGCTCAAAAGAATTACCCTAAGGAAGAAAAGGAACTTTTTGCTATATTCTTCTCTTGTGATAAATTTTGTTCCTATATAGTTGATGCAAAGGTAAGAGTTCACATGAATCGTGATGGCTTAAAATAACTCCTTGAGAGGAAAGCCATAAGCCAAGACTGATCCTTTTGATTCTTTCACTTCAAGAATTTGAGTTGCAGATTATGCGGAGACAAGAAATAAAGATGTTGGATACAGTATCCATGTTTGCCCAGCAAGACACTAATCTTATTGAGAGGAACTTTAGTCATGGTGATTTTCGTTTACAAGAATTACTCAATGAACTAAGGTCAATTCCTCCAAGAGAGAAGAAGTCTTTGTTGTTGGACGAACTTTTCATCCCCGAATAAGCAAATGGTAAGTGCAAGGTAAGTGTTCTTACCCAAATAAGTGATTTGTTTTCACAATTTTTTCTTTTGAAAATACTGCCTTTGAATTCCTTGTGTTTTTCTGAAGTTTTAGAGGGTTTTTACCAACTATACGGGCAGAGCTATACGGCTAGAGAGGAAGCTCCTATCGTACAGTTGGTCGTTAAACTCTCTGTATCATCTTCGTGAAATTGTTTTCGCTATCTGAGCCTATACGGTCGCAACTATATGACCAGAGCCAAAAATTCTAGCTGTATAGTTGGTCATTAAACTCTCAGGTAGTTTTGCTTTTTGGTGTCTGTATCTATATGGTCACAAATATACGACCGTAACCAAGATTCCGGCCGTATAGTTGGTCGTTAAACTTTGAGACACTTTTGATATTCGGTGTTTGTATCTATACAGTCGCAACTATACGACCGGAACCAAAAAATCTAGCCATATAGTTGGTCGTTAAACTCTCAGACACTTTTTTGTTTGTCTTTTCATTTATTCATTGCGAAAAAAACGTTATTGTCGGTTCTAAGTCATGATTTAATCGACCTAGACTCGAGATATTTGGAAATATCTGCCCGAAACCAACTATACGGTTGGAGCTATACGAGCCGCGCCCGTATAGTTGGTCGTTACGCGGCAGGAAACTTCCAAATCTGTGATTTCTTTCCATGTTTCGTTAAGATTATTTTCTTGGGCAACAATTTGGTGTTTCTCGCGAGTTTTACCGACCTTTGACCCTCCTTATATACTATCATTGTCTCTCTCGCTCTCTAATCATAATCTCCAGAAACCAATCTACCTCTTATTCACACGTGAGGACTCTCAACCAAGGGATAAAAGTCAAGAAGAAAATCTCCTATGGAGATCAGAAGAAATAGCGAGCAAGGCAAGGAGATCAAGACCATCCCTATAGAGTTCCTCGACGCCGACCATGGGTGTCGGAAGAGGGACTTGAAGGCCCTGGAGCTGAAGGTTGAAGATTTGGACAAGGAGAAGCCAGGGACACCCGAACACCTTCGATTGCTATGACTTTATCTTGATAAACTAGATGAAGATATCAAGCGGACAACCTAAGCAGGTTTTTCTATGAGTCTTAAGGCGCTACAAACACTTCAGGATAACTATGAGTTCATTAAAGAACAAGTGAAGGTGCTGGAGAGGAACAATCTTTTCTACAAGCTACGTGTTAAAGAATTAGAAGCTGTCAATCAATCCCTCCACCTTAGGCTGGCCCGTGAGGAGAAGATACCGCCTGCCATGGTGCCACAGTTATCTACAACAATCACAGTATCAAATAATCGCAAGGGATTATTTGATCCTGCCTGGCTTGATTCCAAACTTGGGGAGATCTTTAAGAACTTTTAATCTATCCTATAAGTTTTTATTACTATTTTCTTATTAGTTCAAACTAGCAATAATGTTTGCATCATTAGAATTCCCTTCCGGAATAGTCGATCCTTTTATGAAATTCCGAGTTTATTATTATATATGGAGCAATATTGAGTTTGTGTTTGCTTTATTGATATATGAATAGCTTGAGTATAATTTTACTTGCACTTGGTGATAGCAATAGGAGTCTTCCACACCATTGGTATTAATGGAACACCTAAAAAAAATTGGTCAATATGATGTAAGTATATGGTTTGATTTACAAAGAAAAATCATCTATACAATTAAGTTGAACAAGAAACCTTAAACAAAGGAAAATGAAAGTGCTATCAAAATAGAATGAGAAAAAGTTGAGGTAGAATCTTCAAGTCATAAGAATGCTTCATATACAATTGGAATTTGATAATTGAGATCATTAAACTTTGAATTCCTACATAAATGGAATGTATGGCTAGATCCTTTGCACATCACTTAAACAAAAGTGTGAGCATATATACAAAAGAAAAGAAAAGGAAGAAGAAAAAGGGCGAGTGTGCAAAGAGCAAGTAGGCATATACCACTGAATTGTAGTATGGCAAAGAGACACTTTTGAGATTTTGAATCCCTAGTGAATACTCTGATCCTAAAACACTTGGGACTACCTCGCTAACTCATTCGGTTGAACCAGATACTTTTACATTATGTTGAGATTCATCTCTTATGAACTGTTGATCACTAAGGTGTCGAAGCCTGCTAATACTATTCAGATGGTTCACGTAAGGTACTATTCATGAACCTATTCCCATGTATCGTACATGATAAACACATGCCGCAACTGACTCATTTATTTTACCGACTCAGCTTCATGAATATGAGGATCACATCCATTAAGCTAAAACTTGCTCGGGACAAGCAAGATTCTAAACTTTGGGAAGTTGATGAGTGCATATTTGCATCATGTTTTACATTATTATTTGCATTGTAGATGTAGGATCTTCGTATTTTACGGCGCTCGCACGCACATTTTATGTCTGTTTTCACTAGGATCAGGACAAATGATGGATCCAATGGATACAATTCTTGGAGCAGTTGTACTGTGGAGAAAGGGAGTCAAAAACAATGTAAATCATTTATTTGGGAAATATTAATAATACCAGAACAAAACCAGAAGCGAACAAGGGAGGCAGAGAGTTCAACGACCAACTATACGACCAGACCAAATTTTCTGGCCATATAGCTCTGACCATATAGTTGGCGCTGCCTCTGCCTCGTCAAGTAGTTTCACCCTATGCAATTGGTTCGAGGAGACGACATACATAACACCCAGAAATCGCGGAAACCTCACCTCCGGAAGGCATCTAGAGGGGGAACTCATCCACAAGGGATCCATCTTCACCCTACGCAGATCCAGGAGGCTAAGGCAACGATCTTGATCATCCACCGCTGCATCACCACCCTCTCCATCCATCCCACCTACATCTTGTCTAGATCTTGTTGTAATTCCTGTACTCATTGTGGATTTATACAAGTACTATTCATCTATGATTGTTTCCATTACCATTGCTATGATGTTGATTGCCTCCATGTCTGAGTAGATCATTAGTTCTTGGGAAGATGGAGCAACCCTAGTATGAGATTGAAATTAAGATAAAGTCTATTATGATATTCATCACTATGACCATGTGTTATATTTTCTACATCTTGATGTTGATAGAAGTCGACCTCTCAATATTTGCCTCTCATGGGGACTTGATGGAGAAAACTACTTGTTGGTAGACGGATGTGTGCTAGCACTTACAGTGACTATAAAGTTGTTGGCACCCCTTACATATCAACTTGGGAAACCGAGGAAACTCACGGAACACTATCCATGCCATGGGATACGTCCTACGGGATTACATCCCTTAATAGCGCGGTAATTCGATTGATGTCGATTGCCCACTGTTGTGGTTATGAGGATGATGTGAGCATTGGTCGCTACCTATTTGTCCAAATATGGAGTTCCTCCCACAAATACATAGTTGAGAATGTTCATGATGATAATCTTTATCTTAGATCTTTATAATACTAGTGGTGTATCCACCACTCCCTGAGAACGCTTTACCCCTACTGCAGTTCCAATCTCTCTTACATACTCGATACTTACTTTTTGTATTCAGTTGTTTTACTTTACTTTATTATTGCTCTTATACCTAAAACCCAAAACACCCTTTTACACAATACTCGTATTTTATCTTGTCACTTAGAACTTTATCTAGCATTTCTATTATAATATTTATTTCAAGAGTTATTAGACTTCAGACTCCTACTCCCTGTGGGATCGATATCTTTATTTTGAAACTAGCTACAAACGATCTGTGCACTTGCAGTCATCAGAGCTCCACCCACAAGAATGTGGAAGAGGTGGGGGCACCTCTCTTGGACAGCGGCCCTGGTGAGGGGCTGCCCCCTCTCCCTATAAAAGACCCCCCACTCCCTCCTCTCATCTCAGACCTCCTTGTGAAGGATCTCTCTCCCCCTCTAGAAATTATTCCCTGTGGTCTCGGATTAGCGTGATAAATGTTCCCGGTGGCTTTATCTGGAAAGAAGTTGCTGCTTCCGCTGCATCACTCGAGTGAGGATGCGGAGGTTGTGAGGGTACCAGACATGTGTGCGATCACGGATGACTTGCTAGTGTTGGACCTGATGGATGTGCTGGTGCTGGACCTGCTGGACTCGATGAATGTAACACCCCAAAACTTGTAATCAAGATTATCAAGTTCTAATCACCCAAAATAAGGATTAACAAAAACTTTTATTAAGAAAATGAATATGAATGCATGTGTGCTTTGCATTAAGGGTGGTTTTTTGAAAATGCCTTGCTTGATTGTTCTAAATGATGTGAAAAGGTTTAAAGATGAATACTACATCATCTAGGCCATTTACAAACAAAATCCAAAGAAAAAAAATCAAATATGAATAAATAAAGCAAATGGTCATTTTGGCCAAAGTTAAACACTAGGTCACTTTGTGTGCTCCTAGAAGAAGATTTTCAACAGAAACAATTCCACTTCTTTTCACCCCTTGCTAGACCAAGTAAAAGTGTATCAAGGCCCACTTTACAAACTTACAAGAACATTTTCCAAATCAATTTAAAGGACATTTGAAAATTGAATCAAGTGTATGTGTTAAGATCACACTTCTTCAAAAACACATCAAATCAATTCCCCTTGACCTCTCCAAGCAAACATAGACTCTCAAGCTTAACTAAAGATCACTAAAAATTTTGAATCAAAAATTCCAAAGTAAAATTCATGCGGCCATTTCCACAAACACCATGTCTGCACTAATTAACCCTTTGCCTAACTTCACAGTTGTGCACAGTAACCATTGACCAATTGGTCTCCACTTCACTCCCCTATCTCCCCTGAGTCTAGCCGGCACCCAGACAAGTTCCCCCTTTGCCGTTTGCACAGTGGAGCGCCGCCCATTTGGGGTCATCGCCGTCCGACCACGGCCAGCTCACAGCAGACACCGCCGCACCCAACCATGATGTCTAGGAAGCACGCGAGCGTCCACCGCCACCCCTTGTCCCAACCACGACCGTGGAGCATCCCTAGACCACCCTAGCTACGCCGCACACCATGCTTCTGCGCCATGTCCAGAGCATGCCAGCTTGCCGCGCCCGACCAGCTCGCAGAGACCGTGCCTTGCCCTCCCCGCGCACATGCAGCCTCGCCATGATCACATCACCCCAGCAGACAACCCCGTTCGCTGCCGCACGACCCGTAGTTGCCGCACGCCGTAGCAAACACCTATGCGTCTGTGTAGAGCACCGCACGCTCCCGACCAGCCTAGACCACCCCGTGCCTCGCCATTATGCCCGTAAGAATCGCCAGGGAACACCGCACTGTCCACCTATGTGGGGCCCCCGGATTAATCCTCCGAGAATCCCTGTTATGCATACAACCACGATCCCGTGATCAGTTAGTCGCGGCACATAACAGACAAGTATCAAATTAAACATCCAATACATACTGAATAAAGGTCATACCTTAGTTGCCATTATGGCTACATCGATCAACATCAGCGGACCTTCATTAAGCGTAGAGTCCGAGCCATGCCTTAACCTACATGCAACTGACTGGGAGAACGTCCTAGCTCGCTTAACCGTCAACTGCATATTCTTCTTGATATCTGACCAAATTAATAGCCAGGGATAATGCCAGTGAGTACTTTGAATGTACTCGCAAACCACCTCAAGAAAATAATAATAACAAGAGGATATGCAATATGGCTGTGGTAGTAGGAGGGCTTCAAGAGTGGTTCTTTTCTCAAATAGTTTCTCTTGTAGATATAGCATCTACATATCTTTGTTGAAAACTTTTGTAAACCATTTTGGAAACCTTTTGAAAAGTTGTGTAAACACTAGGATTGGGGTACCTATTTGTTCACGTCTTCAGGTCGTCCCACGACCAAACTCCTTTCTCCCCCTTCCGACCATCCCATGGTCAAAACCTTTCTCCTTTACGACCATCCCATCGTCAAAACATGTCCAAAGCCATTTATTTTCTGAAATCCTATTTGAAAACAAAACCAGCACCGCTCTATAGAAGTTCGTCCAACCCGTCCATAACCGCGGACACGTCTATTCGATTAGATTTACACTCTCCAGGTCGATGTCTCACATGGACCCTTCAGGAGAAGGCCCACCATCCAGGGAGTTTCATCCCCTGTAGTAGTTGCGAGGCAGCTTATACCCGAATAGAAAAACATCAAATCCAGCCCTGTCCCATTCCAGAGTAATGTGGTTGCACGGGTTAAGTTGTTATAGCTAAACTACAAAGAACCGGGTGCATTTTCGTAAACATTTTTCCTCCATCTTTCCTTCAGCATTTTGTACAAAACCTTTTTTCTTTCTCATCATCTCTTGGGAGGTCCCACCTCACCAAGGTTTTTATCATAAAACATTTGGTAAAACTTTTTCCGGGGTCTTCCCATCCTCTAGCTTTGCTTTGGCTAAAACAGGGTCTCTAGAGGGTTATGGTTATATACACCATCTATTCTACTAGGGACAAGTAGGTTTCACCAAGGGTGTTGTACTTAATAGTTCAAAAGTGTAATAGTTCGGAGGATCCAAACCACTACCATATATTCATCAACATATAGTAAAACAGTGCATTTTTAATAAATAGTAGATAAACCATGCATAAGTAAAACAGTAGGACAAGGCTTATGAGCAAGAAGGTGGCTTGCCTGATGATCAGAAATATGGCAATATGTCCCTGGACTTCTTCTTTAGATAACCAAGAATACCAATACCAATAGTAATAAGATCTCTTCTTCTCGGCGTCAATACAAGCGCAACTATCGTCGGTATCGAGTATACATGCAAACAAGCAAGACCACAATCAAAACAAGGCATACAAGTGGACATTCACATAGCAAGAAAGTGGACAATACAAGTATAATATTCAGTAGGTTTTGAGTGGTTGGGTCTAAAACCATTGCAAGAACCCTATTGGCAGTGGTGGGGTTTCCTTTATTCGGGAAATGGTCAAAACCACTAATGAAGGGGTTTGGGACCAAGGCCTCGGTAAGTATGGTATCAATGTGCAACCAGAATACCATCAGGTAGGTTTAGACAAAATAAGTCCATCAAAAGTGCTTTCACTATTTTATCACTTTTCTTTAATTTCTTATGAATATTCTAGTGATAAAAGCTCTAGTTTTAGGAAATAATTCACCAGAAAAGTTCTGGATCTCCAAAAATTATTTTCTTGGATGGTCAGGTAGAGTTTCATGTACTGAATAGTTGAGAGTTGGAATCACTCCAAAATAACTAGCAGAATGCCCTCGGGAAATTTCTAAAGGAAGTTCTAGAGCTGTTTTGTATTTTTCACCAGATTAATTATATAGATGCTTTTGATATGATTGCAAGTACACATGGTAGGTATTTAGAATACCTTTTTGTAGAAATTGGAATCACCTCTTTTGGAGTTACAGAGTTACTGGAGTGATTTATCTAGTGATAAAACCATATATAGAAATGTTTAATTCATTTAAAAACCTCAGAGGCTCAATAATTCTTGAGCTCCTGGATGATGATAGTTATTGAGGAACCACATCACTAAGAGTTGGAAATAGGTTAATAACAAGTTTGGTTTGATCCAGAGAATTTCCTAAAATCATAACCCTACTGTTTTTGTTATTTTTACTATGGGCAAAATATAGCTCAACTAGGCATGAGGCCAGGCCATAAATTAGGACATGGGATACCTTCCATAGGACATTGGATTTGTTTCAATTGGAGATGTGAATCTCCCTGGGGGATTTATTGATTGAGATAGATACATTTAGGTAGACGAATTTCCAGTAAATAATAAAGATTATTTCGGTCAAAGTCTTAGTACTGCATGTTAGAGGGCTTGTCAAGGAACATGTACAAAATTAGATCTGGGCATTTGAAGTTGTTTTCCATTTTCATTTTGAATTAATCCAAACTGCAACAAACAGATCTGGAGGAAAAGGAATAAAAGAGAGGCAGAGGTGGGCTGCTTTCTAGGCGAGCTAGGCCGCGCAGGGGAGAATTCGGCCCACCGGGCGAGGTGCTGTGCAGGAGGGTGCAGTTTGAGGCTCCCAAGCGGGGCCCGGCTGTCAGCGGCTCGCTGTACCGAAGCGGTACGCGGTGATCCCGACCGTGTGACCAGGACAGGATCGACGGCTCGCGTTCGTCTCTCTCCTCGCGATGATGCTTGGGAGGGGAAACCCTAGCTGGTATCAGGCGGCACGGGGGAGGCTTACCGGAGACTCGCCGGTGGCTGTGGAGGAGCCAAGGGGACGCGGTCGACGACGACGACCTCGGGGATATGCGGCAAGGCGGCGTTTGCTTCGGGAAGGAGCTCGCGCGACATCGGCTGAGGGGTAGCTTCGGAAGCTCGCCGGAGTTGCTCCTAGGGACACTGCATGTTGAGAAGAAGGGCAGGGTCAGCTACAGAAGAGCAAGGGGAGTTAGAGGGAGTGATATGCAGAGAGAGAAGAGAAAAAGAGGAAGAGTTTTGCTCAGTTCTTGAGCAATGGACGAAAGGCCATTCTTTTCTTCTCTCGGGCAGGGGAAGGCGGGGGAGGAGGGAGTGGAGTACAGGGGAGGTGAGTGGGGAGGAGTGGGCGAAAATGAGCTAGGGAGGGGATGCGGGGTGGCCTCTGGCCTATTTAAATCGAGGTGGATTGGTTCATGATGGACAAGGTGTAGGAGGAGTTTGGGGAGAGGGTGTTGGCCATGCATTGGTCATCCAGGGCGGTGGAGGGAGTGTGGTGGGTCTCTGGGTCGAGCAGGGAGATAGGAAGGGAGTGGTGGAGCTTGCTGCTGCTTTTGATACCAAGATTTGCAATAAGTGTAATATCTTTCTCTCTCTCACTCTTCACAAGCACATGGGACCCAAGAGGGCAGTGCTATAGTAATTTCGACTAGGGGAGTGAGAGATGTGTTGTGCAAGCTTGGTTGACCAGTTTGGTGGTGGTTGGGTTGGTTTAGAAGCTTGAGTTTGCAAAATCTCAAATATTGGCTAAAGAGGTGATTGTGAAGCAAGTTTAAGAGTTTGATCTTGGCATTCTGGAACAAGGATATTGGTAGATAGGTGTGACCAATATACATGCCCTGTAATTACTTGGGATTTTTCTGAAGAGTTTAGATCCCTTTCATAATAGTTATTCACATATTGCTGAAATGGTTTTATCGATTTGCTTTGTCATATTTGAACTAGACAAGGTGAGATGTTGGTTTGGTAAGGTCCCAATTATGAATCCACACTTTGAGGAATTTTCCCAAGATTTATTGATGAATAAATGTATTTAAAACAATTATTATTCCATTTCTGCCATTTAAGAAAATAGGAAAAAAGAATTATTGAAACTCTTCAAAAATATTTATTTTTGAAGTAAGTAGATAGGGTATGATGTATGGACCTCAGTTGAGCCAAAAGTTGAGGAAGTGTTTTGGCAAAAACCAAACTTTCCTTTATGGAAGAAGTTTTGGAGATTTTGTCTATTAAAGGGATTAAATAGATTTGGTCCATAATAATTATGGATAATTATTGATAAATCTTTATGATAAAGGTAGATGATGTAGACAAGGTGTAACAAGAATTTGCAACCTTGGGATTGGAGAAATCAAGTTGATTTTGGTGAAAACTAGAGATATAGGGATCTTGGGTAAGATTGTTTTCTTACACCAAAACCTTGTTGGATCTTGGAGCTCAAGGCTCCCTTTGGGGCATGGGATATATGTATGGATATACCAAGTAATTTATATTGCAATGGTGTAGAGGTTTGAGCTTGATCCTTCTTGAGCTCACCAAGAATTGATTTCAAACTTTGAATAAAATAAGCTTGCCAAGGTAGATTATCAGATAGCCTTCAAAACCATGTGGGTTTAAGAAGTACCAAGATCCAATTGGAGCAAGTGAAGTAGGTATTTGTAGACCTATATGAGTAGATCACAACCATGAAGAGAGTTGGTCAGTAGAAGGTTGGATGATGGTGTGAGCTTCCGTCAAAGTAGGCATGTTGATAAGATTTGCAGGAAAAGTTATTTTGTTGCCTGCAAAACCATCAAGAACAAGTGGGTTGGAGGATAATCTAACCAAGGGAAAGCGTGGGCCTTGGTATTCCTTAGGATGGTTAACAATATGGCGCAAATTAATTTTCAAAGATGCACAAGGGTTGAGAAAAGGAGACATTCAAAAAGGTGATGTTGAAATAGATTCCAGACTTAGCCAAATTAGGCAGATTCAGGGTTTTTGACTAGGTTATGAGAGGGAAGGCTTTTGATGGATGGCAAGATACCAAAGCATCATCCAGTGTATGAGGTTGAAGAGTGGATTGAGTAGAAGGGATCCATGCTTGATATTGGTTTGCATTGACTTGGGAACTTCTAGAATGGATTACTGTAGAATTGATCTGGTTAAGGGTTTTAGATGATCACCTGGTGGCTAGAGATTAGATCCAGATTGTATTCTTGCTTAGGGTGTGGTGACTTGGAAACATCTTGATCCTAGTTATGAGCTCCTAGAATAGCTCATACTATTTGTAATCAATCAAGTCAAACAGCAGATCAAGACAACTCATCTTACAAACAAATCAACTACTACTAGGGTTACCATCAAGCTTAGCTTGGGGTTAAGGATGAGCAATTTTGAAAGGTTGGATCTTGAGTAAGGTAAGAGTCCTTCGTACCCCTACCAAGAGTAGAATTCAAAAGTTTTATACAAGGTTTTGAGAATCCTAGAGGTAGGAGTAGTTAAAGATTTTGTCTTGAAAACATAAGGAGATTATGTTATGTATATCTCCATAGTTTTGTCAATAGAAGCTACTAAAATAGTTTTGGTTACATAAGCATCTTGGCTCATGTTTTGAAATGCCAAAACATTTGCGAATATGTAAAATGAGCCAGGATAGTTTTGTTAAATAGCTTTTGTCAACTGATGGTGAGGTAAGGTATACACTCACATGCACAAACAAACAACAAGCAAACACTGCACCAATGAACCAGAAGAAGTTTTTGTTCCCCCTGATTTTTGCATTCTGGATAGCTAATCAGAGTTGCTAAAATTGGGATGTTACAACCTACCTCTGCCACGACAATAGCCGCCTGTAGCGACGCCACCGTCGAGCTCACGCCCGCACGGCTCGGTGCCCTCGCCACAGTATAAAAGGAGGCCACCCCTGCCTCCATTATCCACACCACTCCACTCCCCACTCCTCCCAGACACTCCCCCACCTTTCCCCGGAGCAATGCAAGCTCTCTCTCGCCGGAATTTGGCCAGAGCCCGCCGCAGCTGGAGGAGAAGGGCGCCATTGATTCCGACCACCCCAAGCCTTGTCGTGACCGCGCCTCACCTCATCGTCGTCTACCATGTCGATTGCCCCCATCGCCGACCCTAGCTAGAGCCCAGGTGAGCCCTACGAGACCCCCACCGCCGCGCTAGGTCATTTTCCTCGCCGGAGCTGTTCGTCGTCGTCGATGAGCCGTAGCTGTTGATCTGTCTTCTAATCCTAGGGCTCTGGTTGAAAGATACCATTTCGCGTAGTTAGTCCCACTGACTGGTGGACCCCATCTGACAATAGCCCGCTGCACCGCGTAGTGTAGCTGGGCCGGCCCGTTTAACTTCCCGCACTGGCCCGGAAATTCAAATAATTGTTTTCCATTTAGGTTTAAACTATTTTCTGTCCACAAATTCAAAAATCAATTCAGAGAGTTTCACTAAACCAAATGGCATGATTCAAATTTTGCTAGAAAGGAAATTAAATTATCTATCCAAGGCAGTTCGATTTAAATCATTTGGAGTTAGAGATAATCTATAGTAAAAATAACAAGACAGAGACTATTCTACATTCAAACATTTTTTCAAAAATCAACCATAATAGCTTTTGAGTTGATTCCAACTCTCAAAAATCACATTTGATAATATGTATCTGAATATGTAAAAATATTTAGGATTGCATGCAGTGACTTTGGACTAGTACCAAAATAATGCTATTAGGGCATTTCTAGTCACTTTAAATCTATTAAATAATAATTTTAAACTTTATAAAATGTGACCAACACTTTAAATCACATTCCCATGTATTAAAATATGTGGTGATGACATGTGTCCACATGATCCCATATTTTAATTGGAGAATATTAAATCTTAATTAATTTCAATGAGTAGAAATTACTTTTCTCAAATAAGATAAATAAAACTAGTTCTTTATGTCATGTGATGATTGTGATGATACTAGATCATCAAGTGTGAGCCTTAGTGTGCTAAATAGAATTAGTTAAGTATTGTTTGGTGATTGTGTACCCCATATTTATTTATAGACGATAGTACCGACCAAGGATACGAGGAGGAGGAGTTCTACCCCGAAGAAGAGGAGGAAAACTTCAATCACTACTCTACTCAAGGCAAGCTAGCACTTGCAAACCTCATATATATGCAAGCTAACACTTGCAAGCTATTATTGGCAAGCTAGAATTATACAAGTTAACCATGCAAGCTTTAACCTAAGCAAGATGCATTAGGCATGCTTTGGTTATATACTTTTGGTTATACCAATCCCAAGTTTTACTTGCAAGCTTTACTCTTTTACTTTACGAAAGTTCTTTTCTTTTAGTATAGATAGCATAAAGAGTATAAAACTAGGCCTATACTTAGATGTCATTATATGGCATGAGATTGAAGATTAGCACCCCTCATTAGTGAACCCTCTTAACTTAGTGGCTAGTGCTAAGCATAAAACATGATCACTTTAGATGGGAATACTTGGTGAAAATGATTATGAAAACCTTGGAATGACGCTTCATTCTATTGAAATGTTTTCACATGTGTTATGGACACAAAAGGATTTGATGATGAAAATGTTGAGGCATGAGCCTAGCCCTTTTCAAAAAATGATGGTTGGGTTCGAATGCGATACCATTCCAATTTTACCATACAACCACAATACCTGAATTGGGCATGGCTTAGCCGGAAGCTTATATGCCTTAGTATGGGTTCCCTCGCGGAAGAGGTTTGAGCTGAGGCTACCTCGTGAGTGTGAATTGTCCACCTATGTAGTGCCTAGGATGTCAGATGGCCATGGCTGGGAGGCCAAGCTCATAGGGGAGGTGCCTATACTAGTGTGTGTAATTGAACGGTTTTGATTGATTATCTGCATACTAAGTATGATCGATTCAGGGTTATCCCTAGAGGATGTATCGAATTTTGTGGTGAAAGTGTACCACCTCTGCAGAGTGTCAAACTATTCGAATAGCCGCGTCCGTGGTCATGGACAGTTGGAGTGGCCATATTGTTCCGTCGTCAGATGTTTTCAAAATGACTTGTGAAGTGAACTATGATTTTGACTTGACCAAAAAAGGGTTGTGAATATGAAAGCTAGTTTCCCACTTAAGTGATTTAGAAGTTTAACTTAGTTTTCTTTACTTGTAAACTCAGTTTAGATAAATCTGGCTTTTTAGAAATAAACCTAGAGCTTAAGATTCCTACCAGAACTACCTTACTTGTTAGTGATAGTTTGCGAGTACCTAAAGAGTACGCAGGGCTTTGTCCCTCGCTATTCCCGTGGCTAGACTATGAGGAGGACTATCAG
The DNA here is from genome assembly GCA_910589775.1 of Avena eriantha. NCBI lineage: Eukaryota > Viridiplantae > Streptophyta > Magnoliopsida > Poales > Poaceae > Avena > Avena eriantha. The sequence goes on from OU342741.1 coordinate 356,059,492, forward strand.
GAAGATGGACAACAGGAGGTCTACGACAACTAGGATCATCTCCCATCGTCAGCATTGCATGTGACCCTAAAGATGGGGCCCACTACTACGCTTATTATTCCGCTGCTTGATTTGTATTAAGACTGGATCATGAGATCCTTTATTTGTGTAAGACCTTATTATGGTTTGTAATGGATGATATACTGTGATATCCAATCTGTTATGTCTCACAAAAATGGTAATCCTAGGATTGTGATGTATGGCATAACAGGCATCTGGGATTAAAAATCCGGCTGTTGACAAGTTGGTATCAGAGCCATCCTGACCATAGGAGACCCTAGTTAGAATGGACTTCCGAACAAAAACTTAGTTTCAAAACCAAATAAGTGAGTATTTATGAAAACCTATTTCCCCTCTTATCCTTGAGATTCTTTCAAAATAATTCATGTTCCTCAAAAACTCTTACAATCCTATCTAAAATTTGACACACTAGATCACCTCACTAACTTACTCATCCTAGATTCTTGTAGATGGAGATCTAGTATTGCAAGTTCTACCAGTTGGGAAACAGAGGTCACCTGATCTTTGAGAGGGACTTAGAAGCACCGTCAGAGCATCTTGAGCACCCGCATCCATAATTCTTCGGGGCTCAACTCAACGATCACATCGGAGGAGATCTACAATGGCTGATAGTTGCAGATCTCAGAGGGAAGATGGAAGCACCCCTGTCTGAGAAGATTCTGTTCACCTTGCGAGAGAACAACTAGCTGGATGGTTTAGCCAGGGCTATGCATGAAGCTCTTGCCTATCTGTGTGGGCAAAACATCAACTTGATCCAGGGAACTCGCTTTGCTCACTTTGCAAGGCGTGATTCTATGGGAATGCCATTAGAGATGCCAGGACACCAAGAATTGAAGCACCAGGTGGACAATCTTGACTTCATGCTGTATGATAGGCAGAAGGAGTTGGAAAACGCTCGAGCCTACGCCAACCACAACCTTGCGATTGCCGCCAAGAAGGACCAGACCCTCGCCAGGGAGCGCCAATCACTTCGTCGTCAGGGTGACAAGAAGGATCACACCATCAATCGTCTTCGCAAGAAGGTGGCAGATCTCGAGAAGACCATCCATGAACAGGAAGTCCAGCTTGAAGCAAAGGAAGAGGAGGAAGGTGAAGATATCCGTGGAGATCTTTACTCTTACCTCAGTGATGATGATGATTACCTGGAGGATGATGCCATGGAGTTCCACACTGATGATGATGATTCTGACTTTATTGATGATGATTAGATGCACTTGATCACTACCATAGGAATGAGTTGTATCGGTCCCACTATATCTTAGCTTCACAGAATGGTTCTTAAAAAACCATCTGTTTTATGTTTGTGTTGTAGTGTGTGTTTGTATGGTGTGACTTGAATGAATGAATGAGAAGAAGTTGTTAGTTTGCCAAACCTGAGTCAAACTCAAAGTTCAAAAGCTTTTTGAACAAAACCCTGAACCTTAGAATTTCCCTCTTATCTCCTTATCTATCTCAATCTTAAGATGACTCGTGGAAACCAAGGAGGAAGCAGCTCATCGCAGGACCTGACATTGCAGATTCTGCAAATGCTAGTTTCCGATCGTGAAGCTAGTAGAGCCGAACGCCAAGCCAACCTAGCCACTCTTCAACAGATAGGTCAGATGGCCCACAATAATCAAGGCTAAGGAAACCAAGACAACCATGGATCCAAACTTAAGAACTTTTAGAATACCAATCCCCCAATCTTTAATAAGTTTGAGGACCCCTTGGATGCGGATGATTGGCTACAAACTATGGAAAACAATCTGGAGGTCATAGGAGTTGAAGCCAACGAGAAAGTACTGTTTGCCACCCACTATCTGGCAGGTGATGCAAGAGCCTGGTGGAATAGCACATGTACTATGAACCACAGTCAGATGATGACTTGGGAAGCATTCAAGATCAAGTTCAGTCGCACCCATGTGCCATAAGGTTTAATCACTAGAATGAGAGATGAGTTCAGAGAACTAAAGCAAGGAAGGATGATAGTAGTTCAGTACCGTGACAAGTTTCTGTCACTAGAAAGATATGCCCCTGATGAGATCAACACGGAAGCCAAGAAGAAGGAAAGGTTCCTGAACGGATTGCATGATGAGATGCAGACTGTATTAGTCAACATCCATTTTGAGGATCTAGAGGAGCTAGTCGACTTTGCCATTCAGATGGAAGGGAAGATAAACCAAGCCAATGACAATCGCAAGCGCATGATGATGAACCAGACTGGATCCCACCATACCCAGAAGTATCGTCCCAACCCGTCTGTAGGATATGCCCCAAGAAACAACAGACCCCCGATGAACCGTCCAAGCTACCCCAATCGTAGTGGAGGAAACTTGAAGACCGGAGGAAGCCATAACAACAACCCCGGCAACTCCAACCACTTCAACCGTGCACCGCTCAAGTCCAACAACAACAACAACAATACTGCCCCAAGGACTGGAAGCAATAATGTGCCTGTTGCAGCCAAAGACAAGTCCTAGATTACTTGCTTTGAATGTGGAGTCAAGGTTCACTAGTCCAATGAGTGTCCCAAGAAGATTGCAGCAGCCCCCAATGTGAATGCACCCGCTCAGCAGCAACGCTGTGTTCAGCCTGGAAGGAGATTTGCCCCAGGGAATTCACTCAACCGCAACGGCCGTCTGTTCCACATGAATGCTGAAGAAGCCCAGTACGCGCCAGATGTCGTGCTGGGTATGTTTTCTGTTAACTCAGTACTTGCAAGAGTGTTGTTTGATTCTGGAGCATCACACTCGTTTGTTACAGAAGAATTTGCATGCACTAGTAAGATTCAACCAACAAAACTGAAGCATGTTATAATAGTTCAAATACCTGGTTCAACCACCAAAGCTAGAAAAATTTGCAAGGCTGTACCTATCAGAGTCCATGGAATAGATTTTAATGCCAATCTAATAGTACTTGGAACCAAACGTTTGAAAGTAGTACTAGGATTGGATTGGATGTCGAAACATAAAGGATTGATCGATTGTGCCAAGAAAGCCATAACCATGACCAGTATCTCTGGAGTATCAGTAGAGCATGTATCTGAGACCTTACCCAGTCAGTTCAAATGCAACAAGATTTTAGCCCAACCAACCCTAGACTAAGTCAGAGTAGTCTGTGAATACCCGACGTATTCCCAGATGAATTGCCCGGTATGCCCCCAGATCGGGATATCGAGTTCATCAGTGAACTAATTCCTAGAATTGGACCCAATGCCCAGAGACCTTATAGTATGAAACCCTCTGAATTAGTGGAGCTGAAAAAGCAACTTGATGCCATGTTTGCAAAAGGTCTAATTCAACCGAGCGCATCGCAATGGAGATCGCCTGTTTTGTTTGTGGATAAGAAAGATGGAGGTAACCGTTTGTGCATAGATTGCCGGAAGCTGAATGATGTCACCATCAAGAACAAGTACCCACTGCCAAAGATAGAGGATCTGTTTGATCAGTTGACTGGTGCCAGAGTGTTCTCTAAGATTGATCTTAGAACTGGTTATCATCAACTCAAGATTTATACAATGGATATTCCAAAGACTGCCTTCACCACCAGATATGAATTATATGAGTATATAGTCATGTCTTTTGGATTAACCAATGCCCCCGCTTATTTCATGAATCTCATGAATATGATTTTTATGAACTTCCTAGAGAAGTTTGTCGTTGTGTTTATCGACGATATTCTAATATATTCAAAGTTAGAAGAAGAGCATGAGCTACACCTGAGAACCATCCTTGAAACCCTGAGATAGCATTAGTTGTATGCCAAGTTTAGCAAATGTGAGTTCTAGTTGAAGGAAGTAGGATTCCTAGGACATATTGTGTCGGCAGGAGGAGTTGTTGATCCAGCCAAGATCAAAGATGTTGAAGAATGGAAAGCCCCAACCACTCAAACCCAAGTCCGTGCATTTCTCGGATTAGTGGGATATTACCGCAAGTTTATTGAAGGATTTTCGAGTATCACAAGACTGATGACCCAATTGTTGAAGAAAGATAAGAACTTTGAATGAACCAACAAATGTGAAGCAAGTTTTCAAGAGCTCAAGAAGAGATTGATTTCGGCCCCAATTCTGATTATGCCAGATATCAAGAAGCCTTTTGATGTATATTGTGATGCATCCAAGATTTGTCTCGGATGTGTGTTGATGCAAGAAGGAAAAGTCATAGCATATATGTCCCAACAGCTGAAGCAGCATGAGCAAAACTACCCTACCCATGATCTTGAACTAGCAGCTATAGTTTTAGCATTAAAGACATGGCGTCATTACCTTATGGGTAATCGCTGTGAGATTTATTCGGATCACAAGAGCTTGAAGTATATTTTCACTCAGAAGGAGCTGAATATGAGGCAAAGGAGATGGATAGAGTTAATCAAGGATTATGACCTTGACATTCACTATCACCCCGGCAAAGCCAATGTGGTAGCAGATGCTCTTAGCAGATTGCCGTGTAAATTAAACACCATGATCAAAGAAACCTATCCAAGTTTGCATGAAGAGTTGGAGCAGTTTAGGACAAAGCTAGTTAGCAAAGGATTTTTTAGCTATAATTGAACTTTGATTAGTCAGATCAAGGAAGCGCAGAAAGGAAATCCTAGTGTCGACGGAAATCGTATTGGTACAGGAAAGGTACCCGGATTCACCGAAGATGAAGAAGGAGTTTTGTGGTACAAAGGACGTATCTGTGTGCTAGCAGATTCGGAGCTGAAGCAAGTTATCATGCAAGAAGCTCATGATACCCTTTATTCTATCCACCCTGGAGGAACGAAGATGTATCAGGATTTGAAGGAGCAATTTTGGTGGCACAAGATGAAGAGAGAAATCGGAAGCTACATAGCTAAGTGTGATATATGTCAGAGAGTCAAAGCGGAACATCAGAGACCTGCAGGACTGTTGCAACCATTGCAGATTCCAGAATGGAAATGGGATTCTGTCAGAATGGATTTTATCACCGGTTTGTCTACTTCTAGTAGGGGAAATGACTCTATCTGGGTCATAGTTGATAGACTGTCCAAGGTAGCCCATTTTATACATGTCAAGACAACCTACCAGAGTTCAAAGTTAGCAAAGTTGTACATAGCTAGAATTGTCAGTTTGCATGGAACCCCTAAGACCATAGTGTCGGATCGAGGAACCCAGTTTACCTCAAGATTTTGGCAGAAAGTCCAAGAAGGATTAGGAACCAAGTTGAATTTCAGCACAGCTTATCACCCACAGACCGATGGACAAACTGAAAGAGTCAACCAAATCTTAGAAGATATGTTGAGAGCTTGTGTTCTAGAATATGGATCAAAATGGGAAGATTGTCTGCCTTTCGCAGAATACTCATACAACAACAGTTATCAAGCCAGTTTGCAAATGGCCCCCTTTGAATTTCTATATGGAAGGAAGTGTCGTACCCCTTTGAATTGGTCGCAAGTAGGAGAAAATCAGATTTTTGGACCCGACATCCTACGAGAAGCCGAAGAAAAGGTTCACAAAGTCCGTGAGGACCTCAAGACTGCCCAATCCAGAAAAAAGAGTTATGCTGACAAGAGACGTCGAGACTTGACCTTCAATGTCGAAGATTTTGTGTATCTCAAAGTGTCACCTTTGAAAGGAATGCAACATTTTCAGCTGAAAGGAAAGTTAGCCTCCAGATATATTAGACCCTTCAAGATTTTGAATCGCCGAGTAGAAGTATCGTATGAACTGGAACTACCAGCAGAGATGTCAGCCATCCATGATGTGTTCCATATCTCGTTACTTCGCAAATGCTTAGAAGTTCAGGAGAAGACCAAAGTTTTCAAGAACATCGATCACCGAGCCATAGATATCAACAAGGATTTGACGTATCATGAAGTGCCCATCCGTATTTTGGAAGAAGCCTTCAGAACCACCAGAACCCGGAGTATCAAGTTTCTCAAGACCCAATGGAGCAACCATACCGAAGAAGAAGCTACTTGGGAGTGAGAAGATTATATTAGGACTGAGTGTCTAGATCTCTTTAGTTCCTAGTTTTTCTTAAATCTTGGGATGAGATTTTGTTTAAGGAGGGAAGGTTTGTAACACCCCAAAACTTTTAATCAAGATTATTAAGTTCTAATCACCCAAAATTAGGATTAACAAAAACTTTTATTAAGAAAATGAATATGAATGCTTGTGTGCTTTGCATTAAGGGTGATTGTTTGAAAATTCCATGCTTGATTGTTCTAAATGATGTGAAAAGGCTTAAAGATGAATACTACATCATCTAGGCCATTTACAAACAAAATCCAAAGAAAAAGAAATCAAATATGAATAAATAAAGCAAATGGTCATTTTGGCCAAAGTTAACCACTAGGTCACTTTGTGTGTTCCTAGAAGAAGATTTTCAACAGAAACAATTCCACTTCTTTTCACCCCTTGCTAGACCAAGTAAAAGTGTATCAAGGCCCACTTTACAAACTTACAAAAACATTTTCCAAGTCAATTTAAACGACATTTGAAAATTGAATCAAGTGTATGTGTTAAGATCACACTTCTTCAAAAACACATCAAATCAATTCCCCTTGACCTCTCCAAGCAAACATAGACTCTCAAGCTTAACTAAAGATCACTCAAAAAAATTGAATCAAAAATCCCAAAGTAAAATTCATGCGGCCATTTCCACCAACACCCTGTTTGCACTAATTAACCCTCTGCCTAACTTCACTATTATCCACAGTAAACATCGACCAATTGGTATCCACTTCACTCCCCTATCTCCCCTGAGTCTAGCCAACACCCAGACAAGTTCCCCCCTTTGTTGTTTGCATAGTGGAGCGCCACCCGTTTGCGGTCATCGCTGGCCGACCATGGCTAGCTCACAGCAGACACCGCTGCAGCCAGCCATGATGTCCAGGAAGCACGTGAGCTTCCACCGCCACCCCTTGTCCCAGCCACGACTACGGAGCAGCCCTGGACCACCCTAGCTATGCCGCGAACCGTGCATCTGCGCCATGTCTAGAGCGCACCAGCTCGCCACGCCCGACCAGCTCGCAGAGACCTCGCCTTGCCCTCACCGTGCACGCGCAGCCTCGCCATGATCACAGCACCCCAGCAGACAACCCTGTTTGCCGCCGCATGACCCGCAGCTACCGCACGCTGCCGCAAACACCTCTGGGTCCGCACGGAGCACTGCACGCTCCGGACCAGCCTAGACCGCCCCGCACCTCGCCATTATTCCCGTAAGAATCGCCAGGGAACACCACACTATCTACCTACCTCCACCACAACAATAGCTGCCTGTAGGGACACCACCGCCGAGCTCGCGCCCACACCGGTCGGTCCCCTCGCCACAGTATAAAAGGAGGCCACCCCCGCCTCCATTCTCCACACCACTCCACTCCCCACTCCTCACAAACACTCCCCCACCTTTCCCCGGAGCAAGGCGAGCTCTCTCTTGCTGGAATTTGGCCGGAGCCCGTCGCTGCTGGAGGAGAAGGGCGCTGTTGATTCCGACCACCCCAAGCCCTGCCGGCAATCACGATCTTGAGATCGGCAATGAACTTCATCACCATCTTGAGATCGGCAAGTGTACGACTGCATCAGCCACGAAATTAGTTTCGTTAACAAAGCTTTGTTGTTCTTCAAGGGTATGTTCTCTATGGATGTATATCCACCCTTTGATTGTATCTAGTAGATAGATACTGGCGTATAATAGTACCCATCGTAGGACTTTTTTGTTTTATATGCTACGAACCCAACACGATTAAACCTAGGTCTTCTAGGGAAAAATCTATTATACTACATCCGTGAATCCGGATCGAAGGTATCAACCCTTTTTCTAGCGCTGTTGCCGGGGAAGCAATTTCGCTATCCTAGTGAGGTCACTAGAGACCTTGTTTTTAGTTTTATTATTAGTTTATAGTTTATTTCTTGTTATTAGTTTACTTTCTTGTTATATATTTGAAAACCCAAAAAATTAGTTACTCATTATCTGTTTTCATTACTTAAATATTACCAAAAATATAAGAGCCATGGCTCAAAAGAGACTTGGGGAGTATGCTACTCCCACTGATGATTTTATTCGTGCACCTATCACTCAACCCGATGTTGATGCGAAAACCTATGAAATAAAGCCTAATCTTTTTAGTTTGGTTCAACAAAACCAATTTGGGGGCTCATCTTCTGAGGATTCGGGTTTGCACTTAAATTGTTGGGGGGATAACACCGGGTAGGGTCACACCGGGGTATAATGGCCATGATAGCCTAGGTATGACAAGGTCAAAGTAGGAGCTGGCCGAGTCACCTCAAGGCAGGCCGACTTACAGAAGACCCGGCCCGGTGGAGGTTCATCTAACGTTAACCCGGCCGACATAAAGCGTATGTTGGCTAACTTGATGTAACTTGTTTGTAGGTACCCAGAGGGCTGAGTTAACCAGGCTTGAGCCGGGTTACCACTTGGCTTTCAAGAGAAGGAAGGAATCTTGCTGGTCAAAGGTTTTCTCTCTCCACTGTAGCGTGAGCGGAGAGGACAAAGGGGAGGACCAGAGGGTATGTGCCGACAACGGTGAAGTTGCCTATGTCGGGTGACGTTGGCTATGTCAGATGACACCATGCCACAGAGGGGATCAGAGAGGCTTACGCCATGAGTCCGGATCAACTTAGCAGAGAAAAGAGGAGCACCACTTTGCTATTTTAGGAGAAGCATATTCGGAGAATATGCCTTCAACGTATGCCCTAACTTGTAACCTAGCCCCCCTATATAAGGAGGGGCAGGATCTCCATAGAGAGGGTCGGCCATTTTACTAAGGGAAAACCCTAGAGAGATAGTTGTGGGTAGTAAGAGCAGTAGTCTCCTTCCCACGAACAGCTCGAGGAGCCCTCGTAAACCACCATTTATAAGAGAGAATACAAACATCTGTGGGTGGAATCACCACACTATCCCTCCCTGGATACCTCTAGCACTCATTGGCCTCATGTTTAGCCTATACATGGCATTTGCCATGCCACTACCACGACATTTGGCGCCCACCATGGGGCTAGCGGCACTTGCAGGAGTGAAGATCCGGATGGGAAACATCATCATCACCAGCGAACGCATCGTCTCCGGGCTTGGTCAGCGCTTTGGAGCGCTCGATTACGTTAGCGACAACGCTGATAGCTTCGAAAACCTTCCTCAACCGAGGAACAACCTCTTCATCAACCTTGGCGCCCACAAGATCTACGTCGGCGTTGATGAGTCCTGCGTTCACCCGCAGCATGTCGTTGAGGGAGGAGAACCACCTCTCAGCGTGGCTCACGACTCGTGTACCACTTGTCCCGCAAGCAACATTGAGGTCATGATGGCCGCGCTAGATGATGGACCAAGCAAGGATCCGGCGCTAGATCCGGACGTAACCTAAAAGCAGCCAAGGTCAAGATTTCCTCCACTAGAGAGGCTAGAGAATGTGGTACAGCAGGCAATAGATAGCTTAGCAACTCCTATAACCCCTATAGTAGATCCGGCTCAGGCATAAGCTGACTTAGAGGAAATCCGGCAGAAAATGTTAGCATGGGCAAAGAAATTGGCTGAGTTACAGCAGTCAGTAAACATCACTTTGTGTGAATACGCAAAAGCAAACCGAATTAGCCCAATCATTTGGATGGAGTAAAAATTAGGGGAAAAAACCTGATCACTGAAATTGACAGAGATTATGTGCCTAAGCTAGGTCATCCAGCTACTCTAGTGATAGCAGGGATGGAGAGGTATAGTACCCCGGCAAAGAACCTTAGGGCTGTAGAGGCAGCAGCGTCCGAATTAGAGGGTCTAACCGGAGAAGCTCAGGAGAGGCAACATGATAGAGTGAATCACTTAGTGAGAGTGAAAAATAAGAAGAATGAGGAGATACTCAAAGCAAACCCGGTGATACCAGGGGGCTCACACATAGTTCATTTGGCAAGGGATAACCTAGAAACATCTTCTCATGATCATCCCAGTAGAGAAGAGGTAGTAACCTCAGCAAGAAGGAATAAATAGATAGTCCCATATGACCCGACAAGGACAGGGAAAGGAAAAGGGGTGCAAGTTAATGAGGATCGTCACAGTGCCAGCCGAGGTGAAGCTGGCCGAGGTAACCGCGACCAAGGCAATGCCAGTCAGGGAAACACTTCCAACGGCAATGCCGGACAACATAATTCGGTAGGAGTAGGGCAAAACCCACCCCGGCAACAGCAGCAACAGTACATACCTTGGCAAGAGAAAAGTGCTGGCCCGGCAATGCGGCAACAATATGCTTGTCTGGGTCAGGATAGGTACAATGATGGTTATTCATCAATGGCTGATGCTGGTTTCCTAGACCAGAGCACCACGTGATAGGATCAAGATTGGGAAACAGGAACTTGCAGCCAGATGATGCAAGGCTGAAGTTGGACCAAATTTACAGGTCGGAGATGATTGAGGGACAAGTTCCTCTAGGTCCAACATGATTTGGACCACGGATCATGAGAGAACCCCTTGTGGCGAACTTCCAGTTAGCTAGAGGGACCAAGACGTATGACGGTAGCACAAAGCCGGAGGATTGGCTCATTGACTACGCAACTGCTGTGAACATTGCCACAGGAAATTTGAGATGGGCCGTGAGATATGTGCCTCAGATGTTGGAAGGTCCGGCATGAGTCTGGTTGAATAATTTGCCACCAGGAAGTATTAACCATTGGATAGATTTTGAGGAATTCTTCATCAGCAACTTTGCGAGTATGTATAAGAGTACGAATAGGCCACAAACTCTGGCAATGTGCAAGCAAAGACTGAATGGGACGGACCGAGAGTTCCTCACTTGGTGGTGCAATGTGCGCAAGTCCTGCGAAGGAGTGATTGAATCACAAGCTATTGCATGGTTCGCCCGAGGATGTAGGTATGCGAGTATGTTGTGGTAGAGGCTGCAACAGGATATGCCAACTACCTTGGCAGAGACTATCTAGATTGCTAATTCATATGCGTTGGGATATCCAACTCAACCTCGGTTAATGTCAAGTGAGTCAAATGAAGAGTACTACAATAGAGATGAAACCAAGTCATCCCGGAGGAATGATTTTCGAGGTAAAAGAGGAGATGAGCGGATGGATTATAGATACAATTCATAGCAAGTTGCGGCAGTGGATCAAGATCAGCCAAGTGCAGGTACAAACCAGCACCAGAAAACTGGAGGACAACAATGGCAACAAAAGAGTGAGGGTAAGAATCCTTGGATGCCAGAACAAAAGAAACAATGGCAACAGAGAAAGGATAGGCCGAGACATACATACAAGTCTATGTTGGATCAGCCGTGCAAGTTCCACACACCAAATCCGAGTAACCCGGCAAATCATACGACTCGACAATGTGAGTGGATTAGGAAAATAGAGCAAAGTGGTTCGGGGAATGCTCATGCACCTCAGCACGATGCACCTTGGAATGATGCACCTCGGCAGCATCAACTCACCGGAGCAAATGGACAACAATTGATGTTACCACCTACTCCACCGAGGTATGAGAACCATGAGAGAAGGGATGCAGTGCATCGGGTAGACAGTCACCAACAGCAGAACCAAAGGCATCTCGACAATGATAGGAGAAATGAATACACATCACCAGAGTTACCGTGTGTTCACCACAGAGGAAAATGATAGAAAGAGCTTGCAGCACTGACATATGGAGGTGAATGCGGTTATGCCGGCCGTGACGAGGTATATGCCTTGGTCAGATCGGGAGATTACATGGAGCATCAAGGATCACCCTAGGCTCATGCCAAGTCCTGGATCGTATGCATTAGTGCTTGACCCAACATTGATTGGGCCGGATATCAACGTGAGGTTCTCCAAGGTTTTGATTGACAATGGAAGTAGCATCAACATATTGTACAAGGACACAATGCACAAGTTGGGAGTGACAGAGAACATGCTGCAAACAACAAAGACAACTTTTCATGGCATCATGCCGGGTATTTCTTGCGAGCCTATTGGCAAGGTCTGGATTGATGTGTTATTCGGCACAAGGGACAACTACCGAACTAAGAATCTGGAGTTTGAGGTTGTGAATTTGGACAGCGCTTATCACATGTTACTCGACAGGCCTACTCTCAACAAGTTTATGGCAAGTACTCACATCAGTTACCTGAAGATGAAAATGCCAGGACCAAATGGAGTGATCACTATAGCTGCGGACTTCAGGCACTCCCTTGAGTGTGCCTCAGCCAGGTCAAACCTGGCTGAGTCACTGGTCATTGCTCAGGAGAAAAGGAGGATTCAGGAAGTGGCAGCATTGGCTCAGTGTGCCTAGCTAAGTATGCTGGCTCTGACCAACCCGCATGAGAGCGCCTCGTTTCAAGCGACAAAAGATACGAAGAAAGTGCCCATTGATGACCAGTTCCTAGAGTGCAGAGTAACCATTGGTGCCGAGTTATGCAACAAATAGGAAAGCGAGCTCGTCCACTTCCTCCGTGAGAATCGGGATATATTTGCCTGGTCCACACAGGATCTCCAAGGTGTACCGAGGGAGTTGACCGAGCACTCTTTGCATGTGAGACCCGGGGCTAAGACGGTGAAGCAGCCTCTCTGCCGCTTCGCCAAAGACAGGAGAAAGGCAATTGGTGATGAGATAGCTTGGCTCCTTGCAGCCGGGTTTATCATGGAAGTACTTTATCCAGATTGGCTATCTAATCTGGTGCTTGTGGAAAATAAAAAGGATGATCCGAATGTAGCAGTGGTTTGGCGTATGTGTATCGATTACACGAACTTGAATAAGGCGTGTCCAAAAGATTCATTCCCATTGCCAATGATAGATCAGGTCATAGATTCGACCACCGGGTGTGAGTTGTTATCATTTGTAGATGCAAATTCTGGTTTCCACCAGATACCCATGAACCCGGATGATAAAATAAAAACTGCTTTCATTACCCCACAGGGGGATTATTGCTATCACACCATGCCATTTGGGTTACGTAATGCAAGAGCAACATATCAAAGGTGTATGCAAAAATGTCTGCATGATCAGATTGGGAGAAATGTCCAAGTATATGTAGATGATGTTGTGATAAAAACAAAGGAAATCAACACACTCGTAGGAGATATCTGGCAGACATTCGTGAACTTAAGGAGGTTCCGAATGAAGCTTAACCCGAAGAAGTGCACCTTTGGTGTCTCGGCGGGAAAATTACTCAGTTTTCTTGTGTCCAGCCGAGGTATCGAAGCTAATCCGACAAAGATCCGAGCCATAGAAAGAATGGAACTATCAAAGTGTCTTAACGATGTGCAGAAGTTCATTGGTTGCCTGTCATCATTAAGTCGGTTTGTATGTTGGCTGGGAGAGAAGGCATGCCCCTCTACCAATTAATGAAAAAGGCAGATAAATTTGTATGGACACCGCAAGCTGATAGATCGTTCCATGATCTAAAAAAGATGCTAGCCTCTGCACTAGTGTTAGCCTCACTACTATCCAAAGAGCCAATGCTGCTCTATATAGCAGCGACCAACCGAGTCATAAGTGTCGTAGTAGAGCATGACGAGGAAGGTAAGTGGGTGCAGAGGACAGTTTATTACCTAAGCGAGGTATTATCAACTTCGAAGCAGAATTATCCTCACTATCAAAATATGGCATATGGTGTGTACATGGCAGCAAAGAAACTCAAGCATTACTTTGAGGAACACCCCATAAAAGTGATATGTGAAGCACCCATATCAGAGATAATGAGCAACAAATATGCAAGCGGCCAGATTGCAAATTGGGCAATTGAGTTAGCCCCTTATGCACCACAATTTGATAGGCGAGATGCAATCAAGTCTCAAGCAGTGGCTGATTTTTTCGTAGATTGGAACAAGTTGAAGTACGAACCACCTTTGTGGGACTCTAACTACTGGAGGATGCACTTTGATGGGTCAAAGCTAAAAGAAGGATTAGGGGTCGGGGTACTGCTTACCTCACCCAAGAAAGATCAACCGAAATATGTTCTCCAGATCCATTTTAGAGCATCAAACAATGTAGCTGAGTATGAAGCGCTCGTGCATGGACTTAAGGTGCCAAAGGAAGTTGGGATATGTCGGATACAGTGCTTTGGTGATTTGGATTTGGTGGTGCAGCAAGTGTCTGGTCATTGGGATGCCCTGGATGCAAACATGGCCCTTTATAGATTTTATGTCCAGAAGATATGTGGGTACTTTGAGGGATGTGAATTCCATCATGTACCTCGGGGCGAGAACAAGGCAGCCGACATATTGTCTAAGATGGGATCATCTCGGCAGGCCATCCCGCCAAGAATTGCTTTGGAACATCTGAGAAAACCATCCATCACCTCTTCACCAGAATCTGAGTCAATATATGTCCTGGCAAACTCCGGATCAGAAGCTACCCCTATGGATATTGACTGGGGAAACACCCCAGCAAACCCAGTGACTATCTCGGCAAACCCGAGGACTGCCTCGTAGAACCCGGGGACTGTTCAGCTTGATCCGGCGGGAGTTATGTCGGTGGATGCAATGAAAGTTGATGAGGTACCTTTCTAGTTTGTGCTATACCAATATGGGCAAAGGAGATATTTGAGTTTCTGAAAAATAGAACTTTGCCAAGTGATGAGATACTTTCAAGGCAAATTCAGAGGAGAGCCAAGGAATATACCATTATCAATGCCGAACTATACAAGAGAAGTGTCACAAGTGTTCTGCAGCAGTGTGTCGACCCGGAAGAGGGGCTTGACATCCTTCGAGATATACATTAGGGGGAATGTGGGCATCATGCCTCGTCTAGAGCCTTAGTGGCAAAAGCTTTTTGGCATGGATTTTACTGGCCAAGTGCCTTAGAGCAAGCCGAGTATCTAGTAAGGAAGTGCAATGGTTGTTAGAGGTACGCCACCAAGACACATATGCCAATGTCGGAACTGAAAACTATACCTATCACTTGGCCATTTGCTGTGTGCTTGGATATGGTTGGCCCATTTAAGCCGGCTAAAGGAAACATGACCCATATCTTGGTCATGGTGGACAAGTTTAGCAAGTGGATTGAAGTAAAAACAATAAGAAAATGTGATGGAGCTATGGCCGTAACATACCTCAAATATATTATCCTCATATATGGCTATCCTCACAGTATCATAATAGACAATGGCACCAATTTTGCTGAAGGAGCATTTGCAAGGTTCTGACGAGATAAGAAGATCCGGCTAGATGCAGCATCAGTAGCCCACCCCGCATCGAATGGACAAGTGGAAAGATCCAAAGGACTAGTTCTATCCGGGATAAAACCCCAGCTCATTGAGCCGCTGCAAAGATCAGCGGGGTGCTAGATAGAAGAATTATCAACGGTACTGTGGAGTTTAATAACAACTCTGAATCGATCAACAGGCTATACGCCATTTTTTCTGGTATATGGGGCAGAAGCTGTATTACCAGCCGACATAGAGCATGACTCGCCCAGGGTTACCCAATACACAGAAGCCAAAGTGCAAGAAGCCCGGCAAAATGATGTTGATCTACTCGAAGAAGCGAGAGAACTGGCCTTGTCCAGATCCGCCATTTATCAGCAAAATCTCTGACGCTACCATAGCCGAAAAGTAAACCCCCGAGTCTTCCTGGAAGGTGATCTAGAACTTCGGTTGGTGCAGCACACTACCGGCATGCATAATCTATCCCCTCCATGGGAAGGGACATTCATTGTAAGCAAAGCATTGCACAATGATGCCTATTACCTTATTGATGCACAGCCACAAGAGAAGAGCAAGGTGGATAGGTCTGGCGAGGAATCTAAATGTTCATGGAATGTAGCTCTACTTCGTCTGTTTTACACTTAGCAAAAAGTGTATGTATCTCGAGCTCTGATATGTCGGTATGTATATCGGTAATGAGTCTATCAATGAAACTTCGACACCCCGAGTAGAAACTCGGGGACTGCCTCAATAATTGTCTTTTCTGTATTTACTTTTTATGTGTTGGCTGGCTTAAATTACTTACACCTTAGCCGGATTAGTAATGTGTAGGCACCAAAAACCTAACTCTTAGACTTGCTGCTTTCCAACAAGAATTAGCTTCATGGAAAGCAAGAGAACAAGTTTGGAATTGCTAAGCACATGAAAAATGACTAAGGAAAGGAATGTAATCGAGCCGACATTTATTATTCGGACTAACCCCTATATTTACTTTATTTATGTTGAACTATTTTGAGCTAATCCTAAAGATTCAAGTATTGTTAAGTCAATTTTTTGAACCTCGGACTCGTACGTCAAAAACCAAATCAAGGTAGACACGATCTGAATCATAAAGTTGGGAGAACAAGAAATTTAAACTCGGGGACTTCGCCCAAGTTAATCCTGAAGGGGATTCGCAGCAGAAAACAAAAAAATTCCTACGCTGGAACTCCAAAACTTCCTAGGATCTATCTATGTAGTAATGCAGTAATCGCCAATGCGTAGAGAAAACGTACACTTGTAGACCGTACGTGGTTAACATTCCGAGAGGAACATGGTTGAAGTAGTCGTACTCGTAGCCAACCTCAAGGTCGCGAAGCTCCTCGCAGGTCACCCCTTGCTCCTTCTTCATCGTGCAACAGCTCTGGCTCACGACATTTAAGCGTCCCAAGTGTTGCGCCTCATGTCTTCGTACACATCCGGTGCACGATGTGACCTCCAGCTCCCCGATCCCACCAGGATTGCAGAAGTTGATATCCGGCTAGGAATCCCTGCAGTGCAATGGCGTACTGCAGGTGTGCCTTGTTCGCACAGCCCAAACTTAGGGTCATGGTCACAAGATATAGAGACAGGGAGGGAGAAAGTCAACTAAAAGACTTCTCAAATTGTGTGTTTAACCCACCCATGGGCACCTCCTTATATAGGCTAAGGGAGGTGTACCCTCCCCTTTAGGGGCCCCATGTGGGACTAAATAACAAAGGAATAAATAGGAATTTCGGGCTAACAGCCGGATGGGCCAGCATCTTAACCCAATAGGAAAACAACAGCATTAAGCAGTATCTAGAAGGCTGCACCGGCCGGGTGGGCCTTGGCCATGCCCCACCCCGCGCCAACCTTTCCTCCCACGCGGCTCTAGCCCGGCTAGGCTAGCCTGGCGTGTGCCGGCCTGTCAGTGGCAGCCCACCCGTGCCTCGGAGCTCGCCCGCCTGGGCCGCGAAGCCCCGCCTACTCAGCTGCCCGGGTGGGCCGCCTGCCCCGCCGGCTCCCCCACGAGCCCCGCATGGGCCGGGGTCGAGCCAGGCCGGCTGCCGCAGCTGGTAGCTGGCGCCTGCCCTAAGTGGGCCGCCTAGCCCACAGCGGCAATTGCTGTTTTCTTTTCCTTTTTTTCTTTTTCCTTTTCCTGCAGTTTTATTTCTAGGCCTTTTCCCACCGGGATTTGGCCTAATATAAAAGTTGCCTTTTATAGATCTTAATTTAAATATTATTTAGAATATATTAATTCATAATTAACTTATACTAAATGTATATTCAAATTCCCATTTATCCGAAACACTTTTCCAGGTCTTTTCCTTTATTCTTTCTCCGAACAACTTTAGATCTCTTTGCGGAACGATTCCGGCTTTCTCTCTTTCTCTACTGTGATTCCGTCTTACGAATGATCACTCTCATCGTACCCTTAAGTGTATCCTCTCACGGCTCGGGAATGCTCTAGACATGATATGTATCAATGATCAACAGAGGGACCAGGGATATCGATGTGACCCCTATGCATTCCTGATGACAATGTCATTTGAACCACTAAATGTAGCATCCAATTCCTTTTGTTTCTTGATACGACTTGTCGGAGATCCGATCATTGGTATCACATACCTTGTTCAATCTCGTTCACAACAAGTTTTTTTTCTTGTTACCGTGATATTACATCCCCGTGACCGAGCCACATGTTGCAACATTTATGGATGTAATATCGCCAAGTCGGCCGTATGTATCTTTACACGTCATGTGGGTGAACAAATCTCGGTCTTGCAATCACATGTCATCTATTGTTCCTTTGGAATGCCCAACGTACACCTTTATGGTCACCGTATTACCAGATGACGGTTGATGCAGTCTAAGCAGCCTCGGGAAACAGTGAGTAATATGAGCTCACGGTCTAAGGAAAAGGAGTCTAGGTATAGCTGTTGCAACAATGAACTATATGACTTGATCGTGTTGCAATCCTTCGAGGAATGTCCATGACATCATTCTCCAATGATATGACCCTATTGTCAATTGGCATAAATGCCCGTGGTCTTGAAACCCAGATCATCCTCATGACCAACGAACTAGTATGAATAGAGGTGACTAGGGACTTGGTTGTTTCATACCACACCTATACCAATGTTTCTACTTGGCATAGTTATAGCACAATATGAAACTATTATGAACTAATTGAGATATGACAATAAAAACCTATTTATTATTTGCCTCTAGGAAATATCTCCTTCAAATCCGACATAAAAGACTTAGCGGTAGAAAAATATCACATTGTGCCCATTACAACTGTGCCCGGCATACCGGGAATCTAACAAATTTAAGAGTGTTTTTGGCTTAAGGAGCAGCTGCACCCGAGGTATCTGTGGCAGATGGAGGCAAGTCAGTGTCGGTAGGGGGAACTCCAGTTTTGGCTTCATCATCCAGGTTAACTTCAGCTTCCTCCGGATCTTCAGTATCCTCGATGTACTCCGAAGCTTCTTGGTCTTCGCCATCCGAAACACCTTCGACATATTCATCGTCGATGTCGTCGAGGAAACTCGTCCCTTCATTCCATTCATGGCAATGAGCATACTGAATGAGGTCGTAGGCACGAGCTTTGT
This sequence comes from Avena eriantha, assembly GCA_910589775.1. NCBI lineage: Eukaryota > Viridiplantae > Streptophyta > Magnoliopsida > Poales > Poaceae > Avena > Avena eriantha. The sequence goes on from OU342741.1 coordinate 356,078,235, forward strand.
GTTGTGCGATACATTCCGGATCATTGATCCATCGTGATCTAGTGCGCATGCGGCTAAGAACTTCCAAATCCAAACTTTCATACCATGATAACACGAAGCTCAGGGACGTGTCAGCTCCAACGCGCGCAACAGATTCTCTCCAAAGATCAAGCCGAGTCACGCATTCCATCAATTTTTCAATCAATGGAGCCAGACCTTTGGGCGGGGGCTCATTGGGCCAAAGGGCACTAAAGATACAGATGACAGCATCCATGATATCCGAACCATAGTTCTTCATGGTTTCAACCCGGGCTACAAAGCTCACCAGCATGTCCTCCATATCATAAGTAATGGATTCAGTGTCGGGACCAACAAGAGTGCCTCTCTTCAGCGGAACTTGGTAACATCAGCAACAACAATGGCGTTACTCTCCAGAAATTTACCTAGAAACGAGACAAGTAAGATTAGTAAGTAAGAGCATAAGACCTGGAGAAACAAATGTTGTTAGAAGAGAAAAACTGACAAGATATAGAACTATTGATCTAAGTTAGTTCCATGAGCGAATCAGCGTTCCTCTTCTTGAGTTTCTCATATTCTATGTTCACCGACTCAAACTTGATGTTGGTGTCCTTCAACATGTCTTGGATCTTCTCAAGCTGGGTCTTTAGCCGCTCTTTTTTCTTGGAGAAGTTCTGGTCAACTTTATCCAGCTCAGCCTTGTAGAGATTTTGCTGTTTTTCCATCTCAGCATTGAGACAAATAATCTCGTTGTCCTCGAGCCGAAGCTAAGCAATTTCATCATGTTTCTTATTGAGTTCAGCCTGATGCTTCCCTGCTTATTCGAGAAAGTGGAGCATCATGTCAGACAAAGGCACGCTATCTTGAAGAGACACTGCAATAGTTTGTTGACCCTGTAGAGCTGAGGTGTAATTATCTGTCGAGTCAGAAGGAAAAAAGAAAAAGACTGAGTAGCCAAGGCGAATCACCTTTTATCTCGGCTAGGTTCTTCCTCATGATAATATTTTCGGCCTCCACTTTAGCTGCGCAATCCGAATAACAAGTTAGATCGGAAAGACAATGATACCTTTCTTCTTTGCCTCAGGGAGCACAACCCTATGCTTTGTGCACAACTCTTTGTGGGAGTCCAGGAGCCGCTAGAGCTCAATGGTTCGGCGGTTGGTGGTGATCTGGAAAGTAAGATGTTAGTTCATGCATTATAAGGAATATTTGAAGTTCTACTCAAGACCCGGGCCAAGTGGAACTTAACTCGGCTCTAGCTAAGTTAATATTTGAAGTTTTACTCAAGATCCGGGCCAAGCGGAACTTAACCAGACTCTAGCTAAGTGAATATTTGAAGTTTTACTGAAGATCCGGGCCAAGTGGAACTTAACATGGCTCTAGGTGAGTGAATATTTGAAGTTTTACTCAAGATCCGGGTCAAGCGGAACTTAACCCAGCTCTGGGTGAGTGAATATTTGAAGTTTTACTCAAGGTCCGGGCTAAGTGAAACTTAACCCGGCTCTAGGTGAGTGAATATTTGAAGTTTTACTCAAGATCTGGGCAAGCGGAACTTAACCCGGGTCTAGGTGAGTGAATATTTGAAGTACTACTCAAGACCCGTGCCAAGTGGAACTTAAACCGGCTCTAGGTGAGTGAATATTTGAAGTTTTACTCAAGATCCAGGCCAAGCGAAACATAATCCGGCTCTAGGTGAGTGAATATTTGAAGTTTTACTCAAGATCCGGGCCAAGCAGAACTTAACCCGGCTCTAGGTGAGTGGATATTTGAAGTTCTACTCAAGACCTGGGCCAAGCGGAACTTAACCCGGCTCTAAGTGAGTGGATATTCAAATCTATGCAAGACCTAGACCAAGCGGAACTTAACCCGATTCTAAGTGAGTGGATATTCGAATCTATGCAAGACCCGGACCAAGCGGAACTTAACCCGGCTCTAGGTGAGTGGATATTTGAAACTACTAAGGGGTTATACTAAGTTTTCTAAGAGCATCCGGCCGAGTAACAAGTTACTCCCCCGGAGGCTCGGAGACTAGTGGATATATCTCTAAGTACTTGTGCGTATGTAAGGGCATGGAGAAAAGATTTACCTCCATCATCTTGCTCGCAAGGTGAATTGTGTTGGCAGTTGTATTCATTTCAGCACCAATCTCAACGGGTCAGAACTTCAGCGTGTTCTCAGAGTTAACATCTACGTATTCTACATTGTTCCAATTATCAGCATACTCAGAGAGTGAGCCATAGATTTCGCCCCTAGGAGTTTGGGCCACCACCAAACCTTTGGCATGAGCTGCTTTCCTAGCGGATTGTGCTACGGTCAGGCTGGTATGTAGAGTAAGTTGTTTACTACCAGTAGACCTGGAAGCAGCAGAGCCAGAGGCAGTGCTCCCCTTCTTCATCATGGACGCAAGAGTACGCTGTCGAGATTTGACAATTGATCCTTTAGGGGCCTAGGGCTTGGTCTCCTTGGAAGCCTGTTGGCACTTGGCAACATCAACACCTTTCTTGGCCTTGGTGCCTGATTTGGGTTATTGTTGTTGCGAAGAGGTGGTTTGTGCTCCGAGCTTGGCCTGAGGTTTCTCTAGAATATTCTTTGGCAGAAGGAGTTGGTGAAGTGGGTTTAGCCTTCGAGCTGGGCCGAGTCTGGTCATCTCGTTGAGTCTTGGTAGACCCGGACGAGGCAGGAATAGCTGATATAGTGGAGCTTGGAGCTGATTCAGATAAAACTTGGGTCGGTGCCGGAGTCACCGGCACCTCGGAAGGGGTTGTCTTGGCACCGATGTTGCTGGTGCCACTATCATCTTGGTGCTGGGCAGAAGAGGCATTGGGCCTGTCTGGCATAAGCGTATCCTCGGTAGCACCACCTCCCTCTGCACCGACATTGCCCTCCTCTTGCCGAGGTGGGCTAAGATTCAGCGCATCCGCGGAACTCTCCTGAATGGGGTTCAGGGGTGGAGCATCATCGCGTCGAGGAGAAGGTGGAGCATCTCGCAGAGGTGAGGCAATGCTCGAACCACTCTGGGGGATCTCCTTGGGAGCCCTACCAAATCAAACAAAAGACATGTACAAGTTAGAATAGGGAGAGAAACAAGAAATATATGAGGGCAGTGTAATATTACTTAAAGGAAGAGCAAGGATGGAAAAAGAAGCTTACTCGGAGGAGGTGGGTGGTTCTCTGGGCTTTGGTGCTCTCCGAACCATGGCTTTAGACAGGGGCTTGGTGGCGGTCTTGTCGCCAGATTTCTTCTGCCTCTTCTTAGTCTTGGGCGACTCGGAAGAATGAGACGAGGTGGCCGCACGTTTCTTCGAAGGGGCAGGAACCAGGTCACCCACGACAAGAGGAGGATCGGTCTGGACCTGACCCGCCGAATTAGATGAAGCCGAGTCAACCGGAAAGGTATATGAGATGGGCATCAGGTCAAGTACCTCAAGAACTCCACAATCCACGTCATCATCATCATCATCCGACCAATCCCTTAAAGAAGAGGCCTTACCGGAGAGTCGTTTGTGGCCGTCCGGGACAGGCAGGAACATCTCGGTGTCCGGCTCCTCTGTGTCAGAGACCTCGCGGTCTTTCCCCCACTTAAGGGACAGTTTCGTGCCATCCTCAACTGTTTGCTGAAGGAACAACTGAAAGCAATATTGCAAAGAGGATCAAGTAGATGATACGGTCTGACATACAACATAACTTGGAAAAAGGATCTGAATAAGGAACATACCATGGGAGGTAGCTTATCTCGGCAGAAGTGCTCGTACCCTCACTCCCAGTCCTCATTGAACTCCGGGGGAATCTTGAAGATGGCCTTGACCCGGTGGTAGATTTGAGTACTGTTGAGCCCAAAGGACGAGGTACGGTTGGGGTCGAGATGCCCGCTCATATGGCAAAGCTTATTGGTACGCTTCTACAGAGGGAGATTCAGCTGCGAATGAAGGTAATCATGATATCCTCGCAGCGCAGCCCCAGCTTGTTCAGCTCTTTAATCCATTTCTCCACCTGAGTCGCCAAGGCAGTCGATCTCCTTGGGATTCAGCCCCATAGAGTTCTGTCTGGGACTCCAATTTGGAAGGAGCGCAGCCGAATCAGGTCCTCCTCGGTGTTGTTCCTCACATGAGAACATCCGAGCCCAGCCCTTGCAGGATTCTAGAGCAGTGACTCGGGGAAAGATGGAGTTCTTCCGTGGTGAGATGGACGCTGCTCCGCACTGAGTCAGAGGTTTGTCGGCGGGGGCGGTCTCCATATTAGGGATGACATTGGATCGGAGACCAAAGAATTTTTACCAAATATCAATGGACGGCCACATGCCGAGATACCCCTCTATCCCAGATGCGAAGGAAGAAAGAGAAGTAGTGGCATTAGCCAAAAGATGGTGTGGTTGGAGCTCAAAGGTGGTGATGAGGGCATGAAAGAAGTCACTGACGGGAAGGCCGAAACCGCGTTGGAAATGCAAGAGAAAGACCACGAACTCACCCGGATTAGGCGAGGGAATGATCTCCTCATGGGGGAGGCGGCATGTGACCCTAGCAGGGATGCGGCGGGTCTGGTAGAGCCAGTTGATGTCGTCTTCGCAGACCCAAGACTGGCCCAGGCAACGCTCTCATGGGCCTTGCCACCCTCCTCATGTTCTTTAATGATGGTGACCTTATCCTTAGCCATCTCCAGATCTCTGGCTTCGTAAATCCAATCGGAGGCAGGGGTAGAGGCCTAGATTGGTGTGGTCCCGTGGCGGCATGGCTACACTAGAGCAGCGGCGCGGCTACGGTGGAGAAATACGGCGATGGGGCGCGGCAACGGTGGTGCTATGCTAAGCAGAAGTGGCGGTGGTGGTGGTGTTGCGCGGAAGAAGAAGAGGCAAATGTGCTTGCTGGTGGGGGAATGACCAAGGGGCGTCCCTCACCCCCTATTTAACCACGCCCCTAAGTGGGGTAGTGGGATCGGGAGGTGCAGCGAAGCCACACAGTGTGGCCGTGTATCGACCGGATCAACCAATTGGAGGCGAGCCACAGGAAAGGCCACATGGTACAGCGGATCCCACGACAGGACGTGGCGTTACGGGTAACGAGGAGATAGCCACATCGTGATGTACGTAGTAGTTATCCCTAACAATGCATACAGTAACTGGCGCAGTAACTGGCGCATGCGTTTAAAATGAGGTAAAACAATGATTACCCTCCACGTAGGATGTGGGGAAGCGTACGAGAGAAGGAAGGAATCTAAGGGGTAACCCGGATAAAGAAAGAATAATCCTGCCAGCGAGGAATGACTCGAAATGAGCCAAGGGAAACCAAGGGGAGCAAAGTGTACAGTGAACAAGCCGGGTCACTAAATAACTCGACAAGAAGAGCAAAGAACTAAGTAAGTTGAACCTGCCGTGGCCTTATCAGCCAAAGTTGCTAAGACCACACCAGTTTCGGAGACTAATGTTGGGGGAATAACCCCGGGTAGGGTCACGCGGGGGTATAATGGCCGTGATAGCCGAGGTATGGCAAGGTCAAAGCAGGAGCTGGCCGAGTCACCTCAAGGAAGGCCGACTTACGGAAGACCCGGCCCGGTGGAGGTTCATCTAACATTAACCCAGCCGACATTAAGCATATGTCGGCTAACTCAATGTAACTTGTTTGCAGGTACCCACGAGGCCGAGTTAACCAAGCTTTAGCTAGGTTACCACTTGGCTTATAAGAGAAGGAAGGAATCTTGCTGGTCAAAGGTTTTCTCTCTCCACTATAGCGTGAGCGCAGAGGACAGAGGGGAGGACCAGTGGGTACGGGCCGACAACAGTGATGTCGCCTATGTCGGTTGACGCTGGCTATGTCGGATGACACCGTGCCGTAGAGGGGCTCAGAGAGGCTTACGCCATGAGTCCGGATCAGCTTAGACAGAGAATAGAGGAGCACTGCTTTGCTATTTTGGAAGAAGCATATTTAGAGAATATGCCTTTCACGTATGCCCTAACTTGTATCCTATCCCCCTATATAAGGAGGGGCAGGATCTCCATAGAGAGGGTTGGCCATTTTACTAAGGGAAAACCCTAGAGAGATGTTGATTCATTACCCTTGGCACTGCGGCTCAAAAATTATGGGAGAACCTTCATTGCTATTTACAGGTTATGGTTTGATATTTGTCAGTGTTTGGCTGCCTTCAGAAAAGTGCAAGATCATGTCTTCGAAGAAGAAAGAGATTGAAGACCTCGAAGGTTTGGTAGTTTCTTTTAGACTTGTAATCGATGGAGTCAGCTTATGTATCTCTACCATGTACTATTTGCTACTTTGAATATAACGTGGTATTGATTGTCAAAAAAAGTATCTTCCCATGAACAGGTCGAGGAGCCCTTGCAAACCACCATTGATAAGAGAGAATACAAACATATGTGTGTGTGGAATCAACACACTATCCCTCCTTTGATACCTCTAGCGCTTATTGGTCTCATCTTTAGCCTATACATGGCATCTGCCGTGCCAGCACCATGACATAAATATTTTTACTGAAATTTGCGACATGATGCGTAACGATGTAGATCCAAATCTTATATCTTATATCTTATCTTATATTTACTAATTGGAGGTACCGTAGAAGCCTCCACGTTAATCCTAGAGATTAGCAAACGTGGACCATCCGATTAAGATTCTATTCATCTACAACCATTAGATTAATTAGAAGTTTGCATCGGTCTCCACCCAACGTGCTGAGACGCGACTCCTTATCCCGTACGTCCCAAGAGTCCAAATCCTCTCACGGAAAAAGAACTCCAAACAAATAAATTTCTTTTTCCATCTACCGTGCCTCCAAAAAAAATTCATCCGTGCACGGAAAAAGAAACGTGAAAAATTAGACCGGCTTGGCTTCAATCAATTAGCAGCGCAACATGATTCCTTGACGGCACTGATTTCTCAACGTTAGGAAGGGCCAGCGAGATAGCTCCCAGATACTAAGTGGCGTCAGGTTACTCAGCGATTTGACTACGATTTGGTAGATCGAATTGCCTTGAAATCTTCTACTCTGTCAGCCACCTGTCACCAGATGAGGAGAACCATGGAGATTCATCTGATCAATCTGAAGTGTGAGAAAGAATTGCCAAACTGTGGAAGAATACCATAGGTCCTGCCATGCCATGCCATGATATCGAATAGTCTATGGTTATATCAAGATGGATGCAGCTGGTGATGCGTGAGACACAACATGTTTCAGCAGCTCACCGATCTGCTTAGAAAAGAAAGAGCATGCTGTTACCTGAGAATCAGAGGGACTACTGCTAGATCGATTCTTGCTGATATTGAAGATGGCGCCAAGTTTATTCGCTGCTGCTGGCTGCCTCGCGAGGAAGCATGTGGCCGACGAAATACGCAGGGGCGTTCTCTCGGTGCATCTTGTGCCGGATTGATAATAGCTAGCAGAGGTCTTGGATGGATTGTCGGCTGCTTTTCATCGTCATGTCTATCGTGAGCTAGCATACAACCATTCATCAGGTATCATGAATTTTCTCCCAACCATTGCGTTTCCAGCTATCCTCATTAGACGGGATATCCGAAAATTGTCTCCCCCACTAGGATATCAATAGATCAAGGCCATGCTGCTGATATAAGAGTTTTTTTTGTTGGTATGTAGGAGCTCTATTAGTATTTTTTGTAAAATACGGAAGTCAAGATAGATGCCTGCAATGCAGAAAAAAGGCCATGATGTAGATTAGTATTCTACCTACTCTACAATCGTTATCTCTTTTCTTGGCCTAATCTGACTTCTTAATATTTCCTATAGTTTTTTGTTTGGTGAAAGGTTGGTGTTGGCTCTTCATGGTATGCATCTCACTCATAATAACGTATACTCTATTTTAGAATATAAACTCCACATCAGAGTAAGCTACATCATTTACCTCCTAGAAACCAGATGTTAAGGCGTATGGATTTCTAAATATAAACCTATACATTATGCGAGGTAGTGATGTAGATTATGTTACATTTTTGCCTTAATTGTGTGAAACCAAAGATCAAACGAATTACAGTTAGTTTGTATTACATATAAATGTTTGCGGCCTATCAAAATAAACAAAAATGAATGCATTTATTTTCTAATATGCAGCTATATACTGATTTATGTTGCATAAGTTACTGTCATTTCTGTGAGATAACCCAGGTTTCCTCTTTTTTACATACATCCTCTACTCTAGGATCGCCTACCTATATTGTATTTTTGCACATGGTCAGCTACACTGTTTAGTTCATTTTTTTTGGTAGAGCTGCTTATAGCGCAATGTAAGTTTATTAGGTTGCCACAACTATTAGTTAATCTTTTCAATCAACATTGGTGGGCTGATGTCAAATGCTTTGAGAAGTAGAGCTGTCTACATTACTTCATCAAATTTAAGAGAAGAAAATCTCATTATAATTGGGTATTTAATCAGGCGTACTATCTAGATCCTTCCCAACATATAAGAGTAATGTGCACGTGTCTTTGAGAGATGAACATGTGCGTTCCCAGTCTCTTCCTATGTGTAATGAGGTTCTCTAAATCATTAGTTCTGTATTTAAAACTTCTAGAAAAATGGAGCATACACTTATCCATATTTGTAAGTTACGCTCATCAGCTATGCAATATATCCACAGAGGTTAGTCTTTTCTAGATTTTAACCTTTCTTTCGTGAGATATTAACCTTCCCGTGCGCTAGACTTGGGGCTTACTACTCAACTAATACAATGTTCCATAGCTCTCATGGATATAGGAATTGACATGAATATATTGTTAAGGTGTATTAGTATTGGTCTAGGAGTCCGTATTAGTATTGGTCTAGGAGGCCGTATTTGTCTAGATTTATCTTCTTATACCTCAAGTCAGATGTACTATATATTGTGGCCTTTGGCCCCCAGATAATACAAGTTGCACAAGTTGCTTATTCCTAACATGGTATCAGAGCGTGTCGCTCCTTGGCCTACGTTTTAGCCACCGCCTCCGCCGCTCGCCCCGGCACCCCGCCGCCACGCCCGGCCGCCGCCTCCGCCTCCGCCGTTAGCAACTTCCGGTCGCTGGCTCCTTTCCGGTAATTCATGCCGGTGTTTCTTCCTTTCCGGTAATTCATGCCGGTGTTTCTTCCGTTAAATTCTCCGAGCCTTCCTTCCTTACTTCATCGCTCTATGTCGACTATCGTGGCTTTCTTCACGCGGTTATGACCGCCTTTTGCCGACTTTGTCTTTGTCGGCGCACCGCTCTACGTCGACACTCGCGGTTTCTTCACGCGGCTATGACCGCCTTTCGTCCACTTTGTTTTTGTTGGCACGCCTCTCTACTTCGACTCTCGCGGCTTCTTCATGCGGTTATGACCGCCTTTCGCCGACTTTGTCTTTGTTGGCACGCCGCTCTACTTCGACTTCTGCGTCTTCTATTCTTTCTGCTCTTCGCTCTCTTATTTCTCTTGTCCGTGTTATCACGGCTGATGGTATCTCTCTTCCTGTTTCCAGTCGAGGCACCCTCTCTACTTCCTCTTTCTCTTTTTCCTGATACATCTCTCGCTATCTCTACTCCTCCACCTTCTCCTTCTGATGCGTCTCCTTTGTTTTTGGCGCCATCCTCTCCTCCGTCTAGTTCCTCTAGTTCTTCTCTCCGGCCGCCGCCGCTCTCTCTTCCTCACTCTTCGGTGCTATTCTTCTGACCGCCTCTTGGTCTGTGTCGATCTCTTCTTCGATCGACTGTGGCTTGACTCTATAGGTTTTGAAGACTATTCATGCTATGGCGACACTTTGAAGACGCGGATTTTGGATTATCATTTTTTTTTTGGTTTTGTTTTCACTTCTTCAAATGCAATGCTATTGCATACGCTTTGCATTTGAGGGGGGGTGTTAAGGTGTATTAGTATTGGTCTAGGAGTCCGTATTAGTATTGGTCTAGGAGGCCGTATTTGTCTAGATTTATCTTCTTATACCTCAAGTCAGATGTACTATATATTGTGGCCTTTGGCCCCCAGATAATACAAGTTGCACAAGTTGCTTATTCCTAACATATATATGTTGCTCAAGATAGAATTCTGCGATTTAAGTGACATGGTTATAAAATATAATTTCTTTCTTCATTTTGACATGATATGTTAAGTGATTCTAACATAATAATATCTCTAGAAAGTTTAATTAATTAAGTTCTCTATTTGTCAAACCATACAAAAAACTTCTAGGCCGTGCGGATGCACAGGTTATTGACTAGTGATGTTAAATTAAGATTGTTTCCTTTCTCTCTTAGATGAAATGGTAAGTATTGGTTGCTAGCTCTACCAAATGGCACTATTAAATCTTGGGAGGAATGTACCAATTTATTTATGACTACATTTTCCCTCAGCTAAAACTATGCAGCTAAGATCCAACATTTCAAGTTTTAGACAAGAAGACCGTGAGCCACTAGCGCTTGCATGGGAAATGATGAAAGAAGCCATAATGAACCGTCCTAGTCATGGGATGGAAGAGTGGCTTATATTACATTTATTTTATAACCGTCCTAAGCATCTTACGCATACGGTGGAGCCTCACTATTGTTCTGAGGATCAAAGACCTGGAGTTGATCGTATCAACTTCCGTCTCATGAACCATGAGTACTGCTTGACACTCGACCAATGGGCTCAACATTGTGGGTTTGCCAACAATGCCACCGACATACGCTCCACTACTTTTTTTTAAATCCTGTACCTTGGCAGTACTTTAATTTAATGAGAATTTGTGGAAACACATCCAAGGGGAACCAAATTGATCATCCTGTTATTCGCTATTTGTTTTATGTAATTGATAACACCTTGTAGACACGTAGTGAGTTTACTGGAGTTAATGAGGAGGACATGATGATTCTCGCAAAATCTGCTATTATTAATTGTAACTTAATGCCAAATTTGGGCGCTCTTCTTGTGTTTTACCATAAGCATCAGGCTCTTCAATCTCAAGGACCCATATGTGGAGGAGGGGTTAAAGCCATTATTGCACGTGCACTTCACATCAACCTAGGTAATATCCAACCATTGACGGTGTCGTGGTGGTGTCACGGCAGATGCCGCGTATAGGCTAAAGGTGGGGACTAATACTCGCTAGGGGAATCCAGGGAGGGATAGTGAAGTGATTCTCCACACAAGAGCTTGTATTGATTTACTTCCAAGGATACAAGTGCTCCTAGAGCTGTATTGGCGAGAGGAGGAAGAAGGAGCTCTCTTACTCTCACCCACAGATCACACCTGAAACCCTAGCCCAAAACTGAATCGTAGAGAGACCAACCCCCTCAATAGAAGCCCTAGCCCCCCTTTTATAGGGGACGCTCGGTTTCTGCCTAGGGCATACGTGAAGGCATATTCCTAAGAATATGCCTCCTCCCAAAGTGGTAAGCCGACCGGTGTGCTTTTTCCCCAGCGTCACACATGCGTTAGCTACGTGAGCCTCTGACGGCGCCCTCGTCAGCCGACACGAGCGTCGTCACGCTTGTCGGCCACGTCCCGGTGGTCCTGTTCTTGCTCGCTTCGCTCAGGCAGTGCGTACCGGGGCTCCTTTTGACCAGCGAGATTCCTTCCTTCTCCTAGAAGCTTGATGTGACCCGGATGATGGTTCATCCGGCTACACCCTTTCCTGCATACAGGTAAAACATGCACTTCCGACTTACTGCTTAAGTCGGATGAGACCTAGTTAGGCGAACGCCCCCAGGTCCGGATTATCCCGTGATTCGGCCTGCCTTGAGGTGACCCGGCTAGCATCTGCTTTGGCCTTGCCGAACCTCGGCTAACTCGACCTTTATACCCCGGCGTGACCCTACCCGGGGGTATCCCCCCAACATTAGTCCCCGAAGCTGGTGTGGTCTTAGCTGCCTTGGCCGCTAAGGCTATACCAGGTTCAATTTTGTGCCCCGGTCGTTGTTACCGAGCTACCTCTGTACCTCGGACTGCTTGGATTTACGTTCCCTTCGCACATTTCAAGTTTTCACTTGCCGGCCGGGTTACCACAGTTCCATCTGGGTCTTGCTTCCTTCTCTCGTACGCTAACCCATGTGAAGGGTAATCATTATGTCGTCTTATTTTAAGGGACGATACAGTAACCGCCGCAGTAATTGTCAGTTATCACTGTGCGCGGGTCACGTCACGCCTGCCTCCTTGTTTACCGCATCAGCGTGTCACGTCATAGGATTTTCTCCGCCCCGTGGCCCTCCGTGTGGCTCCTCACTGATTGGTCCGGACGGGTGATACACGGCCACAACGTGTGGCCGGTCCACAGGGCGTGATCCCACTCACCCCTGATGGGAGTGGTTAAATAGCAGAGGGGTGCGTGCCTTAGGATTTTTCCCCCTCCGCATCCCTCTGTCGCTGCTATTCTTCTGCCTCTTCCTCGCGACCGCGCCGCCGCCAGCATCACCAAAAAGCAGCGTCGCCGCCGCGCTTCTTCGTCGCACCTCCGCGTTGCCGCCACCGCGACGCGAATTTCTCGCCACGGGTCTATGCCAGTCCCCGCCACTGTCCCCTGCCGCCTCCAGTGCCAGCGAGGGCCTCGAGGACCAGATGACTGAAGAGGAACTCATTGTTGCTGAGCAGGAGATGGAAGAGGACGCCGCGGCGGCGGACCGCAGCGCGTGGGCCGGCTCGTGGGTCTGCCAGGATGACCTGGACTGGCTCTACCGGACCAGGCGCATCCCTGCCGGCATCGCCGCACGTCTTCCTTCCAACGAACTGGCCCCCTCAACCAATCCGGGCGAGTTCGTCGTATTTCTGTCCCATTTCCAACGAGGCTTTGGCTTGCCGGTGAGTGATTTTTTCCGGGATTGGCTCGATACGTACCAACTCCAGCCACACCACCTTCCAGCCAACGCCATCACCTCTCTTTCTGCCTTTGCTTCTACGATCGAAGGCTACGCCGGACTATGGCCCACGAAAGAGCTATGGATCCGGTTCTTCGGCCTTCTTCGCAACGTCATTCCCAACATCCACGCTGATCCGGAGGACAAGCGGCTCACTCAATTCGGAGCGGCCTCCATTTCACCCCGGCGATTTTCCATTTTTCCCCGGGTCACCGGGCTAGAGTCCTGCAAAGGATGGGCCCAGACCTTCTTCTATGTCCGGAACACGGGCACCAAAGATTTGATCCGGTTGCTTCCCTACACTCCGGGTCCACCTAACCCGGACCTGTGGGACGTGATCCCCAAGAAGCCCACAGCCTTGGCCAACCAGGTGAGCAAAAGGTTCGCGGAACTAAAGGGGCTCGGGCTATGCAACGAGGATGCCATGATCACCTTTGTGCGTAACTGAATCTCAACCCTCCAGAAGCGCACCCACAAGGTGTGCCACATGAGCTACGGCCGCGATCCTAACCGGACCTCATCCTTCGAGCTGACCAACTCGGAGATTTATCGCCGGGTTAAGGCTCTCTTCACCACTCACAAGGACTTTTCCACTGATTGGTCTTGGGGGATTGAGCATTTCTGCCGTGTCCGGCTTCCTCCCATGGTAAGTTTCATGCTGCAAACTTAACCCGGACTAATCATATGTCAGTTATTGTTGCAATTTTTGACTCTTTTGTTCGCTCTTTTCCTCAGCAATTCCTTCAGCAGACCCTTGAGGACGGCACCGATCCGTCCCTCAAGTGGGCGCCGGACCGGGAGACTCCGGATGAGGAAGAGCCGGACCAGGAGATGTTCCTCCCTATGACCGACGCCACGAAACGACCCATGGGTAAATCCTCTTCTATTAGAGATTTGCCCGATGATGAAGATGACTCGGAAATCGAGGTGATTGAACCTTTTGAGGTTGTCCCCCTTTCTTTTGCTTTTCCGCCATCAGCTCACCTCGGCGGTCATATTCACAAGGATCCCCCTCTCGCTACGGGCGAGCCTGTTCTGGTGGCAATGAAGAAGAAACGTGGGGCTTCTTTGAGTTCTTCCTCCGGACCCTCTCAGCCCGTTAAAAGGCGAAAGAAATCTGGGGACAAGACTGCCCCGAAACCAGCAGGCAAGGCCCCAGCACGAAGGGCTCGGAAACCCAAAGCGGCCGAAACCTCGGATGCGTAAGTCCTTCTTTCTTCTGTAACTCGTTCTTCCTCACTTCGTCGTAATTTTTCCTCTGACGTTATTTGATTTCATAGTGCTCCAGTGGAGGTCCCTCAAAGTGGATCTAGCATATCTTCCCCTCTCCGACCTAGCCCTTCTCCCCGTCGTGACGACGAGTCACGCTCGCTGGGCCCTATCCCAGAGGGTTCTGCGGCCGCTCCGGGTTCAGCTCCACCTCGGCAAGAGGAGGGTAACCTTGGAGTGGGGGAGACAGGCCTAGCCGGAGGAACGACATCCACCGCCTCGACAACACCTCAACCAGCAGCCACCGAGGCTACTTCGGCCCCAACACCAATTCCCGTACCAGCAAGCAGACCAGTACCAACTCCAACCTCGGCATCAACATCAACTCCGGCAGCGAAAACTTCAGCGCCGGCACCAAGCCCAGCAGCGAGAGTACCAACACCTAGTTCCTCTGCATCTTCTGAGTCCTCTCAACCTCGGCAAGGAACTACCCCGGCAATTTCTAAGGGGAAAACCACTGCTACCGCTTCATCTACCTAGCAAACCAAAGGCAAAAAGGCTCCAGATGCTGCCAAGCCCACTGCCGTTGAGTCTGGGCAGCGCACCCTTGTGTCAATGCTCCCCAAGAAGACATCAGCGGCAAAGGATGTGCCCGCCGAGCCAAGCGAAGCCCAGCAGTTGGTTTTGCACACCAGCCCCGCCCTTGCCTTGGTGGAGAGGAAGGAAGCACATGCAAAAGGCTTGGTGACGCCCCATATGCCCACGGGTGAATGGTATCCTCCGAGCCTGATGGAATTTGTTATGAACTAGAATAAGGCAGAGGTAGTCCAGGAATCTGATCTCCCGGAAAAGTTCGGCCCCGCCGAGTTTTCGGCTCAGATGAATACCGCCGCAAAGGCCATTAACCTCGCTAGACGAATGATGGAGGTACTTCGTTTCTCCTTTGCAAATTGTAGATAATAACCATTAGTCCCCGAGCCTCCGGGGGAGTAACTTGTTACTCGGCCGGATGCTCTTTTATAGAACTAACGTAGCTCCATGATAACTTCGAGTATGCACACACCTAGAGCCGGGTTAAGTTCCACTTGGCCTGGATTTTAGTACACTTCGAACATGCACACACCTAGAGCCGGGTTAAGTTCCACTTGGCCCGGATTTTAGTACACTTCGAACATGCACACACCTAGAGCCGGGTTAAGTTCCACTTGGCCCGGATTTTAGTACACTTCGAACATGCACACACCTAGAGCCGGGTTAAGTTCCACTTGGCCCGGATTTTAGTACACTAAGAACATGCACTAGGTTGACTTAAGTTTCTGTATCTCTTTTAGGTGACCACCAACCGCCGAAGTGCTGAATTTCAACGCTTGCTGGATACGCACAAGAATCTTCGCACGAAACAGGCTACACTCATCGCGGAGTACGAGAAAAGGGGTGAATTTCTTTCTCATCCTTTTCTCAATTTTCTTCAACATCGTTTGCTGAACTAATCTGATTGTTCGGTTTCCACAGCTGGGGTGGAAGCTGAAAACAAGATAATGTGGAAGAACTTGGAGCAGATCAAGGGTACGTCCTTCTTGTCTGTCTTTACCGTGGTTTCCATCGGCTTTCCTCCTTGGCTCGGCAAACATTCATTTTTCGGCACTGCCGGGCCAATGCACTATTTCAGCATCGCTTGAAGATAGTGTGCCTGTGCCTGACGTGATGCTACATTTTCTCGAACAAGCAGGGCAATACCAAGCCGAACTAAAGAAGAAAGATGATGAGCTCGCCCTCCTCCGGACCAAAGACGATGAGATAGGCAAGCTCAAGGCTGAGATGGCTAAAATGAAGGCGCAGCACCAAACCGAGCTAAAAAAGGCTGGCCAGGACTACACCGAAGAACGCGAGTGCCTCAAACTCCAAAATGCTAAGGACCGTGAGCTTCTTCAGGAAGCCGAGGTCAAACTTGAGTCGGCAAATGCTGAGCTCGAGCAGCTTCGGAAGAGGCGTGAAGCTTGCACCAAGGAATTGACCCGGATTCACAGTTAGATCTCACGTAATTTCTTTTCCTTTATCCGCCTTATTTCTCCGGGTTACTTCATATGCCTTGTTTTTTCAACTTTGTCCTTTGCCTTGTTTCCCAGGCCACTTTCCAGAGGGTACTGCTATTGCCAGTGCTGCTGTCGCCAATTTCCGCCGAGAAAGGGGTACTCCAGTCGCTCCTGAGGGTGAGAGCATTCCCTTTGACATGGAGGACCTGTTGGTCAGCCTGTCGTCTCGCGTGGAAATCATCAAGAATTACGGCAGGGACCTCCTCGATGTTGCAGTCCGAGTCTTCAACGCCTTCTGGCCCGCCGATGATGCTCCAGAGAGAGTCACACAGCTCGCTGAAAAACTTTCGGAAATCGAGACCCAGCTCGACCTCTGGCGAGAGTCCGCTGGACGTGCTGCAGCCGATACCATCCTTCACCACATTTTGACGTGGTATGAGAAGATAGATCCCAGCCTCCTCACACGCCTACGCACCGGATCCAAATGGACAGATGACCCGGAGTAGGTAGCTCGGCGCCAGGCTTGCGCCCACAGCCTCATCGAATATGCCCCCATTCACGAATGGACTGAGGGTCCGAGCTTCCTAGAAGTCGCAGGTGAAGAGGAAGTTGAGAACGTTGAAGATGATTCGGGTGAAGACGAAGAGGACACTGCCTCGTATATCGAAGAGGGCGACGATGATGCCGAACCGCCTCCCGCTGCTCCTTAAGAAAAAACACTTGAAAATTTATGAGATCCCCGGTATGCCGGGTGGAATTGTATTCCAAACACATGTGATATTTTTCTACTGAGTACTTATGCCGGATTAACTTGGGCGTAGTCCTCGAGTTTCTTTTTCTTGTTCGTTCAATCTTTTGGCTCGGATCGTGTCTACCTTGATTCGGTTTCACAACTTACGAATCCGAGCTTGAAAAATTGTCTTAACAATACTAGGAAACTTTTAGACTTAGCTCAAAAATAAAACTGTATAACAATTGGAAAATAAATACGGGGTTAGTCCGAAACAAAAATGTCAGCTCAAATAAATTCTTTTCCTTAGTCGCTTTTCATGTGCTACGCAATTCCAAACTTGTTCTCTTGCTTGCCATGAAGCCAATTCTTGTTGGACAACATCAAGTCGAAGAGTTGGGTTTTTGGTGTTCACACACTACTAATCCGAGCTAAGTAGAATAACTTACTCTAGTTGACGCGCAGAAAACAACAAACATTATTAAGGCAGTCCTCGAGTTACTGCTCAAGGTGCCAACATTTCATTGATAACCTCATTGCCGACATACATACCGACATATGAGATAACCCGGATACATACACTTCTTAGCTGGGTGTAGAAAGGCCGAAGTAGAGCTATGTTCCATGGTCGCTTGGATTCCTCTCTGGACCTGTCCGCCTTGTTCTTCTCCGTTGGCTTTGCATCTATAAGATAGTAAGAATCGTTGTGCAATGCTTTGCTCACGATGAACGACCCTTCCCATGGGGGGGATAATTTATGCATTCCAGTAGTACGTTGTACCAACCGGAGCACCAGATCACCTTCCCGAAAGACTCGGGGGCACACTTTCCGGCTATGATAGCGTCGGAGATTTTGCTGATATATGGCGGATCTGGACAGTGCCAGTTCTCTCGCTTCTTCCAGCAGATCAACATCATTTTGCCGGGCTTCTTGCACTTCGGCTTCTGTGTATTGGGTGACCCTAGGCGAATCGTGCTCTATGTCGGCTGGTAATACAGCTTCTGCCCCATATACCAGAAAGAACGGCGTATAGCCTGTTGATCGATTTGGAGTTGTTCTTAAACTCCACAGTACCGCTGGTAGTTCTTCTATCCAGCACCCCGCTGATCTTTGCAGCGGCTCAATGAGCCGGGCTTTTATCCCAGATAATACTAATCTGTTGGATCTTTCCACTTGCCCGTTCGATGCGGGGTGGGCTACCGAAGCTACGTCCAGCCGGATCCTCTTATCCTGGCAGAAACGAGCAAATGCTCCTTCCGAAAAATTTGTGCCATTATCAGTTATGATACTGTGTGGATAACCGTACCTCAAGATGATATCTTTGAGAAACGTTACGGCCGTAGCTCCATCACATTTTCTTATAGGCTTCACCTCAATCCACTTCGTAAACTTGTCCACCATTACCAGAATGTGAGTCATATTTCCCCTTGCTGGTTTGGACGGGCTAACCATATCCAAGCACCATACGGCAAATGGCCAAGTGATTGGGATGGTCTTGAGTTCCGACATTGGCATGTGTGTCTTGGTAGCGTACCTCTGACAACCATTACATTTTCTCACCAGATCTTCTGCTTGCTCTAAGACGTTTGGCCAGTAGAATCCGTGTCGGAAAGCTTTTTCTACCAAGGCTCGGGATGAGGCGTGATTCCCGCATTCCCCCTGATGTATATCTCGGATGATTTCAAGCCCTTCTTCCGGGTCAACACACCGCTGGAGGACATTGGTCACACTTCTTTTGTATAACTCGGAATTGATGATCGTGTAGGCCTTTGCCCTCCTCTGTGTTTGCCTGGACAGCACCTCCCCAGTGGGTAACGTTCCATCCTTCAGGAATTAAATATAGGCAGTGCCCAAGCCGGTATTGGCCGCACGGGGAACACGTCCTCGTCTATCTCCATCTGATCCACCGGCATAACTTCAACCGGACCATGCTGAGCAGTCCCCGGGTTTTGCGAAGCAGTCCCCGGGTTTTGCGAAGCAGTCCCCGGGTTTTGCGCACCACTTCCTGTGTCAATGTCCATGGGCACAGCTCTGGATTCTGTGTCCTCCAGGACGTAGATTGACACGGATTCTGGGGATGGCCTGATGGATGGTTTCTTGAGGTGCTCTAATGCTACACCCGGTGGAATTGCTTGTCTGGTTGACCCGAGCTTTGACAGCATGTCGGCAGCCTCATTTTCCACCCGGGGTACATGATGAAATTCGCATCCCTCAAAGTAACCAGAAATCTTCTGCACATGAAATCTGTATAGTGCCATGTTTGGATCAAGGGCATCCCACACTCCGGACACTTGCTGCACCACCAAATCCGAGTCGCCAAAGCATATGATCCGACGTATACCAATTTCTTTTGCTACCTTGAGCCCATGCACAAGTGCTTCATACTCAGCGACATTGTTTGATGCGGTGAAGTGGATCTGCAGCACATATTTCAACTGGTCCTTCTTCGGCGATGTGAGTACAACTCCGGCACCTAGCTCGGTTTTGGTCTTTGATCCGTCAAAGTGCATTCGCAAATAGTTCGGATCCGGAAGTGGTGGTTCATACTTCACGTCGGCCCAGTCCACGAAAAAGTCTGCCACAGCTTGAGACTTGATGGCTTCTCGTCTGTCATATTGCGGAGCATAAGGAGCTAGCTCAATTGCCCATTTTGCAATTTTGCCGCTTGCATCCTTGTTACTCATTATCTCGGATATGGGGGCCTCACATATGACCCGGATAGGATGCTCCTCAAAGTAGTGCTTCAGTTTCTTGGCGGCCATGTACACGCCATAAGCCACTTTTTGATAATGTGGGTAGTTCTTCTTTGAGGTTGACAACACTTCGCTCAAATAATACACCGGCCTTTGCATCGACTTACCTTCCTCATCGCGCTCCACCACTATCACTCCACTTACAACTCGGTTGGTTGCGGCTATATAGAGTAACATTGGATCCTTTGATAGTGGTGAGGCTAGCACTGGTGCCGTGGCTAACATTTTCTTTAGGTGGGCAAAGGCTTCATTGGCCTGCGGTGTCCAAATGAACTTATTCGACTTTTTCATGATTTGGTAAAGAGGCAAAGCCTTTTCTCCTAACCGACATACAAACCGACTTAACGAGGCCAGGCAACCTGTGAACTTCTGGACATCGTTAAAACACTTCGGCAGTTCCATTTGTTTGATGGCCCGGATTTTGGTTGGATTAACCTCGATACCTCGGCTGGAGACGAGAAAACCGAGCAATTTTCCAGCCGGGACACCGAAGGTACATTTTTCCGGGTTGAGTTTCATCCAGAACCTTCTTAGATTTGCAAACGTTTGCCTGATATCGTCAAGGAGCGTTTTGCTTTCCTTGGTCTTGATAACCACATCATCCATGTACACCTGTACATTTTGACCTATTTGGTCGTGCAAACATTTTTGCATACACCTCTGGTACATTGCCCCTGCATTACGTAAACCAAACGGCATGGTGCGATAGCAATAAGCCCCATACGGGGTAATAAATGCAGTCTTTATTTGATCATCCGGATTCAGAGGTATTTGGTGGAAACCAGAATAGGCATCAATGAATGACAACAATTGACATCCTGTAGTTGAGTCTATGACCTGATCTATTCTTGGCAGTGGAAATGGGTCTTTTGGACACGCCTTGTTCAGGTTCGTGTAATCGATACACATACGCCAAACCACTGCCACGTTCGGGTCATCCTTCTTCTTTTCCACCAGCATCGGATTAGACAGCCAATCCGGGTAAAGAACCTCCATGATAAATCCTGCAGCTAGCAACCGAGCTATCTCATCTCCAATGAGTTTCCTCCTATCTTCGGCGAAGCGGCAGAGAGGTTGCTTCACCGGCTTGGCTCCGGGTCTCACATTCAAAGAGTGCTCGGCCAACTCCCTCGGAACACCTTGCAAGTCCCGTGTGGACCAAGCAAAAATGTCCCGATTCTCACGGAGGAAGCCGATGAGCTCGCTTTCCTATTTATCACTTAGCCCGGCACCAATTGTTACGGTGCGCTCTGGGAACATGTCATCAACGGGAACCTTCTTGGTATCTTTCGTGGCCTTTAAAGAGACAGTTCCATGCGAGTTACTCAGCGCCGGCATATACTGCTGCGCGGACCGAGCCAATGCCGCCACCTCTTGAATTTTTCTCTTTTCCTGCGCGATCACAAGTGACTTGGCTAAGTTTGATCCGGCCGACGCACACTCCATCGAACGTCGGAAGTCCCCAGCAATGGTAATCACTCTGTTTGGTCCGGGCAATTTCATCTTCAAGTAGCTGATATGACAACTTGCCATGAACTTGTTCAGCGCTGGCCTTCCGAGCAACGCATGATACGCGCTTTCTAAGTTCACCACTTCGAACTCCAGATTTTCGGTTCGGCAATTATCCCTCGTGCCGAACAAGACGTCGACCCGGACCTTGCCTATGGGCTCGCAAGAAATGTCGGGCACAATGCCATGGAAAGTTGTCCTCGTGGCCTGGAGCATGTTCTCCGAGATACCCAACTTGCGCATTGTGTCCGCATACATGATATTTATGCTACTGCCGTTGTTGATCAGTACCTTTGAGAACCTTATGTTAATGCTAGGTCCAATGAACGTAGGATCCAGCACCAACGCATACGAACCAAGGCTCGGCATGAGCTTGGGATGATCCCTAATGCTCCAGGTGATTTCCTGATCGGACCAAGGCATGTACCTCGTCACTGGTGGCATTACTGCATTCACCTCCATATGCCTACGCTACAAGCTTTTTCTATCAGTTTCTTCTGTGGTGAATACACAGTAGCTCTGGTGATGCTCCCTGTACTCGTTTCTCCCCTCATTTGCCGGGTGCCTCTGATCCGGCTGATGCTGATTTTCTACCTGATGCACTGCATCCCTTCTTTCATTGTTATCATACCTCGGTGGAGGGCGAGGCAACATTAGCTGTTGCGTGTTCGCTCCGGAGAGCAATTGCTACCGGGGTAACTCATGCTGAGGCTGATCATTCCGGGGTGCCTGAGCATTCCCCGAATCACCTTGCTCGATCTTGCGCATCCACTCGCATTGCCTCGTCGTATGACCTGCTGGGTTGTTCGGATTTGGCGTATGAAACTTACACGGCTGGTCCAACATCGACTCGTAAGTATACCTCAGACGGTCTTTCCTTTCTTGCCACTGCTTCTTTTGTTCCGGTGTCCAAGTTTTCTTCCCATCGTTCCTTGGAGTCCATTGACCTCCAGTTTTCTGGCGCTGGCTACACCCTGCTCCGGGTTGATCTTGATTCACAGCTGCAACTTGGTGCGAACCGTACTGGTGGTCCGGTCTATCATCTCTCCTTTTTCCTCTGTAATCATTCCTCCGGGATGATCTGGATCCATCCCTTTGATAGTACTCATCGCTTGACTCGTTTGAGGCGAGCCTCGGTTGGGTCGGGTCACCCAACGCATACGAATCCGCAATCCGGATCATTTCTGCTAACGTAGCCGGCATTTTCTGTTGCAACTTCATCCATAGCTCGCTTCCATATCTACACCCCTGTGCAAACCATGCTATGGCCTGTGATTCTATCACACCCTCACATGAGTTTCTCACGGTACACCACCGGGTCAAAAAATCCCGGTCTGTCTCATTGGGTCTTTGCTTGCACATAGCTAGGGTCTGTGGCCTATTTGGCCTTTGATAGGTACTCGAAAAATTGCTGATGAACATTTCCTCGAAATCTATCCAGTAGTTGATGCTTCCTGGTGGCAAATTGTTCAACCACACCCTTGCTGGGCCTTCCAACATCTGGGGTACATACCGTATCTCAGGTTACCTGTGGCAATTTTTACAGCCGTAGCATAGTTTATCAGCCAATCCTCTGGCTTGGTACTACCGTCATAGGTCTTGGTGCCCCTGGGCAGCTGAAAGTTCGGTACTGGTGGCTCTTTCATGATCCGGGGTCCAAAACACACTGGACCCGGTGGACCTTGACATTCAATCTGTTCCGACCTATACAGTCGATCTAGTTTCAACCTTGCATCGTCCGACATCAAATCCCTACTTCCCAATCTCGACCCTATCACATGATAGTCTGGTCTGGGATACCCCGCATTCGCCATCTCCGAATCACTGTCGTTGTACCGGTTTTGCTCTTGCGGCGCACCTTTCTGTTGCACACCTCGGCCGGCACTGTGCTCTTGCCTTGGCATGTTCCGCTGCTGCGGTTGTCTTGCTCCAGCTGAGTTTTGCTGCCCGGCATTGCCGTTGACAATGTTCCCTTGACCGGCATTGCCTTGGTCGCGGTTACCTCGGCTAGCTTCGCCTCGGCTCACACTCCGTCGATCATCATTTTTCTGCGCTTCTTTTTCTTTCCCTGCCCGTGTCGGGTCATACGGGACAATTTGTTTGTTCCGTCTAGCCGAGGTCACCACCTCCTCTCTCCTTGGACCACCATGAGGGGACGATGCGGCTCCAGCGGATTTCTCCGGGTTACCCACCGCCGAATGGACGAACTTGGAGGCTCCAGCTCTCTCCGGGTTTGCCCTGAGTAGTTCCTCGTGTTGCCTATTTGCAATCCGAACCAGCTCGTTAACCTGATCTTGCTGCCTTTGCCGGGCTTCACCCGTCAGTCCCTCTAACTCAGACGCAGCTGCATCCGCTGCTCTGAGGTTCTTGGCCGGGGTACTATACCCCGACAGCCCCACGGACAAATAGTTTTCTGACTCCTCATTTCCGGCATCACCTTCTCTGTTCATCTCGCTCAGGAGATTTCTCCCTTTGACTTTTACATTATCAACCTTGTTCGCCTTAGCGTACTCATGCAGCGTCATGTTCAACGACTGCTGGGCCGCGGCTATTTTCTTTGCGCCCTCTAGTATTTTCTGCCTAGTTTCTTCTAGCTCGGCCTGTGCACGAGCCGGATCTACCGCGACTACTACAGGGTTTTCCAAGCTATCCATTGCCTCTCTCAGCACGTTTTCTGGCCTCTCGAGCGGAGGACCTCTACCTTTCCTTGGTGCCTTGGGCGTTACCTCCGGATCTGGCACCGGATCTTTGCTCGCGCCCGCACCTGGCGCTGTCATCATTACCTCTGCATGGTCCGGGGAATGAGCGATACGCTCCCCGCGAGCCACAGTGAGGGGCGGTTCGCCTGCTTCGACGACGTGGCGCGGATGAACACTAGACACGTCCACCGCAAGGTAGACCTTGTGCACGCCGAGCTTGACCAAGATGCCGTTGCACGGGAGAGGGCGCGTGCCGAAGCAGCCTGCATTGTCGCTGACGAAATACCGCGCTCCAAAGCGCTGAACGAGCCCGAAGACGATGCGCTCGCCGGTGGCCATGAAGTTTCCCACCCGGATTTTGACCCCTGCTAGCGCCGCTAGCCCCACGGTGGGCGCCAACTGTCGTGGTGGTGTCACGGCAGATGCCATCTATAGGCTAAAGGTGGGGACTAATACTCGCTAGGAGAATCCAGGGAGGGATAGTGAAGTGATTCTCCACACAAGAGCTTGTATTGATTTACTTCCAAGGTTACAAGTGCTCCTAGAGCTGTATTGGCGAGAGGAGGAAGAAGGAGCTCTCTTACTCTCACCCACAGATCACACCTGAAACCCTAGCCCAAAACTGAATCGTAGAGAGACCAACCCCCTCAACAGAAGCCCTAGCCCCCCTTTTATAGGGGAGGCTCGGTTTCTGCTTAGGGCATACGTGAAGGCATATTCCTAAGAATATGCCTCCTCCCAAAGTGGTAAGCCGACCGGGGTGCTTTTTCCCCCGCGTCACACATGCTTTAGCTACGTGAGCCTCTGACGGCACCCTCGTCAGCCGACACGGGCATCGTCACGCTTGTCGGCCACGCCCCGGTGGTCCTGTCCTTGCTCGCTTCGCTCAGGCAGTGCGTACCGGGGCTCCTTTTGACCAGCGAGATTCCTTCCTTCTCCTAGAAGCTTGTTGTGACCCGGATGATGGTTCATCCGGCCACACCCTTTCCTGCATACAGGTAAAACATGCACTTCCGACTTACTGCTTAAGTCGGATGATACCTAGTTAGGCGAACGCCCCCAGGTCCGGATTACCCCGTGATTCGGCCTGCCTTGAGGTGACCCGGCCAGCATCTGCTTTGGCCTTGCCGAACCTCGGCTAACTCGGCCTTTATACCCTGGCGTGACCCTACCCAGGGGTATCCCCCCAACAGACGGGAAGTCACTGTCTCAGTCTTTCTACTTCAAGTGCATGTGGTATGATTTCTAGAACTAATGGTAGATACTTCCTTGATATACCTGGAGCGGATCACCTGATCCTAGCTCCTTTACCTAATGGTTTATTCTCTATCGAGGATGGACGTTTGTGTTTTGACATGCAGGTTGAGGCAAATCTACCCCATCAAGAAATACCCGTGGGAGAAGGAGGAGAATATGCAGAAGGAGAACATGAGGGACCCGAACAAGATGTGCAGCCACCAAACTACTACACCACCTATGAAGATATCTATGCGCTCGAAGGGAATATTTAAAACATGAACAACCTATCCATCTACCTTCGAGATGCTTCTGCAAACCTCGCCACCTAGTTCCATGATTGGAGAAGCCAATGAAACATGGGATACTATCCACCACCACGACAATGAGCAACAAAAGAGCTTGCAAAATCCTGAGCTTGGGGATGTGTTCCCTCGGCAAATTTATTTGTGTAATAACAAGGTTGTACTCTAGCTCCTTAGGAGCTTTGAAACACTCGTGTTGGCTTGTTCCAACACTTTGCTTTCTTTTTTAGTTTGCTTCTATTTTTTGTTTGTTTTTATTTTCTTAGTCCCTTGCTTGGTCGAAAGTTATTTTTATTATTTAATCCCTATCTTCAAAAATACAAAAAGATTTTTTTCTGTTTTTCCTTTTTTCGTAATTGTGGATTCGCACTTGCCTCTTTGCTTTAATATTATTATGAGAGCAATCATGTTTGAGTTCTGAAGGAACACATACCTATAAGGAAGAGGATCATGAAGTTACTTATGAGAGGTATGTGCTATGTCTCCCACTATTGAAGTTTGAGTTGTTTATCCTAGTTGGTTGATTTTCTAAGATGCCATGCTAGTGGGAGTAATTTAATATGATTAGAGTAGAGCTTTTTATTAGTATGATGATTAGTTGTTGAAGCTTTTTCTCTAGTTCTTTTAGCTAACCAAGTCTTGCCTTGGAAATAATATTACCAAACAAGTACAATAAGAAAAAGTCTGGAATTTACGACTTGTTTGATGAATGATAGTCTTGAGAGTATATCCTTGAAGATACTTAACCCCATAGATGAGTTGATAGTCTTGACGACACTCATGAAAGGAGTTGTTTGATTGAAATGAAGTCTAGTGTTAATTGTGATGCATGCCAAATCTAACCTTGTGGATCAAACCGTGGTACTAGCATAAAAAAGAGAATGAAAAAGTTCTATGTTTCTCATGCACACCTTTGGGATGCCAACAACTCCACTAGCTTTTGAACAATCTATGGTATAACCCCGGATTCTGGCTAAGAGTTGATGACATGAGTGGCATATGTGTTAATATATGAGCAAAAGTATTGGTACTCTCAAAGGTTGTGTAAGCACTTGTAAAAGAAACAGCCAATGATCCTTGAAAGAGGAAAAAATGATTGATGAGAAAAAGGAAAAAGACATGTTTGAAGATCCACATAACAAGTCCTTAGCATGGTCTCGTTACTACTTTATGAACTTTCTTGAAAAAACAAAGATTGGATTAGAAGTGTTTTAGATAGACTTGATTTATTGATTTGGGTGTAAATAAGACACTTCGTTGTTATGCTACTTAGGACATGAAACTCTCTTACTCAATTATGCTATTTAAACATCCTAGTGTTCCTTGGAAAGCTGAGAGTTAACTAGAAGAGTCAGACTAATTGCTACACTTCTAGTTGCTTATACTTATATTAAACTTTATTTTGATTGTCTTGACTTACCAAAGCTTGTATAGTACTCTTGTCATATCTCTAACTTTGATAAGCCTCGCAAATGAATGAAGTGTTGAGTATGACTACCAACAGTAAGTGAATTCTTATTCTCATTGTTTCAAGTTTAAATGTTGAATTCCTTATAGTTCTTTTGTTTCTTCTTGCTCGAGGGCGATCAAGGTTTGAGCTTTGGGGAAGTTGATGGCTCCAAAAATGGCATCTTCCACCACATTTAAACATTGTTTTTGGTCAAGCAATTGACAAGAAACTCTAAATCCTTGCCACTAATGACTAATAATTGCAAAGATATGCAAAACCTTGCTTTGAATTGTGTTGTGCAGGAAATCACGCTTTGTAATGTAAAATGAGGAGTCATAATGAAGGTTTTTGAGAAAGTCCACACGACCAAGTAATTGGGAAGCCATTCCAACAAGCATAACAACCACTGGTATGGGCAGGGCCCGCCTGTACCATCTGCCCATACCATGTGGCAGCGGCTTCGTCTCGTCAAACCCTACAACTTTCGTGAAGACGCCTATATATTTTGAGGCTCCATCCGCTAGCTAGAGAGCCACCATTCTCAGATTATATCACAACACCACCAAAGGAGATCCATGCCATTGTTCATCCATTGTTTATCAGTTCCATCATCCATCCCCTCCATTAGCCACAACCATTGCTTTGTACTTTAGATCTCCTTGTGATTTGACGACTATTGTAAGAATATTCGATTTCAGTCTAAGTAGTTGCACAATGTTTTCTATCTCTGATCTATTTGTTTTGAGTGAGTAGTCCTCACGGGCTACGGGTTGGGAGAACCTTCGCAACAATTATGTGCATCTAATTCATGGGAGTATTGTCTTTTGTTTGCAAATAAAAATTTGTATCTTTTGTTTATTTGTCTCTTGTCTCGATCTATGGACTTGTAGGTACCCAAGATCCCATAGATTGATAAAGGCTTGATGTGAGATACTTGGCTAGCGGCAATCTCATAGGAACCCCAGTGACAGAAAGGGTAGTACGGTCTTCGCTTAGAGACCCATTCAGGATCACAACAACATCACCACTTAATGCTTTGATCTATGTTTTACACTTAACAATCGTTTGTAGCCCGTTGCTTCGGTGTGCACTCGGTTGGATTAAAAGACTATTGCTATGCCCGCGGCATCACGGGGGCTCTAGTATATTAGGATGTGTTGCCCACAAGAGATTATCCCTATGCAACCATTAGACATGACTATGATTATTATAATCTTTTATCCCATATGATGTGTAGCTGCAGGTGGATCTTCAACCCTGGTGATGGGGGAATACCAATCGGGGTATACCCATGAAGCAGAGTCGCCAGCCGGATCGAGCCGACTGAATTCAAGCACAGAGCAGGTCGACTCGCCAAATACGGCGACTGGCGCATACTGTACCTAGACGACTCGCCGACTGGAGGTCTAGGACGACGACTCCAATAAAAATCCCATTAGCATTTGTAAACCTTAACTAGCCACATATATAAAGCCACAAGGGGCACCCCTTTGGAGGGATCTCTCTCACGTCATATTAGATCTAGTCTCTCCCACCGCCTCCAGCAATTCCATTGTAAACCAATCTATGAACATATACTAGATTGATAGCAGGACGTAGTGATCCTCCACCGAGGGGAAGTGAAATTGGGTACATCGTGTGCTAATCTCGCTCCCGGATTCTCCTACGTCGCCTTGCCATTATCTCTACATAAGCTACCCTATAGCATTTATCGTGGTCAATACCACGACAATTGGCGCCCATCTTGAGACAAGCGGTGCATGTAAGTGATGATCCGGACGGGATCCAATCGCATCTGGTGTGCCATCCGATCACCGCCCGTGGTGACATCGGTGGAGGACGCGCACGCTGCCCTGATGGAATAACCAGTGCACATGGAGACGCACGATCGGCTACATAGCTATTGAATTTTCTATTCGATCCTTTCGTCCTCCTTCTCATTGATTGCTCTTGTTATTTTATTTGGATTAACATATTGCATGCCTGATGTTGACATGTACAAATCACTCGGAGAATTGAATCATCGGTGCTAAACTGGATCGGAACACATACATGATGCCGGTGCGTAGAATCAGAGAGCCCATACAGTTCACGCGGCAGCCTGGCTCATGCAATCTGCACGGCGTCTAGTTTTCCACGCGCACATGGGCGTGGTCCTATTGGGCGACGGCAGTGACAGTTGCGATCGAATCGGATCGGGCGTTGAGCTGAATTTGTTCCGTACAGCTGAGAAGCAGGCTCAATCACATGTGATCGTGATGGGTCCTTTTTCTATTCAATCTAATCCTTCCTATGCATCGATTTCTATGCAAATTATCTACTTATTTTGTATGAATTTAATTCTTTACACCTTCATTTGGAATATATGCACCACACGAAGGGTGAGCCGTGTCACGGGGTTGAGATGGAGCTTAGCGTCATGGATCGGCAAGACTGCCTTCTTGTCAGATAGATCGAATCGATCTTGACACCAGGCTATCGACCAAAACGCTGCCGCATATACTGAGGAGATGGTTTTGAGCTGCTAACACCAAAGCAAGAAGAAACCGCAGGGCAATAACTAGGGACCTGACGAAAATCAAGTTGGTTCAAGCTGCGAAGACCCCGTCTCGTCGACTCTAACAAAACCCGATCCACCGTGTCCGCTCCTTCCAGTTAAACGCCACTCCAGTCCATCGCAGACTCGCCTATTGTGAACTCGCCGTGCTCGGAGACTCGCCACGTTTGGGGACTTGCCTGTCGTGGACTCGCCATGCTTGTGGACTCACCATCACGGACTTGCCATGCTAACAGTTAAGTTTCTTTACACTCATACATGCTACGAGTCCAAAACATATTCATCTTTTCGTTCAATCTACAAAATCATACTTGGGATCGGTTTCAGTTTGTCTGCTGTTTATTCGCGTCCGTCGAAGTAGTGAGGCTGGGTACCAAAAGGCTAACCTTGTCTTCGTATTCAACAGTCTGGTATCGCGTCCCTGTTACCAGCAAGCGTTTGATGCTGGAGGTCTGCCTGCTCATGAAAAGATACGCATAAACCTTTCATACTGCTAACTGATCCATTTAACAACATGTATTTTATTTCAACATCTACGAATCGCACTCTTTATAAATGTTCAATATATTTCATAAATACACCTTACTGCAATTGTACCTTTTTCTCCTTCTCAGCAAAACAGTCTAGTGTCTTTCTCGCCACTCGCCGTGCTCGGGGACTCGGTGCGCTCCCGACAGCGCCAGTCGCCGGTCGCTCGACCTCGCCATTCGCTATACTCGGGGACTCGGCGTGCTACAGACAGCGCCACTCGCCGGTCGCCTGACCTCGCCAATCGACGCACTCAGGGACTCAGTGCACTTTAGACAGCGGCACTCGCCGGGCGCACGACCTCGCCACTCGCCGCGCTCCCGACAGTGCTAGTCGCCGATCGCCCGACCTCGCCACTCGCC
Organism: Avena eriantha; assembly: GCA_910589775.1. Taxonomy (NCBI): domain Eukaryota; kingdom Viridiplantae; phylum Streptophyta; class Magnoliopsida; order Poales; family Poaceae; genus Avena; species Avena eriantha. The sequence goes on from OU342741.1 coordinate 356,108,390, forward strand.
GCGCTCAGGGAGTCGGTGCGCTAAAGAAATCGCCACTCGCCGGTCGCCCGATCTCACCACTCGCCACGCTCGGGGACTCGGCGCGCTCCCGACAGCGCCAGTCGCTGGTCGCCCGACCTCGCCACTCGCCATGCTCGGGGACTCGGCGCGCTACAGACAGCGCCACTCACCGTTCGCTCGACCTCGCCACTCGCCGCGCTCCCAACAGCGCCAGTCGCCGGTCGCCCGACCTTGCCATTCGCCACACTCGGGGACTCGGCACGCTCCCGACAACACCAGTCGCCGGTCGCCCGACCTCGCCACTCGCCACACTCGAGGACTCGATGCGCTACAGACAACGCCACTCGCTGATCGCATGACCTAGCCACTCGCTGCACTCTGGGACTCAGCGTGCTACAAACAGCGCCACTCGCCGGTCTCCCAACCTCGCCACTCGCTGCGCTCGGGGACTCAGCACGCTCCATGGTCGGGGACTCGCTGCAACTTGCGGCTTCACCGACTCCCCGCGCCTTCCACCAACTAGCCTATGCCGATTGGCTATCGCCAACTAGTTATCACCGAATGGCTCAAGCAGACCACCGACCGCCTCCTGCTTCACAGTTCTTTCCTCTGTTCAGGAGCTCGTCGCCAATTTGCCACGATCCATCGCCAAGACTCTCCGCGCCCTGCCTTAAGCCCGCGCCGATTCCACGACGCGCTCGGGGACTACTGATGGGGGAATACCAATCGGGGTATACCCATGAAGTGGAGTCGCCAGCCGGATAGAGCCGACTGAAGTAAAGCATAGAGCGGGTCGACTCGCCAAATATGGCGACTGGCACATACTATACCTGGATGACTCGCCGACTGGAGGCCCAAGATTGCGACTCCAATAAAAAGCCCATTAGCACTTGTAAACCCTAACTAGCCACATATATAAAGCCACCAGGGGCACCCCTTTGGAGGGATCTCTCTCACGTCATATTAGATCTAGTCTCTCCCACCGCCTCCAGCGACTCCATTGCAAACCAATGTATGAACATATACCGGATTCATAGCAGGACATAGCGATCCTCCACCGAGGGGATGTGAAACTGGGTACATCGTGTGCCAATTTCGCTCCCGGATTCTCCTACGTCGCCTTGCCCTTTTCTCTACGTAAGCTACCCTGTAGCATCTGCCGTGGTCAATACCACGACACCTGGCCTATCTCCATCCATTGATTCAACCCATTATAAAAGTAAACTAGATTGGTCCGGTAAACTAAGGTAAAACAAACAAACAAAGTCTTGTAGACGTGTCCTTTTTATTTCCTTTTAGCATTGCTTTCCAAGGTTCGATTAAAACTAGGTCTTCTTGGGAAAAAGCTATTATACTGCATCCGTGAATCCGATCAAAGGTATCAGGGACCACACTAATGAACTTGTCTACCACTTCGCGGAGGGGCTCACAACCAGAACACTCCTCCGGCATACGCTCAGGAGGCGACAAGCTGCTAGCTTGCTTACCCTCAATGAGATGATCATAACTATTTACAGTTTTGCTGACGCCAATGAGGAAGCTAAGGTTGATATCACCGCCTCAACCGGAGGAGACAACAACAGCGACCCACACCATCCTCTCCAACTCCACCATCAAAAACACAGAGGCCAACTCTGACTCAATGCTAGACGCACTTTACGCCGACATCAACATGGATGGAGGTGGCTCTGATGGCAACTTGGAGGAATACGATGCTGCTATGAGGAAGATCAATAAGGAGATCGAGAGAGAGGAGCGTGCCAAGAATGCACTCACTTCCCGCCAGGTACTGGTGGCCATCGGGAACATGGTAGAAGAAGACCAACGGAATCAGGTGACCGACAAAGATTCGCCAACAGCGGCAGAAGCAGGAGCTGCGGTAACAAAAGCTAAGAAAACTTTCGATCCTTCAGGTCCAGCTAAAGCTATGCCCCCGCAGTAGCCGCAAGAATTCACTACTTGTCCCAGTGCTGCAAACCAAACAAACCTACCGCCATCGTTGTCCACGTCAGCAGCTGGTAACCCCTTGGCTATTCCCACCGACAAGGTGATGTATGACGCACTCCTCATCGAGCCAATAACCTTCGCCCATATAGGGAACATTACAGAGCTTAATGATAAGTGTGCGGAGATACTCGCGGAGGCCAAGTGCATCGCAGAGCAGGGAGCCCAACTGGATAGGTATTTGGCCAAAGCACGGAAATCGATCGAGGTGGCAAGAGCAATGGAGGCTGAGTACAAGAATTTGTTGCTGAAGCACAAGGCAAAGAAAGCCCCATTCTATGATCCAAGCATCCAAAGCAAATTGGGGTGGGATCCATCCAAGCTAGCAAAAGCTACCCCTACATCAATTCGGCTGGGAAGCAAGTCATGCCAACCCCCACTCTCAATATGGTCGTCGCCAAAAACTTACTCGAACAGGAGAAGTCACCTGCGACAGTTGGTCAGGTCTATGACCTTGTCGCCAAGGCTTGTTCGCAACAAGAGAAGGCCATTTCACAAAGTCTTGAGTCCAAGCCGGAGTTTTCCCAGTCAAGCATGAACAACCGCCGAAGACCAAGATCTCCTCGTGATGAAGGATCCCACACGGGCTCCACGGAACATAGACAGAGGGATGCGCGCAACAGGACAAATGTTATCCCAATATCCTCCAGCAACAGAGACAAAGCTCACCCTCATTGCTTGCCGCCACCCCCGCAGTCCCGACATCACGAGGGACCACAGCCATGTTGCTTTGGACCGATTATCCGAGCCACAAGTTACCCTAATGGCCTCAGGATTGAGAATACTATCAAGCCTTATGACGGCACTGCCAGGCCATTCACGTGGTTGCAGGACTATCGCGAAGCGATCCAAATCGTAGGGGGAAACCCCAATGTCACCGTTAAGTACCTCCCACTCATGCTCACAGGCACTGCCTGACAATGGATCGATGAATTGCTAGGAAAATCAATCTGCAATTGGTTCGACATGCATGAAGCGTTCACCAAGAATTTTGAGGGTACATACAAGCGTTTGTTTACCATCGGTGACCTACAGTGGTGTGTGCAGGAAAAGGACTGTAACACCCTAGTTTTAGCTAATCTTATATTAGGGATTTGTTTGAGCATTCATGAGCATCATCTTTTAAATTGCATGCAAAAGAAATAATGCAAAACCCTAACCCTAACTTCTTACCCCTCTCTATAAAATGAATTCAAAAGGTTTTGAATATTTTTGAAAACTCAAAAACTTATGGAGCCCAAATTGATTAAAGGGCCCCTATAGTATTTCCATATTTTACAAATCTTCTAGTACTTTTGAAATACCTAAAACAGATATGGAAATAAAATACAAAAGAGAAAACAAAACAGGAAAAAGGAAAAAGTTTTTGCTAAAAAAATGTAAAGCTAGAGGCTCTAGGCCACGCAGCCCAGCCGGCCCATCTCCCCTTCTCCTTCTCTGCCACCCATGCACGCAAGCTAGCTGGCCCAAGCGCGGCCCACCCCGGCCCACGTACCCCTTCGCCCCCTTTCTATTTTCTTCTTCCTCCAGTCAGAAGGATGTCAAGGAAGAGAAGTTGCATGTCGACGTCGGTGTCGTCCCCGCCTCACCGTGATACCCGCTGCAAGGAGATCCGTGCTACTGTCCTAAAAGACGTCTACAAGTACCCATGCTACCGCCGGAGAGCCATATCTTCTCCCCCTTTTCCCTATTTCTCCTCCACCAAAACCCTAGCCTCGGACCTCGTCGTCGTGCCCCAGCTAGAGTCCGCCTCGAGCCTCGCCATTTCTCCTGGGAGCTGCGCCTCGTCGAGATGAGCTTCCTTGCCAAAGGAATCGATCCTGCACGCCGGAAATCGACGCCACAGTCACCATCTGCTCCGACTCCGGCCACCGCATTCTCTATCAATTCCAGCAACACTCGACCTCGCCATACCTCGCCGACCGTCCCTTCGTGTTGCTGGTGAGCATGCGGTGCTCAAGCACCCCTCCACGCCTCCCCTTCCTCTCTGGCTTGCCCTAGCATCGAGCATCGCCACCGTCCGCCATAGTCAGCTGTCTCCGGCAAGCTTCTGGTGACCCTTCTGTAGCGGCGCCGCCCCTATTAGGTAGCCCGCGACGAGCTACGCCGAACTCGCGCGTCTACGCTAGCCCACTCGCCCCCTTGCACCGCCAGTCGCTGCTGTTTGATTGTCTGCCGGCGAGACTGATGTGGTGCTTGCGTGTCGCCCGCGTGGCCAAGATGTGGCGCTCGCGTCAGCAGCATGCAATCTTTGCCAGCGTGGCTAGCTGATGTGGCCCATGACCCACCAGTCAGCCACTATGGCTAGATCCTGTGTCGGTGTAAAAAGTTATAATGGCCACGCTAACATCATCCCTATGCCACGATGACGCAGTAAAGGTTTTAATTGGTTAAATAATTTCAGAAATTGATATAATCTTATAAATTCAATAACTAATTATTTATAAGTCAAAAAATTATGTATAATATATAAAAATGTTCAGAAAAACAAGATCTACACTTTAGCACAAATATCATGTATTATTCAACAACTTTCAAGACAAGTTTAATTAGAGAACTAAATGAACCCCCATAGGTGATTCTGGGGTCTCTCCTGTTTTAGGGTTTGGACCCCTCGGATCCCGTTAAATTTCCAAGCATGCTTTAGGGTTTCATTTCAATACTATTAAACTTGTCATATCATCATCCTTGCTTGAGCATTGCATAGATGTCATGTGTTGATTATTGTTTCCCTTTCTTTCCAATGTTTGCTTCTTCTCGGTAGAATACGATATTGAGATCAAGATTGAAGACCGAGATCAGCACCATCGATGATTGATGAACAATACTTGACCAACTGTAACCAAGTCAAGAACAAGATATCTGAAGATCTGCTTATTGGTTATCATCAGGCAAAGGCAAGCATAGCCCCACCGTTATACAATCTTATGATTTTGAAAGCATTTCATTCTTTCCATGATGCATATGATTCTACTGTGGTATTTTATCAGTAGATAGAGTATCCTATCTATTTCATTACTCCCTTTGAGATTATATTACCTGATCTACTGCTCCTAGCATAACTAGGTTTGGCTTGTGTGCACTACTTGAGATTTTATCTGTGTCTTGCTTAGCCATGCTTAGCTGCCAGTGCTGGTTCATCCAGAGGATGCACAAAATGCAGAGAATCTAGTATGATAGGAGAACGAGGTATATTGATATGGTAAGATCAGTGGTTAAGGTTAAACATGCTAAGGCTTGTATGGGAGGCCACGGTGGGATGTGGTTTTTGTAGTCCCATGCTCGTCACTACTAGGACCCGAGTTCTAGCCTCTTGAACCAAGACGAGCGTACAGCCACACAGGGCCTAGAAAACCTCACGAGTAATTAACTTGCCTAGTAGATTCCATGAGTCACATAGGTTGGGCATTCCATTCGACATATGCATTCTGGTTGTTCTTGAAGGCGGTGAAGGAGGTGCATTCATACAGGTAGGTAAGCATGGCCGGGGTTGCTTGGGGTAGATGGAGACCCTGGTAAACCAACCTCACCCACATCTCTAGGGACCGACTTCGGGATTTTACGCATTACGACGGAACCATCCTTAGGGCGTGACTCATGGTCTCGGTGAAAGCAAGGTAAAGGTCATGTCCAACCACCCTCTGTCGGCCTTCCAAGGAAGAGGGCTAATCATTGTGGCATTAAGAGTCAGTTGGTACGTGTGGGTAAAGTTGTACACCCCTACAGGGTATTAATCTTTTCGAAAAGCCGTGTGCACGGTTATGGATGTCTTGGGAATGGACGTGAAGCTCATAGAGAACTATAACCTCATCGTAAAACTTGGCAGTTCAACGTGTGCTTAAGGATGCTTCCTCATGGGTACAAGGGGGTGATCCTAGTTGTGAGATGAGGATTATTTTGGTGGATATCGAGATGATGATTAATTCCTCGGAGATGTCGCTCTCTTATCCCCTTTTAAAATATTCTGAGTAGACGAGCTTCTTCTCCCTCTTGTTTTATAAACAAAGATGGCTTTATGTAAAATAACCCCACCAGCCATAAGTCTTGCGGAGTACACCCTGTACTCACCCTTGCCTTGTTGATGATTTTGTAGAAGAATAAGTGTTCCCTTGGAGACAAGTTTGGTATGACATCGACACCGACGAGAAGCTTGGGGTTCCCGGTCGACAGCCTGGAATCTATGGGCTGGGACGTCAACGTTATGCTTTAGGCCTCTTAGGCCATTTGTTAAGTTTGCTACTTAATAGCATAATTTGCCTTCCGTTGTTTGATGTTTGTGGTCAGTGACCTCTTCTTGTAATATTTTGGTTCTTCGCTCAGTTATGAGCTTGCTGTAATAATTTTATGTGTCGCAGGGTTACTGTGGTGTTACCGATTTCTCACTAGATATCCTCCAGCTCTAGGTTAAGCTTATGCCAGGCTAAGGTCTGGATTTGTTTAACCCCGATGCCGGGGGTGTCACAAGGACGAATCTTCTCGTGCCTAACTATCCCGTTGGCTTGACATGAAAAACTCATGCGCGGGAGTACATGATCAAACTACTATGGTCGCCTTCAACGACAACCTGGAAAAGGGAACATTGCTCTGACATACGCTGAAGCGCCATCGGGACAATGACAAGCTCGACCTACACTCGATGATTGCCATGGCTAGCAAATTCACCACTGCTGATGATGATACTCGCAGGTCACTGCCGACGCTGGCCATCCCTACCTAGGCCAAGAAGAATAATAATAACAAGCGGAAGAACCTGCCAGAACTAAAGCGGATAGCCGACATGGTCGCCACGACGTTTGCTGGCACAGGCGATGGCAGACAACATGGTCGTGGCCAGGGGGCTATTCGAGGGCAGCAGCGGAGTGACTCTACACCTATAGCACCCCGTGTTCCCCAAACGTATGAGGAGTACCATGATATGTCGTGTTTCATCATCAACACCATCATCAAGCTAGACTTCATCGGGATCATCATCATCATCTCCACCATCATCTCCACCAGCACCATCACCATCACTCCGTACAGCTGTAACAATTGGGTTGAATCTTGCATAGTTCTTAGGGGAAACTTTCCCGGTGTTGATTACTTGTTGTAGTTGATGCTATTGAGTGGAACCATTGAATTATTGTTCATGTTCAGATTATTACTTATCATTATTTCATCTATGATCTTGATCCATATGATGTCTCGTGAGTAGTTCATTTAGTTCTTGAGGACATGGGAGAAGTCATGTTGTTAGTAGTGGAATTGTGTTGAGAAAGATTCAATGGTTTGATATTTAAGTTGTGGTGTTATTCTTCTAGTGGTGTCATGTGAACGTCGACTACATGATACTTCACCTTTATGGGCCTAGGGGAATGCATTGTGTATTTTTCTACTAATCGTGGGGTTGTCGGAGTGATAGAAACCTGAACCCCCGTTAGGAAACCTTTGCATAAGGGAGTGTAGGATCTCTAAGTTTAAGGCTATGGTTAGGTTTTTATCTTAATTACTTTCTTGTAGTTGCAGATGCTTGTAAGGGGTATAATCACAAGTATGTATTAGTCCTAGGAAGGTCAGTACATTAGCACAGGTTCACCCACACAACACTTATCCAACCAGAGAAGATTAATCAACTATAGAGCAAAAGCACTTGACAATATTTCCATGTGTCCTCGAGAGTGTTTGGTCATCTTAATTAATACAACCGGCCTGTCCTTTGCTAAAGAAAGGATTGGGCCCTTGCTGCAATTATTATTATTGTATTTTATTTACTCGCACTTTATTTATCTGCATTATCAAAAACCCCTAAAATACATTTGCTAAGTATTTATAGAGAATTCCTGATCCAAGCCACTTGTCAACACCTTTTGCTCCTCATTGCGTTCGACACTCTTACTTATCAAAAACACTGTGATACACCCCCTATACTTGTGGGTCATCAAGACTATTTTCTGGCACCGTTGCCGGGGAGTGAAGCGCTATTGAAGAGTGGAACTGGTAAAGGAAACTTCTATTGTGAGTATTATTATTATTATTATTATTATTGTTTGTTACTTTATTCTCAATATGGATAATTCACTTATTTTCTTATTTCAGAATGCTACTACCACTGCTAAGGTAGTAGATGAACCACCACCTGCTAAAATTGATCCTTTTAAAATACCTACAAAAATTGTTGATCATGTTATGGATAACTACTATTTTGGAGATGGAACTGTCCATCTCGGTGATCATTTGCTTTTTATACACGAATTATGCGTGTTGTTCAAGTGTGCAGGTATTACAACAGATCAAGTTAAGAATAAATTATTCTCTGTATCATTGAAAGGCAGAGCTGAGGAATGGTATAAGCTGCTAAAGAATGGACAATCTCTTGAATGAGAGGATACCTCTCTTTTATTCCAAATTTTATCCTCCTAGTGAGATTCATAAAGATCAGAACCAAATATATAACTTTTGGCTTCGTGATGGAGAGAGTGCCACCTAAGCTTGGGGGAGAATGAAGTCACTAATGCTCAAATGTCCTATTCATTAGCTCCCTAATAATATTATTATCAATGACTTTTATGCAAGGCTTTCTCTTCATGATAAGGATCTATTGGATGTTTCTTGTGCTGGATCATTTACACGTATGAAAGAAGAAGCTAAATGGGATCTTCTAGACCGTATTCAAGACAATGCTGAAGCATGGTACAATGATAAAGGAAGAAAGTCAGGTATAAATTATGATTATGAATGAATTAAATCTTTTATGGGAACTGATGACTTTCATAATATTAGTGTTGCTTACTATATTGATTCTCAATTTCTTGCAAATTGTTTTAAGGTCTTTGCCTCTTATATTGAAATTCCCCAAATGGAATGGAACAAGTATCATGCCCCATATAAAAATATTGTTGATTGTGTTCCTGCTAGAAATACTGAAGTTTACACCGTTGATCATATTTTACCTGAACCTTACATCGAGAAAATACCTTTCCCTGTTAAGGTTAAGGAACATTCTATGATAACTAGTGTGGTTAGCAAAAGTACAAAGAAAGCATAAAACCCGATGAACAAATAAACGTTGAACCTACAGTAGAAATTGTGAAAGACCTTGTCACATAAAAGTGTAGAAGATGGACACATTATCTTTTGTGAGGATGCTTCTAATATTGTCACATCCTGGTAGAACTAGGAAAGCTAGTGTCCCTATGCTTTCCGTTAGAATTGGTGATCATTGCTATTATGGTTTATGTGATATTGGTGCAAGTTCAAGTGCTATTCCTTATGAGCTTTACAAAGAAATTATGCATGAAATTGGTCCCTGTGAACTAGAAGAAATTGATGTGGTTATTCACCTTGATAATAGAGAGACCATCTCTCCAATTGGTATTGTAAGAGATGTGGAAGTTCTTTATGGTAAGATTAAATATCCTGCTGATTTTCTAGTACTTGGTTCAGCTGCTAGTAAAACTTGTCCTATCATTTTTGGCACACCTTTCTAGAATACTTGTGGTGCCATTATAGATTGTAAGGGGGAGAAAATTTTAACTAAATTTGATGGAGAATCTTATGAGTTTAATTTTTTAAAATTTGCTAAAGTTCCTTATGAAAATGAATTGCCTGATGAGGATTTTAGAGTTGAACAACTTACTTCTATTTCTCTTGCTCCTAACAATGCTTTGCAGCAATTTATGGAAGACCACGAAAGTGAGATCTTCATGGAAGAAAGAAGTGAGATTGATGAGATTCTCTTGCATCAACCTAAGATGCTTAAGCATAACTTACCTATGGAAGATTTGGGTACCACATTACCACCTAAAAAGGATCCGGTTTTTGATCTGAAACCTTTACTTGATGATCTTAAATATGCTTACATTGATGATAAGAAAATATATTCGGTTATTATTAGTTCTAAAATTTCAGGAAAGTAAGAGGGAAGACTATTACAAGTATTAAAGGAACACCGAGGAGCTATGGGTTATACTCTTGACGATTTAAAAGGGATTTCTCCTGCTATATGTCAGCATGATTTTAATATAGAACCTGATGCAAAACCAGTGGTAGAACATCAATGTCGTTTAAATCCTAAGATGAAGGAAGTGGTAAGAAATGAGGTATTAAAACTCCTTGATGCTGGTATTATTTATCCTATTGCTGATAGTCAATGGGTTAGTCTTGTTCATTGTGTCCCTAAGAAAGGAAGAATTACTGTTGTGCCTAATGAGAATAATGAGCTTAGTCCCCAAAGAGTAGTAGTTGGTTATAGGATGTGCATTGATTTTAGAAAGGTTAACAAAGTTACTAAGAAAGATCATTACCCGCTGCCTTTTATTGATCAAATGTTAGAAACGTTGTCTAAGAAGACTCATTTTTGCTTTCTTGATGGATACTCTGGGTGAAGGAAATATGCCCTAGAGGCAATCATAGAGATGATTGTATTTCATGTGTATCCATGAGTTATTATAATGTTCCTTGAATATCCATATACCAGGCAACTTGTATTGATTGGCAATTATGTGAATTGTTTGTGAAACTCTTTACTTGTATGGTTATCTAATAATTGTCCCTAGTCGGAGTTCATGCAAGGACACACGTGAATATTAGACTAGCACATCGATTGGTTAATGACTATGTTTCGCAAGTCATTGACATGGAGATGTCAAACCAATGATGTGGACACATGTTATGAACATGGGGTTGGACTGACCCAACATGAGACTAGCAATAATACTTGCAGCTCTCTCTACACATCGTGTACGTTTTGTCCTTAGACCTGAGATTGTCGCATGTACTTGAGATGTGGATCGACCTACTTTGGGGCTATCAAACACTACTCCGTAACTGGGTAGTTATAAAGGTAGCTTTCGGGTTTGTCCTGATACATGCTGCAAGGCATCGGTCAATCAAGATGGGATTTGCCCCTCTCTACTTGAGAGAGATATCTCTGGGCCCCTCGAGTGATCGGATCCAGAAATGCATGGCCGTGCTACATATGGTTAAGAGTTAACCTAGTAAAGGGATTCTGAATCACAGTATCGAGAAAGAGAGGTCAGCTTAGAGCTAGACCAAATATCGTGAGGCAAAGGGAAAGACATGTACTCAACCTTGTGATGGTTCGTCCGAATGATCTTTATATGCGTTTAGGAGTTGGCACGTCTTGCTAGAGGCCGCTACCAACTATTGACGGAGTAAGTGTACTCGCGTCATGTCTATACGTGTATGAACCTATAGGGTCACACACTTTAGGGGCTGGAAGCCTAATGAGGATTGGATCCGAATTAGACCAGGCTTAGGCTGCTAATGGGCTGCTAATGTAGAAGCCCACCAGGGATGCCTATATAAGAGGGAGTAAGGCGAGCTGAAAAGGAGAGAGCATTCCACCCAGCCGCCACTCCTCTTCCGCCTGTGTTGCACGCGCAGACCTAGCAGTCTGGCGTGTGACGACTTCCACTCCGGACGTGTGGATACCTCGGAGGTGCTGCATCTGTAGCACTTGGACGAGCCGCGCAAAGGGGAGCTGCTCGTGGGACGAGGACGAGGAGGAGACGTAGAACATCTACACTGCCGCAACGTGCTTCATCGAGTTCCGCACCTGCGCGTCTAGCGGTAATCCCGTGATCTATGACAATAGTATTCCTGGTTGACGCGGTAGAAATTTTTGATTTTACGCTAGTGTAGCCTACCCGTTACCCTTCACTGGGTTCTCTCAAATTGCTGTGAAACAACAAGATCAAGAGAAAACCACTTTTACGTGTCCTTATGGAACTTGTGCTTATAGGCGTATGCCTTTTGGTTGATGTAATGCTCCTGCTACTTTTCAAAGATGCATGTCTGCTATCTTTCATGGTTTTTGTGAGGAAATTGTGGAAGAATTCATGGACGATTTTTCCGTCTATGGAACTTCTTTTGATAATTGTCTGCACAAACTTGATAAAGTTTTACAGAGATGCCAAGAAACTAATCTTGTTCTTAATTGGGAGAAATGCCACTTCATGGTTAATGAAGGAATTGTCCTTGGACATAAAATTTCTAAAAGAATCATTGAAGTTGACAGAGCCAAAGTTGAAGCAATTGAGAATATGCCCTATCCTAGGGATGTCAAAGGTATTCATAGTATCCTTGGCCATGCTGGTTTCTATAGAAGGTTTATGAAAGATTTCTCCAAAATATCAAAAACACTTACAAATCTTCTCCAAAAGGATGTACCTTTTGTTTTTGATGATGATTGTAAGGAAGCTTTTGAAACTCTAAAGAAAGCTTTAATTACTGCTCCTATTTTTCAACCACCTGATTGGAATTTACCCTTTGACATTATGAGTGATGCTAGTGATTTTGCTGTAGGTGCTGTTCTTGGAAAACAAATAGATAAAAAGTTAAATGTTATCCATTATGCTAGTAAGACTCGTGATGCTGCTCAAAATAGTTATGCTACAACTGAAAAAGATTTCTTAGTTGTTGTCCTTGCTTGTGATAAGTTTAGACCTTATATTGTTGATTCAAAAGTTACCATTCATACTGATCATGCTGCTATTGAGTACCTTATGACAAAGAAAGATGCTAAGCCTAGGCTTGTTAGATGGGTGTTACTTTTACAGGAGTTCGATCTACATATTGTAGATAGGAAGGGTGCTGAAAATCCTGTTGCAGATAATTTATCTCGGTTGGAAACCATTTCTTTTGATCCTATGCCTGTTAATGATAGTTTTCCAAATGAACAGTTGGCTGCAATAAAGGTAAGCTCGCGAGAGAGTCCTTGGTATGCTGATTATGCAAACTTTATCGTTTCCAAGTATTTGCCTCCAAGTTTTACAGCCCAGCAAAGAAGGAAATTCTTTTATGATTTGAGGCATTACTTTTGGGATGACCCACATTTATATAAAGAGGGAGTGGATGGTATTATGCGAAGATGTGTTCCAAAATATGAACAAAAAGACATATTGCGGAAATGTCATAGTAGTGCCTATGGAGGGCATCATGCTAGAGATAGAACCGCGCAAAAGGTTCTACAATCAAGTTTCTATTGGCCTACCCTCTTTAAAGATGCAAGAAAGTTTATCTTATCATGTGATGAATGTCAACGAGTTGGTAATATTTCTAGACGCAATGAAATTCCTATGAGTTACTCTCTTGTTATTGAATCATTTAACTATTGGGGATTTGACTTTATGGGTCCTTTTCCTCCTTCAAAAGGTTATACTCATATTCATCATGTTGTTTATTATGTTACTAAGTGGGTAGAACCCATACCTACAAAAAGTGCTGATGGTGAGTGATACATTGCAAATGTATCTATAATTTTTGATGTTCCATGCTTGGTTTTATCCACTTTCTTGTGTTTTGTTCCAACTTTGGAGTACTTTTCATATGATTTCTTGCACTAATCTATTAACAAGAGCCACAGTGCTAGCTGCCTGGTTTCTGCTATTTTTGGTTCTAGGAAAGTCAGAAAATGAATATTCTCAGAATTGGACGGGACAAAAGCCAAAGTGCCTATTTTTTCGGAAGTGATCAAGTGCCAGAATACGAGACGGAGAGGGACCAGGGGCCACCACACCACCTGGCAGCGCGACCCAGGCTAGCCCGCGCCAGGGGGTGGTGAGGCCAGCCCTGGCACCCCCTCGGCCTCTCCTTCCGCCTATATATTGCCCTCGGGATGAAAACCCTAAGTACCCGATCAAAAATCCACGAAAGAGTCTGTAGCCGCCGTCATCTCCATCCCTAGATCGGGAGGGATATGAATTTCTTCTCGGCACCCTGCCGGAGAGGGTAATTCACCCTGGAGGCCTTCTTCATCACCATGCAAGCCTCCGGTGTGATGCGTGAGTAGTTCATCCTTGGACTACGGATCCATGTAGTAGCTAGATGGCTGGTTCTCCTCCTTTGTGCTTTCATGTTTAGATCTTGTGAGCTCCGTTCATGTTCAAGATCATCAATTTGTAATTCTGGATGTTGTGTTTGCGGGGATCCGATGGATATTGAGATGCTATTTCAGATTGATTATTGATTCTATCATGTCTTTGTTATTTGAGATCTTGCATGCTTTCCATTGTTAGTAGCTATCTTGGCCAAGTAGATGCTAGCAACTCCAAGAGTTAGTATTTATGCTTGATAGTGGGTTCATGCCTCTGGTAATCTGGGGAAGTGACAGAAATCTCTAAGGTACTAGATGTGTTGTTGCTACTAGGGAGAAAACAACAATCCTTTGTTCATAGAACAATCGTATTGTTTACTTTACACGCAGTTCGTAAAGCAATAATATGTTGCTTGCAACTTAATACTGGAGGGGGTTCGGATGATAACCTGAAGGTGGATTATTAGTCATAGATGAAGTTGGATGGCGGTCTATGTATTATGTTGTAATGCCCAATCAAGTCTCAGAGGAGTCAAGATGATTAGTATATGCATGTATTGCTTTCTCGGTGTTTGTCAATTGCCCCGCTGTAATTTGTTCACCCAGCATGTTATCTATCTTATGGAGAGCCACCTCTAGTGAACTATGGATCCTGGTCCTTTTTGTTTACATACAATCTATAAACTGTTTCTGCTTTGTGTTTACTTTCTGCAAACTTTTACTTCTTTCCATTCGATACGTTTAATCCTTTGTTTTCCACAAAACACGGTGAGATCGACAACCTCATCGCAAGTTGGGGACAAAGTTCTATGGTTGTGTTGTGCAGGTCTCCACGTTGCTACTAGCACCGGTAGTGCGCCCTGCCAAAGCTCAGCTAGTAACACCTTTGAGGTGTTTCCTTGCTCCTACTGGTTCGATTAAACCTTGGTTTCATAACTGAGGGAAAACTTACTTCTGTGCTCATCATACCTTCCTCTTGGGGTTCCCAACGAGCTCTACGTCGAAAGTCGAGCGCATCAGTGAGACCTCTTTAAAAATGCTTAAGGATGTTATATTTCCTAGGTTTGGAGTGCCTAGATATCTTATGACTAATGGAGGTTCACATTTCATTCATGGTGTTTTTAGGAAAACGCTTGCTAAATATGACGTTAATCATAGAATTGCTTCAGCTTATCATCCCCAAACCAGTGGGCAAGTAGAACAGAGAAATTAAATCTATCTTGCAAAAGACTGTTAATAGATCTAGAAAAAATTGGGATAAAAAGTTGAATCATACTTTATGGGCTTATAGAACTGCTTATAAAAATCGTATAGGAATGTCTCCTTACAAAATGGTTTATGGAAAAGCTTGTCACATGCCTTTAGAATTAGAACACAAAGCTTATTGGGCAGTTAAAGAACTTAATAGAGATTTTAAACTTGCTGGTAAGAAAAGATTGCTTGACTTGAGTTCTTTAGACGAGTGGAGAAGTGAGGCTTATGAAAATGCTAGGCTCTTTAAATAAAAAGTTAAAAAAATGGCATGATAGGAGAATTTTTAAGAGAGAGTTCCATGTTGGTGAGAAAGTTCTATTGTATAGGTATCGTCTCAGATTTTTTGCAGGAAAACTACTTTCAAAATGGGAAGGACCTTTTGTTATTGAGGAGGTGTATCGTTCAGGTGCAATAAAAATTTCTTCCCTAAGAGACAACACTACACAAGTGGTGAATGGTCAAAGACTCAAGCATTATATTTTTGGAGATTCTTACAATGCAGATATTGATGTTATTCAAGTGGTGACTCCAGAAGAATTTATTAAAGATCAAATTCAGAGACCTGCAGAGTCCGTTTTCGAACAGGTAACAATTCTGGTAAGAAAAGGTCCGCGAAAAACTTTCCAATTTATATTTTTGCAATTTTTACCTAACATGGAAAATAGTGAGTCGAAAAAGGGACGGAAACGGAGCCCGGGTGGCTCACACCACCCCGTGGCGCGGGCCCACCTGGCCGCACCACCAGGGGGTGTGGCCATGCCGGAGCCCGTCTCTAACCTGTTTTCTCCAAGTACCTTCCTTTTGTTGTTAAACTTTGTAATATATAATCCCCCAGATCCCCCGAGGTTCGTATATCGTGTTATTGTCGTGTTTTCATTTCGATATGTTCTGTCCAGATGTCATTCCAGGATTCGTCTTCATAGAAATATGAGTTGCGATGCCGGTGTGAGCTCCATCGCAATCTTGAGCAGAGGACTTTTGTGGGATGGGTGGAAGAAGAAAGGATCACTGCTTGGCGCGAAGACATGGATCAGAGCATCGAGGAGGAAGTAAAGAGCATGTCAGTAGGCACGAAGGGACAGGGGCTGATACCTCTAGTTCTAGACCTCAGTTCCTGTCCTGCAATAGTGGAAGCTCTACGAGCCACTTATGAGTTTTGTGATAAGTACCGAGTCCTAAGGAGAAAGTAGGATATACTTAAGGAGGAGAATAACAGGTTTCGCAAGATCCTGGCAGATTTTCTCACTCCAATCATGATCACAACACCACCACCACCGAAGGAGTAATTCGTCATCAGGTTTTAGCATCCCCTTGGTTTGTTCCAAGCTTGGGGGAGTGCCGTGGTATCACATCATTATCTTTCATCTCTTTACCTTTTTAGTAGTGACGAGGGTTTAACTCATCAATGCCCATTGTTATGGACTTGGGTTTTGGAGAAGGAGGGAGCGCTAGAGACATCTATCGGCTAGCAAACAAGCACACAGGGACTCGAAGATTTACCAAGGTTCAGGCCTCGCAGAGGTCCCTACTCCTGCTTGTCTGCTTGTGGAATTATCGAAGGAATCGAGGATTACAATGGTGCGCAGATGCAATCTGGCGAGGGTTGTGGAAACTAGGGTTGCGTGTGTCCTCCTCGCCAGCCCGTCCTAGCCTTTATATAGATAGGCTAGGTCTCGGGTAGCAGGTCGAGTCGGTTACAGGTTAAGGTTTTTTCCCTTTGAACTTTCTATCTTTAGCTTCTTCTTGTTCTTCAAGCAATCAAGAGTCCGTAGGTTACTCGAGTTCTTCATTTGGACCTTGGCGACACCGTGGGCCTCTACTGTATTCAGGACGTATATACCAAGCTCGAGTACCTGTAGGGTATACCCATGTCAGTAGCCCCCGAGTGTCTAGTGGAATCGCAGATTCGACTTGGGACTTTATGAATCCTTTCGAGTGCATGACTGAGTATGTTTTTCGACTGCTCTGTTTGTGTCATAGGGATTGGTGATGTGCGTGCCTGATTTAACCGATGTATCGGTATCAGTTAAGTACCTTAGGGTAAAACAACGCCATCTACTCGAACTCGAGTCCCCGGACTCGAATCCAGAAAAGTGCTGGTGTAATTCGACTCAAGCCGCGGAGGTCTTACAGGAGTCGAATTCCAGTATGTGGGTGTGAGCACTCGACGCGTCCATCAAGGCATGTTCATCGTACCTGTTGGCACGGATATATTTCTGGTAGTGCGCAGAAAATGCGTTGCCAGGCCTTATTCAGGTCTTATCTTCACGCTGCAAGCACGGCATCTGAATTTTCTTATCGCGGAGATGATTCGGGTGACCCAGGAGACGCAATCTCTTTGTAGGGCAATGTTATGAGGCGGTGTCGCTATAAGCTTCGAGTGTGGATGTCATCAACACACAGTATGATGTACAAATAATCATAGGGTGCGCGACCAGCGCTCCCTATGGGAGTAGCCCCCGAGTGCCTGGTTGAGTCGAAGACTCAGGCATGGACTAAAGAACTTTTGCGACTGCTGTTGTCTTTTGTTTGCTTGTTTTAGTCGAATTTGCTTCCGGCGGTTCCTATGGGAGTAACCCATGTCCATAGTCAAATTGTGCTTCGAGTTGTTGGGTTTCCTTTGATTGTCCATGTTCCTGTAAAATAGAAAAAGAAAAATCATAGGGTGCGCGACCAGCGCTCCCTATGGGAGTAGCCCCCGAGTACTTGGTGGAGTCGAAGACTCGAGCAAGGACTAAAGTAGTCGAAGTCTTCTACTACGTAATTTTGGATGACGTCAGTGCTGACGATCCCATGACCTTAGTTGCCCGCATGAGCGAGTTTGACGGGACGTGACGAGCGGTTAGTCCCATTTTCTGACTCTGATTTGACTGGGCATACGTAATCTTTGTTTTAACTATGCCTCCTCGATTTCCACGCGTAATGAGGGTAGTGGGGGACGGTTCGCGCTTCAGGTCCTCCACGTGTCGAGTATGATGAACGCCACGCGTCTGATAGGGTTTTTCTTAGCCGTTGGATTGCATCTTCTAGGGGGTTAATAACGATGCGGGGACGGTAATTTTCACATATGCTTCTTTTCTGCCTTTGCCTCCATCGCCATTGCCGCTGCTCCTCTGCTTATTTGTGCTCCTTTCCTTCGCAGCACTAGACCAGCTCCGCGTATTTCCTAGCTACTTCCTCCGGTCACACCGCCGCCGCGGAATGGGGAAGAAGAAAGGAGGTGTCACGGCCAATCCCGCCGTTGCTGCGGCTGCTACGAAGAAGAAGGGTGGCTCTGCTGCTACGGGCACCAGCACCGCTGCTGTTGGGAAAAAGAAGGGCACGGGCACTTGCATCACCAATGGTGCATGGCGCGCATCCGTGATAAAGTCTTCAGAGCTTCGTCTTGTACGCCAGGACGGAGTTTTGTCTTCCACAGTCGCGGATGCGCGTGTCCCTGGCAGTGAGGTAACCCCCTCTCCTCCTGCCGGCTTTCGGGTGATGTTCCTAGCATTCATCATCTGTGGTCTTTCGGTACCCCTACATCCTTTCTTCAGGGGCCTTCTCTGTTTTTACGGGCTCCATCTCCATCAGCTGTCCCCAAACTCCATCCTCCATGTAGCTTGCTACATTACTCTTTGCGAGTGCTGGCTCGGAATCGAGCCGCATTTCGGTCTCTTCAAGCGCCTCTTCAATTTGAAGCGCCAATCGACGTCTGGCTCCGTAGTCTACGATGTAGGCGGCTGCGGTATCCACGTCGACTCCTCCGTCATGTATTTCGACATCAAGCTGATGATGTACGTCCAAGGGTGGAGGGACAAGTGGTTCTACGTCCATGATCAGAAGGTTGACGGAGACCACTATGGACTTCCGCCCTTTGACCCCGCGACGCCGTGTAGGAGGAGGCTCTCTTGGAAGAACGTAGTGATGCCCGGCGAGTCCACGGAAACAGATGTGTTGTACGAGTGTGTCTGCGACCTTGAGAGTCGCATGGGTAAGGAAGATGGAGGCTGCGCCCTTATTCGCAGGCTTGTTCGTCTGCGGTACCAAAGTTGGCAGGCCAGCGCATGGCGGTACCTAAGTTGCCTGAAATTACCGCGTTTTGAAAAGTTGGGCCGCCAACTACTGAGAGGGGCCATTTCGAGGCAAACTCATCTCACCCCTGCCAAATACAAACATTCCGTTAAACCGCCCCATGAAGTAGACGGTCGGGACCCACATGTCGGTTATCTGTCCGTGACGCGGGCGCCAACGCGGCAACCTCTTAGGCAAATTGAGCAGCTAAGTGGATTGGATGCGTTGACCGATTTCACAAATCCATTCCCATCTTTCCCTAGCACCGGAGGCGTCGGAATCCACCCTCTAGGCAGGACGATCCCTTCGGATATTTGATTTCCGGGGCCAAGTTGCTGCGCCCAGTCGTTGATACCAAGCTCCAATGGCGCATGACGTAGCCTCCGTTGCGAGGCTCTAGCCCGCCTGCACCACTGACGAGCCGAGCAGCTCGGAGGATGGCAGATCCTACTATCAAGAAAGATGATGTTCTGTCTACAAGCGGGTGATCTACCCTTCTCTTTGCTATTCGCACTAGTTACAACTGCTAGCTGGCTACTGATCCTCAAATTGTTTGTTAGCCCAACGCTGACAAACATATTTTGTCCACAGTTTTCTGTCAAGTGGGATCTGCGCGGACCCCATTACCTGGTTACGGTAGTCCTCTATAGGTACGACTCTAAGGGCAAGAGGTATGGACACCATTGTTTCACGATGGAAGAAGCGCCTGCGCAGATCTGCACTATATCTGGTATGGTTGCTGCTCTGCATAATCATGTTGAATTATGGCCGAAGCAGACTACAAAGTTCAGCTTCATGGATGAACGTGGCATCATGGTTCCTATAACGTGTGATAGTCAGCTAATTGGGTTGATGAAAAGGTATGCTTTGGCTGCCATGTTTGACCTGAAATGTTATGTACTAGATGTGGAAGCTGCTGCAACTAGGAGTCGCCCTTCTATTCTTGGACAGGGTGGTTTCTCGAACCCAATTAGCTCCTGGTAAGCAAAGGTCTCTTGGGGTTCGCATGTTTGTGCTGAATTGTAATTTTTGTTTTATTTACTCTATAGATATTGGGCAGTTATGCAACAGTCTTGTTTCTTTGACAGGAAGCGCCGCAAGGTTAGAAATATGATTGCCGGTTAGTCATTTTGCTGCCCGAAGAAATTAAAAACGAGTGGAAATATGTCATTTTGCTGCCCGAAGAAATTAAAAACGAGTGGAAAGATGATGCTGGACATGATTCTAGTGCCCATTGTCCCAGCGATGCAGAGTACATGAAGCTAAGAAAATTGGCACCGAGGAAGAGGAAGAAGGCAGGAAATGAAGAAGCCATTGGATGTGAATGCTTGGCAACTAGGCTGCGGAAGAAGGCTGCTAGCAATGAAGATGGATAGTAATGTGTTGAACTTGAACCTATATATGTAATTCTATTAAATTCTGATCGCTCTGTATGTGTCACATTGCTAGGCGAAACAATCTACCCACGTTCTCTGACTAAAATGTACCGTGACTTAGGGTTTGGAAACGCCTGAGTCAGTAGTTGAATCCGAAATTGTGATTGTGCCACTGCTATCTAAAAACAAGGATCCACCGGTTCCACGATTGTTGAGGGGCAGGAGGTTTCCAAATACGACGGAATGTAAGTGGCACATAAATAAATTATTTAAGCTGCCACACTCCACGAAGCAGCAACTTATTTCAGATGCTGCACAACGACGTGGCAACATAAATAGCAATGTTCTCACCGATAATGCCCAGATGAGGAGGAAATGGGTACCACTTTCTGGCCTAATCTTGAGCCCATCTACCTCACCGCCTCTTTGCTCCTGCATCCCTGCATCTGGCGAAGCTCCCGGATCTCGAGTAACCGGGTGTACGTTCTTCCACTTTATAAATTGTGGTTGTGCCATTTGCATGCGGCACAATCCACATAGATTATGTTTAAACAAACCACCAATGTCAGAATACACTAGTAGAAAAGGTGTCTTTGGTCCACGGTTACGTTCCCAATCCGGGACAGAGATCTAAATCGAGGCAGAAATTGATCTAAATCACAAATTCTTCCACAAATTAATGCGGGGTCAGAGCAACTTTTTTCCTCCCTGGAATCCGGGACCAATAGTTCAGACTGCTAGGTCAACAAGTACAAATATTACAACTTAAAAAGGCATGGAGCTTAAGCTAAATAGAACTAGTTATCACACATCTCCTTGATCTTCCTAATCTTGGCCCGATGCGCATCTTCCTGCGAGAGCAAGGATCGAATTGTCTGCTCCTTCCTTTTAGCATCTTCCTTGCACAGCTTCAATTGTTTCCCTGCATTTTTCCTCATGCACTTGTCAATACTCGTAGTTGTGTACTACAGGACTTTGGCCTGGTGGAGATCGTTCCTTGCTTGAGTCAGTTCTTGCTCTGCTTTAGCCTTCAGGGCCAACGCCGCGTCCCTCTCCTTCTCGACTTTGATAACCTTGTCTTGCACCCACCTGAGATCTCGCTTATGCTTGGTCATGTCAACTGGTTCCCATACCTTCATCTCAACACTGTCAAGAAGTGAGCTGAATACGGATTCTTTCAACTCGACAGTCATTTCCCATAGTTTGTCCAGCGTTTTCTACATCGATTTGGGCCACTCTGGATCTACCCATTTGACAACACCGCAACTTCCGCCTTGCATCATTGCACGATGTCCTTGACACCGTAGAAACCTCCTGCCTGCGTTTTGTCCTTCGAAGGCTACAAATTTAGCGGGCACATATCCATGTTTACATACCAGAGGACTGTCTTCATCCTCTAAACCATGATAGTCGGAGTTATACATCGTCTGGTTGGCCTAACACATCATACGCGCATGAGTAAACAGATTAGATCTAGCTCAAAAAATAGATAACTAGCCACAGATGATAGAAATAGAGATGAGACGACTCACATCGAAATCACCGTCCCTGTCGTCACGACGCGTTTCCTCGCCGTCTCCCCTTGAACCCATGGCGAGAGGGGTGGGGGGTGGCTGCCGGAGAGGGGATTGGGATGGAGGCGCCATCGGCTTGCGGCTACGGCAGGATGTGAGTGAAGTGGGGAAAGTGGCTTCGAGGGTAAGGAAGAGAAGTACAGGGAGGAAGAGAAGTAATGGGGACATGACACTGGGATGTGGCCCACTGAACTCGTGAGACGTGACACTCGCAATAGGGGAGCGCCCGGTGTTGCCAGTTTTTCCAGAGCAAGCATGGCCAATCATGCTGCAGAACAGCCTACTCGCGGATCGCTCTCACGAAGACCATCCCAATCGTCCAAGCGCCCCAATCGAACGGTATGTAACAATCGTCAAGCAGAACAACTGTGTTAGGGCGTGCCTTCTAGAAGACTCGGTCTAATGGCTACCCATGCAATGACAATGGTGTATCCATGTGTGGTTTATGAAAAGAACGGACATGCAATCACACTAGGTGGATCCATATGTGGGTTATGGAAGTAACACACATGCAATGACTCAGCTGTGATTCATGAAAAGAACTGACATGCAATGACATTGGGTGTGGTTCATGAAAAGAACAGACATGCAATGACATCGGTGGATCCATGTGTGGTTTATGGAAGTAACAGACATGCAATGACTCTAGCCATGGTTAATGAAAAGAACACGCATGCAATGACACTAGGTGCGGTTCATGAAAAGAACATACACACAATGACACTGGTGGATTCTTATGTGGTTTGTTTAGTGGAACATACATGCAATGACACCGTGGATCCACGTGTGGTTCATGAGAAGAACACACATCCAATGACACTGGTGGATCCTTATGTGGTTTGTTAGAGGAACAGACATGCAATGACACCGGTGGATCCTTATGTGGTTTGTCTAGAGGAACACACATGCAATCACACCGGGTATGGTTCATTAAAAGAACAGACATGCAGTGACTTATGTGGTTTGTTTAGAAGAACACACATGCAATGACACTGGGTGTGGTTCATGAAAAGAACAGACAGGCAATGACACCAGTGGATCCTTATGTGGTTTGTTTAGAAGAACACACATGCAATGACACTGGGTGTGGTTCATGAAAAGAACAGACACGCAATGACACTTGTGGATCCTTATGTGGTTTGTTTAGAGGAACAGACATGCAATGACACCGGTGGATACACGAGTGGTTCATGAGAAGAACACACATCCAATGACACTGGTAGATCCTTATGTGGTTCATGAAAAGAACAGACATGCAGTGAAACTGGGTGTGGTACATGAATAGAACCGACATGCACTAACACTAGGTGTGGTTCATGAAAAGAACAGACATGCAATGACACTGGTGGGCCCATCCTTATGTGGTTCATGAAAAGAACATGCATGCAATGACACTGGTGGATCCTTATGTGGTTTGTTTAGAAGAACACACATGAAATGACACTGGGTGTGGTTCATGAAAAGAACACACACGCAATGACACTGGTGGATCCTTATGTGGTTTGTTTAGAGGAACAGACATGCAATGACACCGGTGGATCCACGTGTGGTTCATGAGAAGAAAACACATCCGATGACTCTTGTAGATCCTTATGTGGTTCATGAAAAGAACTGACATGCAGTGACACTAGGTGTGGTTCATGAAAAGAACAGACATGCACTAACACTAGGTGTGGTTCATGAAAAGAACAGACAGGCAATGACACTGGTCAATCCTTATGTGGTTTAAGGAAGGAACAAACATGCAATCACACTAGGTGGATCCATATGTGGTTCATGGAAGTAACACACATGCAATGACACTGGGTGTGGTTCATGAAAAGAACAAACATGCAATAACACTGGTAGATCCTTATGTGGTTCATGAAAAGAACAGACATGTAATGATATTGGGTGTGATCCATGAAAAGAACACACATGCAATGACACTGGTGGATCCTTATGTGGTTTGTTTAGAAGAACACACATGCAATGACACTGGTGGATCCATGTGTGGTTCATGGGAAGAACACACATCCAATGACACTGGTGGACTCTAGCTGTGGTTCATGAAAAGAACGGACATGCAATGACACTGGGTGTGCTTCATGAAAATAACAGACATGCAATGACATCGGTGGATCCATGTGTGGTTTATGGAAGTAACATACATGCAATCACTCTAGCTATTGTTAATGAAAAGAACACGCATGCAATGACAGTGGGTGTGGTTCATGAAAAGAACAGACATGCAATGACACTTGTGGATCCTTATGTGGTTTGTTTAGAGGAACAGACATGCAATGACACCCGTGGATCCACATGTGGTTCGTGAGAAGAACACACATCCAATGACACTGGGTGGATCCTTATGTGGTTCATGAAAAGAACTAACATGCAGTGATACTGGGTGTGGTTCATGAAAAGAACATACATGCAATGACATCGGTGGATCCATGTGTGGTTTATCGATGTAACAGACATGCAATGACTCTAGCTATGGTTCATGAAAAGAACACGCATGCAATGACACCAGGTGTGGTTCATGAAAAGAATAGACATGTAATGACGCTGGTGGATCCTTATGTGGTTTGTTTAGAAGAACACACATGCAATGACACTGAGTGTGCTTCATGAAAAGAACTGATAGGCAATGACACTGGTGGATCCTTATGTGGTTTGTTTAGAAGAACACAAATGCAATGACACTAGGTGTGGTTCATGAAAAGAACAGACACGCAATGACACTGGTGGATCCTTATGTGGTTTGTTTAGAGGAACAGACATGAAATCACACTAGGTGGATCCATATGTGGTTTATGGAAGTAAAAGACATGCAATGACTCTAGCTGTGATTCATGAAAAGAACACACATGCAATGACACTGGTGGATCCTTATGTGGTTCATGAAAAGAACATACAGGCAATGACACTGGTGGATCCTTATGTGGTTTGTCTAGAAGAACACACATGCAATGACACTGGGTGTGGTTCATGAGAAGAACACACATCCAATGACACTGGTGGATCC
Source organism: Avena eriantha (assembly GCA_910589775.1). Lineage (NCBI taxonomy): Eukaryota > Viridiplantae > Streptophyta > Magnoliopsida > Poales > Poaceae > Avena > Avena eriantha. Next base: position 356,133,476 of record OU342741.1, read on the forward strand.
TTATGTGGTTTGTTTAGAGGAACATACATGCAATCACACTAGCTGGATCCATATGTGGTTTATGGAAGTAACAGACATGCAATGACTCTAGCTGTGATCCATGAAAAGAACAGACATGCAATGACACTAGTGGATCCATGTGTGGTTCAAGGGAAGAACATACATCCAATGACACTGGTGGACTCTAGCTGTGGTTCATGAAAAGAACAGACATACAATGACACTGGTGGATCCATATGTGGTTTGTCAGGATAACACACATGCAATGACACTGGGTGTGGTTCATGAAAAGAACAGACATGCAATGACATCGGTGATTCCTTATGTGTGGTTCATGAAAAGAACATACATGCAATGACTCTAGCTATGGTTGATGAAAAGAACACACATGCAATGACACTAGGTGTGGTTCATGAAATGAACAGACATGCAATGACACTGGTGGATCCTTATGTGGTTTGTTTAGAGGAACAGACATGCAATGACTCTAGATATGGTTCATGAAAAGAACAGACATGCAATGACACCAGGTGTGGTTCATGAAAAGAATAGACATGCAATGACTTATGTGGTTTGTTTAGAAGAACACACATGCAGTGACACTGGGTGTGGTTCATGAAAAGAACTGATAGGCAATGACACTGGTGGATCCTTATGTGGTTTGTTTAGAAGAACACACATACAATGACACTGGGTGTGGTTCGTGAAAAGAACAGACACGCAATGACACTGGTGGATCCTTATGTGGTTTGTTTAGAGGAACAGACATGCAATCACACTAGGTGGATCCATATGTGGTTTATGGAAGTAACAGACATGCAATGACTCTAGCTGTGATTCATGAAAAGAAAAGATAGGCAATGACACTGGTGGATCCTTATGTGGTTTGTTTAGAAGAACACACATGCAATGACACTGGGTGTGGTTCATGAAAAGATAAGACACGCAATGACACAGGTGGATCCTTATGTGGTTTGTTTAGAGGAACAAACATACAATCACACTAGGTGGATCCATATGTGGTTTATGGAAGTAAAAGACATGCAATGACTCTAGCTGTGATTCATGAAAAGAACAGACATGCAATGACACTTGTGGTTCATTATGTGGTTCATGAAAAGAACAGACAAGCAATGACACTGGTGGATCCTTATGTGGTTTGTTTAGAAGAACACACATGCAATGACACTTGGTGTGGTTCATGAGAAGAACACACATCCAATGACACTGGTGGATCCTTATGTGGTTTGTTTAGAGGAACAGACATGCAATCACACTAGGTGGATCCATATGTGGTTTATGGAAGTAATAGACATGCAATGACTCTAGCTGTGATCCATGAAAAGAACAGAAAAGCAATGACACTGGTGGATCCATGTGTGGTTCAGGGGAAGAACAGACATCCAATGACACAGGTGGACTCTAGGTGTGGTTCATGAAAAGAATAGACATGCGATGACACCGGGTGTGGTTCATGAAAAGAACAAACAAGCAATGACACTGGTGGATCCTTATGTGGTTTATTTAGAAGAACATACATGGAATGACACTGGTGGATCCATGTGTGGTTCATGGGAAGAACACACATCCAATGACACTGGTGGACTCTAGTTGTGGTTCATGAAAAGAACAGACATGCAATGACACTAGGTGTAGTTCATGAAAAGAACAGACATGCAATGACATCGGTGGATCCATGTGTGGTTTATGGAAGTACCAGACATGCAATGACACTAGTGGGCCCATCCTTCTGTGGTTCATGAAAAGAACAGACATGCAATGACACTGGTGGATCCTTATGTGGTTTGTTTAGAAGAACACACATGCAATGACACTGGGTGTGGTTCATGGGAAGAACAGACATCCAACGACACTGGTGGACTCTAGGTGTGGTTCATGAAAAGAACAGACATGCAATGACACCGGGTGTGGTTCATGAAAGAATAGACATGCAATGACTTATGTGGTTTGTTTAGAAGAACACACATCCAATGACACTGGGTGTGGTTCATGAAAAGAACAGATAGTCAATGACACTGGTGGATCCTTATGTGGTTTGTTTAGAAGAACACACATGCAATGACACTGGGTGTGGTTCATGAAAATAACAGACACGCAATGACACTGGTGGATCCTTATGTGGTTTGGTTAGAGGAACAAACATGCAATCACACTAGGTGGATCCATATGTGGTTTATGGAAGTAACAGATATCCAATGACACTGGTAGATCCTTATGTGGTTCATGAAAAGAACAGACATGCAGTGAAACTCGGTGTGGTTCATGAATAGAACAGACATGCAATGACACTAGTGGATCCTTATGTGCTTTATGGAAGGAACAAACATGCAATCACACTAGGTGGATCCATATTTGGTTTATGGAAGTAAAAGACATGCAATGACTCTAGCTGTGATTCATGAAAAGAACAGATAGGCAATGACACTTGTGGATCATTATGTGGTTCATGAAATGACCAGACAGGCAATGACACTGGTGGATCCTTATGTGGTTTGTTGAGAAGAACACACATGCAATGACACTAGGTGTGGTTCATGAGAAGAACACACATCCAATGACACTGGTGGATCCTTATGTGGTTTGTTTAGAGGAACAGACATGCAATCACACTAGGTGGATCCATATGTGGTTTATGGAAGTAACAGACATGCAATGACTTTAGCTGTGATCCATGAAAAGAACAGACATGCAATGACACTAGTGGATCCATGTGTGGTTCATGGGAAGAACAGACATCCAATGACACTGGGTGTGGTTCATGAAAAGAACAGACATGCAATGACATCGGTGGATCCATGTGTGGTTTATGGAAGTAATAGACATGCAATCACTCTAGCTATGGTTAATGAAAAGAACACACATGCAATGGCACTGGGTGCGGTTCATGAAAAGAACAGACATGCAATGACACTTGTGGATCCTTATGTGGTTTGTTTAGAGGAACATATATGCAATGACACCCGTGGATCCACATGTGGTTCATGAGAAGAACACACATCCAAGGACACTGGGTGGATCCTTATGTGGTTCATGATGGTGATGGTTGCATGGCCATGCAAAGTATTAGTTTCCATGTTTTATTTTGTGAAAACAAAGTAAATGGGCATGGCATTATATATGGGCATTCCCAAATATGGAGTAAGGCCAAGCTATAGGAAAAAAAAATTGGATCCATCCCAACCCACATGAGCTAGATTAAAAGCCCAAAAGAAAAAGAATAGGTCCTGAGTAAAAAGGATGGTGGAGTTATAAGGTGGTGACAAAGAAAGGTGGTGGAGTGGAATAAAAGATATGCCCCCAACTCAACTTGGGCATCAAGCATTTATCAAGATTCAAATACAATATATCAAGAGCCAAATACAATTAATAATGCAAATGAGAGAAGAACCAAATCAAAAGGGTTTTATATGATGCTCAAATGCAAGGTGGCATGATGACATGAGCATGACATAATTATGATGCAGCAATTATATGTAGGAAGTAGCCATTATATTACTAGACCAAGTAGCATTACCATTGTTAGACAAATGGGATGCTACAGCTCTCCCCCACTAAACAGGAATCTCGCCCGAGATTCTAGGAAGAAGAAGAAGACACGAAGAGGGTAGGATACTTGGCACGGAGCTCATCTTCACGTTCCCAAGTGGCTTCATCAACGGAATGGTGCGACCCCTACACCTTGCAGAACTTGATGGACTTGTTGCGAGTCCTTCTTTCTGCGACTTCAAGAATTTTTATGGGGTGTTCTTGATAAGACAGATCTTCTTGGAGATTGATGAGTTCATGGTCCACAGTCCTGCCGAGATCCTTGAAGCACTTCTTGAGTTGAGAGATATGGAAAACATCATGGACCTTGAGTTTTTCAAGGAGCTCAAGAGCATAAGCAACTTCTCCTCTCCTTCCACGAATTTTGACAGGACCGATGTATCTAGGAGCCAGCTTTCCTTTGATACCAAAGCGGTGCGTGCCTCTCATGGGAGTGACACAAAGGTAAATGAGATCACCAGGGACATACTCCATGTTCGTGTGCTTTCTGTCATAATTGCTCTTCTGGCGACTTTGAGCAATCTTCAGGTTTTCAAGAATGATGTGCACCTTCTCCTTCGCTTGAGTTACGATGTCGGGGCCAAACAATATTCTTTCACCTGCGCCCGACCAACCAATCGGAGTTCTGCATTTGCGACCATAGAGAGCCTCAAATGGTGCCATCTTTAGACTTTTCTGGAAGCTGTTGTTGTAAGAGAATTCAGCATAAGGAAGACATTCTTCCCACTTCATGCCGAAAGAGATGACGCAAGCACGGAGCATATCTTCCAGAATCTGATTGATCCTTTCAACTTGTCCTTGCGACTGAGGGTGGTAAGCTGTGCTGAAGTTCAATTTTGTTCCCAAAGCATTTTGGAAACTTCCCCAGAACTTGGAAGTGAAGATGCTTCCACGGTCTGAACTGTTCTCAAGAGGAACTCCATATAGAGAGACAATTCTGTTGATATAGAGCTCAGCCAACTGAATTGCAGAAATTCTTTCCTTGACTGGAAAGAAGTGAGCTACTTTAGAAAGCCTGTCGATGACAACAAAGATTGCATTGTTGCCCTTCTGCAACCTTGGAAAACCAGTGATGAATTCCATCTCTACTTTCTCCCATTTCCATTCCGGAGGCTTCAATTGCTGTAGAAGACCGGAAGGTTTCTGATGGACAGTTTTAACTCTGCGACAGACATCACACTCCGAGACATACTTGGCACAATATCGTTTCAACCCAGGCCACCAATATTGTGTTTTTAAGTCCATGTACATCTTAGTGCTGCCAGGGTGGATAGAAAGAACATAATCATGCGCCTCCTTAAGAACTTGCTCTCTTAAACCCGGGTAGTTCAGAACAAACATCCGATGTTCAAAGAAAAGAGTGCCTTGATCGTCAACGTGGAAAGACTTATACTTCGGAATCTGAATGTTGGAGATGATCTTTTTAGTGTAAGGATCCCCAAGCTGAATGGAGTGAACTTTTTCTTCCAAGAGCGGTGTTGCCAGAAGGTTCAGGAGATACCCTTGATCCACAATTTCAAGGTTGAGCTTGCGGAATTCCTCGCACAAGAGAGGTTGTTGTGCTTCCACCAAGAGATTGTTGACATAAGCTTTTCGGCTGAGAGCATCGGCCATGACATTAGCTTTGCCCGGAGTGTAGTTGATGGTCAAATCGAAATCATTGATTGTTTCAATCCACCTCCTCTGACGAAGGTTGAGATCCGGCTGTGTGAAGATATACTTCAGACTCTTGTGATCAGAAAAGATCTCACAACGGTTGCCAAGCAAGTAATGCCTCCATACTTTCAAAGCAAAGACAACTACTGCGAGTTCGAGGTCATGTGTAGGATAGTTGATCTCATTCGTCTTCAACTGTCGAGAGGCATAAGCAACAACTTGTTTTTCTTGCATAAGGACCGCACCCAATCCTTGCAATGAGGCGTCACAGAATATCTGGAAAGGCTTTGATGTATCTGGAGGAACCAAGACTGGTGTGGAAGTGAGCTTCTCTTTGAGTCTATCAAAGCTTGCTTGACATGCAGGAGTCCAAAGGTATTTCTTGCCTTTCTTGAGGAGATCGGTAAGAGGTTTCGCAATCTTCGAGAAGTTTTGAACGAAGCGACGGCAGAAACTAGCTAAACCAAGGAAACTCCGGACTTCTTTGACATTTATGGGTGGAAGCCAGTCCATAATTGTCTTAATAGTTTCTGGGTTGACGGCAATGCCCTTGGCAGAGATGACGTGACCAAGGTAGGTGACTTGAGGCAGCCAAAACTCACACTTGGAGAACTTTGCATACAGGCGGTTCTCATGAAGCTTGTTTAGGACACACCGAAGGTGTTCTTCATGTTCCTCCCTTGACTTCAAATAGACTAGAATGTCATCCAGATAGACCACAATGAACTTATCAAGATACTCCATGAAAACCGAGTTCATAAGCCTCGAGAAGGTGGCAGGTGCATTGGTGAGACTGAAAGATATGACCGTGTACTCATACAGACCATAGCGAGTGGTGAAAGTTGTTTTAGGAACATCTTCCTTGCGGATCTTGATTTGATGATATCCACTTCTCAAATCCAGTTTAGGGAATACCACGGCTCCAGCTAGCTGATCGAGGAGATCATTAATCCGCGGAAGGGGATATTTATTCTTCATTGTTTTAGCATCGAGTGCCCGATAGTCAACACAAAGTCTATCAGTCTTGTCTCGCTTTTTCACAAAGATGGTTGGACTACCCCAAGAAGAAGTACTGTGCTAAATGAAACCCAATTTCTCTTGTTCATCCAGCTAGAGCTTGAGTTCAACCAACTCAGCATGACCCATTTTATATGGCCGCTTGGAGATAGGAGCGGTACCAGGTTCAAGTTCAATGACAAACTCGACCTCACGATCAGGAGGCATCGCCGATAACTCTTCAGGAAAGACATCTGGAAACTCACAGACCACCAGAACACTCTGAATACCTTCCATAGCATCATCATTCAGAGCCGCCAAAGAATAAAGCTGAATTGTAGGAGTCAGACTTGGAGAATAGACTATATGACCTTCAGGAATTTTTAGAGAAACCGAATGTTCAGCACAATCGATCACAGCTTTATTTGCAGCTAGCCAATCCATGCCTAAAATGACATCAATATCTGAGCTGCCCAGAATAATCAAAAAGGCCGAAAAGAAAGAATTCCCAATTTGAACCTGATTATCATAACTGATCTTGGAAGTTAACATCCTTGCCCCAGGGGAAAGGACCATCAGCTTTTTAGGTAACGAATCAGAAGGCAACCCGTTCTCTTGAGCAAACTTAAAGGACATAAAAGAATGCGATGCTCCAGAATGAAATAAAACTCGTGCAGGTACTGAGTTAACAGGAAGCATACCCAACACAACTCCAGGTGCATGCTCAGCTTGAGCGACGTTGACACAGTTGGCACGAGCAACCGTAGACCTAGGCTTGGTGTTGATGTTGAGAGCCCGAGGTGGAGGTGCACGAACCATAGGAGAACTTGCCGCAGGTCTTGGAGGTGGTGGTGGAAGAGCTTTGTTGTTCATAGGACAATTCCAGTGCTGATGCCCAGTGTTTCCACAAGTATAGCAAGCACCAGGTGGACGTGGAGCAACGTAGCCAGGGACTCCGCCAGGCGCTCGAGGGTAGTTGTGGTTGTAGCCCCTAGGAGCCGTAGTGAAGGAGTTTGGTGGCCTTGCCGCATAGCTTGACGGTCTTGGTGGAGCAGGGAGCGACGGTGGGGTGTTAGGAACCCAGACACGACGCTTAGAAGGAGCTATCATAGCAGAAGAGATTGCTGCATCACGGCTGTGTTTCTTTGACTCCTCGAACACTTGCCTACTTGCTTCTTCCTGCAGAGCTGTGTGTTGGAGTTCCAGAAAATACGCCGCCCTTGCATGAGTGATTGCATATTTGATGGAAGCATTGAGGCCTTGCCTAAACCTCTTTTGATTTTTCTTGTCATCAGAGATCTCATCGCCACCATACCGAGAAAGGTTCATGAAGTTTCTGATGTAGGTATTGACATTGTCAGTACCCTGCTTGAGATTGAGAAACACTTCCTTCATCCTTTCCATGACAATTTCTAACAGATATTGTTCTTTGAAAGCCCCAGTGAATTGCTCCCAAGTAGGCTGAAAACTAGAGAGGTCTACCTTGAGGTAATTTTGCCACCACAGAGCTGCATCTCCCTTCAGAAGGTGAGTGGCACATTTAACACATTCTTGCTCGGGAACATCTGCAGTCATCAGCAACCTTGACACTTCATGCAGCCAATCATCCGCATCAAGTGGCTGATCAGACACCTCAAATTGGCCTGGGTTGAACTTGAGAAAACTCTTGATGTCTCCTCGCTTGGGAGGTGGAGGTAGCGGGACAAACTCGTTCCTCCTAACACTTTCTTCGAATCGCTGCTGGTTCTGCTGCATAGTGCCCAAGGCATTTGCAATACTTGCCAAAGCAGCCCCCAGTTCAGGTGGTATGTCCTCCTCAGAACGGCGTGGTGGTGCCATCCTGTGATTGATATAAAACACAAGTCAGTACTATAATGGAGAATAATAATAATCCAAAATAGTACCAAAATGGAATTAACCAAGATTAAAGGATACAATTCACTGAGATGATATTAAAATATCAACAAAGTTCAAGGCAACCAAAAGATATTAAGCATAACGCACACAACTGAACAAGGAGTGTGGTACACAAACTAACAAAGAAAAAATTTCCGCAAATTTCGGCATTAAAATACCACTATATGCGCAAAACCACTTAACGAATCAATATTAGTAATTATACTAATTCAATATACAAGAGCAAATGATAAAAGTAGTGGTATGGTCGCGACTCCATCCCGCACTCAAATCATTACTCTACACATGAATCAGTAAAACACATATCCCAACACCTTCTTTTTAAGATGAACCTAAAGATTAGTAACTACAAAAAGAACACCCCAACAAGATAACGTCGGATAACAAAGAGTAACATAGATCGCATCGGTATACAATGAATCAGAATAGATCGCGTCGGTTTACAAAGGCCTGTCGGTATGGAATGTACCAACAGTTGATAACCAAAAGGCAGATAGTGATAACATTTGGATGCAACAGATAGACAAGGAATTCACAGAGACACACACACACACTCTATGGTACTACGGAACCCAGAACACGTGAATCCTAGTTTGAATTTTTAGAAGAGGATTGAAAACGTTACACTTCCTTACCAGAAAAAGGGTTGGTGGGTGGGTAAGAAGAAAAATGGAAGCAGTCCTACTCTCACGTTTTGTTTTTCCCTAGTATACATAACTACCAAAAATATTTGCTAGACTGACAACGGCCATTTTGGCTGAAACCCTGAAGGGCGGGATAGCTCTGATACCAATTGTAACTACCTCGGTGAATTACGCTCTTAGTTGCATGACTGGATGAGCGAAAGTGGTTAAAATAGTACGGTGGGGCTCGGGGCCACTCACGGTAGACCTTTCGGCCGTCCTAACCACTTTCAGAACATGGGGACAAGAACGAGCGGCATAATCGGTAGGCGAAGGGATCAACTACATACACAAGTGAGTATGTATGCAAGCCACATACAACAGTCCTCAGAGCCATTCCATCTAAAAGAAAATAGAAATATTGCAACGCCATACGACAAGATTCAAATATCCTAGATAGAGATAACATTTTAGGATAGCTCCTCATACAACAAACATCAGAGTACCAGGCGGAAGCGGAAAACAAGATCCGAGTACGAATAAGAAGCAAACCGGCATAAGATGCCACATAAACAAACCCATCCCGCCCACAGATCTCACGGATCCCCATTCCCGGAATCTCTACACCGAGTGATCGTTGCCAACATCATCTGTCTCCTCCACCCAGTATCCTTCTTGCGAGTACACCTGTTCATCTGAATCAAACAATTTATCATGTGAGACCCTAGGGGTACTCAGCAAGTCTTTATGCCACTAAAGGGGACACAGCCTGGGGTGGCGCAATTGCAGCAAAAGATAATATCTAACAATTCTATGGATACTCGCTAACCATCCTCCTAACCAATGATAGACGGATGTACGTGAATTAAAAACAACAGTTATAACAGTATAATTAACAGATCCATCCTCCTCCTCGCTTACCAACGAGGAAGCGGACGAACAACCCCCCATCCGTTGGCAGTTTTATTAACCATTCCATGAGTATTGTACTATTTACTAGTCAGGTACTTAGTCAATTTAAAAGCCGTACTTTAATTAGACTTGTCTATGATCGAGAAACTGTGCTCCAAGTCGTCCATAACCGCGGACATGGCTTTCAGAAAGATTTACCCTACAGGGGTGCACGAATAGCAACACACACTCGATCAACCTCGGAAAAACCAACTCAAAACCCAACGAGGCATTCACGACAAAGCAATCACAGGATTAAGAAATATTTCAGGGGGCCACCCCAATAAGCTACCCGCAACGAAGTTGGTCGGCTCCGAGACGGACCCAGGGTTTGCGACAATGGCTGTAAACGACTGGGAACCCGAAAATGTGACTGGGCTTGTCGATACCGCGAAAACATTCGACAATTCTTAAATAGTACAGGTGCTCCTCGCACAATGTTAAATAAAACAGTAAGGCATGGCATAAGTACAGTATAGTAATAAAGCCCCAAACTAATCGTGGCCCGAGAAGTAGGAATGAATCAAGCTCTGGCTCAGGGGGGTCCATAAGGCCTCCCGGATGTGGACAGTGCGAATAAACAAGGAACAGGAATCAAGTACTCGGGGTCCTACAGGACACAAGTGAGCATGAAAAACCAAATAACAGATATTGCTCACCGGTGCCTCTTTCATTAATTATCCCATTACTACTCAGGTTATGTTGTTTAGGTACCTCATTATCCATTAGACACTCGCATACCCTACACATGCTTTTCTACGACTCGCATGGCTCAAACAACTCCTGTAGTAATGGCTCATGGGATGGAGGAACAAGCTTCGGTGGGGTTTAAAAATAAAGGCTATGCAGTACTTGGGATTCAATTTAATGCAATCGCGACTCAATGATGCAAGAATAAGATAGAGGCATTAGGTACTATATGTATACAAGCATGTGGTAGTGCTTTCCTGGCAGCTCAGTTGAAGCGAGAGATGGATCTGGGTAGTACTCCTGTGATTCCTGGTAATTCTCCTGCTGGGCGTCTATTCGAAGAAGAACCAAACAAACAAGGACCAACATAAATAAAGTGCACAAGCATATGAATTAAAATGCGACAAGCAAACAAGCATGCCATGATGAATGATGCACAATTTACATGGCATTAAAGTAGCATGGCATGGTGAGGTGTGGGGTACAAGAATAAAGCATTTTATTAATTATTTAGCCAAGTTTTATTGTCATAAACAGTTCTGATTTTTAATAATGACATGATGCATGCTTCAATTCAGAACAAGGACTGCATAGATAGAACGGGCTCGTCGCGCTGATCGATTTATACATATTATTTGTCAAATTTGGAGTTGTAGAATTAAAGTTATTAATTTATTAAGAAAATGGGCATTTTATTGTAATTTTAATTATCTCGGAATTTTAAAGTGCTCAAACATTATTTTAAATGGCATATTTGAAATCCTCACATTTTTCTGATTCAAAAACATATATCATTTGTATTATTTGGATTTATAATTTAAAAGTTATTTAAAACATATTTGAATTTGAATTTAAACAATTACAGAAATTGTTTTATTAAAACAGATATACAGAAATCCTTTTTGTACTCAGACAGACCCAGCCCCAGTTGCTGACGGTGGGCCAGCTGCTGACTGTGACACGCACGCTCGGAAAGGGTTTTCTCACCGCGGCGTTATCTAGCCTCAGCGATTGACAGGTGGGACCAGCGGCTACGGGTCCACGTGCCAGCGGCCGAACGCGCAGAGGCTATCAGGTGGGGCCGTGCTGGAGCGCGGGTTAATGTTTACAAAAGCCAGGTCTCTTTTTGTAAAAACTCCACAGGCACGGACAGGTGGG